>CM064577.1:23990887-24149675 GCA_032716605.1 Paralithodes platypus | reverse complement strand
TGTTTTAAACCGTTTATCCCCACCCAGGTGTCGATTTCTTTCTGGCGAACGATAGCGAGCCAGCATTGTATGGAGAAATCTGGCTTCGCCGAAGGCATTTTTCTACCGAAAAATGTACAAATTTAGCTTGCTGTCAAAAATAAAATATATATATGCTGGCTCGCTACCGCTCGCCAGGCAAATATTGACACCTGTATGGGGGTAAACATCTTAAAACAGTAGGCTGAATGGGGCCGAATGGATATAAGCCAAAGAGAGAGGGAGAGAAAGATAAAACAAGCGAGGTGGGCCACCTTAACGATGTTGGTGTTGTCCAGTTTGTCCATAATAACTCCTTGACGTTCAGCCACCGCCTCAACCATGGCACACAACTCGACTTCAGAAAAATTGAATCGCCGTCTATTGGCTGAAGGACTCTCCATTTTCCCTGTTTACCCTGTGTGTTTC
Source organism: Paralithodes platypus (assembly GCA_032716605.1). Lineage (NCBI taxonomy): Eukaryota > Metazoa > Arthropoda > Malacostraca > Decapoda > Lithodidae > Paralithodes > Paralithodes platypus. Next base: position 24,149,228 of record CM064577.1, on the reverse strand, counting down.
ATTCACTATAATAATTTGCTGTGAAATAAATGTATGTACATAAATACAATTAATCACTCAAACTATTAACGGCTGAAGAATCTGGACCGGTTCACCATTGCGGGTCTTAGATAGGGATTACGAGTAAGAATTCGGTTTTTTTCTATTGGTTGGATACGCACTAATAATGTTACCCTATTCAGTAAATGTCTTTTCAATACCGTCCTATTTTGATCTCTAAGCAAGTCATAAGCTACGATGTCATAATTTTACGTCCGATTATCCACTTAAGTCGTAGTTTATAACTTGATTCAAGACAGATGTTACCGGTTATTGCTTGCTTACAACATTAACACTTGTTCATATTCGGAAAACATGAATAGATAGTATGACCTAATGACCGGTCATGACATATTATGAGCAATATCAACGTAATGAAATGACGGTTATTTTATATAACCGTCATTAGTATTATATTATTGCTTAATGCTGATGTTGTATATCCATGTACAGTACATTTATTTACTCTATCTCATATAAACAGTATTTATAAAAATAAGTAAGTTCGCGCATGTTATATATTGTGGATGAATGAAGCCTACTGTTGTCATATAGGGAGGCCTCATGTGGAATCAAAGCGAGAGTGTAATAGTTTTGATGAACAAATACTTAGTATAGTCAAATGTTGATGATTCAGTCATACACGGGTTTGTATGGCTATCACAAAACTCCTCCCAAACTGTGAGAGCAGCAACTGAGTGTCACTCCCCCACCACTGCTGAAGGAACACTGACGCACGTGCCACGTGGCCATAAACTCAGGACCCGTCGTAAGACCGGTCATAACTTATACTTTATTGCTGCAGCCAACCAGCGACACTCACACACACATACACTCGCACACACTCACACTCACACACACATACACTCACTCACACACACGTGCACTCACACACACACATACACCCACACACATACACTCACACACACATACACTCGCACACACATACACTCGCACACACTCACACTCACCCAGAATCATGAATTGTCTGTGAACACAACGTATTACTAGAACACTCAGTAGAGGTTCTAACTCATGACTATGATTGTGACCTTTCCTTGGAGATATCGACATCATCTCCATTAATACTACAATCAACAACATCGTTCTTAGTAATACCATTATCATGACAGCAATTATATATACACTATATTTTTACAATATTCCGCAATGCCTAACTTTACCATTATCTATAATCACAACTATAACTAGGCTCTGTCTTGAGTCGGCCACCCCCCCCCCCCCCCAAAAAAAAATAGTGGGGATTGGGCCTGAGTATATACATAGGCCTACATATACATAACTACTATATTCAGTATCGTAAAACAAGGACATCATAAAATATGTGGGACTATCGGGACTATCATCATTACCTCAAGGATACCGGTAATCCAATCACTATCACTATTATCACCTTCACTACTATTATGAGCTCCATCTTCACCACTAGTCATCATCAACACCATATTTAACAACACCAGCATCACCACTAGTCATTATTAACAACACGTCTATCACCACCACCAGCATCACCATCTTCGCCACCTTCGTCATCACAATCTCCAGCATAATTACTATCACTATCATCACCACCAGAGTCATCACTAATACCGCTATCACCACCACCACCAACTTCACCACCACTATCACCAGCAGCCCCATCTTAAACACCACCAGCATAACCAGTATCAATCACTAATACTGCTATTACCACCACCATCTTCAACACCACCACCATCACCAATAGTCATCACTAATACTGCTATCACCACTACCAGCATCAGCAGTAGTCATCACTAATACTGCTATCACCACCACCATCACCACTAGTCATCACTAATACCTCTATCACGACGACCACCATCTTCACCACCACTACCAGCATCACCAGTAGTCATCACTAATACTGCTATCACCACCACTAGTCATCACTATTACCGCTATCACGACCACCACCAGCATCACCAGTAGTCATCACTAATACGGCTATCACCACCATCATCACCACTAGTCATCACTAATACCGCTATCACGACCACCACCATCTTCACCAGCACCAACATCTCCACCACTAATCATCACTAATACCGCTATCACCACCACCATCTTCACCACCACCACCACCAGCATCACCATCTTCACCACCTCCACCCGTATACCAGAACAAGTCACAAGTTATGATCGTCACAGCAGCCAAGTCCTAACAACTTATACATTTTACGATGTCATAACTCCTCCAGTCCTCCAGGCTCGTAAAAAATGTACGACGTTGGAAGGCAGTCATATTTTACGAGGTCATAACTCAGTTGTATATAATCCTGGGGTAACCCTATCTGGGGCGAGGTGGGTCTTTTTGAAACCTTGATGTTTCACTCTATTAGTTTGCAGAATTTAAGACGTTTCACCTCATCAGTTTGGCGATTATAAGACACTTAACCCCTTCAGTACCGGTGACGATCTTTTCATTATATTGCACCAATTATTAGACGATTTTATTCAGCTTAGGTGGGACGTGTAGCAATTGAGAGGCTTCAGACGATCCAAATTAACCCCTCTAACTACCACAGATCCTTCCTAAGCTGCATAGCATCGACTAAACATAGCCGAAATAAAACATAGAATCCCCGGTAGTGAAAGGGTTAACCCCAATCAGATTTATTTTTTCTGCCCAAGCGATAGTGAGCCCGCAATCTAGGAAACTCCAGTTTTAGGCAAGGATGTTTTTCTACCTAAAAATGTACATATATTGTTTGAAGGGGGTCTGGGTGGCGGTTTGAAGGGGGTCTGGGTGGCGGTTTGAAGGGGGTCTGGGTGGCGGTTTGAAGGGGGTCTGGGTGGCGGTTTGAAGGGGGTCTGGGTGGCGGTTTGAAGGGGGTCTGGGTGGCGGTTTTAGTCTTGTATGGGGCCTGGGGAGGCGTTTTGTTAATCTAAGGTGTAAACTAAAAAAATATGTTTGCTCGAAAATGTCAAAAGTCGTCAAAAACCTTATAAATAAAAACAAATAAATACCACAATAACTCCAAAGACGTAGCACCAGTTAGTGTTAACCCTTTCAGTGAAAGGACGTCTTTTTTCCTAATATTCTAGCCATTGTATATAGAAAATGTCGAAATAAATCGGTATAAATAAAGCCTTAATGGTAATCTCACGAGTAGCATATCTTTCTCTCATTAGACACACACACACACACACACACACATACTTACGTCATTATAAGGAGTACCAAACATTTCCCAAACATGCTAATAAAGGGGGCAATCTACCCCATTTGCCCCCCAGGAACTTGATTTTCGACAGTAACACCTAATATTCTGGAGAGAATATAACGAAATTGTAGTGGAGATGAATTGTTAGTTATCTTCTAAGTGCACTTGGATTAATCAGGAGAGTAAGACAATTTTGAGAACAGTGGGAGGTGTAAGTATATACAAGTGAACTTTACTGTTTAATGGTATGGATATTTATAGGATGGGTAAGAGGGTGTATGTGAGGATAGTGAAGAAGTGTGTCCAAAATGGAAAACGATTATCACTAACACCGTATTATCTAATGATATCATGTCACAAACAACATTATTATCATATTTTATCACATACACAAGATTACCGTCATCATAATCACCAATTTAATTACTACAGAATCAATCAAACTTATAATCGCTACCATTACTACCACTACCAATATCACACCGACCACCACTGTTATCATCACCACCACCACCTTATTATATGACCTTGATAGCAGCTTTATATTCCCCCATACAGGACACTGCTACAGTAACCCTTTTTAAGATCCAATACGCATTTCATTTGTTTTCTGGTAATTATTAGACGATTGTATTCAGATTAGGAATGGTATATGGAAGTCAGAGGGTTGGTTGAGATAGTCTTTACCTTTTTTAATACCCACAGATCCTTCCTAAGCTGCATAAAATTGTCTAATGATAGCCAAAATAAATTGCTAAAACGCGTCAGAGCTTCAAAGGGTTAACAAGGAATGAACCTGGGACAAGGGCTATGAATGAATGATGTGATTCAATGCTCTCACTGGTTTACATATAGTATGAAAGTGAGCTTATGAGCTTACCCGTTTATAACAGTGTCGATGATACTTGTGTAATTGCATTTATTATCATTAATAATGTGCACTAATTAGCAATGGCGGTTAAATACAGACACATCTCTACAATATTTGTCTCAGGTTCCTGTCTTATGGCGTTTGGACGGTTGGTATTGTATTAGATACATCATTTTATACTGCAATAGATAGTCATAACCTATACACGTAATAACACTGTAAATACAATTAAATATACTTATATGAATGAATGAGACAAAATGCAAAGCTGCCTGTAACAAGTGTCTCCCCCAAAGTTGAAAGAGTGACAGAGAGCTAAAATCAAGGTAGTAGTATCAAACTGTCTGGACACACAGAGTTTGAAGCAGTGTATGTCATAGAATGAAGGAAAGACAGATTGAGAGAGATAGTTCCAAAGCTTGCTTGTAGAGCATAAGAAAGACTGGAAAAGTGTGTTCAATCTTGTGTTTGAGAGTTGGACAGAATAGGGGTGGGAGTGCGTTGAAAGGCGGGTGTACCTAACTCTCCGTAAGGAAGGGGGTATACACTGAGAGAGCTCTGAAGAACATTGGTTATTGTAATAGCGGTAGAAGAGTGAGACAGATGCAACATTGCGGCATGTAGAGATAAATTGTAGAGGATTCGTGAAATGAGGTGAGTTGATGAGGCGAAATGCTGTATATACGGAATGCATATATATATACATAGTCTCCAAAACGTTAACACATAGTTAATGCATTGTATACACATCAAGTTCGTTACAACAGTTAATGAGTTAATGATTTCGTGCTTCATAGCTCGTACGGTGTTGTATAAAGTGGCACACGGTACAACTCGGTTAAGGGGGGTGACCTGTTTTTTTGTATTTTTCTCCTTTTCTCTCTTTCTCTGGCTTGTATCCATTCGGCCCCATTTAGCCAACTATTTTAAAACTTTTATCCCCATCTAGGTGTCGATTTCTTCCTGGCGAGCGATAGCGAGCCTGCTTTTTATGAAGACATTTTTCTATCGAAAAATGTACAAATTTAGCCTCCTGTCAATTTGTTTTTTTTAAATATGCAGGCTCGCTATCGCTCACCAGTAAAAAACTGACACCTGGATGGGGATAAACATCTTAAAATAGTAGGCTGAATGGGACCGAATGGATACAAGCCAGAGAAAGAGAGAAAAGGAGCAAAAATTAAAAAAGCAGGTCACCCCCCTTAACTAGCATTTCATATCAAAGTAAGAAGGTTTGCATGACAATTAGGTCAATATACAGGAGGCGCTACAATATAGGTAGCAAAATTCTAATGGTAGTTTTGGGTTCCTATCATCATATGCTTCATTTCTATATAGTTTTTATCCCCGGGGGAAAACAAATAAAATATTGGGTTTTTAATTTTTTTCTTGGATTTTTTTATTTTATTTTTATTAACCTAACCAAAAAACATAACCTAACCTAACCTAAATGTATTTGGGGGCTATTAGGTTAGGTTAGGTTAGGTTAGGTTAGGTTTTTTGGTTAGGTTAATGACCAAAACAAAAAATCCCAAGAAAATAAATGAAAAATCCCAAGATTTTGTTTTCTTTTTTCCCGGGGATAAAAATTATATAGAAATGAAGCATATGATGATAGGAACCCAAAACTACCATTAGAATTTTGCTACCTATATTGTAGCGCCTCCTGTATATTGACCGACAATTAATATAACCCTATTTATAGCAAACAAAATAATGCAAGGGAACTTACCTTAGTTAATGTCCTTCCTGGGATAGAGGAGTAGTATCTTGTTAACTGTTATATATTTAAAGGTTATTGATATTTTTCTGGTTAACTTCATAGATAGTTTTAACATGCACGATTATCAATTAACGATTGATACGTATGTAGTAGATTGGTTCGAGACTTGTCAACTTAGATAATCACATCCTTGATACCAATATTTACTTTATAATCACAATAATAGTCTGATAACAATTTATACAAGTAATATGTATTGTAACATGTGATTCAGCAATAATGTTCAACAGTCGATATCGTATTATTTATATTTATCACTGCAAGTACAAGTATGACACTTACTAAACTTTTCAAGTTATTAATTTTTTCAGGCACTCATATTTTTTTTTCTCAGTACTAGTTAAACAACAACAATGTTTTCAATATCAATTTACTTTATTGGGGATGACTCATTGGTCCCCGAACTCCCATCATCACACATTAACCAAACTGAACACCTCCAGTCACTCAGTAGGTTTGTCAATTGGTTAGGACAGGTAACTTATAAGATTGTCCCCTCTTGACCACTGAGGTGCCCAACGCTGCCCGGGTTGGTCACTCAAGGTTCCTCGGTCACCACCACACCACTCACATCTGGGAAAGAGAAACAAGGGATATATTAAATAACGCAGTTTGTATGTGGTAAGTTTAAAGATTCATTTTGGTCCCGGAGCTTTTATTGGCCATGTAGTGAGATTGATGTTCAGATCAAATCAGCTATACATACTGTCACGGACCTATGGGCTCTGACTGTACGGGTTCACTTCCACCCTTCAAACGCATCAACCAGTCTGAGATCGGGGTCGGGGCTTCAAGCAACCAAACCAACAGAGGCCCGAAACTTCGCATCCCAATATCCTTCTTACTTCTATCCCTCTCATTTTGATCGAGCAGAGTTTCGAAGTCTCACTCAATAAATATGTAATTCAAATTAAAGTTCAATGCTATCTCTACTCATGAGCACCAGGGGGTGGAAGTTTCTTTTCTGGTCACATTAAATCTACCGTAGTCACTGACGGGGCGGGAATAATGAGTGGGGTCAGTGTTATCTTAGACTTTCTCGGTGCAACGTTCTCGGGAATATCGCTTCCAGAAAGCGTTGTTTTAAAACTCTAGGAACTACCCCCCTTCGGTTTGACTACGGGAGATATCGTGACTATAACTTAAATTTTCATTTTTATTTTCTTTTTTGTTTTCATTTTGTATAAATTAAATATTTTGCATTAATATTAATTACCATTGTATTTGTTTTATTTTGTTTATAATTTTAAATTATAATTATATAATACATAATGGTTTTGTTATATTACTTAAATTTGATTTTATTATATTAACAAAAATTGTGTATTCTTTTCTTATCCATATATATTTATACCCAAATGATTAAATGAAGTGAGGAAGATTAACCCTATATAATATCCAGAAGACTACTTTGAAATCTGATTAAAATACGAGAACAACTCTTAAATTAAAATATCATCTTAGTAATAATTATTAAAATACGAGAACTACTCTTAAAGAGACTTTACATTAATACAAGTACTAAATTAATAAAAGTACTTATCCATACTGAACACCCTTAAACTAAAGTTCAGTCTTTGTGTTCAACCTAAAGGTCACCCTCTAGACTCCTTCGGGGCCAAATCTTTAACTAAGCTAGTTCCACTAGTCTCTCCAAACTTTGGGTTGTAACAATATCAACAAACTAATGGTGCTAATGTCTTAAAATCTGGAAACTAATGGGGCTAAAGATGAGAAGGAAAGGGGACCAGAAAAACGACCCATCTACCCTTAAAATGACTAACATTATAATTGTTTGTCTCATTTTTACTATATTCATGTCATGTCATGTCATGGTTAAAACAATATATCCGTTTTCTAAAGTTATTCTCTCTTCTGGTGGCAGTAACTGAACAACCAACACAGTGATAGTGTGTAGACAGATTAAGGGGGATGGTTTACTTTTTGTATTCATTATTTTTCTAGTTTTCTCCCAAGACCTCCATCAAATTAAAGAAAAACACCCATTAGATCTCTCTTCTAGATTAATTTGTACATTTTTCGGTAGAAAAATGTCCCGGCCGATGGCCGGTTCTTCCAACATTACAGGCTCACTATCGTTCGCCAGGGAAAAAATCGACCCCTAAATAGCACGAAAGGTCTAAATATTGACTAAGAAATGGGGCGAAAGGTCTTAAAATCGACTAACTAATGGGGAAAACATCTTAACATCGGAAAACTAATGGGGCTAAATATGAGGGAGAAAGTGGTCCAGAAAAGTGGTCCCCCCCTTAAGTGGATAAAATATTGATGAAAGTCTTGTACGAGACTACATTGACTATATAATACTATACTAAGTGAAGCAGAACCAGAAAGCTCTCTACCACCCACCTAGAGGGTGGAGGTTAAGGGGAGGTTTCTAGTTAGTTTCCTACTCCTCCAGCAATCTTAAAATGTCACCCCCTTGACCCACTTTCAAGATAAATTTTTACATTTTTCGGTAGAAAAATTTCCCGGCCAAAGGCCGGTTACTCTTAAATTACAGGCTCGCTATCGCTCGCCAGGATAAAATAGACACCTAAATTGCACGAAAGGTCTTAAAATTGACAGAATGGGGCGGAAATTCTTAAAATCACCAAACTTATGGGGGCAAACGTCTTAAAATCTCAAAAACAATGGGGCTAACCATGAGGGAGAAAGGGGTCAAGAAAAAAAATACCTCGAGTGGAGACCTCTCCTTAACCCGTACAGCCCCAGCGACGCGCCTGACGCGTCGGCGATGTATGTAACGCACAGCCCCAGAGACGCGCCTGGCGCGTCGCCCTAATTGCGCCGACCGTAACCTCAGGTGTAGCCACTCAAGAGGGCTCAGATTTGTATGGGAACTGTGTACGTATCCCACGCAACCGTGCCGATGGTTGAAAACTCAAAGTCCACGTGCGTGCGCGTGAGCGCGCAATAACCTGGTTTTTTGGGATAATTGCCTTCAATTTTTTACTCTTATAAAATCCGTTTTCGGGGGCTCTGTAGGACCATTTTTTAAGCTTTTTGAGCGGTTTTTCGTGGTTTTTCCTTCATTCCTAACCCATTCGCTATTGTTTCTGGAATAAAACCATTTTTTGAAAACCGGCCGGGTTCTGGTGCGCAAACATTACAAAACTAGCCGGGGCTCCACGGGTTAAACATGGAGTGGCTCCTTTAAGACAGTTGGAATTCTGAAAACTTGGCCAATTCTGGAATTCTAGTTAACGGAAATAATAAGTGTGTGTGTGTGTGTGTGTGTGTATGTGTGTTATTATCTTGGGAAATCATAAGTGTGTTTTGTGACGCCTCCCGGTGTTAGCAGAATGGTTGCGTGGGGCATTGCAGCTCGCTAGCGCTCGCCAGGATGGGGGGATGGGCTACAGTTGTCCTAGAATGATCTGCTTTATGTAATTAGTGTCGTGTTGCCACAGACAGTCTAGAAATGGTCTTTGTTTTGGTCTGTGACCGCACCTTATATTTTATATTCGCTATAATATAAATGTTGCTTGTGTCGGAGGCGAGCGAGAGAGGGTGAGGGAGTACACCTGGCAGCGGGGTGAGCTATGACGCGGCTCGCTTGGGCGCTGACGGCGTTGGCGGCCGGGTGGTCAACTAGTCCCTTCCCATCGCGGCCTCGTGTTCTTTACCAGCTCAGAGCTTGCCTGACACGCGTACCGCCTACATCCTTTGCAATTCTGTCCCCCATACTCGCCACTTTGCATACTATTTCTCTCTCTCGACTTCTCCTTTCTCATTCTCTAATCTTTATTAAACTCAACATCCCTTCTGGTTTCAGCATAGACGTTCACCGTCGACCAGTCGTATTGTACGCGAAGCTCTGACATTTCCATGTATTAGGTTAAGGAGGTATTATGCTTTATTGAGGGTTAGAGAGACGGACTTTTCCGTATGTGTCCTCTCTCGGGAAGGTTGTACACCGGTATATGTCTCCCTGGCAAGGTGTTGAGTGATTCTGCTTGGTTATCTAAAGCTAGACTGGGGGTAAGGTTACTGTGTCGTTGTCTCCGATGTGTGCAGTGTTAGCTAAGCCCTGCAAGACATCGACAGGTACTGTGGGAGCCTAAGTTGTCTTCGGGTGGGTTTACTTTGCGAGCACAGCGCTGTGGTGTGAGAGGGCCATAGCCTATCCCTCACAACATAGTGCTGCCTCTTTGTGTTGACTTCTGAGGGATCGCCAGGATAGAACTAGGTACTAGAGACCTAGATTTATCAAGAGAGCATCCCCGTCATATAACGTAATCTTCATTATACCACCTTCGGACAACGTTAGGCTACGAGCCGCATGCTCGCCCATTGTTGCCCTGCTTTGATACCCCAGCTAGACTTTATTAACTGAGCAGACACTGGTTAGAGATAAGCCCCATTATTATATGTATGCAGCATTATTATTCACTGCACTTTTGAGCCGAGGTTGTTGAGTTGCACAACCCTAGTAGGCTGTTGCGTTGTGTCACGAAACATTTCTTTAGTTGTCGAGCATTACTACCTTTGCGCAGTCTTTATTATTCGCCTGCCTATTATTACTATATGTCCTAGCATTTATTGTGACCCGTATTCTGCATTATAATTGTTCAAGATTCTTTACGAACATCTTCCCAGCATCAGACTTATTTCAGAAGTTTCCAGTTGATGTTGCAGGACTAGCATTGCACTTTCTTTAATACAGGAGTGCCAGTTATTTGAGTATCTACCGTAACTTTAATTAATCACGTTAACTATCTTTTCTTTGTGTAACATAATCGAGTAATCTTTTACTGTTTGAGAATAGGCTGTTTCATCGAGCGTCAGCCTAGTGTGTGTGCACCAGTTACCGAGTCATAGGATACCTCGTTGTCCAGGCACGACTCAGGGCGGTAATGGTGTTTTGTTTTCCAGTGTTTAAGGCAGGGGTTGGATCTAGTGTTACCGTTGTTGCATTTTGCCATTATCTAGTCCAATGTTGAAGAGCCCTGTGTCTTTGAGAACCTGGATCGTAACAGTTTGTGTAGGTGTGTGTGTGTGTGTGTGTGTGTGTGTAGTATTATCTTGGTGCATTGAACGCTATATAATCATGTGTTTTTAATTTTGCCCAATGAATAATAGATACCGTTGGACAGTGACTGATAATCCGTGTTCTACTTGTAATTCTTGATAATTATTTTAATCTTTTGATCCTCCAAGATTACAGCTCTGTTAACATGTCATTATCGAAAGTATTTTTAGCATTTCTGTTAGACATATTGTGTGTAATTGTAGTATTGCTATATTTAATAGAATTTCATAATTATTATATTATTATTATCTTCGTTATTGACACAAGATAATAACCAAGACTTCACAATTATTTAATAGGAGCGACAAATTTGCTTAAACATGAGAGAGAGAGAGAGGAGACATAGTATTGCATAACCTTGCAGTCATTCCGGGTGACAAGCGTGAGATTGCGTAGAGTACTGCATTCATCGCAGAATATGAAAATGACTTCTCTTCATTTTGCCTTGCAGCCCCGCATGAATCAAGCGTATTGTGACTTCCTCTCTTCCTCTTTTGTATTTTTACTCTTGCGATAACTCGACGAAATAAACCGTTCCATCATGTTTAGTGTTTAGAAGACACTATGACTTATGGCCTGTAACATGAAATTAAACTCACATTCGTATGTGGTAAATAACTGTTACAAATACATGTAGAAGAGAGAGCGAGAGAGAATAGGCGAATATAACTGGCATCTATGCGCCTCAGAGGGCTTTACCAAAAGGTATCGAAACAAAGCTGCTTATTGGTTGGTACAACCTCGATGAAATAGGTTAATCAACATTACTTCACAATGTCGCCAAGTAATCTGTACATACGAAAGCAATATAATGTACGGTGTAAACACTAACTTTTAATTAAGAATATTTGTTTTTTTCTATGTGATTGAGGGAGGCAAAAGGCAGAACTGCCTATAGCGAGTGCCTCCCCCATAGTTGAAAGAGTGACAGGGCCAAAATCAAGGGAAGTTCGAGCCAAAATACCTAATATGAAGGTATTTAGGTTAAAATGTCTTTGGAAATTGATAAAGACCCTATAAAAAATCAATAGAATATACTACTTTTGAAATTGTCACAATCAATGTTATTGCTATATGATCCGGAGGAGTTATTTGGTTCAACCAAATGTTCCATCCGAAGTATACTGACCATAAACATACAGTACGCAAAACAATGTGCGCTAACACGAGCGAGCCTATTGGGTACTGTCCTCTTACTATAAAACTTAAGGAGAGGTATTCAGTTTGTTCCCTAGACCTCCATCAAGCTTAAAATTACACCCCCTTTGACCCCTTTCAAGATAAATTTGTACATTTTTCGGTAGAAAAATGTCCAGGCCGAAGGCCGGTTCCTCATAAATTACAGGCTCGCTATCGCTCGCCAGGAAAACAGACACCTAAATGGAACGAAAGTTCTTAAAAGTGACATAAATGGGGTGAAAGTTCTTAAAATCGCCAAACTAATGGGGCGAACATCTTAAAATCTTAAAAGCAATGGGGCTAAACATGAGGGAGAAAGGGGTAAAGAAAAATATTCCAAGTGGAAATCTCCCCTTAATGAGTAAAGCCGGTATCACACGAGCGCTTTTTCCCTCAACATTTATCCTCAACACTGGTCTGGCAGCTTATTAGGTCTACTTTTACAATATGTCGGTTACTTAAATTCATCTATCATCAGTCTAGTTTCCGATACCAGTGCCAAAATATTCCAGAAATGTTGCCAGCAAAATGTTGATCATCGAATGTTGACAATAAATGCTCTCGTGTGATACCGGCTTAATGCACTGTATTACAGTAAAGATATTACTGAAAAATGAAATAACAAGGAAATAAGGTACAAAAATTAAATAAGGAAATAAGGTACACAAATTAAATAACAAGGAAATAAGGTACACAAATTAAATAACAAGGAAATAAGGCACACAAATGAAATAACAAGGAAATAAGGTACACAAATTAAATAACAAGGAAATAAGGTACAACAATGAAATAACAAGGAAATAAGGTACACAAATGAAATGACAAGGAAATAAGGTACAAAAATGAAATAACAAGGAAATAAGGTACACAAATGAAATAAGGAAATAAGGTACAACAATGAAATAACAAGGAAATAAGGTACAACAATGAAATAACAAGGAAATAAGGTACAACAATGAAATAACAAGGAAATAAGATACACCAATGAAATAACAAGAAATAAGGTACAAAAATGAAATAACAAGGAAATAAGGTACAAAAATAACAAGGAAATAAGGTACAAAAATAGAATGTGAGTGGAGAAAGTAGATTTGACTTTATACAGCTATTGACAGATGTTGGCGAGTTCTTGTGATTATGTGTATGCAAATATATCAATTTAGATTGATGCTCAGATCAAATTAGCTATATATTAATAAATACATACTATAATTATATTGATGTATGTATAGCTGATTTGATCTGAATATCAATCTCACTACATGGCCAATAAAAGCTCCGGGACCAAAATGAATCTTTAAACTTACCACATACAAACTGCGTTATTTAATATATCCCTTGTTTCTCTTTCCCAGATGTGAGTGGTGTGGTGGTGACCGAGGAACCTTGAGTGACCAACCCGGGCAGCGTTGGGCACCTCAGTGGTCAAGAGGGGACAATCTTATAAGTTACCTGTCCTAACCAATTGACAAACCTACTGAGTGACTGGAGGTGTTCAGTTTGGTTAATGTGTGATGATGGGAGTTCGGGGACCAATGAGTCATCCCCAATAAAGTAATTTGATATTGAAAACATTGTTGTTTAGCTAGTACTGAAAAAGAAAATATGAGTGCCTGAAAAAAAAAATAACTTGAAAAGTTTAGTAAGTGTCATACTTGTACTTGCAGTGATAAATATAAATAATACGATATCGACTGTTGAACATTATTGCTGAATCACATGTTACAATACATATTACTTGTATAAATTGTTATCAGACTATTATTGTGATTATAAAGTAAATATTGGTAACAAGGATGTGATTATCTAAGTTGACAAGTCTCGAACCAATCTACTACATACGTATCAATCGTTAATTGATAATCGTGCATGTTAAAACTATCTATGAAGTTGACCAGAAAAATATCAATAACTTTTAAATATATAACAGTTAACAAGATACTACTCCTCTATCCCAGGAAGGACATTAACTAAGGTAAGTTCCCTTGCATTATTTTGTTTGCTATAAATAGGGTTATATTAATTGTCATGCAAACCTTCTTACTTTGATATGAAATGCTAGTTAAGGGGGGTGACCTGCTTTTTTAATTTTTGCTCCTTTTCTGTTTCTCTGGCTTGTATCCATTCGGCCCCATTCAGCCTATTTTAAGACGTTTATCCCCATCCAGGTGTCATTTTTTTACTGGTGAGCGATAGCGAGCCTGCATATTTTTTAAATGTTTTTGACAAGAGGCTAAATTTGTACATTTTTCGATAGAAAAATGTGTTCATATAAAGCTGGCTCGCTATCGCTCGACAGGAAGAAATCGACACCTAGATGGGGATAACAGTTTTAAAATAGTTGGCTAAATTGGGCCGAATGGATACAAGCCAGAGAAAGAGCGAAAAGGAGAAAAATACAAAAAAAACAGGTCACCCCCCTTAACAGAGTTGTACCGTGTGCCACTTTATACAACACCGTACGAGCTATGAAGCACGAAATCAGTAACTCATTAACTGTTGTAACCAACTTTATGTGTATACAATGCATTAACTATGTGTTAACGTTTTGGAGACTATGTATATATATATATGCATTCCGTATATACAGCATTTCGCCTCATCAACTCACCTCATTTCACAAATCCTCTATAATTTATCTCTACATGCCGCAATGTTGCATCTGTCTCACTCTTCTACCGCTATTACAATAACCAATGTTCTTCAGATCTCTCTCAGTGTATACCCCTTCCTTACAGAGAGTTAGGTACACCCGCCTTTCAACGCACTCCCACCCCTATTCTGTCCAACTCTCAAACACAAGATTGAACACACTTTTCCAGTCTTTCTTATGCTCTACAAGCAAGCTTTGGAACCATCTCTCTCAATCTGTCTTTCCTTCATTCTATGACATACACTGCTTCAAACTCTGTGTTTCCAGACAGTTTGATACTACTACCTTGATTTTAGCTCGGTCACTCTTTCAACTTTGGGGGAGACACTTGTTACAGGCAGCTTTGCATTTTGTCTCATTCATTCATATAAGTATATTTAATTGTATTTACAGTGGTATTACGTGTATAGGGTATGACTATCTATTGCAGTATAAAATGTATCTAATACAATACTAACCGTCCAAACGCCATAAGACAGAAACCTGAGACAAATATTGTAGAGATGCGTCTGTATTTAACCGCCATTGCTAATTAGTGCACATTATTAATGATAATAAATGCAATTACACAAGTATCATCGACACTTGTTATAAACGGGTAAGCTCATAAGCTCACTTTCATACTATATGTAAACCAGTGAGAGCATTGAATCACATCATTCATTCATAGCCCTTGTCCCAGTTCATTCCTTGTTAACCCTTTGAAGCTCTGACGCGTTTTAGCAATTTATTTTGGCTATCATTAGACAATTTTATGCAGCTTAGGAAGGATCTGTGGGTATTAAAAAAGGTAAAGACTATCTCAACCAACCCTCTGACTTCCATATACCATTCCTAATCTGAATAAAATCGTCTAATAATTACCAGAAAACAAAAATGAAATTCGTATTGGATTTTAAAAAGGGTTACTGTAGCAGTGTCCTGTATGGGTGAATATAAAGCTGCTATCAAGGTCATATAATATGGTGGTGGTGGTGATGATAACAGTGGTGGTCGGTGTGATATTGGTAGTGGTAGTAATGGTAGCGATTATAGGTTTGATTGATTCTGTAGTAATTAAATTGGTGATTATGATGACGGTAATCTTGTGTATGTGATAAAATATGATAATAATGTTGTTTGTGACATATCATTAGATAATACGGTGTTAGTGATAATCGTTTTCCATTTTGGACACACTTCTTCACTATCCTCACATACACCCGCTTACCCATCCTATAAATATCCATACCATTAAACAGTAAAGTTCATTTTTATATACTTACACCTCCCACTGTTCTCAAAATTGTCTTACTCTCCTGATTAATCCAAGTGCACTCAGAAGATAACTAACAATTCATCTCTACTACAATTTCGTTATATTCTCTCCAGAATATTAGGTGTTACTGTCGAAAATCAAGTTCCTGGGGGGCAAATGGGGTAGATTGCCCCCTTTATTAGCATGTTTGGGAAATGTTTGGTACTCCTTATAATGACGTAAGTATGTGTGTGTGTGTGTGTGTGTGTGTGTGTCTAATGAGAGAAAGATATGCTACTCGTGAGATAACCATTACGGCTTTATTTATACCGATTTATTTCGACATTTTCTATATACAATGGCTAGAATATTAGGAAAAAAGACGTCCTTTCACTGAAAGGGTTAACACTAACTGGTGCTACGTCTTTGGAGTTATTGTGGTATTTGTTTGTTTTTATTTATAAGGTTTTTGACTACTTTTGACATTTTCGAGCAAACAAATTTTTTTAGTTTACACCTTAGATTAATCAAAACGCCTCCCCAGGCCCCATACAAGACTAAAACCGCCACATAGACTCCCTTCAAACCGCCACCCAGACCCCCTTCAATCCGCCACCCAGACCCCCTTCAATCCGCCACCCAGACCCCCTTCAAACTGCCACCCAGACTCCCTTCAAACCGCCACCCAGACCCCCTTCAAACAATATATGTACATTTTTAGGTAGAAAAACATCTTTGCCTAAAACTGGAGTTTCCTAGATTGCGGGCTCACTATCGCTTGGGCAGAAAAAATAAATATGATTGGGGTTAACCCTTTCACTACCGGGGATTCTATGTTTTATTTCGGCTATGTTTTATTTCGGCTATGTTTTAGTCGATGCTATGCAGCTTAGGAAGCATCTGTGGTAGTTAGAGGGGTTAATTTGGATCGCCTGTAGCCTCTCAATTGCTACACGTCCCACCTAAGCTGAATAAAATCTTCTAATAATTGCTGGAATATAATGAAAAGATCGTCACCGGTACTGAAGGGGTTAAGTGTCTTATAATCGCCAAACTGATGAGGTGAAAAGTCTTAAATTCTGAAAACTAATAGAGTGAAACATCAAGGGTTCAAAAAGACCCACCTCGCCCAAGATAGGGTTACCCCAGGATTATATACAACTGAGTTATGACCTCGTAAAATATGACTGCCTTCCAACGTCGTACATTTTTTACGAGCCTGGAGGACTGGAGGAGTTATGACGTCGTAAAATGTATAAGCTGTTAGGACTTGGCTGCTGTGACGATCATAACTTGTGACTTGTTCTGATATACGGGTGGAGGTGGTGAAGATGGTGATGCTGGTGGTGGTGAAGATGGTGGTGGTGATAGCGGTATTAGTGATGATTAGTGGTAGAGATGTTGGTGCTGGTGAAGATGGTGGTGGTCGTGATAGCGGTATTAGTGATGACTAGTGGTGATGGTGGTGATCGCCGTATTAGTGATTACTACTAGTGATGCTGGTGGTGGTCGTGATAGCGGTAATAGTGATGACTAGTGGTGGTGATAGCAGTATTAGTGATGACTACTGGTGATGCTGGTAGTGGTGGTGAAGATGGTGGTCGTCGTGATAGAGGTATTAGTGATGACTAGTGGTGATGGTGGTGGTGATAGCAGTATTAGTGATGACTACTGGTGATGCTGGTAGTGGTGGTGAAGATGGTGGTGGTGATAGCAGTATTAGTGATGACTATTGGTGATGTTGGTGGTGGTGTTGAAGATGGTGGTGGTAATAGCAGTATTAGTGATGACTACTGGTTTGCTGGTGGTGTTTAAGATGGGGCTGCTGGTGATAGTGGTGGTGAAGTTGGTGGTGGTGGTGGAGATAGGTTGGTGGTGGTGATAGCGGTATTAGTAATGACTGGTGGTGATGATAGTGATAGTAATTATGCTGGAGATTGTGATGGCGAAGATGGTGATGCTGGTGGTGGTGATAGACGTGTTGTTAATAATGACTAGTGGTGATGCTGGTGTTAAATATGGTGTTGATGATGACTAGTGGTGAAGATGGAGCTCATAATAGAAGTGAAGGTGATAATAGTGATAGTGATTGGATTACCGGTATCCTTGAGGTAATGATGATAGTCCCGATAGTCTCACATATTTTATGATGTCCTGTTTTACGATACTGAATATAGTAGTTATGTATATGTAGGCCTATGTATATACTCAGGCCCAATCCCCACAATTTTTTTTTTTGGGGTGGGGGTGGCCGACTCAAGACAGAGCCTAGTTATAGTTGTGATTATAGATAATGGTAAAGTTAGACATTGCGGAATATTGTAAAAATAGTGTATATATAATTGCTGTCATGATAATGGTATTACTAAGAACGATGTTGTTGATTGTAGTATTAATGGAGATGATGTCGATATCTCCAAGGAAAGGTCACAATCATAGTCATGAGTTAGAACCTCTACTGAGTGTTCTAGTAATACGTTGTGTTCACAGACAATTCATGATTCTGGGTGAGTGAGTGAGTGTGTGCGAGTGTATGTGTGTGCGAGTGTATGTGTGTGAGTTTGTGTGTGAGTGAGTGTATATGTGTGTGAGTGTATGTGTGTGTGTGAGTGAGTTTGTGTGAGTGTGTGTGTGAGTGTGTGTGTGTGTGTGTGTGTGTGAGTGTCGCTGGTTGGCTGCAGCAATAAAGTATAAGTTATGACCGGTGTTACGACGGGTCCTGAGTTTATGGCCACGTGGCACGTGCGTCAGTGTTCCTTCAGCAGCAGTGGCGGAGTGACGCTCAGTTGCTGCTCTCACAGTTTGGGAGGAGTCTTGTGATAGCCATACAAACCCGTGTATGACTGAATCATCAACATTTGACTATACTAAGTATTTTTTCATCAAAACTATTATACTCGCTTTGATTCCACATGAGGCCTCCCTATATGACAACAGTAGGCTTCATTCATCCACAATATATAACATGCGCGAACTTACTTATTTTTATAAATGCAGTTTATATGAGATAGAGTAAAACAATGTACGGTACATGGATATACAACATCAGCATTAAGCAATAATATAATACTAATGACGGTTATATAAAATAACCGTCATTTCATTACGTTGATATTGCTCATAATATGTCATGACTAAACATAAGGTCATACTATCTATTCATGTTTTCCGAATATTAACAAGTGTTAATGTTGTAAGCAAGCAATAACCGGTAACATCTGTCTTGAATCAAGTTATAAACTACGACGTAAGTGAATAATCGGACGTAAAATTATGACATCGTAGCTTATGACTTGCTTAGAGATCAAAACAGGACGGTATTGAAAAGACATTTACTGATTAGGGTAACATAATTAGTGCGTATCCAACCAATAGAAACAAAAAAACTAATTCTTACCGATATTCCCTATCTAAGACCCGCAATGGTGAACCGGTCACGATTCATTCAGCCGTTAATAGTTTGAGTGATTAATTATTTATGTACATACATTTATTTCACAGCAAATATTTATAGTGAATAAACACACAGGGTAACAGGAAAAATAGAGTCCTTCAGCCAAGAGACGGCGATTCAATTTTTCTGAAGTCGAGTTGTGTGCCATGGTTGAGGCGGTGGCTGAACGTCAAGGAGTTATTATGGACAAACTGGACAACACCAACACCGTTAAGGTGGCCCACCTCGCTTGTTTTATCTTTCTCTCCCTCTCTCTTTGGCTTGTATCCATTCGGCCCCATTCAGCCTACTGTTTTAAGATGTTTACCCCAATACAGGTGTCAATATTTGCCTGGCGAGCGGTAGCGAGCCAGCATATATATATTTTATTTTTGACCGCAAGCTAAGTTTGTAAATTTTTCGGTAGAAAAATGCCTCCGGCGAAGCCGGATTTCTCCATACAATGCTGGCTCGCTATCGCTCGCCAGGAAGAAATCGACACCTGGGTGGGGATAAACGTTTTAAAACAGTTGGCTGAATGGGGCCAAATGGATCCAAGCCAGGGAAAGAGAGAAAAGGAGAGAAAGATAAACAAAACAATCCGGTGACCCCCCCTTAAGGCTAAAATAAAGGCGTGGGAGTGTGAGGGACGCTGTGAACCGGAAGAGTAGGGGGACGCAGAGAGATGTGGACGAGGTGAGGAAGAAGTTCAGGTGCTTCAAGTGTGAGGTCAAGAAGAAGGTGGCAGGAGCAAGGAGGTCACCACACAAAGGGTCAGGTAAGATCATCATATCAGGTGTTGTAAGTGTGAGGTCAAGGGGTAGGTGGCACCGGGAGGGAGGTCACCACACAAAGGGTCAGGTAAGGTCATCATTAAGTTCAGGTGCTTCAAGTGTGAGGTCAAGAAGAAGGCAATAGGAGGAGAGAGATCACTAAGCAAAGTGTCAGGTAAGGTCATCGTGAAGTTCAGGTGTTGTAAGTGTGAGGTCAAGAAAAAGGCAGCAGGAGGAGGGAGGTCATCATGAAGTTCAGGTGCTTAAAGTGTTAGGTCAAGAAGAAGGTAGCAGGAGCAAGGAGGTCACCAAGCAAAGGGTTAGGTGAGGTCATCATGAAGTTCAGGTGGTATAAGTGTGAGGTCAAGAACAAGGGAGCAGGGGGGGGGGGGGGCGAGTCACCAAAAAATGGGTCAGGTAAGGTTATCATGAGGTACAAGTGCTGTAAGTGTGAGGTAAAGATGAAGGCAGCAAGGGGGTGGGGAGAGGTAAGCAAACAAAGGGTCAGTTAAGGTCATCATGAGGTACAGGTGCTTAAAGTGAAAGGTCAAGAAGAATGCAGCAGGAGGGAGGTCCCTTGTCAGGTAAGGTCCTCATGAAGTTCAGGTGCTGTAAGTGTGAAGTCAAAGGAAAGGCAGCAGGAACAAGGGTCAGGTAAGGTCATCATGAAGTTTAGGTGCTGTAAGTGTGAGGTCGAGGGGAAGGTGGCAGGAATGGAGGGCTAGGTATGAGGGTGGAGGGGGAGGGGTAGTAAAGCACGGCCGTCTCTATTTACCGTACTATCTATAGGTCAGATTCATGCCTCGATGAAAGCTGACCTGCAAAGCTTAGTAAGCCATAGTCACGGCCACTAATTGTTGGAGAGGTCACACCTTACTTGAATTCAAAGGATTTTTTTTAACTGAATTGATGAATAATTTGGCTTTAATGAGATCTTGTGACTTATACTATAATGCCCTACAAGTACCCAGTGCCAAATTGTAAAGGCAATTACGCAAATGGGTCAAACATAGAGAGAGACATCTACACTGACAATCCGTACAGCAAAGTAAGTACTATTTACATATGCTACGGATGAGACACAACATAAATATTTTAGCTGTATAATTATCTTCTATAATGGAATGAAGTCAATGGTTGCCTTATTATCAGACCCAGCATTAATTGGTAAAATTGTAGCTTACTGTAGATAGGAAGAAAAACAATTATTTTAGTACCGGTAATGCACGAGTTACTAAAAACTAAATTTTATATGCCAATGTTATTACTGTGAAAATATACCAACTCGCTAGAAGTGTTTAATGAGGAAGAGTATTATGATGTAAACGGCATATACTGTATATACATTCCTTTCAATTGTTGCATATAATAACATATACCTAAAGTAATGTACAACTTGCAGGTAAAGGCTTAATGTTTTTTGTCCTCGATAGTTATAGAGAAATGTATTAAATTGGCGTAATCGTTAACTGATATAACATGATAGTATTTTCCTACATTGCCTTGTAATACATTTATGTGTACATTTATCTTTGTTTTTATTGTAGGTGGTAGACCAATGGCCAGGCCAATCTTCAACCCTGCGGAAGAAGCCATGTTGGAGCTGCTCCGAACAACTGATAATGATCAAATGACAAAGATAACGGATAATATCAAGCCTTTAAGTACAGAAGGTAATTATTTGTGTTCTAAATTAGTTTTTGAGAGCTTATTCAATCATTATTTTGTCTACTAGATTAAATACAGTAGTAATCATAATAGTAATATTTTAGATTCCAAGTATTGTCAAATTATAGGTTTTATGTACCAATAGGATTTACTGACATGCCTTATTGTTTATCTAAAATGACAAATATTATGGCTATCATCATTGTTCCACATAACATGAAAATCCTTACTATTTTGGGTATGTCATAAATAGCTTTATATTAATGTAATTTTGTTCGGTAGATTTTCTTGGCTTCTATAAATGACTGTTCATGCCAGAATACAATGCACTTAACTTCGATTCAAGTTTCTGAAATTCGATTAAACAATTAGTATTTATGAATCATAGTCCGTCAGTCCATCAGCCTATGGTGTAAGATCTTGCCTCCATGTGTCCAGGTACTATCACTCTAAAAGAATTCACCCCTTTTGTCTTATGTCTTCATATTTCACATGCAATAACCACCGAAACTATTAGCTCTTAAATCCTAATCAATAATATCAAACTTTCAAAGTGAACTGGGTGACTAAACTAAAGAATTAACATTATTTTTGTCAGAGGTTTAACGACATTCCTAATTCCATGGGTAACATAAGTGAATGTATTTTGGTAACACAAAAAATATGTATCGTGCAGATCTAAAAGTGAACAATACCTCTTATTTCAGGTGTGGAAAGAGACACAAAGACGTCAGCTTATGGCCTGCCCGAGTTGCTACCTCACCGTGATAAGTCATCAACTTACACCGTTCCTCCAGAGGTAGCTTCTTTGCCAACCTCACCCCAGTTACCCATGGAAGTTTCACAGGCAACAACTGGTTCTCTACCTTCAGCACTTCAGGCACTTTCTGATAGACTGCATCTCTATTTCATGTCAGTGTTGTCAAATTCAGGAACTACCCAAGAGCATAGCACACCTCCACCACCAACTACTGTTAAAGATTCCATAATGCCACAGCAAGGTCACACAGTTGCAGCAGAAATAAATGGCAATAGATCACCAACTCAATCCCCAAGTGATAATAACCTATATTCATCAGACATGGTAGAGGTACAGAAGGACATCCGGGGTTTGTTACAGGAACTGATAACCACTGTCCGGGATGGGTTGGGAACTGTTGCTGCGGCCATCTACTCTCAGAAACAACAGGAACAAGTACCAAAGTCTTTACTTTAGTCACTGATTCCCTCTTCCTACAACAGTCCACTTTGTTGGAATTGTAAAAGTTAGCGACTACCGATAATAGCCATAAGGCTACAAAGTCACAATTGTGAATACACTGTACTATATACTAATGTAGATTTTACTTAGAAGTGTTCTTGGCTTCTATTGAATGTGTTTGGTTTCCTCGGGAATGTTGACAAATTGTTATGTCTCCTGGACCTTTTTCAGTAAAACTTCATATAAGTTATGTCCACCTTAAGTGTTATATATATAATTATAGTGTACATTTTCCCCAGTATCTATCTATGATTGGTAATTTAAGCAATTTCGTAGGGTAGGCGAAGTATTTTTGTTAGTTAACAATAAACTAGTGAATCACAGTTTATTTTTTTATTTTAATTAGATAATTGAGTATAAAAAGTCCCCGATCCTTACATCAGCCATGACCTTAGCCTACACTTTGTTCTGTGTGATGAAAGTGTTTTGGAGGACAAGCAGCCTAGAAGGGTCACTAGACCTGTTTTTGCTTGATTTCCTTTGTACCTTTGTACTCTCTCTCTCTCTCTCTCTATCTCTCTATCTCTCTATCTCTCTCTCTCTCTCAAAGCAAAGACATAGCCTCTACACTTAACAATTATTTCAGCTCCGTTTTTACCACTGCTGCCAACACGAACACTCCACAAGCTACTAATCAAACTAGCAACATTGTGCTCCCTGACTTCAAAATTAGCCAATCAAGCGTCACTAGACAGATTGAATTACTGAAAATAAATAAATCTCCCGGCCCAGACCTATTCATCCCTAAAATCCTAAAAATGGTCAAAGATGAAGTTGCCGAACCCCTAACCAAAATGTTTAACATGTCACTCCAACATGGACAATTACCCACTGACTGGAAGACAGCGAATATTACACCGATATTTAAAAAGGGAGATAAAAAAAACAACCAGGGAATTACAGACCCATTAGCTTAACTTCCGTTGTTGTAAAACTATTAGAATCAATTATAAGAGACGAACTTGTACTTTTCATAGAGAATAATAATCTTATTAATAATAGTCAACACGGCTTCAGAGCAAAAAAATCATGCCTAACGAACCTTATCGAATTTTATGACAACCTATTTAAGATTAATGATTTTACCAAAAGTCTTGATATAGTGTACTTGGACTTCCAGAAGGCCTTCGACAAGGTCCCTCATAATAAATTACTTAAGAAGGTCGAGAATCTAGGAATACAAGGCAACACACTTAATTGGATAAGGAATTGGTTAAGCGAAAGAAAACCGTAATTATTAATGGAGTGGAATCAGAATGGACTCCGGTGACTAGTGGAGTCCCACAGGGTTCAGTCCTGGGCCCATTATTATTCATAATATATATTAATGATTTAGACAACGGCATTAATAACATAATTTCCAAATTCGCCGATGACACTAAAATAGGAAATGCAATAATATCAGAAAGCGATAGAAGTAGCCTGCAATCAGATTTAAACAAGATATCAGAGTGGTCAGAAAATTGGCAGATGCCCTTTAACGTAAACAAATGCCTGATACTACAAATAGGCTCCCGAAACAACAAATACGAATACCATATGAATGGAGAGAAGATAAAGAGCGTATCACAGATAAAAGACCTAAGAGTGCTTATCAATGAAAATCTAAAATCTACAAGCCAATGCACCGCAGCATCAAACAAAGCAAATAGAGCGCTAGGTTTCATTAAAAGAAATTTTCATTGTCATAGTAAAGACATAGTTGTACCACTTTATAAAAGTATTGTGAGGCCACATCTGGAGTATGCTGTGCAGTTTTGGTCTCCCTACTTAAAAAAAGACATAGAGAAACTAGAATCCGTTCAGCGTAGAGCAACAAAGTTAATCCCTTCCCTTAGAAATAAGCCATACAATGAGAGATTAAGAGAACTCGACATGTTTTCGCTTAAGAAACGGAGAATAAGGGGACAGCTGATAGTGTTTTAAGATACTAAAAGGCTTTAGTAACGTAAATTCTAATAATCTATTTAAGATAGCCAAAGAAGGTTCCACAAGAGGAAACTAATTAAAACTAACAGGCAGGAAAGCGAACCTAGACATAACTAAAAATTTCTTCACCCACAGTATTATTAATGAGTGGAATAAGCTCCCTAATGAAGTTATTGACAGTGACTCGATATACACATTTAAAAAAAGGTTAGACACATATCACAGAAAAGTTGGTCTGCAGTAGAAGCTGATCACTGATAAGAGAACCTGGCGGAAATGAAAACGTTTTTAGTTGGAAAAAAAAAAAAAAAAAAAAAAAAAGTGAAGGTGTGCATGCCTTTCCATTTCTAACTATACTATAAATTCCTTCAGGCGATTTCCAAGCCCTGCAAGGTTATTCACTTCTAACTATTTTCATGTACGGCATATTGCCGGAGGAAGCGGAGGGTGGGGAGAGAACCTTCATCTTTGCTATCCTTTCCTTCCACTTTTTCTTAGGGTTGCTATCTCTATTAGGATTAAGTCCTAGTCACCTCGTAGGGATCGTAAGATCTGTGTGGCCAGTGTATCTATGTAAATCTATGTAAATATCTCTCTCTCTCTCACTCACTATCTCTCTCTCACTATCTCTCTCTCTCTCTCTCTCTCTCTCTCTCTCACTATCTCTCTCTCTCTCTCTCTCTCTCTCCAATTACCCCTTTTCCTTGTTCGTCTCTCATGAATTTCACAGAGGATGTAATCACCAAGTTTGCTCTCGTGTGCCTTAGAATTTTTGACAATAAAGTTGGAAGCCCGCCGATTGCATGGAGCCTGGAAAGGAAAAGGAAAAATACTAAATACTGAGAAACATACTTCAAGTGAACCACCATTAAACTTAAACTACATTACGCCAAAACATTATTATTTATGATATATACACAAAAGAAGAATGTCAATAATAATTAAATGAGCCTGGCAGTTGATTTAAGGATATATTATTTCTGTTCACGCAAAATGCGATGCGATCTTCTGATTATTTTTTGACAGCTTCAAAATCAAGTTTGTTCCAGATACAGCAGATACTAAAATTGAAAGCATGTCCGCATATTTGTTGCCTCCATATCAATAACTTTAATTTAAGCATGTTAGTTTAATATTGATAACATTCATCGAATGTTTGGCAATGCTGAACCTAATTTGTTATTTAAACATTTAAGCCTTTCAGCATTTGAGGACGCAATTAAATATACTATACTGGCTCTCTTTAGATACGTTTAATCACACTTACGAAGGATATATGAAAGGCAGAAGGTAAACTGAGACAATCCTTGCCTCATGACTTCCACAGGTTCTTCTTAAGCTGCATACAGTCGTCTAATGTTGGCCAGCACTTAGTAAAGAATGCGTCATAATACTGAAAGGGTTAATAGTGTTAGCCTGGCATCACCTGTCACCCAGGACGAGAGACTTTGACACTTGACCCTGGGATGTTCGGCCAGGCAGCCTAGGGAACTACCACTACCTTGATACTTAAGACAGACTCTAACTTGTAATGTGATTAATGCTCAATATCTTACTGGAGTGCTGGACACCGGAAGAGTTAATGCTCAATATCTTACTGGAGTTTTGATCACCGGAAGTGTTAATGCTCAATATCTTACTGGAGTGCTGGACACCGGAAGTGTTAATGTTCAATATCTTACTGGAGTGCTGGACACCGGAAGTGTTAATGCTCAATATCTTACTAGAGTGCTGGACACAGGAAGTGTACACTATATTGCAAACGTTTCTGAAATAGATCACTAGAACTGCTTACTCTAGTGATGAATCTGACGCTCATTGAAATACAATAATATTCTTATATTCCTTATCTTGATAAAACCTGTGTTTGACAAACTATCTGTCAATAATAATCGAAACACAATCCTTTTGCAATATATTTATAGATTGGTTTCCAATAGTACTTGTGATATAATCCTATTTTGATATGATTGGCAAATATCTCTCAAATGTCCGTATATTGTATGTTTATTAGATTCTACAATGGTATTAGTTATTGACCAGTCTACGCATATACAAATAGCTGATCGTCGCATTTATGATCGTGAACATTTACTTCAGATTTAGTGATTATCTGTAAACTTGAACATCGTGTAATGTTGTTTATCTGTGTGACAACTTTTTATCCATTTTGATACCTCCATACCAATGTCCAGTAAATTCACAGAAGATAGTGGCCAACGACCAGGCATTGTGTAGAAATTCTATTTACATTTATATTGGAAATTCAATATTAATATTCTTAAGACTACATCAGATTCTATCATGTTGACTTAACATGTTATGGATATGATCCGTATCACCAGGAGCTACGAGTATATGGGGATGCCATAATAAATTATGAATTTCCCGGTAGTCAAATACGAGAGAGAGAGTGAGAGAGAATACAATGGAAATTAAGAAATCAAATCAAATGTGCTACGGAGTAAATACAAATCCGAGAAGGAACGAAATAATAATTGAGGAATTTAATCCAAGAAGAGGGGCGAAAGGTAAATAAATGGCTAAACTAATGGGGCGATCACGTCCTAAAATCTCAAAACTAATGGGGCTAAACATGAAGAAGGGGATCCAGAAAAATACTTGGGGGATAGACTATTATGGACAATTTAATTGCCCATTTCCAACCTTTCCACTTGTCCAGCGTAATAAAAACGTCAACAGGATAAGTCATACTCCCCCACCCTTTCTCCTTCATGTTTAGCCCCATTAGTTTTGAGATCTTTAGACGTTCGCCCAATTAGTTTGACGATATTAAGACCTATAGCCTAATTTCCTTACCAATTGTATGACTATTTGTGCCATTTAAGAGTCTATTGTATCCTGGAGAGCGATAGTGAGTCTGCAATTTGGGAAGAACTGGCCTATGGCCGGGACAATTTTGTGCAAAAATATGTAAACATTTATCTCGAAGGGGGGTCTTGGGGGTATTTTTTAAGCTTGATGAAGTTCTCAGGAGCAAACTAAAAATAAATACAAGTAAATAAATAAGAATATATATATATATATATATATATATATATATATATATATATATATATATATAAAACATAAAAAATATTGATTCTTGTGGTCAAAATATATGCGAATATGCTTCCACAATAAAGGTGTGTAGAAAAGGGTAGGTTCACTGCACAAAGTTTAAAAAAATGTAGTGCTAAAACTAAATTGCATCTAAAATATATTGCATGCACAAAATAAGGGTTTAAAAAGTATGTCAGAGTATCTTATTAAAAGGCTCGGACTGTTGTGTACATATTAAAATAATGTTTATTTAAAAGTGTTAAAATGCATTTCTCTACTTTCGTAGATCTTCAGTTATTATAACAAAATTTGCAAGAGTGGCTAGCTCCAGAATCCGGTATTTGTTCTGTACTCTTCTGTGGATTTCCAGGCCTGGAAATGATGAAAGTGATGTATCCTTTTTTTTTTTTTTTCCCCTAGACCTTTATCAAGCTTAAACAAATACCTAAAAGACCATCTTTGGAGATAATTTTTTTCATTTTTCAGGGGTTCGGTTCCTCCTAAATCGCAGGTTCGCTTTTGCTCGATAGGAAACAATCGATGCACAAATAGCACGATAAGTCTTAAAATTATCAAAGAAATGGTACGAAAGTTATTACAATAAACATACTAGTGAAGCAAATGTCTTTTAATCTTAAATCTAATGGGGCTACTCATGAGGAAGAAAGGTGTCTAACAAAATATTTACTAAATACATTATAAAAATATAATAAAATAGATTTCCTAAGTGATGGACAAATGAAACATTGACAAGAAGATTTAATAAATGATGGGCATTACAAAGCATTAAGCAAACATAAATAACCGTATAATTTAATTGTCTATCTATCTATTGCCGGACGTCTTACTCCCTTTACGAGGGTGGCCATACACAGAATGCCCCCAAGCGGACCTATTCCCTGTGAGAGGGACAACCCGAGCCAGTTTAGTGAAGGACTTACAGGATTGAGCACTCAATTTAGGATCCGTCCTACTCCAAGGCCCTCTGTGTATCTTGTTAGCGCTATTTTTCTACAGTGGTGTTCGGCTAATCCATCCACTAACCTGCCTTACCATTAGGTAAGCAGTACGGATTTGTATCAGGTTTACTCCCCTAGACAGGTGGCCGACGAGTCCCATCCACCCGGATTTGTATAAGGTGGTCTCCCCTAGATGAGTTGCCGACCAAGGCTAACGAGTCTCATCCAGAATACAGTATATAATCTAAATTATACGTTTATAGGGAGACGTCCTCAGCGGTTCCCAAATGATCCACCAAGGTACATACGCAAGAACCTCGGTGACCCTTCTGATGGTGGCCTTTATGGCATCGAAGCGGGTCCCGGATGATTCTCCGGGAGTTGAGGGTGGGAGTGTTTGTGGAGTTGTGGTTGAGAATATGAGTGTGGGGGGTGGGAGTGTTTGTGGAGGTGTGGGTGAGAATATGAATGTGGGGGGTGCCGAGCGTGTGAGCCGGGGAGAAACTGATGGTAGTGGTGATGTACTAGACAAAGCTGACAACCTGCTCGGTGTATTATCCAAGCAGTCGTCCATGATGCTATTCAAATTCTCTATAGCCTCATCCAGGGGAATTCGATTATTCCAATTGTCATGAGTCATTCTATCACACAGATCTTCGATTTCCAATAAGAGTCCCAACTGTATGTTTGCTGTTTCTCGTTTATATAAATCATGCATTATATTTAACATTTTTTTTATTAGGAAACCAACACTGAATACATCAGTTGCGTATGATGTCAAATGGCTCCCAAAGAGTTCTTTTGGGATCCAGAGATGACCAAATTTCCTATTGTAACTACATGATTGCAATTTGTGAAACGGACCGGGTGGTGTGGTCATTCCCACATCAATCAAATTTATTTTAACTGGTTTTCCATTAACCATTGTAACCAATATATTCCCGAAATGCAAGTCATTATGCACGAATCCCGCGGCATGGAACTCTTTGACTGCGAGACACAAGTACTGAAATATAGACACGAAAAAATATGTTATATCCGGCCTTTTACCCATCTCATTACCCAGTAGTAGTTCCTGATGGTATTCTGTAATGAGGTCATTCATTCTTATACCAGAGATATAACTCATAATCAACACATCGGCATTTTTTGACGCAGCGAACAGCTTCGGCACCCCCCCAGCACCGTCTAGCTTATACAACGTCCAAGCTTCCTGCCCCATAGACAAGAGCTTTCCTTCATTCACTTTTGTCGTTTTCATTATCGCTAATTGGCCGCAGTATTTGACTAACCAGGCGTCGCCGTAGGTGCCACTGCCTACCATTTTGATGGGCACGCAGTCCATATACAACTCATCCAGAGGCCGGATTAATCTAGTAACTTGGCTGCAGTTTTGACTAATTAATAGATCTATGTATTCATATTCCAGATCTACCAGATCATTATCCAATGACTCTGTTTCTCGCTCATCCAGTAAATATGATGCTGTTTGGAGATACGCTTCCACATCGGAAGGCACTGTCATGGATTCCAAACTATCGTATGAATAATTATGAGTTTGCATGTTTGTTGATGTGTTCTGATTAGACTATTAACTATATAATATGAATCAACAAACTTACACAATTACTATATAATAATACACACAAATATTTATTAACACTATATATTAATGTCTGTAAATCTCTAATATTACAATTAGATATACCTTTGAGAGCGTTACAGGAACGAGAAACATGCACGTCTTGATCGTTCCAATACAAGAAATTAATTAAGTGAGATGAGCCAAAATATCAACATCGGTTCTTTGTCGTGTCGATCTTTGTTCATAGACGTTAAACGTATATAAATACAAATAATAAAAGCTATATATGTTTTATATTTTATCGGGGATGACGTTAGTACCTTTCTTAACATATAATAATACAAATGACGGAAGACATTTTAACGCAACAATTGTTATTTGATTTTGTTACCCATTTAAATATAGTGTTTTTCAATGGGGTTATTAAAGAAAGCTAAGTTTAAAGGGCTAACTACAATATAATATGTATATGAACTGTGTGTGTTTATATACTGTATAATATAGGTATATATATATATATATATGTATGTATGTATATATATATATATATACTGTATATATATATATATGTGTAATCGAAATAGTAGCTGGATAGCATTCCCCATCATGATTATAGTGGTAAAGTAAAATAATACCGTTTATGTTAGTGTAACTGAGTGTTTGTCTTAGTGTATATATATATATATATATATATATATATATATATATATATATATATATACACTAAGACATAAACACTCAGTTACACTAAAATAAACGGTATTATTTTACTTTACCACTATAATCATGATGGGCAATGCTATCCAGCTACTATTTCGAGTACGTATATATATATATATATATATATATATATATATATATATTGCTGTTTTTTTGCTAATTTCTCATCCAATGAAAGTGAGATTTGATTTAACAACAGCAAGGTGGCCGGCCCACCAACTTTACTCCTCCAACTGTATTTCATCTTTCCTACTTTCTCTTTTCCCCCCACCCACTCTATGGTGCCCCCCCCCCCCCCCCCCCTACCCCCCCCCCCCCCCCCTTAAACAAACAAATCGACAACATGATACTTTAGTTGTTGTAATGGCAACGAGAGAACTGTAGGCCTAATAATGTTCCAGTCATTCCTATTGCAATTCCAAAACATATAAGTAGGCCAAAACTTTCGAAAATTAACCTCTATAACTCAACAACGACTAGAGTAATCAAGCTAAAATGTCAGCTAACGAACAGGTGTGGAAATGTTCAGCCCATTTGCGCTAGCCCTTTTTTGAGTTACTGAGGATAGGGTTGCCGATATCTGGCCTACCTATTTGGAACAGGGTATAGCGTATGATATAGACTGGACACTGTGGACAGGAAGCAAAACTACTATACAATATAGTATTACCAGCGGCAATGATGGGATTCGTCTTGGAATACCGGCCTTTTAACCCCTCCAACCCGGATGGGCTCTTGAACGCCCATAACAACCTCGGCCCGCGCAACCCGGAAGGGCTCTTGAACGCCCATTGCTTGCATGCGTGCTTTCGAATGCCGCGCGTACATTTTCGGTATCGTGGGACGGTAGGTGGCGCCACCAGGCGTAAACTCCGCCACAGCAACAGTATCTACCCCGACGCCATCATGGACAGTACGCCAAATAGTGATTCCGCTGTGTCCGATACCGTGCTTCCTACGACGCCCTTGCTTGTTCGTCGCGCCTTACCCCGACGCCATCGCCTAAATGTGTTATCTCCCGGAGGTATTGAGACGACATTGAGACTTTATGAGCGAGCTGATGCCAAGCATAATGTTGATGATGAAGTCAGTGACGACTCCAGTAATTATAAGTCGAGTGATTATGGCCATGAGAGTGATAAAGAAGAGCAATTCCTGGGATTTGCGAGAGAACATGACAGTGATGAGAGTGATGAAGGTGATGTACCAGTTGTTGAGGAAGCTGGTTTACCTAAAGACAGTGAACTTGAGAGAGTGAGCGAGTGGGAGAGTTCAAGGTCACTCACCAAATTTCGCTTAAGTGACACGACGCCAAGCCCTTCCCCAGGTAAATCGCCTTTCAAGCTACATTTGTATAAGCAGAAAATACTTGAGAAGGCGGCCGCGGCAGCTAGGGAACAAGCAAAACTACTTGGTGAGGATGAGGCTGTGAGTGAGGGTCAGCGTGGTGACCCTTCTCGTCCGCCATTGTCTCCCTTATCTACCCACACCACCCAAGATGACCCGGATGCCCCGCATTCTTCCCCACCACCCCCACCATTGCCAAGGGTTGAGGACCCCACACTTTCGGCCTATTTGCCTCCTAGGTCCCCCGACAGGAGACATACTGCTGCCGAAAAGGGGAAAGGTAGGAAATATACCAAGAAAATTAAGAAAAGTAAGAGAGTTTTGTTCGAGGCTCCCGCGGCGTCCACCCCGGCCGGCCCCAGCCATACGTCCCCGCAACTTTCCCTACGGTCCTCCCCACCTCTCCCGCCTTCAACATGTCTTCCTGAAGAAGTCTTTGAGCTCGCATCACCAATACCTGGCCCTAGTGACAGTGAAACATTGCTTTCTGTCACTCGTCGCAGGCCAAGGAGCCCGGGACCTCGGGGGACACAGCCTCACCTGCCACTCCTTCCCCACCTCGCCCACCCGCATGCCGCCCACGCATCACTGGTTCCCCGCCAGATTATGTGGGGGCCACTGATGATGAAGGGCACCTCTCTCAAGACTCTGGCCATGATTACATAGGTCCACCGTCAGGGCAAGATGACCACTCTGACGATGACTATATGGACATCGACGACCCTCGACCCATCCGCTTGGCCCGGTCCCGTGCTGCCCGTCGTGCTGCCCACCGCCCTGGCCGCCGCCCTCGCCGCCCTAGGGCGCGCGCCTCCCGAGTTGGCCGTGGGCGTGCTGGACCACCAGCTGGAGCTCCTCGTCAGCGTAGACAAGACCCATTCTACGTTTTTCAGTGGCAAGACGTAGTTG
This sequence comes from Paralithodes platypus, assembly GCA_032716605.1. Taxonomy (NCBI): domain Eukaryota; kingdom Metazoa; phylum Arthropoda; class Malacostraca; order Decapoda; family Lithodidae; genus Paralithodes; species Paralithodes platypus. Next base: position 24,115,557 of record CM064577.1, on the reverse strand, counting down.
ATGAGGATGCATACAACCCTGATGTGCCAGCTTTTGATGAGGTACTGGAGGGTTCAGGCGTTACCCCCAATTTTCCTGCAGGCCCCAATGCTCCACCACACGAACTGTTTGAGGCCTTCTTTGATGAGGAGGTGGTAGGCTATGTTGTCAAAGAGACAAATAAGCAGCACCAAATCCAGGTCCACTTTTGGGAAAGGTGACCAAGGGCCACATGAGGCAGTGGACCCCAGTGACTCATAAAGAGTTCATGGTGTTCCTGGCACTCACCATGCTAATGCCTCATGTCAAGAAGCATAGGTTGCCTGACTATTGGATCACCAATGATCTGATATCCACCCCTGCCTTCGGGAACTATATGTCTCGCGACCGGTACCTTGATATCCTCGCAGCGCTCCATCTTGTCACCAACCTTGACGTCCACCTCCCAGACAAGCTGTGGAAGATTAGGACGTTGTATGAGATGATGCGAGAACGCTTCACCTCCTACTTCAAGCCCTTCCGCAAGGTCGTCATTGACGAGTCTCTTGTGCTGTTCCGGGGAAAACTCAGCTTCCGGCAGTACATCCCCTCAAAAAGACATCGCTTTGGCATAAAATTCTTTGTGCTGTGCGACTGCCAAACTGGCTATGTCCTGGACTTCCTGGTCTACAGCGGGAAGGAAGGGGACTTGCTTGTGGACCCCCTCATTGGCTTTGGCGGAGCAGTGGTGCAAGCCATGATGGACCGCTACTTTCATAAGAATCACGTCCTCTACACGGACAATTATTACACGTCCCCCACTCTCTCACAGTACCTGCATGAGCGCAAGACGGGGACTGTAGGCACAGTACGAGGGAAAAGGAAGGGCATGCCACCTTTCCCTCCAAAGACCAAAAAAGGTGATGTGTTCAAGAAGAAGTCGGGGCCCATTCTGGCTATCCACTGGCACGACCAGCGGAAGGTCAACCTCCTGACCACCATCCACAAGGGGGAAATGGTGGAGACTGGCAAGGTGGATCGCCGCACCCAGGCCAGGGTGACCAAGCCCGATGCTGTCCTGGACTACAACATCAACATGAGGCTGGTGGACAAGTCCGACATGCAGATAGGCTTCATTGACTGCCTGCGTACCTCGTGCAGATGGTACAAAAAGTTCTTTCTGCATATGGTGGACATGTCAGTTCTGAATGCCTACAACATATACAAGCTTCGGAATGTGAACACACCCATGAAGTTCAATAGCCTGCGGAGGTTCCAAAAGCAGGTGTTGACGGAGCTCCTGGAGAAGTATGCTATGCCACAGAGGGCAGTGGCACATCCTGGGCCCGCCGTTATTGACCGCTTGCAGTCTGCTCAATACTTGATTAGGCACAGGCTTGGTTCCCTGCCTCAGAATGAATCCGGAAGAACACAGCAGAAGCGGTGCCATGTCTGCTACAACAGCAGGGTGAAGCCGAGGTCAGGTAAAAAGTCAACCCTGGAGTGTGTGGAGTGCAAGGTGGCACTCTGTGCTGTAGATTGCTTCTTTGATTACCACTCCAAGCTGGAGTTCTAATAATCATACTGAAATTGCCAATTAAATGACAATATGTACACTATAATTATATATAGGCAAAAAGTGGAAGAAAACCAATGTATTGTAATACAAAAGTCATGTATTATGAGAACATTGATACAAATACAATTACACCATAATAATATGTGAAAGTGACACATATGTATATACCAAGTGACATTCATATGATTAGAACCTATAGAAATATATAAATCAGTGAAAAAAGACACAATAAATTGTATATAAAACGTTTACAAATCATATAACTAAGTGAAAGTGACACAAGACCTAATATTTGATGGCCAAAGTATAATAACATAACGAATAATCAGTGCCTAATACAACAATAACCTACCTCAATTACTAATAAAATGTACGGTATCGAGTGAAAATGAGCATTATCAGTGACAGTGACACTCTCTAAAGCATATTTGTCAAAGTGAAAGTGACACAAGACCTAATATTTGATGGCCAAAGTATAATAAACACCTGTGATAACGAATAATCAGTGCCTAATACAACAATAACCTACCTCAATTACTAATAAAATGTACGGTATCGAGTGAAAATGAGCATTATCAGTGACAGTGACACTCTCTAAAGCATATTTGTCAAAGTGAAAGTGACACAAGACCTAATATTTGATGGCCAAAGTATAATAAACACCTGTGATAACGAATAATCAGTGCCTAATACAACAATAACCTACCTCAATTACTAATAAAATGTACGGTATCGAGTGAAAATGAGCATTATCAGTGACAGTGACACTCTCTAAAGCATATTTGTCAAAGTGAAAGTGACACAAGACCTAATATTTGATGGCCAAAGTATAATAAACACCTGTGATAACGAATAATCAGTGCCTAATACAACAATAAGCTACCTCAATTACTAATAAAATGTACGGTATCGAGTGAAAATTAGCAATATCAGTGACAGTGATACCCTAATAAACATATTTTATATAATTGGCCTCAAAATAACTAGAAAATATCAAATAACATCACATTCTCAATATCAAACACTAAAATCGTCTAAGGGAGATAAATACTTTGGCGCGGCGAGCGGCTAGGTGCGTCGTAGCCATGGCCGAGGCGACGCGTCCGAACGCGGGAAGAATTTGCCGCCGAAAAGCACTCGTCTTCCCGCGCTCACCATTATGCAACCAGAGGAGCTAGAGACCTCTACTCAACGCCATTCGACAGAGGAAGGTGTGTGGAACATTATTCTTTTTTATTCACAACATTACATGACATATTCATTGACTTACAGAGTAGTTAACATAGGCCAAAGATCGTCAAAACACCCGGTACCGGAGCACAGTCGTAAGCTATAGCCCCCGGGGCTGGAGGGTTAAGGGGGGTCACCGGCTTTGTTTCTCTTTCTCTCCTTTTATCTCTTTCCCTGGCTTGTATCCATTTAGCCCCTTTCAGCCAACCGTTTTAAGACGTTAATCCCCATCCAGGTGTCGATTTCTTCCTGGTGAGCGATAGCGAGCCAGCATTGTATGGAGAAATCCGCCTTCGCCGGAGAAATTTTTCTATCGAAAAATTTACAAATTTACCTTGCTGTCAAAACAAAAATATATATATGCTGGCTCGCTACCGCTCGCCAGGCAAATTAATACAAATCTTCCCACAAAGGACCTCACAACCTCACAGATTAAGGTTTATTTTCAGCTGTGGATAAACAAATAAGGAATATTGAGTTAACTCTGTGGCAGAGGGCCGCTCTCGGGCGGTATAAGAACCACCGAGAACCAATAACAACCCTCTGCGGGTGAACTAAACAACTCTCTCTCTCTCTCTCTCTCTGATATAGACGATCAAACTAAGCTTGTGTTATTATAAAGCTCCCTACAACTTTCAAGTTATGTCACTATTAAATATAAATATACAAACATACATATTTTGTATATATTATATTTATTAGTGACAGATAACTTGAAAGTAAAGACGATAATAGGGTTGGGTGGTGGCTGATAACTACCGTGTTTGATGGAGAAGCAATACCTAATGGTTTGGTGGTTTCCACAGGTAAGCCACGGTAGCCTTGTCCGTTTCCTCGTCATTCAGGTGTGACTTTACCCTCATGACACACACAGGGACAAGTGGCTTAATTCTCCACTTTTGGTAATGCACGGTGTGAAACAAGCTGTGGCAAAATATTATACTGATCCAACTGTTTGTTCGTAAGTTATTCCCGAAATACGATGTAACACGGCCCCTGAATCCCATAGTAGGCCTATCAATCCATCTGGGTAGGAAATATTTATGGTTTATTACCGTATTGCGTACTGAATTGTATGCAGTCGAACATCTCCCTATGCACACTACTATTTACCAAGCATAAATCGAAAATGTTTGATATATTATCCGAAAAAAAATCGTGCTTAATGATAACCCTAAACATTTGTCGAGAAATGTCATAATTGCCAGTTTGCCACCCGCGACGAAACTCGTGAACCAGCAGCAGTTGCCAGCAAGCAACCCAGCCTTTCCCCCCTCCTTTGTGTGTATTTGTTTTTCCATCCTGCCTCCTCCTTCATTGCTCCAAATTTAAATCCTCCACCACACCCTCTGCGCCACCACCTCGTTTTACCACGAAATCGTTGCCTTCGAGCTCCTTAACCTAACAAGTGCGCATGGGGGTAATTGGGGTGGAGATGGTTTTATGGTCTATATATTCAGTTATTAATATATTTGTTTAGTTTCTTCGCTATACCTCCATCAAGCTTAAAACAAACACCCCCTAGACCAACCTTCAAGATAAATTTGTAAATTTTTCGGTAGAAAAATATCCCGGCCGAAGGCCGATTCCTCTTAAAATTACAGGCTCGCTATCGCTCGACAGGTAATTGACACGAAAGTGCTTTAAATTTACAACGAAATGGAGAGAAATGTGTTAAAATCGCCAAACTAATGAGCCGAACGACTTAAAATCACAAAATTAATGGGGCTAAACACGAGGGATAAAGTGGTCCAGAAAAACAGCCCATCTCCCCTTAACTAGCCTCATAAATAGCCCATATGCCTATAATAATAACATTGGATACACGGGATAAGTAATGTTCCGTTCTTATCACAGGGGTCGTCATAATTTAATCTCGTATTTATTTGCTTATCTTCTAGCTTCTTTGACTTTGCCCTTTCTTCACCATCTCTGTATTTATCTAAATTTTCCAAGTGCATTCATTTATCTTTTCCCCCTAGATATATTCTTGACTTTTTCTCCTCAGAGTGATTTTACTTTAAGCTAAGGGTGGTATTTGTACAAACTAACCTAGCCTAACCCAACCTGCCAAGCTTTTAACCTAATCCAAACCTAGCCTAGCCTATAGCCAGCCAATCTGTTGTTCTTATTAACTCTAGTAGATATTGTATTTAGTATCCTACTGTAGCTATATATATCTGTAATTTTAGTTGTTGCTTGCACGATCTTGAAGTAACCTTTGACTGATACATTTTGTTTTGTTTTATCTAAAAAGAGTAGGCTACTGCTTTACTAGGCTACAGTGACACCAGGGCCATCTGTTGATACAGTATATTAACCCCTTGTGTGCGGTCACACTTTATTTTTATATAATCTCTATTTGGTGAATTGTATATTTAGTTACATATTCTGTTATATATATATATATATATTTGTTTAAGGTTAGGTTAGGTTATCACACCTGGTAGCCTATTTCTGCGTATTTCAATTTTATTATTTTCGGCTAGGCTATTCAACGCTGGTAGCCTATTGGTCCGTATTTAATTTTTTAAAAACTTTTGGTTAGGCTATCGCCCCTGAAGCCTAATTCTGCGTATCTCAAATGTTTTGTTTTCGGATAGGCTATCACCCCTGATAACCTATTGTTGTGTATTTCAACATATTTGTTTTTGGTTGAAGTGTTTCTAAAGTGAGTGAAGTGTTTTAAAGTGAGTTAAGTGTTTTAAAGTGAGTTAAGTGTTTTAAAGTGAGTGAAGTGATCTGAAGAAACTGACTGTTACCATGCCTCGCACTTGTACGAACTGCGCCAGTAGGTTTGGTGAGTCCATGTTTGTTACTGTCGATCTTCAAATCTGCCGTCTCTGCCAGCAACAAGAGAATTTGACAGTGAAATTAGATGAAGCCTACAACAAGATCAACGTCCTCACCATGAAGCTGGAATCACTCCAAGAGTTTGTAACACTCAACGTTGGAGTACCACAAACTTCAATTGTCACCGCAACTCCAGCAGCCACCAACGCCCCAACGTCAACTGCCAACAATTCAACGCCTGCAGTAGCCATTTCATCTGATGGTTCCGATACTCAAGAAACAAATAGTAACTCTCTTCCCCCTCAAGACAACTTCCGTGTTGTGAGGAACAACCTTTCCCCCAAGACCAGGAAACCCATACCGATTACCGAGTGTCAAAACCGCTTCCAGATACTCGCAGACTCAAATGACGAAGCGGAAATAGAAGAAGTCGGGCTCGTGGGAGACTCGATGATACGTGGTCAGCTCACAGAGTTTTGCGCCAGAGCACCTAAGACCAGGAAGCGTTTTTGTATCCCTGGTGGTGGTGTGGACGACGTAGTTGCTGCAGTTGACGAAGTATCTAAGCTGGCCCCTGCTAATACAATGTACGTCATCCACGTTGGATCCAACGATGTACAGTGAACCCGGTCGGAAGATTTGCTTTTAAAGTACCAGCAGCTGATCAAGTCGTTTAAGGAGAAGTCATCAAGGATCATCGTCTCAGGAATCGTCCCCCGGCTTGGTGTAGAGAGCCGATTTTACAACATAGCCACCAGCACAAATCGTTGTCCAGCAAACCTCTGCAGGAAGGAAAACGTGGGATTTGTCGAGACCTGGGACAATTTCTACTATGATGACTATTTGTTTTCGGACGATGGAGTTCATCTGAACCAGGTGGGAGCAGCACGTTTTGGGCGTCTTCTCAACGATGCGGTGAAGGATTTTCGGAGAAGAAATCGACTCAGCACAGGACAACCAGGAAGGAGGACCGAAGACAGCGAGGGCGGCAACCTGCGAAGGAATTAAATGCTAATCTGTCAAGAACCGCGAATTTGGATAAAGCTCCACCAACACGACCCAAATTCAAAACCGCCAGGGATAATGACCGAGGACCGATGTCAGCCATGAATGTAAATGTAGATCCGATCAGAACCAAAAATTTGATTAAAGAACGTTCTGCGAGTTCTAAAACCGCAACTTTAAAGGTTTTCTATGCAAACGCTCGTAGCATACGCAATACATTTTCAGATTTAGAGGAACTAGTGTTTACTGAAAATTATGATGTGATTGGTATAACATAATCTTGGCTCAATACAGTAGATAGAGACTTTTTAGCAGAGTATTCACTTCCCGGTTATGTAATGTTTGAGAAAAGCCGAATAAATAAAAATGGAGGTGGCGTTTTATTTTATATCAAAGAAAGTCTTAACCCGACCCTCTTGTCAAAACCTCAAATTGTGAACGTCGACACATCTTTTGTGCTAATAAAGAATAATAAAGGTATAAAAATAATACTTGCATTAATATACAGACCTCCAGCTCAATCAGTGCAAACTGACTGAGAAATTTATGAACAAATTGCAGATGTAAGTAACTCACAAGATACCGTATTTTTGGCGACTTTAATTTACCTGTGACCAAGTGGGGCGATACTCTTACTTCACACTCCGGACATGACTTGTATACGAACTTGCAAGAGAGTTCGCTTTATCAATTTGTTCGAACACCGACCCGTAGTAATAACGTTCTTGATATTGTACTTGCAACAAAAGAAGAATTAATAGAGAATTTGAATGTTGGTGATGAATTCAGTAACAGCGACCATCGTACGATAACTTTCACTTTAAACTTTACTAGTAACGAACCAAATAGTAGCATCGAAAAAGTCCCTAATTTCAAGAAAGCAAACTTTCATCAACTTAGAGCTATGTTTAAAGAAACTGACTGGAGCTTTTTAATTAACAATAACGACATAAATACATCTTGGAAGTTATTCGAAACCACTTACCTAAAAGCAGTGCAAGACTGCATACCATCGAAAATACGGCGTCCAGGCCATAATAATAAGCCCAAATGGTGGAATAAAGATATTTCAAACTGCCTGCTTGCTAAAAAATTTGCTAATGATAGATTAAAATCCTCACAAAATGACGAAGAACGGGTGAAATTTGTAGAGCTACTACGCAAAGCCAAAAAGTTAATTAAGCAAAGTAAAAAGACCCTAGAGTTACATATTGCGAATCAAAGTAAAACAAACCCGAAAGAATTCTATAGTTATATCAGAAAGAAAAAAGTAGTTACTTCAACTGTTGGACCGTTAGTCGATGAAAATGGAGAATACACCAAAGACGAAGAACAAATGAGTAATGCCCTCAATAGCAATACCTTCTTTGCATCAGTTTTTACAACAGAAGACCTCAGTGATATCCCTACACCATCGCCGATTCAGATTGATAATTCAGATGTTCTAAGCAATATCACCGTTACAGAGAGAGAAGTATTGAATTGTTTAGATAAACTCAAGGTAAATAAAACGCCCGGACCTGATACAATCTCGCCTAGAGTTCTAAAGGAAGCTAAGGATGAGCTCTCCAAACCACTGACATTACTATTCAATAAATCCTTGCAGTCTGGAACTATGCCTGATCAGTGGAAGATAGCTAACGTAACACCGATATTCAAAAAAGGCAGCAAATCCCTACCCAGTAACTATCGTCCAATTAGCTTAACCTCAGTTGTATGTAAAATGCTAGAAACGGTCATAAGAGACAGACTCGTAAATCACTTAGAGGAAAATAACATACTTAACCCTTCTTTAGCGGCCTATGCGGTTCATTTATATGTACCGCCCAGCGGGGTGTTTTTAGCCAAAATAGGGCTGTTTACGTGATCATTTTCATGCCTAAATAAGACCCAGAACGTAAAACAAGTATCTATCCCTGAAAGGGCATAAACAGAGCTTTCGAATGACACCATAACGATCCTTGTATGATGGCTAGTTTTCTTGCAATAACCGTGCAACGCGAGTGCAAAAAGCAGGTAATTAGCCACTTTCCCCATACAATTCAGTATGTAGCGAGTGAGAGAGGGAGGAGGGAGCTGAGATTCGTGTCAGTAGGTTTGCCGCGGTGGTCTGGAGCAGTTATACGCTCGCTAGTCTCCTGCCACCACTTGTCTCTCTCTCTCAGCAACATTACGTGCTGAAATTGCCACTCGACCTATGTCGAGCGCCGCCACATAGTCCAGCTTTATTAAAAACGACTTATGTGGTGAGCCGCTTTTTAAGGGTTAAAGATACTCAACACGGCTTTCGTAAAAAACGTTCCTGTTTAACAAACATCTTAGACTTCTTCCACGATATTCTCAACCTCTACGATGAGAGTAAAGCTGTAGATATTATATACATTGATTTTCAAAAGGCCTTTGACAAAGTTCCCCACAAACGTTTACTGCTAAAACTAAAAGCGCATGGAATACAAGACGGTGTGTTGAAATGGATAGAAAATTGGCACAGCGACAGAAAGCAAAGAGTAGTCATAAACGGTAAGGCATCTAAATGGACCAATGTAAGTAGCGGGTACCCCAGGGATCGGTACTAGGACCAATTCTCTTTCTAATTTTCATCAACGACATAGATGAGGGTCTCACCTGTACAATCTCAAAATTTGCTGACGATACAAAAATTGCAAATAGCGTACTCTCAAAAGATCAAGTTGACGATATGCAACACAATCTAGATAAATTGTCACATTGGGCCCAAATTTGGCAAATGAGTTTCAATGCGGATAAATGTAAAGTACTACATATCGGATACCTAAATGAGAAAGCAAACTATTCGATGAATGGCACTCAGCTTAAGAATGTAAACAGAGAAACCGATCTGGGAGTAACAATATCGAGTAACCTAAAACCGAGTCAACAATGTTCAGAAGTTGTTAAGAAGGCAAACAAAATAATTAACACCTCCCCTGTAGTCAGGGGAGGTGTGGTGGAGTGGTCATGCCACTGGATTGGTAATCCAATGGACCCGGGTTCAAATCCCGATATGTCAATGGGAAGATATTATTGGGATTGAATTTGTGCTGTACCTAGTATCAGTGCATTACCACAAAGCCCACCGAAATGCCAAAAAAATACCCTCGTTGTTCCCTGATTAAATAACACTGTATGAATATTCCCATATTCAAAATATGTTACAGGGGGACAATGCCTAGTGAGTTCACTGATCAATAGGTGGCGTTCTGAGAGTGAGGGTCTGAGTCTGGAGGGTGAGACGGTGAAGCACTTGAGCGAAGCAACCGGCCGCTTCAGAGATGGAGCTGCTTCGAGCCATGATGGATGCTTCGCATGTCTCACTCCCCAGACTGGAACAAGACCTCACGGGCTTCACCGTGTTGGGCGGTGGAATGTACAGGCTCTCAGCCTATGTCCGCGAGGGAGTAGTTGGAATATAGAAAAAAAAAAAAAAACAAAAAAAAAAATTGGCTTTATAGGCAGATCATTTGAGCATAAATCCAAAGACGTAATCCTAACCTTTTACAATTCCTTAGTCCGCCCTCTTCTGGAATACTGCGTTCAATGCTGGTGCCCTTATTACCAAAAAGATATAAACAAGCAGAAACGGGTTCAACGTAGAGTTACCAAAATGATACCTAGCCTAAAGAACAAACCATACGAAGAGCGTCTTAGAGAATTAAATCTATTTCCTTTAACCCAGCGCAGATTAAGAGGTGACTTAATTCAAGTGTTCAAAATCATCAAAGGCATCGACAATATGAACTGTAGTAAGTACTTCACTATCGACCAATCTAATTACACGCGGGGAAACGGTTGCAAAATTATTGGTAAATCTTTTAACTCACACGAATCTAAGAATTTATTCTTCAATCGAGTTGTCAACTTGTGGAATGGGCTTCCCCGAGACTTTATAGACTGCAGCACCGTTGATTCATTTAAACTCCGCCTAGACAAATATCTCGCATCAAACCCGCGACTGACTGCGTTTGTAAATGAATAACTTTATTTTTTCCTCCCCTCAGTTACTAACCCCTATGTCCCCTACTAACTTCCTAGTCCTGCCACGTTAGTGGCAGGGCAGTAGTTCCCTTTCCAATGTTCCCTTACCCACTCTAAACCACTGTTTGGACACTTGATCCTCAGTGGTTTGGAGGACAAGCAGCCTAGAAGGGTCACTAGACCTGTTGTTGCTTGATTTCCTTTGTACTCCTTCCTTTGTACTTCCTCACCCCACCCACTCCTCTCCCTGCCTCCCTCCCCACCCCCTCCTCTCCCTGCCTCTCTACCCCAGCCCCTCCTCTCCCTGCCTCCCTCCCCACCCCCTCCTCTCCCTGCCTCCCTCCCCACCCCCTCCTTTCCCTGCCTCCCTCCCCACCCCCCTCCTCTCCCTGCCTCTCTACCCCACCCCCTCCTCTCCCTGCCTCCCTCCCCACTCCTTGCTCTCCCTGTCTCTCTACCCCACCCCTACCTCTCCCTGCCTCTCCCTACCTCCCCCTCCTCTCCCTGCCTCCCATCCCCTCCTCTCCCTGCCTCCTCCCCACCCCCTCCTATCCCTGCCTCCCTCCCCTCCTCTCCCTGCCTCTCTACCCCACCCCCTCCTCTCCCTGGCTCCCTCCCCACACCCTCCTCCTTCCCCTCCTCTCCCTGCTCTCTACCCCACCCCCTCCTCTCACTGCCTCCCTCCCCACCCCTCCTTTCTCTCCCTCCCTCCTCTCCCTGCCTCCCTCCCCTCCTCTCCCTGCCTCTCTACCCCACCCTCTCCTCTCCCTGCCTCCCTCCCCCACCCCTCCTTTCCCTGCCTCCCTACCCTCCTCTCCCTGCCTGCCTCTCTACCCACCCCCTCCTCTCCCTGCCTCCCTCCCCACCCCTCCTTTCCCTGCCTCCCTCCCCTCCTCTCCCTGCCTCTCTTCCCCCCCCCCTCCTCTCCCTGCCTCCCTCCCCACCCCCTCCTCTCCCTGCCTCCCTCCCCACCCCCTCCTTTCCCTGCCTCCCTCCTCTCCCTGCCTCCCTCCCCTCCTCTCCCTGCCTCCCTACCCCACCCCCTCCTCTCCCTGCCTCCCTACCCTACCCCCTCCTCTCCCTGCCTCCCTCCCCACCCCCTCCTTACCCTGCCTCCCTCCTCTTACCTGCCTCCCTCCCCTCCTCTCCCTGCCTCTCTACCCCACCCCCTCCTCTCCCTGCCTCCCTCCCCACCATATCCTCCCTCCCTCCCCACCCCCTCCTCTCCCTGCCTCCCTAACCGACCCCCCTCCTCTCCCTGCCTCCCTCCCCACCCCCTCCTCTCCCTGCCTCCCTCCCCTCCCCCTCCTCTCCCTGCCTCCCTCCCCACCCCTCCTCTCCCTGCCTCCCTCCCCACCCCTTCCTCTCCCTGCCTCCCTCCCCCCCCCCCTCCTCCTCCCCACACCCTCCTCTCCCTACCCCACCCCCTCCTCTCCCTGCCTCCCTACCCAACCCCTCCTCTCCCTGCCTCCCTCCCCAACCCCTCCTCTCCCTGCCTCCCTCACCCACCCCCTCCTCTCCCTGCCTCCCTCCCCACCCCCTCCTCTCCCTGCCTCCCTAACCCACCCCTGCCTCCCTACCCCACCCCCTCTTCTCCCTGCCTCCCTCCCTACCCCCTCCTCTCCCTGTCTCCCTAACCCACCCCTGCCTCCCTACCCCACCCCCTCCTCTTCCTGCCTCCTACCCACCCCCTCCTCCTCCCTGCCTCCCTACCCAACCTCCTCTCCCTCTCTCCTGCCTCCCTCCCCACCCCCTCCTCTCCCTGCCTCCCTCCCACCCCCTCCTCTCCCTGCCTCCCTCCCCACCCCGTCTTCTCCCTGCCTCCCTCCCCACCCCCCCTCCTCTCCCTGCCTCCCTCCCCACCCCCCCCCCTCCCTTCCTCCCTCCCCACCGCCTCCTCTCCCTGTCTCCCTAACCCACCCCTGCCTCCCTACCCCACCCCCTCCTCTCCCTGCCTCCCTAACCGACCCCCTCCTCTCCCTTCCTCCCTAACCCACCCCTGCCTCCCTACCCCACCCCCTCCTCTCCCTGCCTCCCTACCCCACGGTTTGCCTTCCTTGGATAAGATTTTCGTTTTCATTTACTAATAAGCCTGCTTGGCGAGAAAGGATGACAATTAGCATACACGAATGGCTAGGTAGACAAATTGTGCCTGAGTGTGGTGGTGAAAATGAATAGGTTAAGGAACTATATGGTCGATCACGTGATACGATAGACATAGCTTAGTTTATATATGATGATTTTGACTGCTGATATTGCAATATCGTGAGATGGTACTGTGGTCAGATGATATATAATAGCTCAGCTTCGTGCGGTACAGGGGGTCAGCGTTTACTATTATAATTATTAGGTACTACGTATTCTCAAGATCATGGATGACATCGACACGTCCTCTGTCATGTTACGTTAAGGGGGGTCACTTGTTTTTTTTTCTCTTTCTCTCCTTTTCTCTCTTTCCCTAGCTTGTATCCATTCGGCCACATTCAGCTAACTGTTTTAAGACGTTTATCCCCATCCAAGTGTTGATTTCTGCCTGGCGAGCGATAGCGAGCCAGCATTGTATGGAGAAATCCGGCTTCGCCGGAGACATTTTTCCATCGAAAAATGTACAAATATAGCAAAAATGTCAAAACAAAAATATATATATAGGCTACTGGCTCGCTACCGCGAGCCAGGAAAATATTGACACCTGAATGGAAGTAAACGTCTTAAAACAGTAGGCTGAATGGGGCCGAATGGATACAAGCCAAAGAGAGAGGGAGAGAAAGAGAAAAAAAGCGAGGTGGGCTCCCTTAAGTTGTGGTGAAAGGATAATGATCGATGAAAGCCGGATACATACAGGATGAAAGCCGGATACATACAGGAGGGGGACATGCACCATCAACTTCAAATACAAGACAAATTTAGGTGGTTCATAATACTGGAAGGCGATATAAGCAAGGAAATATTTTGCTGATATTGAATTTGTCTTTACTTGAGCCAAAATGCATTATATTTACGTGTATAATAACTAACCAATAACTAATAACCATATAATATGTATCATGTAAGGAAGACAAATATCTACTGAATAATTTATAGATCATGATGAGGTAGAATCAGTATAGTACAGTTAGTTATACAGTTAGTACTACAGTTAGTTATACAGTTAGTACTACAGTTAGTTATACAGTTAGTTATACAGTTAGTACTACAGTTAGTTATACAGTTAGTACTACAGTTAGTTATACAGTTAGTACTACAGTTAGTTATACAGTTAGTACTACAGTTAGTTATACAGTTAGTACTACAGTTAGTTATACAGTTAGTACTACAGTTAGTACTACAGTTAGTTATACAGTTAGTACTAGTTAGTTATACAGTTAGTACTACAGTTAGTTATACAGTTAGTACTACAGTTAGTTATACAGTTAGTACTACAGTTAGTTATACAGTTAGTACTACAGTTAGTTATACAGTTAGTACTACAGTTAGTTATACAGTTAGTACTACAGTTAGTTATACAGTTAGTACTACAGTTAGTTATACAGTTAGTACTAGTTAGTTATACAGTTAGTACTACAGTTAGTTATACAGTTAGTACTACAGTTAGTTATACAGTTAGTACTACAGTTAGTTATACAGTTAGTACTACAGTTAGTTATACAGTTAGTACTACAGTTAGTTATACAGTTAGTACTACAGTTAGTACTACAGTTAGTTATACAGTTAGTACTACAGTTAGTTGTACAGTTAGTACTACAATTATAGTAAGTTTATTTTTAGATTAGTTCAACATTTCGATATATATTTTTCACTTCCCTTTGAATATATGAATATGATTTTTCCCCACTTCCCCGCCAAATTGTTCCAATCGTAACAATGTAGGTTTGAATCTATCGAAATTCGCCTTCGTCAGAGAGAGAGAGAGAGAGAGAACAAAATTGTGAAAGCCTTGAATACACTAAGCTTGTTAGGTGGAGTATTTTTCAGACCCTGGGGTGGGAGAGAAGTAAATATCCTGGAGCCTGTTAATTAGAAAGAAAGGGGAAGGGAGGAAACTGTAATGCGAGGGGAGGAGAGTAGGAGGAGGAGGATCAGTAGTAAGAGGAGGAGGAGGAGGAGGAGGAGGAGGAGGAGGAGGAGGAGGAGAAACATGAAGAGGAGGAGTAGAAATAGCAGTAGGAGAAGAGGGAAGTTAAAAGTGGAGGAGACATGAATAGTGTGAAAGGAGAGATTGAAGAACTGAGAGAAAAAAAAAGGACGATATTCGAGGTCAATATAATGCGAATACAATATAAGATGAACAGAGAGATAAAAGGAGAGGAGGAGCATAGTAAATCAGTGGTAGAGGAAGGGAAAGATATAAGATCGCTACACAGCGTATTTCATCGCTTAGAAGACTGAGCTATGATGACCGGTTGAGAGCTCTTGATCTCTTTCCGTTGGAGACACGCAGACTACGAGGTCAGCTTATTGAAGTTTATATAATACTTAATGGGTTTGACAATGTGGATTATATCAAAATGTTTAGCCTCAATATGAATACAACACGCAATCATGGTTGTAAATTAAAATTGAAAAGGTTCAGCACTAGTATGTCTGGAAACTTTTCACATAATTACAAGATCTGTTCTACCTGGAACTAACTTCCTTCCGCAGTTGTAAACAGTTCTTTAGTAGAGCCGTTCAAGAAGAGAGTAGATAGTATTTTGCACACTCTGTAAAGGGTGTAGTGCACTAAACAGACTTTCTCCTTCCACTTCGAGTATCTCCATGGAATGGACCACAAGGTCTCTGAGATACTAACTAATTCATGTAACTCCTTGTAGCTCTCTCTTTCTCTCTCTCTCTCTCTCTCTCTCTCTCTCTCTCTCTCTCTCTCTCTCTCTCTCTCTCTCTCTCTCTCTCTCTCTCTCTCTCTCTCTCTTCTCCACTTCCTTTTCTCCCTTTTCGTCGCTCTCATAAATGTTCGTTGACGATGCAATCACGAAGTTTGCTCGAGTGCGCTTTAGAATTTTCGACCATAGAAATGGAAGCACGGAGATTGCATGCAGCCCGAAAATAATGAAAGGGAACGAAAAAGTGCTAAGTACTGATTAACATAATTTCAGGAATCCTAAATAATGTCAACTACAATACGGCAAACATTATTTATTCTAATGAACATGCGTGCTGGGTCGTTGAGGAAAACCAGTGTAATAGTGTAAGGTAGAGTCATCAGCTTAGGGGTGGATACCACTAGAGTTACAGTTAAGAAGATCATTAATGATTATTAGAAAGAGAACTGGGGACAGGACGGAACAATGAGGAACACCGGAGTTGATAGGTAGTTTTTGAAGCAGTACCCTATAGGGTCAGGAAAACAAAGGATCGGCAGTAATGCAGTGATGAAACGGGTTATGTTTATCATAATATAGGCTATGGTATGCACAGTGATCAGTACTAGGCTACGACATTCTCCAATCGTTTATCATAATACATGAACAAACTACCTACGTTCTTTCTCACCTTATTCTTCAGAAAAATGTCTTCCCTCGCAGTTGTTGTCCTCGGTTAGCATGGTGTGCTGGGGAAGGATTAGTATAGGATAGTAGAATTAGTAGACTATGTACATGATTTTACAGTTCATTCAGTATTCAATATAGGTAGGCCAAAAATCGTAACCCCTAACCTGTGTAACTCAACAAGGGCTAGAGCAAATGGGCTGTAATTGTCTACACCTATAAACTGGTTGGCTCTTTCCAAATGGTAGAAATAACCGCTCAATTACTCATGTCCTTTTCCAGTTATGAGAGGTTAGGGTTTGGAATTGTGCCTACCTATAATGAACAGGGTATAACAATAGTAGTATAAGTTCAGTTCCTTGGAAGACCCACGCATATTATAGGTAGCGCCAACGAACTTGACAATAATTTTGATCCCTGACATCTCTGTAGGCTAACTCAAAAGGGCCTAGAGCAAACTGGCTGTAAATATCCACACCTATTACCTTGTGGCCTCTTCCCAAATTATAGAAAAGTCAGCCCGATTGCTTTCATTCATTTCGAGTTATAAGAAGTTAAAGGGTCATGATTATTGTCAAGATCGTTGGCGCTACCTATAGTATTGTCGTCGAGCAGTGTTTTGTTCGGAGGTTTGAGGGAATGAAATATAGCAATATATAACTACAGATGCTATAGAGATGTCAGGTGGGGTGTCCTGTAGTAGGCCTATAGCTGTATTATACGCGAGTTGTAGGTGCTATATACTTCATGAGTGGACTTAGAAGGTAATGGCAGTCTTGTCAGATGAGAGGTATATACTCTATTATAGCTTTAATATACAGTAAGTGAGATGTGGTTATATAAAATAATGGGTGACAGTCTATAATTATAACGTTCACGATCTAATCCTATCCTAATCCTTTAAAATAATAATAGTAATACAAATAATACATCAAAATGCATAGGCTATTACTCTAACCCAGAACATCCTTCTTTCGGTCAAAAATAAAATACAATAATACAAGTAAATCTACTACATATTTAACAAAACAAAGATCACCAGAAAACCCCCCAATGCAACAGGGCCTATAAAAATTGCCCATTTCCATTCGTTGGAGTTGCTTTTCAATAGCCACACTCTTGCTTCATCAGTTTTATTCCTCAGGCACTTCACCCTTTTCGCGAACTTTTCTTTTATCACCTTGGCAGCTTTGCGACACTTGTAAGCCACACGATCAACACATTTCTTGAACCCCATCATGTCCGTATAGGTCCTACCGCAGATGTTTACAATACAATGAGAGCGATTCGATTTGTCACTTAGCTTTGAAATAGTTCGACTTAAACCTTTGTTTTTATTCAGTGTCTAGTTTCTATGAATAATTAGTTCTATTAATAAAGGTTTAACCGTTGATAGCGTACACAAATTATGTGTGAAGATAACACTGAAAATACGTCCAACCCACTTCCTTGACAAGACGATTATGAACGACAGTGGCGTTCGACCTAAACTGTCGAGATGACTGCATATTATATACCGGTAAATCATAATTAATTTAATTCTTAAAAATGTAAATCCTTAAGTTTAATTGAATTGTGCAGTTAGGCCTAATCATAATATACGCTTTGTGTGTAATACTTGAATAATAAAAATATTTTAAATATATATGTCTAATAATTATAATAGTTATTGTTATTAATATATCATTTTCTATTATTGATATTCAAAGAAAATTAATATTATAAGGATCACTGATGTAAATTTATGGACTAAGTACACCTAAATTTACCTTCATAAATACACTCTGCTTTAGCTCCAACTTTCCCCATAGTGTTGGGGCTTGTGCTGATTCGAGAACATAATTATTATAATATATATTAATAACTAAATTCACCTGTGAAAACTTGCTAAGTCCAAATGGGCTTCTGCAAAATCTACAATACATTACTTTTCTAAAATAGCCTATATTGAATAGAAAAAGCTAAATTCAATTTCAGAAGCTTGTGTTTTTTATCTTTTCTTTTTCATTCGTTGGGGAACTCGCAGAGGGCAACTCGCAGAGGGCAACTCGCGAGCAGCATAATATTTCGGGGTTACTTGATATTACGATTAGGAAGGGAGATGAGTATGAAGAATATTTCACATGATAATGTAGAGCAAACTTTTTAGCAGTTTGTCTATTGTTATTTATATAATTATACCTTATTTGATCAAATATATTAACTTAAGGATCAAGTTCGTTATTAGATCTCACTTATCGTAAAACTATTATAAATCCTTGTGTATCATAAGTTAAATTTATATACTGTAGGTTGGGGGGTCTCCAGCTGACGGTAAATTGCCATGTCCCAATTTTGAGTATTTATGAATATTTATTTTAAGATTTTGCAGCGAAAAGTGCTATTAATGGTATTAGTGCTATTAATGAATGAGGTATGTCAATGTTACTATCTGGCTATTAGTGGACGATTTTATGAAGAGTAGGAAGTGTATAATTATGGAGCAGGTACGATATCAAGATAGAAGCAAATATCAGTGTACAATCGTGGTCAGGAATCCTTCTATAAATCCTAATGCTATAAACAGATAGACGGTGAACTCATGAATCCCCGTAATTTAACCCTTTAACCCATTCAGTACCGGTGACAGCCTTTCTTTATATTCAGGCAAATGTTAGACGATTTCATTCACCTTAGTCTACCAATGAAAAGGCTGCAGACTATCTCAAATAATCCTTATAGCTACCATATATCCTCTCTAAGCTTCATAAAATCGTATAAATGGAGCTGAACTCAAATAAACAAATCGTCGCCAGTACAAAAGGGGTAAATATTTGTCGCTATTAGTTCACCATCGTCCAGAACACACGAACCAGGGACCAGTAGTGTGGAGAAGTGACTTGGTAAGACCCCCGTAAATGGCTAAGGGCGAGGTAGTTGGTTTTGTCTCCCTCATGTTTAGTCCCACTGCCTTTGAGATTTTAAGACGTTTGTTCCAAATAGGTTGGCGATTGTAAGACCTTTCGCCTCATTTCTTTATCAATATAAAGACGTTTCGTGCCATTTAGGTGTTGATGTTTTCCTGGTGAGTGATAGCAAGCCTGTAATTCTAGGAGGAACCGGCCTTTAGCCTGGAAATATTTCTATCGATATTTTGTCGTATTTCACTGTATTAGGGCAATAAGAGGCATGTGAATATAACTTATTCAGATGTATCCTGTGACTTGAATCCCCTCCACACCACCGAATCAAACAGCAGAGGCGCTCTATGGCACAGTTTCCCTATTTCTATGGGTAGTCTTCGAGCCATAAGGACGCTCTAACTTTAAGAAAAACTTTATGAATCCAGACTCTTTACTGTGTGTTTTTATGAAGTATATACACCAACTAATACCAGTTATATTTCATTTATTGGTAAATTGTCATGTCACTATCTTGATTACTCAGCTTTTACGAAGAATTTGTAGCGAAATATGTTAATTAAGAAACAAATGGTTATAATAGGATGCATAGTATCTTCATATATATACTAATAGTGAACATTACCTGCTAATAGACTGAATTATCACCAGGTGAACACAAATATACATTACGTCCCAGGCTGGCGGCCGTACCAACATACGTAAATACACAAATATCCCCAATACCAAAATGTCTCCAATACCCAAAAGTCCCCAATACCAAAATGTCCCCAATACCCAAATGTCCCCAATACCCAAATGTCCCCAGTAAGGTATTGTGGGATAACCCTTTCTGGTTGACTAACAGAGACAGGTGGTGGAGGCTCAGTTACACCTGCTTGAGTCTCGTTATATGTGATAACTGGGGCGAAAGGGTTCAGGAAGGAAGGAAGGATCTCTCTCTCTCTCTCTCTCTCTCTCTCTCTCTCTCTCTCTCTCTCTCTCTCTCTCTCTCTCTCTCTCTCTCTCTCTCTCTCTCTGAGAGAGTGTTGGGGAGCGACGCAATTTAAATTTTCAAGGGATGCTAAAACTCTATTTATCTAGAGGTGGCTGGAGAAATATTAGGCAGAACACTAAATAATTTAAAACAAATATATAAAGATACTAATGAATACATGAATACAAATATATAGGTCTGTGTATAGATATAAATAGATGTAACTCACTCTCCCTCACTCACTCACACACACACTCACTCTCTCTCTCTCTCTCAAGATATATATATAGCCAGAAACCTGTTGTGAGGTGTGATGAGACTACACCATGACTAAGTCCAGATTCTGCCAACTCACCTGGAAACAGAAACAACATTCATTATTAACAACAACCTTGAACTACATAATATATGCTCACCTAGCTATTATAAATATTATAAATAGCCTTATAAGTATACGTATCTATCTACCAATATGTCTGTCTGGCTAATTATCTACCAATAGGATTACTTTATCTCCCGGTTTTCTGAAAATACGTCGAAAAATGACTGTTACATAGGTACATGTTTATTATATAATTACATGTTTTGAATTAGTTAAGGACTCTGCTGCATCGCCCTCATCAGAGGTCCTCGATATCGGTTCTGATATAACAATAATAGTAATTATTATGTTCTCTCCACCAACCAACTTTACTCCTAAACTCGATTAATGAAATCAACAAACACATGTGGCAGTCCGGGGATTCGAACCCAGGACGCTCACACCGAAAATCAACACACTTATGCATTGCACCACGAAGACAACAAAACAACACAACACAACACAACACAACACAACACATTGCACCAAATGAACACCTTAGTTACTTTCACACACTGGCATATTTTGATATGGACTGCTTTTCATACACACACAGTGGCAGCAGTGCTCTGTTTTTGTATTGAATGCTTTCATGTTTAAACAAATGGACTAGGTTATATGAACATTAATAAAGTTAGAATAGCATTGACTATAAAGAAAATAATCAATGCTACTCTAGGTCCACTAATATTGATGTTTCGATCAGTACGAATTGCTTTATCTCTCATGACAGACACAAATCATAAACAAAACTATCCTTCCATCATAGCTCTCCACGTTCCCACAGACCGATGACCCAAGTTGAGGTGATGGACGGCGATTGGCTCTCAGGATAAAGGTGGTACGAGTTTAGAGTGCATCATTCTATATTGGCCCACGTAGATATGAACTTTGCGAATACTGCCCCGATATGGTCAGAGTTTAGTTGATCTATGATGAGTTAAATCGCCGGTACTGTTAGGGTTAATTTAATAGGTCTATTAATCTTGACGGTGAGATCTATGTATCCCAATAGTGAATCGAACCAGCATGTTAAACGTCAACTCAGCTAAATCTCTCTCTCTCTCTCTCTCTCTCTCTCTCTCTTTCACATTTCCTTACATTCCTCACATTTCCTTACCTCCTGACATTCTTGAAATACCCACTAAGTATATTCAATTACATACCAACCATGCAGACTATAATACGTTCGTTGTGTATGGGTACGAGGCGATCTCAAGACACCTTAGCTCCCAGTGCACAACGAACCGGATCATGATTATGTCCGCCTGTATTAAATTATGTATTATGTTGATTTATAAATCAACATAAAACATAATTTAATCTATAACACAACACATTTTTGTAATAATTGTATTCAGCTAACTATGATCTCAATAACCATTGATGTAATGAAAAAATGAAGTCTCCACATACGATTGCACTAGTTCTGTAGTGCTATTATTTACAACCTGTCAATTAATAATTCAGTCACTACAAGCTTGCTTTTTTTTTTTTTTTAATGAGATACGTATATACAGACCATGTGACAATTAAATGAGGAAACTATAATAACACATCTGAATAATGCCAACCTGATTTATAACCACAAATATGAATGTAACCAGACGACGATGCTGTTGTTTCAGTGGAATAATGGCTCTTTGAGCAGTATGTATCGCCTTACCAGTGGTTGTCCCCTCACAGGATGGGGGGCACTGCTCAATAACCTCGCCCCTCGGGGCAAAATCAAAATCAAAATCATCTCTCTCTCTCTCTCTCTCTCTCTCATATTCACGAGGTGCTGGGGTCCTGCTACTGGCTAGGTCCGAAAAATGGGAGTGCACGAAATTGCATATACAATGGCAAAATGGGATCTTAAATCATAGCGGTAACTTTTTCTGAGACCGAGTCAAAGGAGTGTGTGTGTGTGTGTGTGTGTGTGTGTGTGTGTGTGTGTGTGTGTGTGTGTGTGTGTGTGTGTGTGTGTGTGTGTGTGTGTGTGTGTGTGTGTGTGTTTAGAGACAATCTTTTCTAGCTTCACATTAGAATCTGCACCACCGCCGGAGTCTGAGAGATAAAGGAATTAATTTGGGGAAGAAGTTTCGGTTTCCAAATGGAGCAGGTACCTCGGAGCTCTTCCTTATTTGGCAAAAGTTCTGAGTGCCTTGGGGGAGATTCCGCGAGGACAATTCTATATTTTAATGTCAACTGTTAAGTAAATTGGAATAACAAACATATTTACAATTCAAATGCTGCCTATATATTTACACACACACACACACACACACCTCCCCGTGGCGTAATGGGTAGCGCCGTCACAACCAGAAGGTTCCGGGTTCGAGACCCGGGCGGGGAAGAGAAATTTGGGCAAGTCTCCTAACGGTGTAGCCTCTGTTCACCTAGCAGTATAAATTGGAACCTGGTATAAGTGGACGAAGTTGTGACGTCCCCTCTGGGGGTTGGTGGTCTGTTACAAGGTGAGAAGGGTATCGTATAGGATACTATAGGTCAACCTAAGCCTTTGGGTGAGACTGGTACCGTACAGATCAACCCAAGCCTTCGATTCCAGATGTTGCCAATTGACTGATTTTTGTTTTCTTTTTTTTCTATGTGGATGAGGGAGGCATAAGGTAAAACTGCCTGTGACGAGTGCGTCCCCCAGAGTTGATTGAGTGGCAGGGCCTAAATCAAGTAATGTTCGAACCAAAATATCTGGACACACAGAGTTTGAAACAATTTAAGACATTAGATGAGGGAAAGATGGATTCAGGGAGAGAGTTCCAGAGCTCAGCTGTTGAACAGAAGAAAGATTGGGAGTATCGTTTCACTCTTGAGTTGGAGAGTTGTACTCAGTAGGGGTGGAATTGTGTTGCAAGACAGGTGCTACGTACTCTATGTAGAGGAGGTGCTATATACTGAGAGAGCTCTAAGAAATACTGATTAATGTAGCAGCGATAGAATAGCGGGAGCGATGCAACATTACGGCGAAGAGAGAGAGATTGCAGAGAGTCGGTGAGGGGAAGGGAGTTAATTATATGAAATGCTTTCCTTTCTACTTTGTCTAGAAGTGCTGTATGAGAGGATCATCCCCTAACATGTGAACAATACTCAATACAAGGACTCACTGTGTCCCTGTACAGAGCAAGAAGCTGTACAGTGGTAAAGAACCCCTTGATGCGGTTGAGCACACCCAGCTTCTGAGAGGCCGCCTTAGCAAGAGTGGTGACATGGTCGTTCCATGAGAGACTAGAAGAAAAAGAGACACCGAGAATATTGAGAGAAGATGAAGGGTTGAATTTTGTATTGTTGAAGTATAAGGGATAGTCCTCTGGGAGTTCACGCCGGGTAGATTGGGTTTTGGAAGCATTAAAGGTAACAAGGTTTTCTCTGCTCCAATTGGAAATGGTAGTTAGATTAGAAGATAATTAGTGTTGTATGGCTTCATTACTTTTGTTTTTTAGGGATTGCTTGTTGAGGCGTTCTGGAAAACTAGTTGAGTCACGTAAGGTAGAGTCGTCTGCATATGAATGGATATAACTGGAGGTGCAGTTGAGAAGATCATTTATGAAAATTAGAAAGATAATTGGAGGAAAGGATTGGACCCTGAGGAACACCGGAGTTGATAGGATGAGAAATTGAACGATGACCGTCCACAACCGCTGCTATGGAATGGCCGGAAAGGAAATTAGAGACAGAGGCAGAGATGGAGGGATAGAAACCGAAGGAGTGTAGTTTAGAAATTAGAGATTTGTGCCAGACTCTATCGAATATCTTTGATACCCTCATCACCACCACCATTACCACTCCTATCACCACCACCAAGATAATCATCATTACCTCAATCACTACCACCATTACCACGCCTATCCAAACCACCAACATATTCATCATTAACACCTCCACCACCACCATAACTGCCACCATTACCACCACCATCACTACCACCATTACCACATCTCTAAACCATCCTGCTCTCTTCTCACCATTACCACTCCTATCACCACCACCAACATAATCATCATCACCATTTCCACCATCACTGCCACCATTACTACCATCACAACCATCAGTGCCACCATAACCACTTCCACCATCATCATCATCATCACTACCACCACCTCTCTGCACCATCCTGCTCTCTTCTCACCATCAGCTAATTAGAGTGTCTAGCATTTTTAGTCGCTTGCCTTAATACGAGGCTTCATTGACACGGCCCATAAAAGATAAGTAGGATTATATTGACTTGGAATATCTCTTGTTTCTCTCACTACTCTCCGTTTATAGTAGGATTATATTGACTTAGAATATCACCTTGTTTCTCTCACTACTCTCCGTTTATAGTAGGATAATATTGACTTAGAATATCACCTTGTTTCTCTCACTACTCTCCGTTTATAGTAGGATTATATTGACTTAGAATATCACCTTGTTTCTCTCACTACTCTCCGTTTTGGTACTTTGTGTCAATTTGTTTTATTGTCTTTTTTCCTTCTCCCTCACCTTCTTGCTCTCCTTTCGTTTCCATCATATAGGCCTACAATATATAAAAACTATTGCGCCCGTTATTTGCACATCGTTTAACTTAACATCCTTAGATTATACACCATGCCCTTGCTCGCTTCCTTGGTTGACATATTGTCCACTTCTTATTTCAACCATACAAACTGTTATAATATTATTATAATGCTTCTGGTTACTATACTTTTCCTCCAATCTTCTAAAATTATATGCTTACTCGTATTGTCAACTGTTTTCCGTGTCTAAAGTTGCGATGCAGTGTTCCGTCTAGTCGTTTTATAATGAATACATATAATTTACGTCTCCTTTTAAATAAGTATATATTTTTTTCTCTGTATTTTCCACACAGAGTGAGTAATATTTGTTTTAGTAATTTAATCATATTTAATTAATATTTGAATATGAAGAAATACACATGAGTGTGCATGATTGATGCTAGCAATACTGAAATACTTGATGAAATTATGTATTATCATATATCATACAGTATTACATACCGGTATCCATATATTATATATTACATCTATATAATATTTTCGATTGTCTGTCTGTCTGTCTGTCTGTTCTTTATGCATGGCCACATTTTTTAAGCTAGAGCGTTCATACTTGGTATGCATAGTAAGGGGGTCCCTAGGCAGGTTTTAGTGAAAAAATTGAATTCCCCAGGGTGAAAGGGACGGAGAAAATGGGCGCGAAATCGGAAAAATGGCCGTTTGGGTCAGAAGGAGGCCTCCGATCGAAAAGGTGTATGGAACGAAAGCTGTTCGCAGCCTCCCAAAATGGGGGTACGGATGAGGTCAGATCCAAAATCGGAGGTCATTTAGCGGCCGAAATCGAGGTCTCCGTTTAATGAGGCACAGGGAGGTTGAGGCCGGTGATTATGGTAGTAGTAGTATTGTGATGATTGTGGTAGTAGTGATTGATGATGGTGATTATGGTAGTAGTAGTGGTGGTAGTAGTGATGGTGATTACGGTGATTACCCGGGCAACGCCGGGTATCCCTGCTAGTAGTATATAAAATTATAAACTAATTAGCGATGTACAACAGCACATACAGTATATAGTCTATTTTTTTCCAGCTGATATTAAATTGAATCACTTAGTAGCTGATTTCTCGACACTTAGTTGAAAAATATGAAACTCCTATGGCTGTGGTTCATATACCAAGTTTTCATTATTAACAGCATATTTCGCTACAACATATACCTTATAGCTGAATAACAAAGATAGTAACATGGCAATTTACCCTCAGCTGAAAATAAATAGACTATAGTAAGCCTTGATTTAGAATACATTAAAGAAGACTTAGTTTTAGGTAATACAGCTTGATAGTGTTCCGATATGTAAGTAATCTCGAGACCCCAATGGAAATGGATATTGATAAAACATTTGTTACTAAAAAGTTAACACCATCAAACCATTATCAAAATGAATAATAACTAAGTGTATTAAACTTTTACACCTTGGCAGATGGTATTGTTTCTTTAATGTCTTCATTTGCTGATAAATTATTCATATGAGAAAATATGATGGTAATATATATATATATATATATATATATATAATAAAGTGAGACCCAATTACATTATGATAGGAGTGGAACAACGTAAACAAATCGTATATCATCAGTGGATATAAGTTATGAAAATAAAAGTATTAACGAAAACAATTAATGATCGTGGATTTTGCGAGTTTGACTGATTTACTTATTATCTTCAGTATCAATAATCAACTGCAAATATTTGTTCTAATGCTTACCTTGATTTCTAACCCGCATTTTATAGGAAAGTAGTGCAAAGTGGTGGATATATTTATGTTAATTATACTTTCATTCTACTTAAAGGAAATAATAGATAAAATATATATTAAACTTACGTAAGGATAGTATAAAGCGAGAATCACGAGAAAAGGAAGGGGACGAAATCAGAAGCCGACAGAGAAAGTGAAATAGTGTGAGTGGCGAGACAATTTTTGAGAGATTTAATCATAAAGAGTGAGTCTGATGTTGAAGAAAGAAGCAGCAGGACACCAGGAAATACTATGATAAGTACATATGAAGCTTGAGAGAGAGAGAGAGAGAGATAGAGAGAGAGAGTACAAAGGAGTACAAAGGAGTACAAAGGAAATCAAGCAACAACAGATCTAGTGACCCTTCTAGGTTGCTTGTCCTCCAAAACACTGAGGATCAAGTGTCCAAACAGTGGTTTAGAGTGGGTAAGGGAACATTGGAAAGCGAATTACTGCCCTGGAACTAATGTCCGTGGCAGGATTAGGAAGTTAGTAGGGGACAGATGGGTTAGTAACTGAGGGGGTGATAAAATAAAGTTATTCATTTACAAACGCAGTCAGTCGCGGGTTTGATGCGATATATTTGTCTAGGCGGAGTTTAAATGAATCAACGGTGATGCAGTCTATAACGTTTCGGGGAAGCCCATTCCACAAGTTGACAACTCGATTGAAGAAGAAATTCTTAGATTCGTGTGAGTTAAAAGATTTACCAATAATTTTGCAACCGTTTCCCCGCGTGTAATTAGCTTGGTCGATAGTGAAGTACTTACTACAGTTCATATTGTCGATGCCTTTGATGATTTTGAACACTTGAATTAAGTCGCCTCTTAATCTGCGCTGGGTTAAAGGAAATAGATTTAATTCTCTAAGACGCTCTTCGTATGGTTTGTTCTTTAGGCTAGGTATCATTTTGGTAACTCTACGTTGAACTCGTTCTAGCTTGTTTATATCTTTTTGGTAATAAGGGCACCAGGATTGAACGCAGTATTCCAGAAGAGGGCGGACTAAGGAATTGTAAAGGGTTAGGATAACTTCTTTGGATTTATGCTCAAATGACCTGCCTATAAAGCCAATTATTTTGTTTGCCTTCTTAACAACTTCTGAACATTGTTGACTCGGTTTTAGGTTACTCGATATTGTTACTCCCAGATCGGTTTCTCTGTTTACATTCTTAAGCTGAGTGCCATTCATCGAATAGTTTGCTTTCTCATTTAGGTATCCGATATGTAGTACTTTACATTTATCCGCATTGAAACTCATTTGCCAAATTTGGGCCCAACATGACAATTTATCTAGATTGTGTTGCATATCGTCAACTTGTTCTTTTGAGAGTACGCTATTTGCAATTTTTGTATCGTCAGCAAATTTTGAGATTGTACAGGTGAGACCCTCATCTATGTCGTTGATGTAAATTAGAAAGAGAATTGGTCCTAGTACCGATCCCTGGGGTACCCCGCTACTTACATTGGTCCATTTAGATGCCTTACCGTTTATGACTACTCTTTGCTTTCTGTTGCTGAGCCAATTTTCTATCCATTTCAACACACCGTCTTGTATTCCATGCGCTTTTAGTTTTAGCAGTAAACGTTTGTGGGGAACTTTGTCAAAGGCCTTTTGAAAATCAAGGTATATAATATCTACAGCTTTACTCTCATCGTAGAGGTTGAGGATATCGTGGAAGAAGTCTAAGAGGTTTGTTAAACAGGAACGTTTTTTACGAAAGCCGTGTTGAGTATCTTTAAGTATGTTATTTTCCTCTAAGTGATTTACGAGTC
Organism: Paralithodes platypus; assembly: GCA_032716605.1. Classification (NCBI taxonomy): domain Eukaryota; kingdom Metazoa; phylum Arthropoda; class Malacostraca; order Decapoda; family Lithodidae; genus Paralithodes; species Paralithodes platypus. The sequence continues at coordinate 24,087,213 of CM064577.1, read as the reverse complement.
TGTCTCGTATGACCGTTTCTAGCATTTTACATACAACTGAGGTTAAGCTAATTGGACGATAGTTACAGGGTAGGGATTTGCTGCCTTTTTTTAATATCGGTGTTACGTTGGCTAGCTTCCACTGATCGGGCATAGTTCCAGACTGTAGAGAGAGAGAGAGAGAAAGAGAGAGAGAGAATATTTGTTGGTGATCAGAAATACTTGTAATGTAAGTCAAGGCCATATACAAAGCCTAGATAGACAACAGTGTATAAGCGTTCGAAACAACGCAAACAGGATTCTCGGGTTCATCTCAAGGAGTGTGAGTAACAGAACTACTGATGTTATCTTAAAACTTTACTTGTCATTAGTGAGACCCCATATGGATTATGCTGTTCAATTTTGGTGCCCTTATTACAGAATGGACATACTGTAGATTCATTGGAGAGAGTACAACGTAGAATGACAAAAATTATCCATAATATTAGAAATCTTCCGTATAAAGAAAAGTTGAAGAAATTAGGCTTACATTCGTTAGAGAGACGCAGAGTTAGAGGGGATATGATAGAGGTGTTCAAGTGGGTTAGTGGGATTAACAAAGGGGACATGACAAATGTACTAAAGCTCAGTGATAGCGAAAGAACTCGTACCAATGGTTTCAAATTAGATAAATTTCGTTTCAGAAAAGATATAGGCAAATATTGGTTTGGTAACAGAGTTGTAGATGGGTGGAATGGACTACCAAGTGCTATAGTGGGATCAAAAACGATAGGGAGCTTTAAGATAAAATTGGATAAGCATATGGACGAGAAGGGTTGGGTGTGAAGGGGGATCAGCAGGGTTGGGCCAATCAGCGCTCTGCAGACCCCGTAATCCTGCGTTAATCTCTAACCGTTTTGGTAAGATGATCCTCAGGGTATTAGAGTGTTGAGCCTATAATTGGGCTTTGTAATTGGGGTTGTGTGGTACAGGGATCTGCCTTGCTTAGGCCAATCGGCTTTCTGCAGACTCCCATTTTCTTATGTTCTTATGTTCTTATATAGAAGCAAATCTGTATTTACAATTGCAGATATGCAATTGGTAAACTTCGTATTTAATTCATATATTGAAAACATTCTTGGCAAAACAAAAACATTAAACTTGGCCTTGCAATCATATTTTATTTACGAATCTCTTCAGCGTTAAGGGGAGGTATTTAGTTTGTTCCCTAGACCTCCATCAAGTTTAAAATTACACCCCCTTGAGTCCCTTTCAAGATAAATTTGTACATTTTTCGGTAGAAAAATGTCCCGGCCGAAGGCCGGTTCCTCTTAAACTACAGGCTCGCTATCGCTCGCTAGGATAAAATCGACACCTGAATTGCACGAAAGGTCTTAATATGGAGTGAAAGTTCTTAAAATCGCTAAACTAATGGGGCAAACGCTTTATAATATCAAAAGCAATGGGACTAAACATGAGGGAGAAAGGGGTCAAGAAAAAAATCCCTCAAGTGGAAATCTCCCCTTAAAGCGGTGTCACAAGAACGTTTTTTCTGGCAATTGTCGATGAGCCAGTTTTTCTCGTACTATGTTGAGTTTCTTTGACATTCGAAACGGAAACTAGACTGAAGGTAGATTATGCTAGGGTGCTGATTGTTTACATAACGTGAATCCTGAAGATGCCAGACTACAATTGCTAGTAAAAATTGACGGAAAAACCGCTCGTGTCACACTGCCATTAAGCCGGAGTCACACCAGCCTTTTTTCGAGCAATTTTTACGGGAAATTATGGTCTGGAAGCTTACAAAATTACACTTTATCAGAGTTCAGCCTCCTAACATAATCTACCTTCAGTCTAGTTACCGATACCAGTGCGAAAATGTCCCGATATAATACGAGAACAAACTTGCTCATCGAAAATTGCCGGAAAAAGCGCTCGTGTGACAGTGGCTTTATCCTCCCAAATATATTCCCGGGAAGCATTTTCGATGACACGACTAAAAATAATTGATGACAATGTTGACATAGTTCATGGCAGCATTGTGCATCACGACACGGTTGCAATATATACGCTGGCTGATGTTGCACAAATATGTTTGTATATGAATCTCTCTCTGATTGCTATGTCACAATACATATCTAGTTTGGGATGTCAACCATTCGACCTCGAACATTGTTCGTTTTGGTTACTTTGATATACAGTATATATATATATATATATATATATATATATATATATATATATATATTTTCTTTCAGGCAGGTGAGATTAAAATAATAGGCACAGTTTGCATTATTGAGTTTTTTATTGATACTCTCAATTTTTCGTATAGTTTTTCTGGTATTTTCAGGAAGTTGGTAAAGGAGGTTTGCAAATGGTTCCGACGTTTCAATGGGCGCAGCCATCATTATCAAGGAGAAGTGAAGTTAGAAGGTGATAAGTCGAGTTTATATAGGCGATACAAGATCAAGAAAGGGATTATTGTGTGCTAGCTGCACGCTGGTTGGCTAACCTAAGACTAGCTCTGGTAGGCTGGCCGGACGCAGGAGTGGGCGGGGCCTCTGCATCGTTCATCTGCGTGTGTGGAGGGGGCATTCCTGGGGGCATCATGGGGGGCCTCGCTGTGGAAGGGCGTGCCGAGGGTAGGATCTGGCTGTATTCCGCTTGTGTGTTTAAAGTAGGTTGGTATGTTTGCATATATATAGCTTCAAGAATGAATAGGCGGCGTGAGTCTATTTCTTTATCAAGAATAGAGGTGTGTTTATCTAAGTCGGGTCTGGTGAGTTCCTGATGGTGTGGGGATGTGTGGTAGTGGTCCTTGATAGCTCCGGCTTGAAGGTGGAAGGTAAGGCGACGTGACAGACGAGTCCTTGTCAAACCGACATAAGTGTGAGGTCCACAGTCCTCACTGTTACAGGTGTGTCGGTATATGACATGGTCCTCTTGTGACGGTTTCTTAGCGGTAGCCGGGCTGTTGCGAATGACTAGTTGTGATGTTTTCCTCGATTTGTAGTATATGGTGAGTTTAAGGTGTTGGTCAGGGTTCGTAGTTTTAACGTTGTTGCTGATAATGTCTCTCATTATGTTTTCGTCTGTTTTGTGATCTGAGGACATGTGGTTTTTATAGTAAATTTGTATAAGAACATAAGAACATAACATAAGAAAATGGGAGTCTGCAGAAAGCCGATTGGCCTAAGCAAGGCAGATCCCTGTCCCACACAACCCCAATTACAAAGCCCAATTATAGGCTCAACACTCTAATACCCTGAGGATCATCTTACCAAACCGGTTAGAGATTAACGCAGGATTATGGGGGTCTGCAGAGCGCTGATTGGCCCAACCCGGCTGATCCCCCTTCACACCCAACCCTTCTCGTCCATATGCTTATCCAATTTTTTCTTAAAGCTCCCTATCGTTCTTGATCCCACTATATCACTTGGTAGCCTATTCCACCCATCTACAACTCTGTTACCAAACCAATATTTGCCTATATCTTTTCTGAAACGAAATTTATCTAATTTGAAACCATTGGTACGAGTTCTTTGCTATCACTGAGCTTTAGTACATTTGTCATGTCCCCTTTGTTAATCCCACTAACCCACTTGAACACCTCTATCATATCCCGTCTCTCTAACGAATGTATACCTAATTTCTTCAACCTTTCTTCATACGGAAAATTTCTAATATTATGGATCATTTTTGTCATTCTACGCTGAATTCTCTCCAATGAATCTATGTCCATTCTGTAATAAGGACACCAAAATTGGACAGCATAATCCATATGGGGTCTCACTAATGACAAGTAAAGTTTTAAGATAACATCAGCAGTTCTGTTACTCACACTCCTAGAGATGAACCCGAGAATCCTGTTTGCCTTATTACGAACGCTTATACACTGTTTTCTAGGCTTCAAATCATTGCTAACAAACACACCTAGATCTTTCTCGCAGTCTGAATTTTCTAATTCTAAATTAGCTAGTTTATATTTAACATTTGTTTGCATCTTCCCTATCTTTAATACCTTGCATTTGTCAATGTTAAACTTCATCTGCCAATTTACTGACCATTCATGTAAGGTATCTAGATCCCTTTGGAGGCACTCTATATCGCTATCTGAATCAATTGATCTCCCCATTTTAGTATCGTCTGCGAATTTACTTATCCTACTAGTTATACCTAAATCTAGGTCATTTATGTATATAAGAAACAACAGGGGACCTAATACCGATCCCTGGGGGACACCACTTTTGACTGCTCCCCACTCTGACTTGGTACCATTTATGCTGACTCTCTGTTTCCTACCAATTAGCCATGACCTAATCCATCCCAACAACGACCCTCCTATTCCATGTGCCTCAACCTTTCTCATCAATCTCTCATGAGGGGCTCTGTCGAAAGCTTTACTGAAATCTAAATATATAATATCATATGACTTGTCACTATCTACTGCTTCATATACCTCTGAGAAAAAGCTAAGCAAATTAGTAAGGCAAGAACGTCCCTGAGTGAATCCATGCTGAGAAGAATTTATTAAGTTAAATTTTACTAAGTGGCTTCTAATTTTCCTAGCAATAATAGACTCTAGCAACTTTCCTATGATTGATGTGAGACTAATGGGACGGTAATTGGATGCTATCGATTTATCACCTTTTTTGAAGATCGGAACTACATTTGCAAGCTTCCAAGCTTCTGGAACTAAACCTGTTTCTAATGACTTGTTAAATATAAATGCTAATGGACTACTTAACTCATCTCTGCATTCTTTTAATACTCTAGCATATACCTCGTCAGGACCAGGCGATTTTTGAGGTTTCAGTCTGTCAATTTCCTTAAGCACATCATTTCTACTTATACTAACTGTACTTAACATATTTTCTATACTATCACTATATACCATATTGACTTCTGGAATCTGTGCCAAATTTTCATTAGTGAAAACGGAAAGAAACTGACTATTTAATGTACTGCACATTTCTAAATCATTTTCTGTTATTTCTCCTATTGAAGTTTTTAGGGGCCTATTACATCTCTAACTTTAGATTTATATAGTTGGTAAAAAGCTTTAGGGTTATTTTTTGAGTCGCTGGCTATCCTTATTTCATAATTTATTTTTGCTTTCCTGATTTCCTTTTTGACCTGTCTTGATAGAGTCTGATAGTATATATGTAAATGATTTTCACCTTTCTTTATTTTTCGATATATTCCTTTCTTTTTTCCTATAAGATCTATTAGCTTATTAGTCATCCATTTTGGTTGGTTCTGCGTCGATCTAAATCTTCTTTTAGGGATATATTTATTTTGAGCATTGTGGAGTGAAGCAATAAACTGGTTATATGTAGGTGGCAAGTTTAACTCTGGCATATCCTGACTTAATCGCTTAACAATAGGGTCCACCCTTAAGTCTCTTCTTAGCCCACCATAATCGGCTTTTCTGAAATCTGGGATAAGTGTCGTATTCTCTTTAGCATTCCCTGTCCATTGTATATTAAAATAAATAGATTTATGATCGCTATTTCCTAGGTGGTCACCATTCTCTACATTATTTATCATATGTTCATTGTTACTGAAAACTAAATCAAGAATATTAATACCTCTAGTCGGCGTATCTATGAATTGAAATAAAAAACTATATTGTACTACCTCTATAAACTCTACTGAATCGGAGTCGCCTATTTGGTGCTGCCAATCAATGTTCGGAAAATTAAAATCCCCCATAATGCACACATTGCTAAACCTTGATTCTATTTTAATTTCCTCCCATAACGATTTTCCGCCATTTCTACTCATATTAGGCGGTCTATATATAACTCCAATAACTATGGTCTCACTACCTTCGTTAACCTCTACCCAAACACTTTCATTATCATTATTTAGTCTAATACCTGATTTAATACAGCTTTTTAATGTACTCCTGACAAACACTGCTATACCCCCGCCCCTCCTACTTGTTCGGTCATATTTAAACAAACTATATCCTGGAATATCAAATTCTGCTAAAAAATGCCTAGATTCTGTATTAATCCACGTTTCAGTTAGCGCTATTATGTCTATATTTTCTGTGCTAACGAGTGCTCTAAGTTCGTTCATTTTGTTACATAAACTCCTACAATTTGTATAATATACCCTCAACCTATTACTTTTATTTGCAACTAATTTTCTATTGTGTTTAGCTAACTTATTATTTCCTGTTGAACTACTAGCTCTAGACGGAAATTCTACTCTATCAGTATTCTCATCTTTACTATCAGTTACATGTGTAGTGTTATCGATACTACTATTACACATCACTATATCCGCACTATCTTGACTGATTATTTCTATTTTACTCACTGGTTTGTCACATGAAGTACCTGCTCCATATGGAGACAGTATGTATTCAGTGTTTGTATTAGTAGGCATGTCGTTTTTGTACCATGTTTCAAGGTGTTTGTTGATGGTGTGGGCGATGTCCGAGTTACTGTACCCATTGTTTACAAGCACCTGGGTGAGCCTCTCGAGTTCCTTGTGAGTGTCTCGCCAGGAGGTGCAGTGTGATAGGGCTCTCCTGACGTAGGCGGCGATGGTGGATCGTAAATATCGCTGGGGGCATTCACTTTCGCCATTGAGACATAATCCGTTGTTGGTGGGTTTGGTGTAGACAGTGGTGGTAAAGCCTGAGGTGTTGTTGTTGTTTACGAGGACATCAAGGAAGGGGAGATGACCGTTAGAGGACTCCTCGAAGGTGAAGTTTAGACTTGAAGAGGCGATGAATCGTTGTTGAAGGTCACGTAGCTCCTGTGGGTCCTTCACACGCACGAAGATGTCGTCCACATATCTGCAGTAGACGGAGGGGCGGTTGGTAGTCAGGAGCTCTTCTTCGATGGTGCCCATGTAAAAATTGGCAAAGAGGACTCCTAGGGGACTGCCCATTGCCACACCATCAATCTGCTGATACATGTCACCTCGTGGGCAGGTGAAGGGCGCCTCTTTGGTGCATATTTCCAGCAACGTCTTCAGGGCTGTTTCTGGGAGGTCTAAGGGCGTGTTGTCTGGGCAGTGGTAGACTCGATGTAGGATGAGCTCAATGGTGCGGTCCACAGGCACGTTGGTAAAGAGACTTTCTACATCTAGGGAGGCGATGATATGGTCGTCAGTAGAGGAGGCATCTCTTAAAATCTCCAGGAAGTCAGCTGACGAGGAAAGACTGTACTGGCTGGGGGTGTAGGGGATTTTATGAATACATAAAAATTTACTATAAAAACCACATGTCCTCAGATCACAAAACAGACGAAAACATAATGAGAGACATTATCAGCAACAACGTTACAACTACGAACCCTGACCAACACCTTAAACTCACCATATACTACAAATCGAGGAAAACATCACAACTAGTCATTCGCAACAGCCCGGCTACCGCTAAGAAACCGTCACAAGAGGACCATGTCATATACCAACACACCTGTAACAGTGAGGACTGTGGACCTCACACTTATGTCGGTTTGACAAGGACTCGTCTGTCACGTCGCCTTACCTTCCACCTTCAAGCCGGAGCTATCAAGGACCACTACCACACATCCCCACACCATCAGGAACTCACCAGACCCGACTTAGATAAACACACCTCTATTCTTGATAAAGAAATAGACTCACGCCGCCTATTCATTCTTGAAGCTATATATACAAACATACCAACCTACTTTAAACACACAAGCGGAATACAGCCAGATCCTACCCTCGGCACGCCCTTCCACAGCGAGGCCCCCCATGATGCCCCCAGGAATGCCCCCTCCACACACGCAGATGAACGATGCAGAGGCCCCGCCCACTCCTGCGTCCGGCCAGCCTACCAGAGCTAGTCTTAGGTTAGCCAACCAGCGTGCAGAGAGACATTACTAAGGCTTTTGACAAAGTATGGCACCAAGGACTAAAGTACAAAATTCTACATCTGGACTTGCCTGTCATCATAGAAAAACTCTTATGCGATTTTCTTGATGACAGAAAAGCCAGAGTTAAAATAAACTCTTACCTTGGTGAGTACTTTCAATTAAGTTGTGGAGTACCTCAGGGCAGCGTCTTGTCACCCACTCTCTTCATAATATACACCAGAGATACACCTAATTCTCACACAGGACTAAATATCAGTTATGCGGACGATATCACCCAGATAATCCATTACCAGGGAAAATCCAAGCACATGATGAACGCAAGAACAAAACTAGAAGTTGAGACAATTAATACATATGAAAAAAAAATGGAAGATTAACACTAATGTCAATAAGTTCGCCATCATTCCAATCGGCTCCAAAAAAAATGAAGACTTGGTAATAAATGAAAACCTAGTTAACTTCCAACAAAATGGAAAATCTCTTGGACTTAAAATCTCAAGTACAAGCTATATCACTAACGTAAGTGAAAGAAAGGGAAGAGCTATCCATGCCCTGAGCAAACTCTTCCGTTTTAGAAACCTCAGTACACCTATTAAAATACATTTAATAAAAGCCTTAGTCCTCCCAATCCTTGAATACCCCCCAATACCTACACTGGCTCTCAGCAAATCACAAATAATAGCATTACAACGAGTACAAAACAAAGCTCTCAGATTTGCAACAAATACAAGATACCCTTATTTACATACAACTCAAGATTTACACCACATAGCAAAAATAAGCCCATTAAATGTTAAACTGTACCATAGAGCGAAAAAGATCTGGGAAAGAATTGAACTAATAAATGAAAACTTATACAATGATTTAAGAGAAAGACACCAACATATAAACAATTTTAATAGGAACTTTCCTAGCAGCCTAACTGCTATAGGAAGAAATGAACCAGATCCACTATACACTTAATACTTAAGTTCATAAAACTGTAAATCCAATACATTATTATAATGATAAAATGTTCACCTAAACCTAAACGAATCCCAAAGTACATCATGTAAACACAAATTTTAAGAAAAACTTAGCTAGCTTAGCTTTACCTGCCTAAGGCAGAAGAATTATGTAAAAATATGCAAAAACCTAAATAAATACAGCAAGGTGGCCGGCCCACTAACCGTCTCCCTTCTACTGTACTTCATAATTTCCTACTTTACCTTCCTGACCAAACCCTCTACTTATTCCCCCTCCTTCCTAAAAAAAAAAAAAAAAAAAAAAAAAAAAAAAAAAAAATCTAACTTCACTTCTCCTTGATAATGATGGCTGCGCCCATTGAAACGTCGGAACCATTTGCAAACCTCCTTTACCAACTTCCTGAAAATACCAGAAAAACTATACGAAAAATTGAGAGTATCAATAAAAAAACTCAATAATGCAAACTGTGCCTATTATTTTAATCTCACCTGCCTGAAAGAAAATATCCTCCCTGGCTACACTAATATATATATATATATATATATATATATTTCAGCTATACTCTTGTCCTTGGGGAAACGGAGTCGATTAAGGAATAGTAAGGCCAACGTAAGGAACATCTTTATTTGATATATATATATATATATATATATATATATATATATATATATATATATATATATATATATATATAAACAAAATTACAATCATGGTGATATATAGATGTTCCTATAAATCAATGCGTTACTATTGTATTTTCACTTCATGTAAAATTATGTTTTCAGTATTAACTGTTAAGGGGAGACTGCCTGTTTGTTTGGTCTATTAATTAATTTATTCATATATTTTTTAACTTCCTCCCTAGACCTCCATCAAGTTTAGAAAAAAAAATCCTAGACGCCCTTTCAAGATAAATTTGTACATTTTTCGGTAGAAAAATTTCCCGGCCGAAGGCCGGTTCCTCTTAAAATTGCAGGCTCGCTATCGCTCGGCAGGAAAAAAATCGACACCTAAATGGCACGAATGGTCTTAAAATTGAAAACGAAATAGGGCGAAAGGTGTTAAAATCGCCCAAACTAATGGGCCGAAAGTCTTATAATCTCAAAACTAGTGGGGCTAAACATTAGGGAGAAAGGGGTCCAGAAAAACGGTCCTCCTCCCCTTAATGGTGCACACTGACCTGACCAAGGACGCACTACGATAATGTCGGGTGTCGTGAGATACGCGGATTTAATTGAATTCCTATATATCACCCAAGTCCCTGGGTGTTAATTAAAATTCCTTCCATCAGTTACACAAGGGGATCAGGTTAACATACAGTACACACCACACGAATCCAAGTTAGTGATTATAAGTTCTAAATGTCAATAAACCTGATTAAGTTTACCTTCAAATGAAAGGATTTATACCTGTCCCAAAGAAGCCCAACCCTCTAACTATCGTCCAATCGCTCTCATTTCTTGTATCTCTAAATGTTTTGAAACTATTCTTGCTTTCATCATCACACCCTGCATCTATCACACACTACATCTATTACCCACTACATCTATCACACACCACATCTATCACACACTACATCTATCACACACCACATCTATCACACCCTACATCTATCACACACTACATCTATCACACACTACATCTATCACACACTACATCTATCACACCCTACATCTATCACACACACTACATCTATCACACACTACATCTATCACACACTACATCTATCACACACTACATCTATGACACACACTACATCTATCACACACTACATCTATCACACCCAACATCTATCACACACTACATGTATCACATCCTACATCTTTCACACCCTATATCTATCACACACTACATCTATCACACACTACATCTATCACACACTACATCTATCACACACTACATCTATCACACACTACATGTATCACACCCTACATGTATCACACCCTACATCTATCACACACTACATCTATCACACACTACATCTATCACACCCTACATCTATCACACACTACATCTATCACACCCTACATCTATCACACACTACATGTATCACACCCTACATGTATCACACCCTACATCTATCACACCCTACATCTATCACACACTACATGTATCACACCCTACATCTATCACACTACATGTATCACACACTACATCTATCACACACTACATCTACCACACACCCTACATCTATCACACCCTACATCTATCACACACTACATCTATCACACACCCTACATCTATCACACACTACATCTATCACACACTACATCTATCACACCCTACATCTATCACACACTACATCTATCACACCCTACATCTATCACACACACCACATCTATCACACACTACATCTATCACACCCTACATCTATCACACACTACATCTATCACACACTACATCTACAGTGTACACTAACTCTACAGTGGAACACATTCTATCCATTTCTCCTTTCTCAGAAATCTCCATCTTAGGAGATTTCAACGTTCACCACCGCCATTGGCTCTCCTCTCACACTACTGATCCACCTGGTGAACAAGCCTACGTCTTTTCTATCCTAAATTACCTAGAGCAGTTAGTTCAGCAACCCACCCGTATCCCGGATCGCATCGGAGATCGGCCCAACATTCTTGACCTGTTTCTAACTTCTAACCCTTCTTCTTATACTGTCGATCTTTTCTCTCCTTTGGGCTCCTCCGACCATAAACTTATCTCTGTCACCTGTCCTATCTCTCCAGTACAGCCACCCGATCCTCCTAGCCGGCGGCGCTTGTGGCACTTTGGCGCTGCCGACTGGGAGGCTCTTTGGCAGTACTTCTTTGATTTCCCATGGAATGATTTCTGCTTCCATGGCCGAGGACCCTCGGAGAGTGCTGAACGCATTACCGAGGTAATCCTATTGGGCATGGAAGCATACATTCCATTCTCTTTCTCTCAGACTAATGCTAAAATATCTTGGTTTACTCACGCCTGTTCTACTGCTGTCCGCAATAAGGAGGAAGCATTCAAACGGTACCGACGCCTTAAAACTCAAGACTCTCATTCTTCATGTTTCTGCCCGGAATCAAGCCAAATCTGTTCTTCGACTTGCCAAACACTCTTTCATCAATAATAAATGCACTGAACTATCCAACTCTAGCTCTTCCCAAGCGTTCTGGCATCTAGCCAAAAACCTCTCCAACAATTTCTCTTCCTCGTCTTTCCCTCCCATTTCCCACTCTGATGGCACAACCATCACTTCTTCCTCTGACAAAGCTAAACTCTTCGCTCAAACTTTTGCTAGAAACTCCACCTTGGATGATTCCGGTGCTATTCCTCCCTCTCCGCCCTCCTCTCTCTTACTTATGCCTAATATCCTAATCTCTTCTAAAGATGTACTTTCTACCCTCTCTGGGCTTAACCCTAATAAGGCGTACGGTCCGGACGGTGTTCCTCCTGTTGTTCTCAAAAACTGTGCTTCTGTGCTGACTCCCTGCCTAGGCAAACTCTTTCGTCTCTGTCTATCCTCTAACGTCTTCCCTTCATGCTGGAAGTTTGCTCACATTCAACCTGTCCCAAAGAAGGGTGACCGCTCTCAACCCTCCAACTATCGTCCAATTGCTCTTATCTCTTGTCTTTCTAAAGTTTTTGAAACTATTCTTGCTTCCAAATTTCTTAAGCATTTCTCTTCTCATAATCTGCTCTCAGATCGCCAGTATGGCTTCCTTAAGGGTCGCTCTACTGGTGATCTTCTTTCATATCTTACTAACTCTTGGTCATCCGCCTTTCGGGACTTCGGTGAGACTTTTTCTATTGCACTAGACATATCGAAAGCCTTCGATAGAGTCTGGCATAAATCTTTAATTTCTAAACTACCCTCCTTCGGTTTCTATCCCTCCATCTGTGCCTTTGTCTCTAATTTCCTTTCCGGCCGTTCAATAGCCGCGGTTGTGGACGGCCATTGTTCACTTCCTCACCCTATAAACTCCGGTGTTCCTCAGGGCTCTGTCCTATCTCCTATTCTCTTTCTAATTTTTATAAATGATCTCCTTAACTGTACCTTAATTCCCATCCATTCATACGCAGACGACTCAACCTTACACTACTCCCTTAGTTTTTCAGAACGCCCCAGCCAGCAATCCCTCAACGACAAACGTAATGAAGCCATAGAACTCTTAAATTCTGATCTAAATACTATTTCCAATTGGGGCAGAGAAAACCTTGTTAACTTTAATGCTTCCAAAACCCAATTTCTCCATCTATATACCCGTCAGGATCTCCCAGCGGACTATCCCTTATTCTTCAGCAATACAAAAATCAACCCTTCATCTTCTCTCAATATTCTTGGTGTCTCTTTTTCTTCTGCTCTCATTTGGAAGGACCATATTACCAGTCTTGCTAAGGCAGCCTCCCAGAAGCTGGGTGTGCTCAACCGCCTTAGGGGGTTCTTTTCCCCTGCACAGCTTCTTGCTCTGTACAGGGGCATAGTGCGCCCTTGTATTGAGTATTGTTCACATGTGTGGGGAGGTTCCTCTCACACCGCTCTCCTAGACAAAGTTGAAAGGAAGGCCTTTCGTATCATTAACTCCCGTCCATTCACCAACTCTCTGCAATCTCTCTCTCTCCACCGCAATGTTGCATCTCTCTCGCTATTCTATCGCTACTATAATAATCAGTGTTCCTCAGAGCTATCCCAGTGCATACCACCTCCTTTACGTAGGGCACGTGGTACCCGTCTTGCAACTCAATCCCACCCCTACTCTGTGCAACTCTCCAACCCAAGAGTGAAACGTTACTCTCAAACTTTCTTCTACTCAACAGCTGAGCTCTGGAACTCTCTCCCAGAATCAGTCTTTCCCTCTTCCTATGACTTAAATTGCTTCAAACTCTGTGTGTCCAGGCATTTTTGGCTCGAACGTCCCTTGATTTTGGCCCTGTCACTCTTTCAACTATGGGGGAGGCACTCGCTATAGGCAGTTATGCCTTTTGCCTCCCTCAATCACATAGAAAAAAAAAAAAAAAAAAAAAATCTATCACACACACTACATCTATCACACACTACATCTATCACACACACTACATCTATCACACACTACATCTATCACACCCTACATCTATCACACACTACATCTATCACACACACTACATCTATCACACACACTACATCTATCACACCCTATATCTTTCACACCCTACATCTATCACACCCTACATCTATCACACACTACATATATCACACACTACATCTATCACACACTACATCTATCACACACACTACATCTATCACACTCACTACATCTATCACACACTACATCTATCACACCCTACATCTATCACACACTACATCTATCACACACTACATCTATCACACACACTACATCTATCACACACTACATCTATCACACCCAACATCTATCACACACTACATGTATCACACCCTACATCTATCACACACTACATCTATCACACCCTACATCTATCACACACTACATCTATCACACACTACATGTATCACACCCTACATCTATCACACCCTACATCTATCACACACTACATGTATCACACCCTACATCTATCACACACTACATCTATCACACACACTACATCTATCACACACACTACATCTATCACACACTACATCTATCACACACTACATGTATCACACCCTACATCTATCACACTACATCTATCACACACACTACATCTATCACACACTACATCTATCACACACTACATCTATCACACACTACATCTATCACACACTACATCTATCACACACTACATCTATCACACCCTACATCTATCACACCCTACATCTATCACACCCTACATCTATCACACACTATATGTATCACACCTTACATCTATCACACACTACATCTATCACACACACTACATCTATCACACCCTACATCTATCACACACTACATCTATCACACACACTACATCTACCACACACACTACATCTATCACACCCTACATCTATCACACCCTACATCTATCACACCCTACATCTATCACACACTACATATATCACACACTACATCTATCACACACTACATCTATCACACACTACATCTATCACACACTACATCTATCACACCCAACATCTATCACACACTACATGTATCACACCCTACATCTATCACTCCCTACATCTATCACACCCTACATCTATCACACACTACATCTATCACACACTACATGTATCACACCCTACATCTATCACACCCTACATCTATCACACACTACATATATCACACACTACATCTATCACACACTACATCTATCACACACACTACATCTATCACACACTACATCTATCACACCCAACATCTATCACACACTACATGTATCACACCCTACATCTATCACACCCTACATCTATCACACATTACATCTATCACACACTACATGTATCACACACTACATCTAACACACACTACATCTATCACACCCTACATCTATCACACACACTACATCTATCACACAAACTACATCTATCACACACTACATCTATCACACACTACATGCATCACACCCTACATCTATCACACACTACATCTATCACACATTACATGTATCACACACTACATCTATCACACACTACATCTATCACACACTACATCTATCACACCCTACATCTATCACACCCTACATCTATCACACACTACATCTATCACACACTACATTTATCACACACTACATCTATCACACACTACATGTAGCACATTACATCTATCACACACTACATCTATCACACACTACATGTATCACACACTACATCTATCACACACTACATCTATCACACACTACATGTATCACACACTACATCTATCACACTACATCTATCACACACTACATGTATCACACACTACATGTATCACACTACATCTATCACACACTACATCTATCACACACTACATGTTTCACACACTACATCTATCACACACTACATGTATCACACCCTACATCTATCACACACTACATGTATCACACCCTACACCTATCACACACTACATCTAACACACACTACATCTATCACACCCTACATCCATCACACACACTACATCTATCACACACACTACATCTATCACACACTACATCTATCACACACTACATGTATCACACTACATCTATCACACACTACATCTATCACACACTACATGTATCACACCCTACATCTATCACACTCATATCACACACTCCATCTTCACACACACTACTATGTATCACACCCACTACATCTATCACACACTACATCTATCACACACTACATGTCATCCCACCACTCAGGGATTAACACCCTACATTCTATTCACACAACTACATCTATCCACACACTACGGTATCAGGGTCACACAACTACAATCTATCACACACTACATCTAGTCACACACTACATGTAGTCACACACTTACATGTATCACACACTACATCTATCACACCAGCCTACATCTATCTACACACTACATGTATCACACACCCTACATCTCTATCACACACTATTACATCTAATCACACCACTACATGCCTATCACCATACATCTACTAATCTGTTATCAATCACCACGACATATGTTTAACACACACTGCTATCATCTATCACACACGGCCTGTAGCACCACCTAATCTACACATACTACATCATAGGATTAAAACACAACATGTATCACACACACTACTATCTATCACCATCGACTCTCGCCACCAGACTTCGTACACACACTACATCGACCACGACCCTCCATCTATCACACTACAATCATAGACACATAGAGGGAGGTTCACACCACTCCAATTCTGACACTATCATCTATGACACACTACATATGTTATCACACACTACTGGATCAACGACATCTCTATCACATGTCACAATGTACATCTATCACACACTACATGTATAACACACTACATTTTTCTATCACAACTAAGGAAACTCAATCCACTACACTACAGGATCACACACTACATCTAATCACACACTACATATAGGCGTACACTAAATCACACACTACATGCATCAACATCATAAAGCTATCTACATACATGTTATTCAAACACACTACATCTATCACACTACATCTATCACACACACTACATCTCTTTTCACACACTACATCTAGTACACATCATTTTCCTCTATCACACACTACAATCTATCTACACAAACAAACATGGATCACACCCGTACTGAGAATCTATCACACCCTAACATCTATAACACACTACATAAAGGAGACGGAACTACAATCGATCACCACACCATATCTCACACAATACATCTATCACACACTACATGTATCACACCACTAAGATCTATCACCACACAACGATCACACTATATGTATCACACACCTACATCGATCACACACTACATGTCTCAAGAGACTACATCTATCACAACCTACATCTATCACACAAGGGAACATCTATATGGGAACACTACATCTACCACACACTGATATATCACTACACTACATCTATCACACACAACATGTGGATCCACCCCTACATCACATCAAACCCTACATCTATAACACCAACTACATGCGTATCACAACCCTAACATCTATCAAACACTACATCTATCACATAACACTACATCTATCACACACTACATCTATCACACACTACATCTATCACCCATACTACATGTATCACACCCTATACATCTATCACCACAATACATCTATCACACACTACATGTATCACACCTCACAATCTATCACCAAACCTACACTCTGTATCACACCCGGATAGCACACTACATCTACCCACACCAAGACATCTATCACACACAAGGTACATCTATTCACACGCTAATACTAGCTAACACACACTAATACATGTAATCACACCCTACATCTATCACACACTAATACTATCACACATACGTACATCTATCACACATACATCTATCACACATCGGTAATTATACCCTTTATTTACTACATTGTATCACACCACTACATCTATCAACACAATACAATCATATCACACACAAAGAAACATACGACATCACAAACACTAAATGTATCACACCATGCTATCTACACACACTACATTATATCCACACACTAACATCTATAACACCAATACATCCTACCACACAAACAGCTAACACCCGACTACGTCTATCACACATAATCTATTCACACAAGGGGTCCGACGAGTATCACACCCTAAATCTATACACTACATCTATCACAACACCTACATGGACAGGTCCTTATCTATCCACCAGCTGACATGTAAAAAATCACAGAAAACCCCTCATCTATCACACACAGAGCATCTATAACAACAACTACATCTATCAATGACACTATCATCTATCACACACACTACATCTATCACTAGAATCTAAAGGCCACACTACAGAGGATGCACACACTACATCGTCTATCACACATCAGGTTCACCACAAAGACTATCACAAACACATCTATCACACCCGTACATCTATCCACACATACATACTCAGTATACACAGCACTAAATCTATCACACACTACATCTATCACACCCTACATCTATCACACCACTTTATCATCTACACACCCTAATCTATCGCACACTACAATCTATCACAAATACATCTACACACACAAGAGTCAATCGAGACTATCAACAAACCTACACTATGCACAGCACTCTCATTCATTATGAACAACAAGTGCAACACACACTACATGGATACACTATCACACCAACTTTACGCGCGCGCTACTCAAACACAAGATAGAGAGTGGGGCAGGAACTAGAGTTTAGGCAGAACAATACGAAAATTATGAGTGATTGGCATACCGAATCTTGCTCAATACACGGTTAGGTATAGAGGACTTTTTGCAGAGTAGTCGTCACTTCACGGTTATGTAATAGTTTGAGAATAGCCGAAAGGATGAGAATAAAAATGTGAGGTGGCGTGTTATTTCATATCAAAGAAAAAGTCTTAAACGGACACCTAGTTGTCAAAACCTCAAATTGTGAACGTCACGACGGCCCATCTTTTGTGGCTAATAAAGAATAATAAAAGTACCAAAAAATTAATACTTGCGTTACTATATTACAGACGTCCAGCTCAAGCAGTGCAACATGACCGGGAAATTTACGAACAAATTGCAGATGTAAGTAACTCACGGAAGATTACAGTAATTTTTGGTGGCGACCTTTTAATTTACCTGTGACCCAAGTGGGGCGATACTCTACTTCCACACTCCGGACATACTGTGTATCGAACTTGCAAAGAGATGAGTTCGCTTGATCAATTTGTTTGCGACTGGCCCGACCCGTGGTAATAACGCGTTCTTGACATTGTACTTGCAGACAATAAAAGAAGACTTTTGATAGAGGAATTTGAATGTTGGTGCTGAATTTAAGTAAACAGACGACCATCGTTACGATAACTTTCACTTTAAGTTTACTAGTAACAGAAACCAAATAGTCAGCATCGAGAAAGTCCCTAATTCAAGAAAGCAAACTTCCATTAAACTAGAGCGCTATGTTTAAAGAAACTGACTGGGAGCTTTTTTAATTAACAATAACGACATAAATACATCTTGGAAGTTATTCGAAAACAGCTTACCCTAAAAAGCAGGTGTGCAAGACTGCAGTACCATCGAAAAAAATACGGCGTCCAGGCCATAATAATAAGCCCAAATGGTGTGGAAGGGAAATAAGATTATTTCAAACTGGCCTGCTTCTAAAAAAAGGTGCTAATGATAGATTAAAAATGCCTCACGATGAAGACGAAGGAAACGGGGTGAAAATTGTGTTAGAGCTACGACGCAAAGCCAAAAGTTTATTAAGCAAAGTAAAAAGACCGGAGAGGTTACATATTGCGAATCAAAAGTAAACCACAAACCCGAAAGAATTCTTATAGTCATACTCAAGAAAAGAAACAAAAGCGGTGACTTCAAACGGGTTGGGACCGTTAGTCAGATGAAAAACGGAGGAATACACACCAAAGACGAAGTACAAAATGAGTAATGCCTCTCAATAACCGTTCTTTGCATCAGTTTTTACAGAACAGAAACACTCAGTGATAATCCTTACACCATCGCCGATTCAGATTGATAATTCAGATGTTCTAAGCAATATCACCGTTACAGAGAGAGAGAAGTTATTGAATTGTTTAGGATAAACTCAAGGTAAATAAAACCCAGGACCTGATACACATCTAGCCTAGCGTTCTAAAGGAAGCTAAGAGAATACCCCGAGCTCTCCAAACCATCGGACATTAACTTATTCCAATAAATCCTTGCAGTCTGGATATGAACTTAGGCCTGAGTCAGTGGAAAGCTAGCCAAACCGTAACAACGATATTCAAAAAAGGCAGCAAAATCCCTACCCAGTAACTATCGTCCCAATTAGCTTAACCGGTCAGGTATGTAAAATGCTAGAAACGGTCAATACGAGACAGACTTCGTAAATCACTTGGAAGGAAAATACACATACTTAAAGGATACTCAACACGGGCTGTTTCGTACAACCGTCCTGTGTAAACAAACCCTCTTAGACTTCTTCCACGATATCCTCAACCTCTATACGAGTGAGGAGTAAAGCTGTTAGATATTATATACCTTGATTTTCAAAAAGGCTTTGGACAGCGTTCACCACAAACGTTTACTTTTTGTTAAAACTAAAAAGCGGCATGGAATACAAGACTGGTGGTGTTGAAATGGATAGAAAATTGGTCCGCAGCAACGAGAAAGCAAAGGTAGTCATGGGAAACAGGTAAAGGAAGAAATGGGACACAACTGTAAGTAGCAAGGTTTTTGTAAAAAAGGGCGGGGTAACCCCAGGGATCGGTAATAGGGACCAATTATCCTTTCTAATTTACATCAACGACAATAGATGAGGGTACCGCCACTGAACAATATCAAAATTTGCTTGACGATACAAAAAGTGCAAATAGCGTACTCTCAAAAGAACAAGTTTGACGATATGCAACACAATCTAGATAAATTGTCATGTTGGAGGGCCCAACTTGGCAATGATGAGTTTGCAATGCGGGATAAAGGTAAAGGACGACATGTCGGATAACTAAATGAGAAAGAAAGCAAACTATTCGATGAATGGGCACTCAGCGTAACGAATGTAAACAGAGAAAGATGATTGGTGAGAGTAACCATATCGAGTAACGCTAAAACCGACGGTCAACAAGGGTCAGAGAAGTTGTTAAGAAGGCAAACCCCCCCCCCCCCCCCCCCCAAAATAATTGGCTTTCTAGGCAGGTCATTTGAGCATAAAATCCAAAGAGTTATCCTAACCACCTTTACAAGGCCTTAGTCCGCCCTATTCTGGAATACTGGAGTTAAAGCCTGGTGCCACTTTATACCAAAAAAGATATAAACAAGCTAGAACGAGTTCAACGTAGAGTTACCAAAATGATACCTAGCCTAAAGAACAAACCATACGAAGAGCGTCTTAGAGAATTAAATCTATTTCCTTTAACCCAGCGCAGATTAAGAGGCGACTTAATTCAAGTGTTCAAAATCATTAAAGGCATCGACAATATGAACTGTAGTAAGTACTTCACTATCGACCAATCTAATTACACGCGGGGAAACGGTTGCAAAATTATTGGTAAATCTTTTAACCCGTGGAGCCCCGGCTAGTTTTGTAATGTTTGCGCACCAGAACCCGGCCGGTTTTCAAAAAATGGTTTTATTCCAGAAACAATAGCGAATGGGTTAGGAATGAAGGAAAAACCACGAAAAACCGCTCAAAAAGCTTAAAAAATGGTCCTACAGAGCCCCCGAAAACGGATTTTATAAGAGTAAAAAATTGAAGGCAATTATCCCAAAAAACCAGGTTATTGCACGCTCGCGCGCACGCACGTGGACTTTGAGAGTTTTCAACCATCGGCACGGGTGCGTGGGATACGTACACAGTTCCCATACAAATCTGAGCCCTCTTGAGTGGCTACACCTGAGGTCACGGTCGGCGCAATTGGGGCGACGCGCCAGGCGCGTCTCTGGGGCTGTGCGTTACATACATCGCCGACGCGTCAGGCGCGTCGCTGGGGCTGTACGGGTTAACTCGCACGAATCTAAGAATTTCTTCTTCAATCGAGTTGTCAACTTGTGGAATGGGCTTCCCCGAGACGTTATAGACTGCAGCACCGTTGATTCATTTAAATTCCGCCTAGACAAATATCTCGCATCAAACCCGCGACTGACTGTAAATGAATAACTTTATCCTCCCCTCAGTTACTAACCCATCTGTCCCCTACTAACTTCCTAGTCCTGCCACGTTAGTGGCAGGGCAGTAGTTCCCTTTCCAATGTTCCCTTACCCACTCTAAACCACTGTTTGGACACTTGATCCTCAGTGTTTTGGAGGACAAGCAACCTAGAAGGGTCACTAGATCTGTTGTTGCTTGATTTCCTTTGTACTTCCTTTGTACTACATCTATCGCACCCTACATCTATCACACACTACATCTATCACACCCTACATCTATCACACGCTACATCTATCACACCCTACATCTATCACACGCTACATCTATCACACCCTACATCTATCACAACCTATATCTATCACACACTACATCTATCACACACTACATCTATCTCAAACTACATCTATCACACCCTACATCTATCACACACTACATCTATCACACACTACATCTATCACACCCTACATCTATCACACACTACATCTATCACACACTACATCTATCACACGCTACATCTATCACACACTACATCTATCACACATTACATACCTGTATATCACACACTACATCTATCACACACTAAATTTATCACACCCTACATCTATCACACACTACATCTATCACACACTACATCTATCACACCCTACATCTATCACACACTACAACTATCACACACTACATCTATCACACCGTACATCTATCACACACTACATCTATCACACCCTACATCTATCACACCCTACATCTATCACACGCTACATCTATCACACACTACATCTATGACACACTACATCGATCACACACTACATCTATCACACACTACATCTATCACACACACTACTGTACATCTATCACACACACTACTGTACATCTATCACACACACTACTGTACAGCTATCACACCCTACAGTACATCTCTCACACCCTACATCTATCACACGCTACATCTATCACACGCTACATCTATCACACATTACATACCTGTATATCACACACTACATCTATCACACCCTACATCTATCACACCCTACATCTATCACACCCTACATCTATCACACCCTACATCTATCACACGCTACATCTATCACACGCTACATCTATCACACATTACATACCTGTATATCACACACTACATCTATCACACACTACATCTATCACACACTACATCTATCACACCCTACATCTATGACACCCTACATCTATCACACACTACATCTATCACACATTACATACCTGTATATCACACCCTACATCTATCACACCCTACATCTATCACACACTACATCTATCACACATTACATACCTGTATATCACACACTACATCTATCACACCCTACATCTATCACACCCTACATCTATCACACACTACATCTATCACACCCTACATCTATCACACATTACATACCTGTATATCACACACTACATCTATCACACACTACATCTATCACACATTACATACCTGTATATCACACCCTACTTCTATCACACCCTACATCTATCACACACTACATTTATTACACATTACATACCTGTATATCACACACTACATCTATCACACGCTACATCTATCGCACATTACATACCTGTATATCACACACTACATCTATCACACGCTACATCTATCACACATTACATACCTGTATATCACACACTACATCTATCACACCCTATATCTATCACACATTACATACCTGTATATCACACACTACATCTATCACACATTACATACCTGTATATCACACACTACATCTATCACACACTACATCTATCACATATTACATACCTGTATATCACACACTACATCTATCACACCCTACATCTATCACACGTTACATACCTGTATATCGCACACTACATCTATCACACACTACATCTATCACACATTACATACCTGTATATCACACACTACATCTATCACACACTACATCTATCACACATTACATACCTGTATATCACACACTACATCTATCACACATTACATACCTGTATATCACACACTACATCTATCACACCCTACATCTATCACACACATTACATACCTGTATATCACACACTACATCTATCACACACTACATCTATCACACATTACATACCTGTATATCACACACTACATCTATTACACCCTACATCTATCAAACATTACATACCTGTATATCACACACTACATCTATTACACACTACATCTATCACACATTACATACCTGTATATCACACACTACATTAATCACACCCTACATCTATCACACATTACATACCTGTATATCACACACTACATCTATCACACCCTACATCTATCACACATTACATACCTGTATATCACACACTACATCTATCACACACTACATCTATCACACATTACATACCTGTATATCACACACTACATCTATCACATACTAAATATAAAATGTCCATAGATGAGAAAAGAAAAGTACATAAATTATACAGGATGGATTTTAAGAGGTAATTTATCACACAAATTACCAATTAACTTATAATACATTACACTAATTAGTTATATTTTTCTAATGACTGGCATACATAAACCGGACAAATAGACACAGAGGAAAACGGAAGTAATCAACTTACATACAAAGTACATATACACATCTTACGACCATAGAAAATATGCTAAAACATTAACTCTGGAAAAAGGAGAGAGAGAGAGAGAGAGAGAGAGAGAGAGAGAGAGAGAGAGAGAGAGAGAGAGAGAGAGAGAGAGATAGTTACAGTAGATAGAGACAGATAGATAGAGAGAGCTATAACAAAAGGTGGCGGAGAATACACTTGAATATATGACAATAATGCGACAACAAAAACACATATAGGGGAACAGGAAAGAAAAATAATGGAGGCCACTAGAATATTGCCGAGAAGGGAGGCAAGGAGGGGGCTATGGCAAGATGAGGTTCCAAAGGAGAAATACAATACAAATAAGGTATAGCAAAGGGAGCGAGGGAGGGGAGAAGAGAGAAATGGATAAAAGCCTAAAAGGAGAGAGAAGATTATATATGTATATATACAGTACCGTATATAAATATATATACTGTATATATATATATATATATATATATATATATATATATATATATTCTGACATACGGAGCCCTGTATGTTAATTTAAGAGTTAGAATTAGAGTTGAAGGAGTCACACTACCCAAACGGTGAAGCAGACTAGCGAGCGAACTAGCGAGTGGGGAAACCAGCTCGCCCGCATACCAGCAAACTAGCCTTCACACCTGCGTGCGTCATAGGGGACTCTGCAAACTACTTCGATGACGCTATGACGTATGTTCGACGCCAGGAGCTGTGATTGGACCATGCACCTGCTATGCAACTCGAGGAGCTGTGATTGGAGCGGGCACCACCCCCCGCCTCCTGATTCGTTCCTACACCATCATTGTTTAGTATATAAGACCCGAGTTGTGGGCATTCAAATTAGTCTCATTTGGAGTTGGGGAAGGTGAACTTGCAGCTGGAGGAAACCGGGGTGAAGTATTATAATGGGTTTGTGACTGTCAGTCAGATTATATAAATGTGTGTTAAGTGTGTTCGGTGTAAACACTTACGTTATGTTGGTTAGTGAGATATGTGATTGGGAATTAACGTGAACGCTACTATTATGTGCTTAACTATTTGATTGGGAATTAACGTTAACGCTATTATTGTGTACTTATCTATTTGATTGCGAATTGACGTTAACGCTACTATTATGTGCGTAACTATTTGATTGGGAGTTAACGTTAACGCTATTATTATGTACTTAACTATTTTAGTTGACTAACTTGTGGACTAAAGCAACTCTTTAAGTAATTGGGTTATGATGAAAGTAATACTATTGTTTTAGATTAATACTTACGAGTTCTTTCATTTTCTTTTAATTAAGCTTGCATTGCTTAACGGTGCTTAGTACGGTGATGCTATTGTCTCATATTAGTAATATCGCCTTAGACTAACATGGCTGTGTTAATATTACTTCTAGTGATTTCCTAAGCTGCAGAAAATTCTTTTAGCTTCAAAATATTATTTTTGCTTTTCATATTATTTGAGTGAGACCTGAATCGAATCTATGAAGCGATCCTGTAACTTTATTTACTCATAATCAAACCTCAATGTTACGTGGTTAAGAAATACATTTAACTAATTATTAAATATATATCTAACTGTTTATGTGACTTTGATATAAATCCTGATGGTAATAATAATATAATACTATTAACGTAAGACAAGAACCAAGAATAATTACATTAAATATAAATAAAAGGACATATAAGAAAACTATCTATTCATTTCAAAAAGGGTAAGAGACAGAAATATTCTTACTTTAATGTGTATCTTTCAAGACTTTTTATAGAATTAATAGTCCTTCTTTAGATATACTTCTTCGGTTCATAACCATAGCCTACTAAGCTTCGGTTAAATAATAATTCTTTATAAATACTACATGACTTTAATTAGTTTCAGTATTTTTCATAATTAAAGAGTATCAGTCAATAAAGGATACCAAGTCCTAAGATCCAAAAGGAAAGGAAGCAACAACAGGAAATAATTTTTATTAGATTTTACTTTTGTTTTGCCTTCCGCTGACTGATACCTTAATATATATCTCTGTGCTATCTAGATTCATCAAGTTAACCACTTGAGGATCAAGATACGTAACAGAAGAGTGGCGACCTTGCCATGATTCGTTTCATACAGTTTCACTCAGTTTCATTAACGTTTCACTACTTAAAAATCAAATATTAATCATGCCTCAACTAATTAATGACGAAGATGCTCGAGTTTTCATAGAATCAGAACCCACAGCCCCTGATATTGACTGTCTGTCAAAATCCGAACTAAAAGTGCTTGCCTCACATCTCCAATTAACTGTCTCAAACATGTTTAAAGTAGAGGTGGCTCAGACCATAAAAACCCACCTGTTCCCTGTAGAAGGCGGGGAGGGAGACGGAGCAGTTGGTGGGATCCCTAGTAAACCTAGCCAACTTGATGAACAATTGCCACCTGGATTTACCGTTTATCAATTATTCGAACTAGAACAAAGCAGAGCAAAGACCGAACAAGCCAGACTAAATATAGAACTAGCCAGAATAAATACCGAACAAGCCAACGCAAGTATAGAACTAGCCAGAATAAATGCCAGTGCAACGACCGAACAATGTGAATATCAATATCGTACGGCTCAACTAAATGTCAATACAAATGCTCCCTTAATTGCTCCCCCTCTGGGATTGACTATGACTAGTGTCATTCCACCTTTCACTGAGGATAATGTGCAGGATTTCTTTGTTTTGTTTGAGGAAGTTGCTGGAGGTATGAAGTGGACAAGAGATCAATGGCCTTTTATGTTACAAACTGTTTTGACAGGGCAGGCTCGAGCCACGTATTTGTCAGAAGTAGCAGAAGTTAGGCAGGATTATGACAATCTCAAAGAAGCTATCTTAAAAACCTATCAATTGCAGCCTGAGGCTTACAGGCAATCTTTCCGTAAAAAACAGAAGAAAGTAGAAGAAACCCATAAGGTATTTGCCAGGACCATGACTAAAACTTTCAATCATTGGGTCAAGAGTAAGAAAGTCACAAGCTACAACGATCTGAAGGAGTTGGTCCTGTTAGAAAATTTCCTATGGAAAATTGATTCTTCTGTATCCTATCATTTAAAGGGGAAAAAGGTAGATTGTCTTGCCGACGCTGCTGACATGGCTGACACATACGTGCTCAACAACAAATTTCGTGGAAAGAAGCCCTACGATAATTCTAGTTCTAATTTTAAGTATCCCAATCACAAATCTGACAGACCCAGTCACAAGCCTATAACGTCTTTCCCAGCTAGCCAAAATAGAATTGTTCCCCCAACTAAAAATGCGACTCAGGGCAATGGTAACAGAGGTGGGCCCCAAAGTAATAGTAATGCTCAAAGAGGGAACGTTCCCGTATCCCCTAAAGTATGTACTTTTTGTGGCATGAGAGGCCACCTAGCTTATCAGTGCTGGGCCAAGGAGAGAACCGAGAGATCGGGGCAGACAGATGCCGCCGTATCTCAAACTCCATATGTGCCTGTAATGCAGGACTCCCGACAGAAGGAGTACCTAGCACCAAAAGTTCCTTTAATGCAGGACTCCCGACAGAAGGAGTACCTAGCAGCTAACGTAAATCATCTAGACAGGGGTGTAGTAGCATGTGTGGTGCAACCCACTAGGGTTAAGCCAATAATAATTTCACCATCAGTGCAGGACAGTTACCGTCCCTTTATTTCATCTGGCAACGTGAGATTAAATGGTTGTATGCATGAGGTAAACATTCTGAGAGACACAGGTTCTACTAGCACCCTCATGGTGAATCCTTACACAGAGTGCCCACCTGGCGAACCAGTTGTAATGAGAGGTGCTGGAGGCCAATTTTATGCACACTTGGTAAAAGGCGAATTTGAATGTGAGTTACTACAGGGTGAGGCCACCATAGCTTTGTGTAGGTCCCAAGATATCCCTGTGCCTGGGGTAACACTCCTTTTGGGGAATGATGTAGCAGGTGAGAAGGTCCGACCAGACCCCATTTTGTCACTTTCCCCTGTTAACGAGCCACTAACCGGTGAGCTCGACAAGGAGTTGCCAACTGTTTTCCCTGTGTGTGCTGTCACACGTTCAATGTCTCAAGTAGCAGTTCCCTCAGACAGAAATGTACCGAATGTAAGAGTTGATGAAAGGGATGATGAGAGTGTGAATGACGCTCCAACTGTGCCTGATGATGTGACTGAGGTGGATTTATCTGACACCTTTATGGCTCGTCTTGACCCTAACGATGACCATGAAATTCCTCCAAATTGTCCTAGTGGCCTGGTAGAGCTACAGAGAGATGATAGTGAATGCAAGGAGTTAGCTGCCAGGTCCATGAGTGAAGAGGAATGTGAGAAGGAGGGTGGTGAATGTTTCTACCTCAAAGGAGGAGTATTGTGGCGTAGATGGAGACCGCCACACAGACCAATCGATGACGGGGCTTGGGACGTCCATCAAGTAGTATTCCCCAAACCTTGTCGTAGAGATATCATGGAAATGGCACATTGTATACCATTGGCAGGACACCTAGGTGTGAGAAAAACTCTAGACAGAATCAGAGCCCACTTTTACTGGCAAGGAATGCGTGCAGATGTAGTGGAGTTTTGTAGAGTGTGTCACACTTGCCAGATGACAGGGAAACTCAATCAGAAGGTGCCTGTACATCCTCTGGTGCCCTTGCCCGTTTTCGAGAATCCTTTTTACTCGGGTGGTAGTGGACATTGTAGGCCCATTGCCTAAGACTTCCCAAGGTAACATGTATTTATTAACTATCATGGACATGGCAACTCGCTACCCAGAGGCTATACCCTTAAGGACTACCTGTGCTCCTACTGTCATCAAGGAACTGCTCAAATTCTTCACCAGAATGGGTTTCCCCCATGAGGTGCAAAGTGATCAAGGAACTAATTTTACCTCTAACATTTTCCAGCAGTCCCTGAAGGAGTTGGGTATCGAGCATGTTAAGTCTAGCACCTACCACCCAGAGAGTCAAGGGGTTCTCGAATGATATCATCAGACATTAAATGGAATGTTACGTAAGTATTGTACAGAGACCGGAGTTGAGTGGGATAAGGGGGTACCTTTTATTTTATTTTCTACTCGTGAGGTTCCAACTGAATCCCTGGGTTTTTCCCCTAATGAGCTAGTTTTCGGTCACCAGGTAAGAGGTCCTTTGCAACTTTTGCAGGATAGCCTAGTTGGCCAGGAGGGGAACCAAAACCTCCTCAAGTATGTTTCAGATTTCAAAACCCGGCTGAGATCCTCATGTGAGTTTGCCGCTCAAAACTTGACAGTGGCTAAAAGCTCCATGAAGAAATGGTATGACAGAAAAGCCCGTGAGAGGGAGTTTCAGCCCGGTGATGAGGTTTTGGTCCTGCTCCCCCTTTTTGGTCAACCTTTATCTGCCAAGTTCAGGGGCCCATATAAGATCATTCGGAGGGTGAGCATTACCGATTATCTAGTAACTACCCCAGACAGGAGAAAGCCCACGCAAGTATTCCATATAAATATGTTGAAGCCCTACCATAGGTCCCCTGATTCCTCTCCTCCAGATTCTCCCACTGTGGCAGTGAATGTCAGGACCTGTGGACAGCCTGGTGCGGACGAAGTCTTCAGTTCTCTTACTGACCCGCAACAGACTGTTCCAGAGCCTGAAGGTATCCATGCAGACTTTGACTTGTCATGTAGCCTATCCAACTTTCTGTATAATTCAGTGGCTTGGAGGGAATTACCATCTAAACTATGTCATCTTCCCTCTGATCAAGTGAACCAACTAATCTCTGTTTTATCTCAGTCTCCCAGTGTGTTCCGTGATACTCCAGGGCTCACTTCTTTGGCCGTGCACGACATCGACGTAGGGGATGCAACTCCCATTAAACTATCCCCCTACCGTGTCTCACCGCAACGCAGGAGTATACTGCAGGTCGAGCTTGACTACATGTTGTCAAACAAGCTGATCAAAAGGGCCTTAAGCCAGTGGAGTAGTCCGGTCATATTTGTGCCGAAGCCAGACGGGAGCCATAGGTTTTGTAGGGACTATAGGCAAGTTAATGCTGTCACAAAGAACGATACCTACCCACTGCCACGGATCAAAGATTACATTTACCGGGTTGGCCTCATGCAGCAGTAAGATAAACTTAATGCGAGGATTTTGGCAATTAGCTCTCCCTTGTAGCGAGGTAAATATCATGCTTTAGTATTGCGCTGTCAAGCCTTCAGCTGTGAGATGCCTTGCAGTTCGAATAACGCTCCAGCTACGTTCCGGCTATGTTCTGATGTGGTACCTGGAGACGTTGCCTACTTTGGGTGATATCCTTATTATATCCTCATTATAATCTTGCTGTTGCCAATCTGGTGGTGAATCTATTTATGTATTATGTTTAATATTATGTACTATACTCCTTAAACTCTTTTCTAGGGGGAAGGTCTGACATACGGAGCCCTGTATGTTAATTTAAGAGTTAGAATTAGAGTTGAAGGAGTCACACTACCCAAACGGTGAAGCAGAC
This sequence comes from Paralithodes platypus, assembly GCA_032716605.1. Taxonomy (NCBI): domain Eukaryota; kingdom Metazoa; phylum Arthropoda; class Malacostraca; order Decapoda; family Lithodidae; genus Paralithodes; species Paralithodes platypus. The sequence continues at coordinate 24,056,190 of CM064577.1, read as the reverse complement.
TAGCGAGCGAACTAGCGAGTGGGGAAACCAGCTCGCCCGCATACCAGCAAACTAGCCTTCACACCTGCGTGCGTCATAGGGGACCCTGCAAACTACTTCGATGACGCTATGACGTATGTTCGACGCCAGGAGCTGTGATTGGACCATGCACCTGCTATGCAACTCGAGGAGCTGTGATTGGAGCGGGCACCACCCCCCGCCTCCTGATTCGTTCCTACACCATCATTGTTTAGTATATAAGACCCGAGTTGTGGGCATTCAAATCAGTCTCATTTGGAGTTGGGGAAGGTGAACTTGCAGCTGGAGGAAGACGGGGTGAAGTATTATAATGGGATTGTGACTGTCAGTCAGATTATATAAATGTGTGTTAAGTGTGTTCGGTGTAAACACTTACGTTATGTTGGTTAGTGAGATATGTGATTGGGAATTCATGAACGCTACTATTATGTGCTTAACTATTTGATTGGGAATTAACGTTAACGCTATTATTGTGTACTTAACTATTTGATTGCGAATTGACGTTAACGCTACTATTATGTGCTTAACTATTTGATTGGGAGTTAACGTTAACGCTATTATTATGTACTTAACTATTTTAGTTGACCAACTTGTGGACTAAAGCAACTCTTTAAGTAATTGGGTTATGATGAAAGTAATACTATTGTTTTAGATTAATACTTACGAGTTCTTTCATTTTCTTTTAATTAAGCTTACATTGCTTAACGGTGCTTAGTACGGTGATGCTATTGTCTCATATTAGTAATATCGCCTTAGACTAACATGGCTGTGTTAATATTACTTCTAGTGATTTCCTAAGCTGAAGAAAATTCTTTTAGCTTCAAAATTATTTTTGCTTTTCATATTATTTGAGTGAGACCTGAATCGAATCTATGAAGCGATCCTGTAACTTTATTTACTCATAATCAAACCTCAATGTTACGTGGTTAAGAAATACATTTAACTAATTATTAAATATATATCTAACTTTTTATGTGACTTTGATATAAATCCTGATGATAATAATAATATAATACTATTAACGTAAGACAAGAACCAAGAATAATTACATTAAATATAAATAAAAGGACATATAAGAAAACTATCTATTCATTTAAAAAAGGGTAAGAGACAGAAATATTTTTACTTTAATGTTTATCTTTCAAGACTTTGTATAGAATTAATAGTCCTTCTTTAGATATACTTCTTCGGTTCATAACCATAGCCTACTAAGCTTCGGTTAAATAATAATTCTTTATAAATACTACATGACTTTAATTAGTTTCAGTATTTTTCATAATTAAAGAGTATCAGTCAATAAAGGATACCAAGTCCTAAGATCCAAAAGGAAAGGAAGGAAGCAACAACAGGAAATTTTTTGTATTTGATTTTACTTTAGTTTTGCCTTCAGCTGACTGATACCTTAATATATATCTCTGTGCTATCTAGATTCATCAAGTTAACCATAAGAACATAAGAAAATGGGAGTCTGCAGAAAGCCGATTGGCCTAAGCAAGGCAGATCCCTGTCCCACACAACCCCAAATCAATTACAAAGCCCAATTATAGGTTCAACACTCTAATACCCTGAGGATCATCCTACCAAAACGGTTAGAGATTAACGCAGGATTATGGGGGTCTGCAGAGCGCTGATTGGCCCAACCCGGCTGATCCCCCTTCACACCCAACCCTTCTCGTCCATATGCTTATCCAATTTTATCTTAAAGCTCCCTACAGTTTTAGATCCCACTATAGCACTTGGTAGTCCATTCCACCCATCTACAACTCTGTTACCAAACCAATATTTGCCTATATCTTTTCTGAAACGAAATTTATCTAATTTGAAACCATTGGTACGAGTTCTTTCGCTATCACTGAGCTTTAGTACATTTGTCATGTCCCCTTTGTTAATCCCACTAACCCACTTGAACACCTCTATCATATCCCCTCTAACTCTGCGTCTCTCTAACGAATGTAAACCTAATTCTTCAACCTTTCTTCATACGGAAGATTTCTAATATTATGGATCATTTTTGTCATTCTACGCTGTACTCTCTCCAATGAATCTATGTCCATTCTGTAATAAGGACACCAAAATTGGACAGCATAATCCATATGGGGTCTCACTAATGACAAGTAAAGTTTTAAGATAACAGCAGTTCTGTTACTCACACTCCTAGAGATGAACCCGAGAATCCTGTTTGCCTTATTACGAACGCCTATACACTGTTTTCTAGGCTTCAAATCATTGCTAACAAACACACCTAGATCTTACTCGCAGTCTGAATTTTCTAATTCTAAATTAGCTAGTTTATATTTAACATTTGTTTGTATCTTCCCTATCTTTAATACCTTGCATTTGTCAATGTACAATGAGGATCAAGATACGTAACAATATATATATATAAAGTTGAGCGAAACTTGGGGTGAACCTTTGGAGTGGTTTCTTTTGTAGCCAAGACCAAGTTGAGGGAAGCCCCAACTTAACACTGCAGACTTGAAAGTGCGGTTTTGTGATGGTGGCATGGGTAATGTGTGTGTGTGTGTGTGTGTGTGTGTGAGAGAGAGAGAGAGATTAATACAAATATATACACGAATACATAAGCATAAACAAAACGGCCACAGGTGACGGAAACCAAATCCCCCCACCCTCCCATCCCTTTACCATAATTTACAAATACCACGCTATATAACACTCTAGGTGGCACTTAGTAGCATGGATCGTTTTGTTAAGTTTATTTGATCCATAATAGAACCCTTCAGTAACATCTCCAGTAATATACCCCGATGCCTTCCAAACCTACCAGTAAGTCATATCCATAGAACACCCCCAGGCTCTTCACCCACCATCAGTTATCTCCCTCTTGTAACTTCCAACACTATTACGTTGACTTATAGTTATAAATCCTTACAGTTTGGAACTATGCTTGCTCAGTGGAAGCTAGCCAACGTAACACCGATATTAAAAAAAGGCAGCAAATCCCTACCCAGTAACTATCGTCCAATTAAATTAACTTCAGTTGTATGTAAAATGCTAAAAACACTCATAAGAGGCAGACTCGTAAATCACTTAGAGGAAAATAATATAATATACTTAAAGATACTCAACACGGCTTTCGGCTTTCATAACAAACGTTCCTGCTTAACAAATCTCTTAGACTTCTTTCACGATACCCTCAACCTCTATGATGAGAGTAAAGCTGTAGATATTATATACCTTGATTTTCAAAAGGCCTTTGACAAAGTTCCCCACAAACGTTTACTGTTAAAACTAAAACCGCATGGAATACAAGACGGTGTGTTGAAATGGATAGAAGATTGGCTCTGCGACAGAAAGCAAAGAGTAGTCATAAACGGTAAGGCATCTAATTGGACCAATGTAAGTAGCGGGGTACCCCAGAGATCGGTACTAGGACCAATTCTCTCCAATTGACATCAACGACATAGATGAGGGTCTCACCTGTACAATCTCAAAGTTCGCTGACGATACAAAAATTGCAAATAGCGTACTCTCAAAATAACAAGTTGACAATTTGCAACACAATCTAGATAAGTTGTCATGTTGGGCCCAAATTTGGCAAATGAGATTCAATGCGGATAAATGTAAAGTACTACATATCGGATACCGAAATGAGAAAGCAAACTATTCGATGAATGGCACTCAGCTTAAGAGTGTAGACAGAGAAACCGATCTGGGAGTAACAATATCGAGTAACCTAAAACCGAGTCAACAATGTTCATAAGTTGTTAAGAAGGCAAACAAAATAATTGGCTCTATAGGCATGTCATTTGAGCATAAATCCAAAGAAGTTATCCTAACCATTTACAATTCCTTAGTCCGCCCTCTTCTGGAATACTGCGTTCAATCCTGGTGCCCTTATTGCCAAAAAGATATAAACAAGCTAGAACGAGTTCAACGTAGAGTTACCAAAATAATACCTAACCTAAAGAACAAACCATACGAAGAGCGTCTTAGATAATTAAATGTATTTCCTTTAACCCAACGCAGATTAAGAAGCAACATAATTCAAGTGTTCAAAATCATCAAAGGCATCGACAATATGAACTGAAGTAAGTACTTCACTATCACGAATCTAAGAATTTCTACTTCAATCGAGTTGTCAGCTTGTGGAATGGGCTTCCCCGAGACGTTATAGACTGCAGCACCGTTGATTCTTTTAAACTTCGCCTAGACAAATATATTGCATCAAACCCACGACTGACTGCGTTTGTAAATAAATAACTTTATTATATTCCTCCCTCAGATTCATCAAGGATTATTGCGTATATACTGTATATTACTAAGACGTTACTCTTTTTTTCCCAGATATATAAAAGATAACTTATAACTGTGTTATGCTACTAACCCAACTGTTCCCTACTAACTTCCTAATCCTGCCACGAACATTAGTTCCAGGGAAGTAGTTCCCTTTCCAATTTTCCATTACCCACTCTAAAACCACTGTTTGGACACTTGATCCTCAGTGTTTTGGAGGACAAGCAGCCTAGAGGGGTCACAATATATGTTGTTGCTTGATTTCCTTTGTACTCTTTTGTATTTATCCAACACAAACCAATCTTATTCCCGGCACCAACCAACACTCTTTTTGGTTCTATCTAAATGCATCCAATTCGGCCTTTCACTCCACATGCCCATTTGTCGAGACGTTAGTGTTGCATTATTCACCTTAGCTATTTCAGTATTCGAGGCCGCATTTCCTGGATACCATTAAACGATGTTTTTATCCTTGGGCAGGATTGTGGGTGTTGAAGAGTTAAGGGATATTGTTTATATTCCTCTCCTTCCCAGAGATACGTATTTAACTCAATGTAATCTTGTATTACCCCCATTTTGTGTTACTAAAATGGTCGTTCACAAAGTTACTTTGGACTATCTATGTAATGGATGTTGGAAGTTCTAAAAAGGTTATCAAAATCACTCTCCGGGTACCTTCTATCTGTACATAATTAATATATTAGGTAAACATATTTTTAGAAACAACTATTAAATTAATTTGGAGTGTTGAAATTGGTCTTGCATGTTCCTTTAAATTACAAAACATTGTATCTAAGCTGAGCATATTATGAATCTGTCATTAGCTTAAAAACATTAAGCTGCTGATTACGTGGGAATTAACGAGAAACCGGTGGTTAGTTGCATTTGTGGAGAGTATTGCTATTGTAAAAATATTATAATGTCATTATAATTATTATAATTACTTTTACAAATACTTTAAAACTTTATCTTTACAAACGAATTTCCAAACCGAGATACGAACATATCTATGGATAACTAAGTTTTCTTTAGTAACTTGACCATTACACAAACTTAATTCTGATTCCTGACGTCACCGGTGGATATATACCTGGATTTACCACTACTAATTATCCAAACAATATTTGTACTGAGGTAATTATCGGATATAAAGTGAGAATTGTTTCCTTACTTACCGGCAGTGTTCATGCTGTATCTAACTGATTCTTGAAAGCAAATGGCGGATGAAATATGATGTTAGTGACTCTTTAAGATTGTGTTTAGGCAGGTAGTATATAAATAAGCATATGAATCAATGTGTGTGTGTGTGTGTGTGTGTGTGTGTGTTACTCAGTTACTTGTTCGTCAAGGGGAATCCACGCAATGCGAGCTAAGCTCATTATTATCGCGCCTCCTTAACTGGGAATGTATTGCGTGAAATGCATGTTAAGTGTTTTATGTACTGTTGGAATGGCTGTGGATGTGTGTGTAGTCTGTATTTTAGCCAATTGGCGACATCGGAAACGAAGGCTTAGGGTGGATCTGTATGGTACCATTCTCACTATAGACGGTACCGTCTCGCCCGAAGGCTTAGGTAGCCATCAGCTTAGGTGAACCATATGATACCCATCTCGCCTTGTACCATTTTTGCCAACCCCAGATGGGACGTCACAACGTCGTCCACTTATTCCAGGTACCTATTTACAACTAGGTGAACTGAGGCTAACACATGAAAGGAGTCAAGCCCAATTTGTCTCCGCCCGGCCGGGGATTGAACCCCCGACCCCTCGTGTGTGAAACGAGAGCTCTACCTACTAGGCTACGGGCTGTGTGTGTGTGTACAAGCCCGTGTATTGCCGTCTTTGGTAATGTAAGGTCAAATGGGATATATCGGATCACTGGATCTTTAGGAACTGTCAACATAAATTCTCCTTACACGGCCATTTATCTGGTCATAAATTGAGTTTCCACTGACTACCCACGTAAAAGTAGTTTGAGACAATATTCTTGATACAAAGCTAACACATAATTACATAATATAATATCTAGTTCGAAGTAACTTATTCAATTCTGTGTAATTGGATATACAGTATATCTATCTATACATCTACAGTATATCTATCTATCTATCTACATATATATATATATATATATTATATATATATATATATATATATATATATATATATATATGTATATATATATATATATGTATATATATATATATATATATATTATATATATATATATATATATACATATATATATATATATATATGTATATATATATATATGTATATATATATATATATATATATATATATATATATATATATATATATATATATATATATTTATTTAGTTATTATCGTGGTCAGTTTCATTATATCAACTCCATGACAAATTCAGCCACACCCTCCTTCATTAATTATATCTATATAGCATTAATTTATATAATTTTCCCTATACTGTAACATAAATTAATTTAATCGAAATTCCGATAAACTATGATTAAAGCTTCATTTGCGTACTTTCATCAACCTAGCTATTGTTTAAAGCATAACTCTGTGGTTGTATGGGTTGTGTGAGCTGTGGTAGGAACCTAATACATTGTGCTTAAGGGGGGGGTGGTGACCTGTTTTGTTTCTGTCCTTTCTATCTTTCTCTGGCTTGTATCCATTTGGCCCCTTTCAGCCTACTGTTTTAAGACGTTTATCCAAATCCAGGTGTCAATTTTTTACTGGTGAGCGGTAGCGAGCCAGCATATTATTTATTTTTGTTTGACAGCAGGCTAAATTTGTAAATTTTTCAATAGAAAAATTTCTCCCGCGAAGCCGGATTTCTTCATATAATGCCGGCTCGCTATCGCTCGCCAGGAAGAAATCGACACCTAGATGGGGATAAACGTCTTAAAATAGTTGGCTGAATGGGGCCGAATATATACAAGCCAGAGAAAGAGAGAAAAGGACAGATATAACAAAAAACAGGTCACCCCCCTTAACTAAGAGGAAAACAAAGAACACAACGAACACAATTACAAACATGGTGAAATAGAGAGAGAGAGAGAGATAGAGAGAGAGAGCGAGAATGAGAGCAGGGAGGCCGATAAAAAGGGGAACATGAGTTTAATAACAGACGGAGGATGAACTTAAAAACTGGACCGTGGAGAGATATAATGAACACCAGAGGCACAAAGTAGCAGTGAGCGAAAAGAATAGATTGAAATCCGAATAACGTTTCTTGAATATGCAGAACAAAAACACTCCATATTTGATTTGTAACCCGGTAAAATATATTCATCCAGGTTTTCTTCGTGCACTGATAACTTAATTAAGACATATAATCCTACAGAAGGTCGGGTTCAAGGTCACTGGTTAAGGGGAGATTTCCACTTGAGGGATTTTTTTCTGGACCCCTTTCTTCCTCATGGTTAGCCCCATTGCTTTTGAGATTTTAAGACGTTCGCCCTAGTAGTTTGGACGTTTTAAGAAATTTTGCCCCATTTCTGTCAATTTTAAGACCTTTCGTGCCATCAAGGTGTTGATTTTTTCCTGGCGAGCGATAGCGAGCCTGTAATTTAAGAGCAACCGGCCTCCGGCCGGGAAATTTTTCTACCGAAAAATGTACACATTTATCTTGAAAGGGGGTCTAGGGGGTGTAATTTTAAGCTTGATGAAAACGTAGGGAACAAACTAAATACCTCCCCTTAAGGCTAAGGTTCAATTATTTCAGTTGGAATTAATTGAATTCGGATGCCATCGATCTTACTGTGCTAGCCGTTGTTTTATGCACACAAATATAATGGTCCAATACACAAATAGTTGTTGTCCATTTGCTTACACTATTTATTCCAATTGCAAAAAAAATTGCTAGGATAGTCTCTCTTTTTTGTTAACTCTCTCTCTCTCTCTCTCTCTCGCCGATGACTCGATACTTCATAAAGTATTGTTTAGATTATCAAGGAAAATATTTAAAATGGAATGCAGAACGGAAAAAAAAAAATAGTTATACATAGACGAAGACAAAGAAGACAATGTGTACAAATACCAGACCTTTTTCACAGATTCCAAGAAAACATATTTTTCCATTCGATAATCATAACCCATTTGGTCATTTCCAGGCGTATAATTAAGTGATATTACAGTGACCCTACTAGCCAAGAAAGGTATCACATGCACCTAAGTGACAAGGTAAAGGTTATAATGAATAACATTAATTATGTTACATTACTATGAACATTAACAGCAAATCAAAATAGCATATTAATTATCTGTTACGCTGACATTTGTTGGTCCTGATTTTATTATGCATCTGTTTTCATACAACATATTACATCTTAAAGACCCACTGACATTATTTTTATCGAGTATTATTTTTCTTAGATCGATTACCTGTATTATAATGAAAAATTACGTAAACAAAAGGTATCATACAGTCAATTGATACCTTGATACACAAGATTGAATAATTTATTAGTGACAAACGCCTTATGAGCGGGCCCGTCAGTAACTTCTACTACCCGCCAACCGGGTGGTTTTACCCTAAACGACCTTGTTTCCGTGCTCTTTTTCATGCATAAACAAGAGCCAGAGCGTAATACAATTATGAATCCATGAAAGGGCGATAATTGAGCTTTCCAATGACACCAGAACCACCCTTCTACGACCACGCGTTCTCTTGCAACGATCGTGCAAGACGAAGGAAAAATCCCTAAAATACGGTAATTTCCTTACATAATTCCCTGTGTAGCGAGGCAGTGAGTGTGGATGTGTGTGGCCGCGCGGGACCCGTGCCGAACGGTCAGAGCCGACCTACGCTCCTCCCACCGCTCGTCTCTCTCTCAGAGCCAAATATTGCTCAAAATTGCACACCGCCTTAAGTCGGTCCCCGCCACATAGTCCTTTCTTCTCTAGACCGACTTAAGTCCGGCCCCGCTAAAAAAGGGTTAGAATGAAAGACTCCACCGATAAAGCCAAAAGTCAGGAAACATATACAATAGTCTAATGACCAAAACAATTTATAGTTATTATCACTTGGTGCAAACAATGGTACCTTGGTCTTATGAATACATTAGAACATATTTAATTTCAAATTAACATGCCTTCCTTTGGTGGAAATAATTTAAAATATGTATTATCACTACTGCTCCATCCATGATTAACTTAACTTGTAATTTGATGTACTTTGCAAAGAAAACATTTGTTTACCTGAATTGATTGATAATTGTGTTATCATAGCAGCTAGTTATAAATGTAAATTTATTAGATTAACAAACAATTGTTCAGGTATAAGGGTTATATATTCTACACTTTAATATGTCAATATAATGGAAATCATAATCTCAGTCAATCGGTGCCAATGACACTTTCACAATGTCTGTGTATGAAGACGCCTTTCTTCCTTTTACTCTGCCTATCATTAGACGATATTAGGCAAAGAACCTCTAGGAATAGAAGGGGTCACAACCAACTCAGTTATGCCTCATCTTCCACTGAAATGTCCTCAGTGGAAGAGAATCGTCCATTGATAACCAGAACACAATATTAAAACTTGTAATTATTCTCAAGGGGTTAAACACGGTGATTGACTGGGCATCAAATAGTGAATCCGAACAGCTCAAGATTTGTCCACACTGAAAATTACATAGAACATATCCAACTGTAATATGAATCTTATGGGAACAAAATATATATCATTATGTTACATGTAATTTACACTCTCCGACACATGACGCGATTTTGAGCCTATTGGGGATACTTTAAAGCCTTTGTTACCATCAGGGGTATTTAGAAACCGTTAGTTTAGTTACTTCAACCTCTGCAGTTGTCTTTGAGTTAGCTGTGGGCAGAAAACTAATTTTGGAGAGGTAATTATAAGAGTGAGAGAACTCTATTTCTTATTGCTAATCTGGCAACCTCTGCGTCATAAATGCGTGAAAGGGTTAAAGTGCTTGATATATTATACCAAAAAATACATTATACAATTTTCGAATGTCTTTATAGCTATATGTTCCCAATTGTCTTTGTTATATTATGAATTCCTGAAGTGCAAATAAATGTATTTTGGCCCACCGGTTATGAACCACTATATTAGGTCACTACAAAAAGCTAACTCTCCAACGAAATAGTCAAAATGTACTGCTAATAAATACCTGCCCTAACTGGCCCACACCTCACCACTAAATATTCACCCCCAATAAACGTAACCATTGGCCACTCTATATATTCAGCCCATATATGAATGACTATTGTTATATTCAACACACAAACACCGTAGGCAGGATTATCCAAGCACAATATACTGTATAGCCTATTAGTTTTGAACCGCAGTCCTCCCAACGCAAAGTACCCAAATGTTTGGTTCTATAAAACTAAAGCTACCGGTTGTATGTACGGTAAATATTAATATGGAAAATTCCCTGTCATAAAATGGGACAGAAACACACAGACAATGGAATTGCATTACAAAATGCATAATAACAATATAAATATACAGTATATATATATATATATTGTGTGTGTATGTCTGTGGTGTTTGTATATCATCTTCATATCTGCATTTCAATGACGTATCACCTAATCCACATCTTCGAAATTTATAGTGTGTGTGTGTGTGTGTGTACTCGCTAATCACCACTTGAAAGGACTGCAAAACAAACACAATTTCGAAGGGAATACTTGATAGACTTTAGTATAAAATTGGAAACAAATGTGTGTACTTTGCTTCCTCCCGGTTGAAGGTACTCATCTACTACAATGCATCATTTACTCATTAAGTAATAATACTGAACACACAGAACAATAAGAGTTAGCAACTATGTTTGTTCCAGGTTGAACATATCTTATAATATAAGTATATTCCACATATACTATACGGTACTTGAGTCAAACTAATCTCGCAAAGAAGCCTCTCCCCATTTTATATCCTCGCACAGGATCAATGCAACCCAATTACTAGCAATTTTTAAGATTAAGTGGTGATCAAACATAATATCTGAATTCAAGGACGTAAGAAATTATGCATTAAATAATTATAATGGATAATACAAAGTGAACAGGATATAAACATACTGTATATCAATATCGTCCGAGAGTCAGTCACGGAATTCGTTCATTATCTTAGCCAATAGGAGCTTTGATTCCATTATGTTGAGTTGTATTATGATTAGTGGGGTTTGTTGGGTGGTTGTATTATGTTGCATTGCGAGTCTGTTCTTTGGTAGTGGAGGATGTTATGGTGCTGGTTGTGGATGTTGTGGTGCTGGTTGTGGATGTTGTGGTGCTGGTTGTGGATGTTGTGGTGGAGGTAGTAGGTGTTGAGGTGATGGTGGATGTTGTGTTGGTGGTTATGGGTGTTGTAGAGATGGTTGTGGTGCTGGTTGTGGATGTTGTGGAAGTGTTTGTGGGTGTTGTGAAGGAAGAGGGGTAGCTGAAATTGAGTGGTTTGGGAGAGTGGGAGTTGGTGTGGTTAGGAGTGGTTGTGGGGGTGGCTATGGTAAGCAGCCATAGGTCAAGTTAGTTCATTGTTTATATGAGTTGAGTTGAGTGTAGTGCAATGTATGTGGACCCATTGAGTGCAAACATTGTATTTTTGTGAGTAGTGTCATTTTGTGATTTGCTGAGCGCATATGTGACAGGCGTAGGTTGTGGGTCCAGGATTTGTTTCAATGTATACACCAACACAGTTAGCCTAAGGTACTATATATATATATATATATATATATATATATATATATATATATATATATATATACCGGTATATATATATATATATATTTTTTTTTTTTTTTTTTAAAGAGACAATGAACGGAGGAAGGAAAAACACAGATAAAACAAAAAGGTCCATGTGCCTAAAGGCATCCTCCATTCATAAAATGTTTGTAACAACTGGATTTAAACATTTGTAGATTGTAAGTTTGTGGAAAGCAATTCGAGGGAAGTGAATTCCAAAGAGTAGTAGCTCTGGGGATAAATGAATTCTGATAAGCAGAAGTTCTGCATTGTGGAGGAAAAAGTGTAAATTCATGGGCGCTCTCAGCTGCCCTAGTTCTACGGGGAAAGATGTGGAATATCTGTAGAATAATGCAAGGGATGCAACGTTTCTTCGTATGGATAATGTAGGAAGGTCCTGTGTGATTGCAGGGTTATTGATTAATCTAATAGCTTTATTTTGAATTTTGTCCAACTGCCTCAATGCAACCACTCCACTTCCACCCCACAGAGGTGAGCAGTAATCCATCTGAGAACGCACATGACTTTTATATATTACGGCCAACTGCTCGTCAGTGAAGAATTCTCGAACTCTGTACAGGAGTCCCAGTTTTTTAGAGACATTCTTAGCAATGCTTCTAACATAATGTGTCCAGCTCAAGTTAGTAGCTAATGTTACACCGAGAATGTCAATACTAGGGGAAGTGGGAATATTTACATCATTAAACAAATATATGGGAGTCAGTGAGATTCTGTCGGTTAGAAAATTGAATGTACTTGGTTTTCTGTGCATTAAAGGAAACTAGATTCTCTTGTCCTCATTCATTAATTCTAGAAAGGTCCTGGTTCAGAGAAATTGCAGTGTTTATTTTTGAATTTATAAGATCGGGGTGGGTGAAAGAATTGGTAAATGTGAAGGAACTGTGGAGTGTTGAGTCATCTGCGTAGGAATGTATTGGATTATGAGTGGTAGATATGAGATCATTGATATGAATGAGGAACAGAGTTGGGGCCAAAACTGATCCCTGGGGAACACCAGCATATTGAGTGAAATTGAATAAAGGCCATCTACCATTACACATATTTTTCTGTTATGAAGATAAGAAGAAATTAGTGGAACTAATGATGCAAGGCCGTAGTGTGACATCTTCGACAATAAGGATTGATGCCAGATTCTATCAAATGCCTTTGATATATCCAGTGCTATTGTATGTGTTTCACCATGTTGGTCTGTAGTTTGGTTGATTTGATGCGTAAGAAGGCAAGAATGTCTGCAGTTGATCGACATCGTCTAAATCCATATTGCCTATCACTGATTAATTTATTATTCTCCAGATGCTTTATTATGTGATTATTTAATATAATTTCAAAGACTTTGCCAAGAGTGGAAGTTATAGCTATTGGTCTGTAGTTTGATGGATCTGAAGAGGCACCTTTTTTAGGAACTGGATGGATGTTTGCTTCTTTCCAGGGTACTGGGAAGCATGAGGTATGAGTACACAGACGGAAACATTTTGCCAATACAGGAGCGAGCACCAAGGAGCAATTCTTAAGTACTATTGGAGGAATTTCATCTGGACCTGGAGCTTTATCTACCGAGAGATTCTGCAAAATAGTTTTGACATGTCTGGTGTGGATCTTAAGTGAGGGAATTTCAGGCGAATTAAAATTAAGTAAAGGGACATCTTGATTTATTTCATCTTAGGTTGAGTTGGTGGAGAAAATATCCGCAAGAAGGTTAGCTTTACCTCGTGGGTCACTTACAAGATTGCCAGTCGGAGATTTTAATGGTGGAATGGATGAAGCAGTAGTGAAGTTGGATTTGAATGAGTTAAGAGTAGACCAAAACATTTTGTTATAATTTGGATTATTAAGAAGTTTATTTGCCTGCTTATGGAGAAAGTTTGATTTAGTTAGGTTTAATACAGTTTTGGCATGATTTCTGATGTTTCTAAAGTAATTAAAGGCTTTATGTGTTTTTGATCTTGTGTATGCATTGTAGGCTATTGCTTTTTGTTCAGTTACTCTAGCACAATTATGGTCAAACCATTTAGGTGAATTAGATCTTTTACTGTACTTTTGATGAGGAATAAAAGTTTCCATTCCAATTTTTACAAAATCTTGTATGTGGCTCAAGGTGGAGTGTGCATCATTAGAAAAGAAAAAGGTCCAGGGAATATCAGTAAAGAAACCTTGAAGACCCTCCCAGTCTGCCCTATCGTAATGCCATTTAGTCACCAAAACAGGTTCAGAGTGGGAAGGTGTGGTAGGTGATAGACAGGTGGCCTGTATCAGACAGTGATCAGAAGATCCAAGCGGGGACCTCACTGTAACATCATAATTTTCTGAATTGGTTGTTAAAAATAAGTCCAGTAGGTGGGAATTATGATTAGGATTATCTGGTACACGGGTGGGTTGGTTGACTAGTTGAGTGAGATTAAATGAGTCTGCAAATACAGTTACAGTGACAGTTATAGGCCTTGTTTCAATCAAAGATCACATTTGACAACCCATAAATCTATTAACAAAATCATGAATAGCTCATTTAACCTCTATATGGGGTATTGACAATACAAAATAATGCCTCCTCAGAACAATAGCGAGCAGCAGTTACACTATTGCTATTATATAATTATAGAGACTCCAGCCTCGGGTCTCCAGTCCTGCATTTGAAGCCACTGAAAATTCACACAAAGTGGAGAAATTAATTTGGCTAATTTTTATTTGACAACATTTAAATGTTCTATAATATTTTTGTTTTTCGAATGTTGCCATCATTCTCATTTTGCTTTTAAATTTAACAGTTTAACCTTTTTATGAAGCTGATACGATCGAACATTAAGCATTTTTGTTCATAAAACAATCTACATTATCATACACATACTTTTTGTTCGCATATTCTGGCAAGCGATTTTATCCTTGCTATTGATTTTATTTGCGCATACCCTTGTTTGTATATGTTTACATGATATGTCTTCCTACTATAGAGTACATGTTTGTTTGATAATTATTTTCCATTGGTGTATGCAGTAACCTACTGCCCTTCTTGTTCAATTTATATATATAGGCTACATATATATATATATATATATATATATATATATATATATATATATATATATATACTGTATATATATATATCATTTGAACTCCCCTCGTTTCTCTATTGTAACATCTTGTCATGTCCCCAGGTTTTCTCATTAGTGTCAATTTCAATAAATATCTCACCCTCTTATTAAATGCGTACATTCCTTCTCCATGTCTTCATTACAAACCAGTAACTAAATATATGGCATCTCTCCCTCGCTCTCTCTCTGTCTCTCGTTCCTCTCTCTCTCTGTCTCTCGCTCCTCTCTCTCTCTCTCCCTCACACCTCGCTACCGCCAGACGCTGTGTCAACGCTCTCACGATATCGATCATAATTTGAGTATTAACTACTCATCCTCTTCATTCTTTTGCATGAAAGGTGGTTAAGAGCACGTTTAACCATCCTGTAGCTTAGTAAGTAACACTGCACGATATTTCGCTGTGTATTGACTGATAAACTTTGTGTTTATCACAAGACTCCTGCTCGGACAGGGCGCCACTAGCGCCATCTGTTGTTCTTTGTTTGTTTTGTTTTGTAAACAAACGCTTTCTTTTTATTTGATATAAAATCGTAGCCCCTAATTTTACCCACTACCTACTGTAGTAAGTATCAATTTAACTGCCTTGTATGTAAGTAAAGCTTTGCATATTCATTTGCTAATAAACAATATTGTGTACTAACTAACCTGCCTACAGGAACGAACGCCGACGCCATTTTGTAAACAAACTTTTTTGGGGGGATTATACATATTAAATTCCAGCCAATTTTGTAGTAAATTTAAGTGCATTCATTTATATTTTTCTCCTAGATATATTCTTGACTTTTTCTCCTCAGACTGATTTTACTTTAAGATAAAGGTGGTATTTGTACAAACTAACCTAGCCTAACCCAACCTGCCAAGCTTTTAACCTAATCCAAACCTAGCCTAGCCTATAGCCAGCCAATCTGTTGTTCTTATTAACTCTAGTAGATATTGTATTTAGTATCCTACTGTAGCTATATATATCTGTAATTTTAGTTGTTGCTTGCACGATCTTGTAGTAACCTTTGACTGATAATTTTGTTTTGTTTTATCTAAAAAGAGTAGGCTACTGCTTTACTAGGCTACAGTGACACCAGGGCCATCTGTTGATACAGTATATTAACCCCTTGTGTGCAGTCACACTTTATTTTTATATAATCTCTATTTGGTGAATTGTATATTTAGTTACATATTCTGTTATATATATATATTTGTTTAAGGTTAGGTTATCACACCTGGTAGCCTATTGGTGCGTATTTCAATTTGTTTTAAACTTTTGGTTAGGCTATCGCCCCTGAAGCCTAATTCTGCGTATCTCAAATTTTTTGTTTTCGGTTAGGCTATCACCCCTGATAACCTATTGTTGTGTATTTCAACATATTTGCTTTCGGTTGAAGTGATTGAAGTGTTTCTAAAGTGAGTGAAGTGTTTTAAAGTGAGTTAAGTGTTTTAAAGTGAGTTAAGTGTTTTAAAGTGAGTGAAGTGATCTGAAGAAACTGACTGTTACCATGCCTCGCACTTGTACGAACTGCGCCGGTAGGTTTGGTGAGTCCATGTTTGCTACTGTCAATCTTCAAGTCTGCCATCTCTGCCAGCAGCGAGAGAATTTGACAGTGAAATTAGATGAAGCCTACAACAAGATCAACGTCCTCACCATGAAGCTGGAATCACTCCAAGAGTTTGTAACACTCAACGCTGGAGTACCACAAACTTCAATTGTCACCGCAACTCCAGCAGCCACCAACGCCCAACGTCAACTGCCAACAATTCAACGCCTGCAGTAGCCATTTCAGCTGATGTTTCCGATACTCAGGAAACAAATAGTGACTCTCTTCCCCCTCAAGACAACTTCCGTGTCGTGAGGAACAACGTTTGCCCCAAGACCAGGAAACCCATACCGATTACCGAGTGTCAAAACCGCTTCCAGATACTCACAGACTCAGATGACGAAGCGGAAATAGAAGAAGTCCGGCTCGTGGGAGACTCGATGATACGTGGTCATCTCACAGAGTTTTGCGCCAGAGCACCTAAGACCAGGAAGCGTTTTTGTATCCCTGGTGGTGGTGTGGACGACGTAGTTGCTGCAGTTGACGAAGTATCTAAGCTGGCACCTGCTAATACAATGTACGTCATCCACGTTGGATCCAACGATGTACAGCGAACCCGGTCGGAAGATTTGCTTTTAAAGTACCAGCAGCTGATCAAGTCGTTTAAGGAAAAGTTATCAAGGATCATCGTCTCAGGAATCGTCCCACGGCTTGGTGTAGAGAGCCGATTTTACAACATAGCCACTAGCACAAATCGTTGTCTAGCAAACCTCTGCAGGAAGGAAAATGTGGGATTCGTCGACACCTGGGACAATTTCTACTACGATGACTATTTGTTTTCGGACGATGGAGTTCATCTGAACCAGGTGGGAGAAGCACGTTTTGGGCGTCTTCTCAACGATGCGGTGAAGGATTTTCGGAGAATAAATCGACTCAGCACAGGACAACCAGGAAGGAGGACCGAAGACAGCGAGGGCGGCAACCTGCGAAGGAATTAAATGCTAATCTGTCAAGAACCGCGAATTTGGATAAAGCTCCACCAACACGACCCAAATTCAAAACTGCCAGGGATAATGACCGAGGACCGATGACAGCCATGAATGTAAATGTAGATCCGACCAGAACCAAAAATTTGATTAAAGAACGTTCTGTGAGTTCTAAAACCGCAACTTTAAAGGTTTTCTATGCAAACGCTCGTAGCATACGCAATACATTTTCAGATTTAGAGGAACTAGTGCTTACTGAAAATTATGATGTGATTGGTATAACAGAATCTTGGCTCAATACAGAAGATAGTGACTTTTTAGCAGAGTATTCACTTCCCGGTTATGTAATGTTTGAGAAAAGCCGAATAAATAAAAGTGGAGGTGGCGTTTTATTTTATATCAAAGAAAGTCTTAACCCGACCCTTGTGTCAAAACCTCAAATTGTGAACGTCGACACATCTTTTGTGCTAATAAAGAATAATAAAGGTACAAAAAATATACTTTGCATTAATATACAGACCTCCAGCTCAATCAGTGCAAACTGACCGAGAAATTTATGAACAAATTGCAGATGTAAGTAACTCACAAGATACCGTATTTTTTGGCGACTTTAACCCTTAATTAGCGGCGAGACACATAAGTCGAGTTAAATAAAGCTGGATTATGTGGCGGTGCTCGACATATATCGTGTGGCAATTTCAGCACGTAATGTTGCTGAGAGAGAGAGACAAGTGGTGGCAGGAGAGTATGACTGCTCCAGACCACCGCGGCGAACATACTGACACGAATCCACATCCTCTCTCACTCGCTATATACGGAATTGTATGGGAAAGTGCCTAATTACATTGTTTTTGCACTCGCGTTGCACGGTTATTGCAAGAAAACTAGCCATCATAAAAGGATCGTTATGGTGTCATTCGAAAGCTCTGTTCATGCCCTTTCAGGGATAGATACTTGTTTTACGTTCTGGGTCTTATTAGGCATGAAAATATCACGTAAGCAGCCCTATTTTGGCTAAAACCCCAGTGTTAATTTACCTGTGACCAAGTGGGGCGATACTCTTACTTCACACTCCGGACATGACTTGTATACGAACTTGCAAGAGAGTTCGCTTTATCAATTTGTTCGAACACCGACCCGTGGTAATAACGTTCTTGACATTGTACTTGCAACAAAAGAAGAATTAATAGAGAATTTGAATGTTGGTGATGAATTCAGTAACAGCGACCATCGTACGATAACTTTCACTTTAAAGTTTACTAGTAACGAACCAAATAGTAGCATCGAAAAAGTCCCTAATTTCAAGAAAGCAAACTTCATAAACTTAGAGCTATGTTTAAAGAAACTGACTGGAGCTTTTTAATTAACAATAACGACATAAATACATCTTGGAAGTTATTCGAAACCACTTACCTAAAAGCAGTGCAAGACTGCATACCATCGAAAATACGGCATCCAGGCCATAATAATAAGCCCAAATGGTGGAATAAAGATATTTCAAACTGCCTGCTTGCTAAAAAATTTGCTAATGATAGATTAAAATCCTCACAAAATGACGAAGAACGGGTGAAATTTTAGAGCTACGATGCAAAGCCAAACAGTTAATTAAGCAAAGTAAAAAGACCCTAGAGTTACATATTGCGAATCAAAGTTAAACAAACCCGAAAGAATTCTATAGTTATATCAGAAAGAAAAAAGTAGTTACTTCAACTGTTTGGACCGTTAGTCGATGAAAATGGAGAATACACCAAAGACGAAGTACAAATGAGTAATGCCCTCAATACCTTCTTTGCATCAGTTTTTACAACAGAAGACCTCAGTGATATCCCTACACCATCGCCGATTCAGATTGATAATTCAGATGTTATAAGCAATATCACCGTTACAAGAGAGAGAAGTATTGAATTGTTTAGATAAACTCAAGGTAAATAAAACGCCTGGACCTGATACAATCTCGCCTAGAGTTCTAAAGGAAGCTAAGGATGAGCTCTCCAAACCACTGACATTACTATTCAATAAATCCTTGCAGTCTGGAACTATGCCTGATCAGTGGAAGATAGCCAACGTAACACCGATATTAAAAAAAGGCAGCAAATCCCTACCCAGTAACTATCGTCCAATTAGCTTAACCTCAGTTGTATGTAAAATGCTAGAGACGGTCATAAGAGACAGACTCATAAATTACTTAGAGGATAATAACATACTTAACACCTTAAGAGAGGCCTATGCGGTTTATTTATATGTACCGCCCAGCGGGGTGTTTTTAGCCAAAATAGGGCTGTTTACGTGATCATTTTCATGCCTAAATAAGACCCAGAACGTAAAACAAGTATCTATCCCTGAAAGGGCATAAACAGAGCCTTCGAATGACACCATAACGATCCTTTTATGATGGCTAGTTTTCTTGCAATAACCGTGCGTCGCGAGTGCAAAAAGCATGTAATTAGCCACTTTCCCGATACAATTCCTTATATAGCGAGTGAGAGAGGGAGGAGGGAGCTGGGATTCGTGTCAGTATGTTCGCCGCGGTGGTCTGGAGCAGTCATACGCTCGCTACTCTCCTGCCACCACTTGTCTCTCTCTCTCAGCAACATTACGTGCTGAAATTGCCACTCGACCTATGTCGAGCGCCGCCACAGAGTCCAGCTTTATTAAATACGACTTATGTGGTGAGCCGCTAATTAAGGGTTAAAGATACTCAACACGGCTTTCGTAAAAAACGTTCCTGTTTAACAAACCTCTTAGACTTCTTTCACGATATCCTCAACCTCTACGATGAGAGTAAAGCTGTAGATATTATATATACCTTGATTTTCAAAAGGCCTTTGACAAAGTTCCCCACAAACGTTTACTGCTAAAACTAAAAGCGCATGGAATACAAGACGGTGTGTTGAAATGGATAGAAAATTGGCTCAGCGACAGAAAGCAAAGAGTAGTCATAAACGGTAAGGCATCTAAATGGACAAATGTAAGTAGCGGGGTACCCCAGGGATTGGTACTAGGACCAATTCTCTTTCTAATTTACATCAACGACATAGATGAGGGTCTCACCTGTACAATCTCAAAATTTGCTGACGATAAAAAAATTGCAAATAGCGTACTCTCAAAAGAACAAGTTGACGATATGCAACACAATCTAGATAAATTGTCACATTGGGCCCAAATTTGGCAAATGAGTTTCAATACGGATAAATGTAAAGTACTACATATCGGATACCTAAATGAGAAAGCAAACTATTCAATGAATGGCACTCAGCTTAAGAATGTAAACAGAGAAACCGATCTGGGAGTAACAATATCGAGTAACCTAAAACCGAGTCAACAATGTTCAGAAGTTGTTAAGAAGGCAAACAAAATAATTGGCTTTATAGGCAGGTCATTTGAGCATAAATCCAAAGACGTTATCCTAACCCTTTACAATTCCTTAGTCCGCCCTCTTCTGGAATACTGCGTTCAATGCTGGTGCCCTTATTACCAAAAAGACATAAACAAGCTAGAACGAGTTCAACGTAGAGTTACCAAAATGATATCTAGCCTAAAGAACAAACCATACGAAGAGCGTCTTAGAGAATTAAATCTATTTCCTTTAACCCAGCGCAGATTAAGAGGTGACTTAATTCAAGTGTTCAAAATCATCAAAGGCATCGACAATATGAACTGTAGTAAGTACTTCACTATCGACCAATCTAATTACACGCGGGGAAACGGTCGCAAAATTATTGGTAAATCTTTTAACTCACACGAATCTAAGAATTTCTTCCTCAATCGAGTTGTCAACTTATGGAATGGGCTTCCCCGAGACGTTATAGACTGCAGCACCGTTGATTCATTTAAACTCTGCATAGACAAATATCTCGCATAAAACCCGCGACTGACTGCGTTTGTAAATGAATAACTTTATTTTATCCTCCCCTCAGTTACTAACCCATATGTCCCCTACTAACTTCCTAGTCCTGCCATGGACATTAGTTCCAGGGCAGTAGTTCCCTTTCCAATGTTCCCTTACCCACTCTAAACCACTGTTTGGACACTTGATCCTCAGTGTTTAGGAGGACACGCAGCCTAGAAGGGTCACTAGACCTATTGTTGCTTGATTTCCATTGTACTCCTTTGTACTCTCTCTGTCTCTCGCTCCTCTCTCTCTCTCTCTCTCTGTATCGTACCTCTATTCACCCTGGAAACTACAGTAATGTTTTGGTTATCGAAACTGAAGTATGGATGTAAAACTTAACAATATACCTTACGGATGCATATTTGACAAAATGTTCGACCAAATGTAATAAACACTCAAACATCACTGACATTTGCTTGATAAAAGAAAATAATTGCAATCATACTTATCAAGAAGAGAGTTGAAAGAGCTGCTGATAATATACATACCCGTGGCGTTGCATTAAAAGTTTTAGCATTTAACTTAAGTATATCGAAATTGTTAAGAATACAATATACACCGGGTTAAAAAAAAAAAAAAAAATGTATGCAGAGTAATGGTGTGTATGTATATTGATTATACTAACATATCAAATTCTTTGCACTCACGAGATTGGGAAGTAAGGAGGTGGTATGAAGAAGGACACGCGACAGTACCGCTACGACCGGTGACGAGAGGCAACTGAGGCCCAGAGATTTTGCCGAGGTGGTGTGGTGGAGCTGGTACGCAGACGCCGGGGTGGTGGTGGTAGTGGTGGTGAATGTAGTGGTGGTGGTGGTGAATGTATTGGTAGTGATGATTATGGTGGTGGTGAGGATAGCGGTAGTGGTAAGTGTGATGGTGAAGCGTTTGGTGGTGGGGGTGAGTGTAGTGGCAGTGGTGGTGAATGTAGTGGTAGTGATGATTATGGTGGTGGTGAGAATAGTGGTAGTGGTAAGTGTGATGGTGAAGCGTGTGGTGGTGGGGGTGAGGGTGTGTGTGGTGGTGGTGGTGAATGTAGTGGTAGTTCAATTCAATTCAATTCAATTGTCTTTATTTCATAATAAATACAAAATTTACATTCATGTACATATTACATATCCATTAAAATAATTTAGAAAAGTAAAATAGCTGAAAAGGTATACACATGAATTCCTACAACTCTTGTTTATTTACAGTATAGCCTATAATAAATATATTGTATTATATCATCTTTAGCAACCGCATTTAATTATGAATAATTATATGACATCCTAGATAGACCGAGGAAGCATCACCTTGTATTTGGATCATAAGACACGGGAGCCCGTCGTTCTTCGTGCCGCTGAACCCATAGGATTCTGGAGTAGATTGTGTTAAGATCATACTTCCATACATCAATATTATATGTCTTATGAAATCGATTTTCAACATTGTTTATAAAAAGTCCAGACTTCAAGTATTGCCAATTAGTATTAATTATAAGATTATTAGACTTAGCTATTCTGTGAAAATATCTTGCCTGAATAAGAGCAACGTGATGCTTCGGCAGTAATTGTTCACATGACTCTGCCACCTCATGGTTACTGGTATAGAAAGGTACACCAAGGATCCGCTTCATTGACTTGTTGATAGCTGAGACAAAAGTTTTGAAGATACCTGTACAAAAAGTCTTACAATTGTTCCAGAGTGGAAGTCCAAAGTCTGGCTTACAATACGTATTGTAAGTGGTGAGTGTGATGGTGGTGGTGAATATTGTGGTAGTGGTGTCTGTTGGTGATGAATGTGAAGGTAGTAGCGGCGGTGGGGATGATAATGGTGGTGGTATTGGAGTTTTGTGATGGTTGAATTTGAAGAAGGTGGTAGTGAAGGAGGAGTTACACTGGTTAGGAGTGGTTGGAACTTGGGGTGAGGGTATGAATGGTGGAGTTATAATGGTGGTGAGTATTTGGTGGTGGATGGTGTTGGTACGTAGTTGGTGGAAGAGGAATTAAGGTGTTACTGGTTGAGGATGCCATGGTGAGATGATTTAGATAAGATTATAGTAGAATATATATCCTTCACCATACTATCATTTATTTACAGCCATAGACACACACACACACACACACACACTCTCTCTCTCTCTCCAATTACAGTATATTCCCTTTATTGCCAGAATTGTACGTTTGTAATTAGTTCACCTTTGGATATTACTGGTATGTTGTGGTCGTCATGTCTTAATGGGAACATGATTAAGTTTCTAGTAAACAAGATCAATACGTGTAGCATAGCCGTGTTTCGTAAACCAAACACCTCACTACACCAGAGTGTTGTGCTTGCTTGCTGTGTCCCTGTTTTATGAGAAGATACAATAATGAACACAGACACTAAGTATATTAATTGCAGAAGTGCACATAAAATATAGCAATAGTGTTTCGTTTAGAAAGTAAAACTTTTTCATATATTTTAATCTAAAAAAACAAAACAAAAATAGAGTCCCACCCCTTTCCCATTCTTAAGTAAGCCATTTTAGATTTACGGAAGCGCGACTAAAACTTACATTACTGCAAGTTTCAAATGGCATATATTTTAATACATCACTGATAAGAGCACACCGAACCTTGATTTCCCTCAACACTCGCATCGGCTATTAAGAATTCACAAAATAAAGTAACTTGTGACATTTAGTCGGTTCACTAAAGGTTAGATTATATAAATTATTATATATATTTCAAAGTTAATTTAAATTGCGAAATGCTATCACTGCAGAGTGAATGCCACACGAAGTTTGTGTAGTGATTTCCTGACAGCTGAGGTGTATGTTTAACAAAGATTAGTGTATCCATCATAGAGTTCAGATACCTTACAATAACACTACCTTGTTAAGCTATTCTGTCATCTTATTTACAAGAAGGTAGTACTAAAACAGACCAAAATTTTAAATATCTATAAGTTTTCTTCCCCGTGCAATACCATCAAGAAAATATATACAAATAAATACACATTTGGTACATTACAAATAATGTTGCAAATATTTGGTAAACAATCCCTTTAGCGAGGTATTCCCAGACACTTGAGATGAAACACAGAGACGTCATAATCAATGTTGCTAATGACCGGAGGGAGTATGTTAATTGGAAATACGAGGTGAAATGGAAGATTGACAAGGAACGTGACAAATGACTTGGCGAAAACGTTGACATTAGGTGGAAAGTGATACAGAGAGAGAAAGATGACATGAAGCGAGCGTTGACGATGATAATGAGGTAAAGATGAAGTTGGCAGAGAAAAATGAAAATAGTGCCAACAATATAGAAAGGATTGACAAGGTATAGGGAAAGAAACCAACATACCGACAATGAAAATGTTGGATAATGTCTTCTAGCAGGTAACTAACCGACCATAGTGTTAGATGAATTAACCTGCATCGTAAAGCTAAACGAGGACCCACGCAAGAAATTTATATTAAAGAAAGCAAAATCCAAGCGAATAGAAATGTGAATAAGACGATAATAATGGGATATGAATGTAAATATTGATTAAACAAGACGATCTCAAAAATAAGAAGACGGAGTAAATTAGGAAATTTAAACATAATTACAACAAAAGTAAAGTAATTATTTAAACATTATGCAAAAGAAATCTAGTAGAGTGTTAGACTACTGATAATGAGAGCAGGAATATGAAGCAAGGATAAACAGAAGGGAAATGTGAAGATGAAAGCAAAATAAATCTAGTAGACTGTTAGACTACAGGAATATGAAGCAAGGATAAACAGAAGGGAAATGTGAAGATGAAAGCAAAATAAATCTAGTAGACTGTTAGACTACAGGAATATGAAGCAAGGATAAACAGAAGGGAAATGTGAAGATGAAAGCAAAATAACACAGATGACCTCACATCTCACATGAAGATAAACGCGGGTGGCTGGACCCTGAGACACTCACACACACTTAAGGGGAAGGTAGCTGTTTTTTCTCCCTTACGTTCAGTCCCACTAGTTTTGAGAGTTTAAGACGTTTGTTCCATTAGTTTGGCGATTTTAAGACATTTCGCCCCATTTCTTTGTCAATATAAAGACCTTTCGTGCAACCTAGGTGTCGATATGATCCTGGCGAGCGATAGTGAGCCTCTCATTCTAGGGAGGAGGCAGGACATTTCTCTGACAAATTTATATACATTTATCTTAAAGGAGGGTCAAGTTTTGTTTTGTTAAAGCTTGATTGAGGTCTAGCGAGGTTACTACAACATAAATCACATTAATAGATAAATATACCAAGAAATAAACACTACCCCTTAACTGGTGATTGGGACACTTGAGAATCAGAGTGAAAAGAAACCTGCATAAAACAAGATGATAGCGATCGTAAAGAATAAATACATTAAATATGAAACAAAAGTAAGGCTGAAAGGAGAAAATGTGGCAACAGAAAATTAGAAATGGTAAGGCAAGAATATATTGCTCAATGTATATTATATCTATCTATCTATCTATCTATCTATCTATCTATATTATATACAAACACGTATATACATTAGGAAACTAGTGGGGGCACTCAGGAAACCGCATACCTCCACTTAAGGGGGGTGACCTGTTTTTTTTCTGTCCTTTTCTATCTTTCTCTGGCTTGTATCCATTTGGCCCTATTCATTCTACTGTTTTAAGATGTTTATCCCCATCCAGTTGTCAAATTTTTACTGGTGAGCAGTAGCGAGCCAGTATATTTTTTATTTTTGTTTGACAGCAGGCTAAATTTGTACATTTTTCGATAGAAAAATGTCTCCGGCGAAGCCGGATTTCTTCATATAATGGTGGCTCGCTAGCGCTCGCCAGGAAGAAATTGACACCTAGATGGGGATAAACGTCTTAAAATAGTTGGCTGAATGGGGCCGAATGGATACAAGCCAGAGAAAGAGAGAAAAGGACAGAAATAACAAAAAGCAGGTCACCCCCCTTAAGCTGGCGGAGGTATGCACTCTACCATTAGTATTCTAAATGGAATCACTTCTTTCTTGGCGCACGGTGTGAGTGGTGAACACAAAGTTGCGATGTACACACGGTGACTAAAGCGATAGACTAAACACAACTAAACCCAAATCAATAGATATATGTCAATGAACAAGTTTATCAAGTTGTGGTCGGCAGGGAGGGTTCTGCGGGGGTGCTCGGTTATGGCCTTGGCCTTGCTCGGGGCCTTGGGGCTGTTCGTCCAGGCAGCTTGGGGAACAACAACAACAACAACTGACTCCCTGCTTCACCTTAGGACCTTTGGACTAAGAAAGTGTCGCTGCTTTTGTCTGATGTAGGCTACTATTTTAGTCTCCGACTGTCCTACAACTAAGGTTTGTTATCTAATGATAATGTTATGTAGCAAAAGTACCTTGGTTATGAGCAAGATCAAATTATTATAATTATAATTCAACCTTGATATGTGTTGATGAATTTATGTTTTCCTTTAAGGGGAGATTTCCACTTGAGGGATTTTTTTCTTCATCCCTTTCTCCCTCATGTTTAGCCCCATTGCTTTTGAAATTTTAAGACGTTCGCCCCATTATTTTGACGATTTTAAGAACTTTCACCCCATTTATGTCACTTTTAAGACCTTTCGTCCCATTTAGGTGTCTATGTTTTCCTGGCAAGCGATAGCGAGTCTGTAATTTAAGAGGAACCGGCCTTCGGCCGGGAAATTTTTCTACCGAAAAATGTACAAATTTATCTTGAAAGGGGGTCATGGGGGTGTAATTTCAAGCTTGATGGAAGTCTAGGAAACACTAAAAACCTCCCCTTAAACACCAAATACGATATTCTACTTGATTCATATTATTCAAACCACTATTACATTTCTGCAAAATCAATACATGTAAACACTAAATGTGTCACCGGAAAGGTTAAACATTTATTCAACAAATTCCTCTGAGGGCGAGCCTAGAAGACGCGTGTGAGTGATTGAAGTTGGTGGTATTTGGACAGCTGGGGAGAGATATTACCCTTATTAGAATACCAAACAAGAAACGCTGGTGAATTATATTTAAAAAATGGAGGAAATCCTACTAACTTGTTTTTTAGGTGATATACCGGTATATAATTAATATACGGTAGGTATACGTCATATATTATGCAAAACAAAAATATGATTAACAAATATTAATGTAGGGGACTGGATCTGTTTACGCAATTATCTAAGTCATTACACCCTCCCCCCCCCAAACGCCAACAACGTATATATAACACAACAAGCAGGTTGAAGGCAGCTTATATACCAACAACGTAAATACAGGTGTGGCGGTTACTCACCTACAGTAGCAGACATTGGAAACGCTGCCTTGCTCTATGTGTACATAGCCAAGCAGTAGGCTGTTACGTGAACCGTCCTAGGGACATTTTGCTTTAAGGGGGGATGGTTAACTTTTTGGTCGATTTTTGCATGTATTCATTAATTTTCTAGTTTCCTCCCTAGACTTCCATCAAATTAAAACAAAAAAACATCCATTAGATCCCCCTTCTAGATTAATTTGTACATTTTTCGGCAGAAAAATGTTCCGGCCAAAGGCCGATTCTTCCAACATTTGAGGCTCACTATCGTTCGCCAGGGAAAAAATCGACACCTAAATAGCACGAAAGGTCTAAATATTGACGAAGAAATTGGGCGAAAGGTCTTAAAATTTACTAACTAATGGGGCAAACATCTTAACATCTGAAAACTAATGGGGCTAGAATGAGGGAGAAAAGGGACTAGAAAACCGGCCCATGTCCCCTTAACAATACCTTCACAACTATTATGTACATTGCCTTTCATAATACCCCAGTAAATGTAGTAAGCTACTGGCATTTTGAAAGTTGCAATACAAACAAACTTTTATGAATAATGATGAGTATCTATCTATGGTGTCTGTTGTAGAGTTTGCCATCTGCAAGTGGCACTGCTAAGAGCGCCACCCTTTGGTATTCTGTATAAGGTATGGACATGTGTAAAATAGCATAGGAGAAGGGAAGTGTGCCTGACGACTGGAAGGCAGGCATAATAGTCCCCCTGTATAAGGGTAAAGGGGAGAGAGGAGTGTGTGGTAATCACCGGGGGATATGTCTTCTAAGTGTAGTAGGGAAGATGTACAGTAGGGTACCGTAGTGATTGAGAGAGTGAGAGCGAGAACAGAGAAATGGGTAGGTGAGGAGCAGGGCGGGTTTAGGAAGGGAAGAGGGTGTGTAGACCAGATTTTTGCCCTGAAATATGTTGTTGAGAAATATCTTGAGAAGGGATAAAAGTTGTATGCTGCCTTTATGGACTTGGAGAAGGCCTACGACAGAATTGATAGAGAAGGTTTGTGGAAAGTATTAGGAATATATGGAGTAGCTGGCAAGTTGCTGAAAGCGGTGAAGAGCATGCATTGTATTAGGGCGCAAAGGCAGCAGTGCATGTAGAGAATGAACAGAGCAAGTTCTTTGATCTGAATGT
Source organism: Paralithodes platypus (assembly GCA_032716605.1). NCBI lineage: Eukaryota > Metazoa > Arthropoda > Malacostraca > Decapoda > Lithodidae > Paralithodes > Paralithodes platypus. The sequence goes on along the minus strand of CM064577.1, from coordinate 24,027,262 downwards.
TGGGTTAAAGCAAGGGTGTGTGATGTCCCCTTGGTTGTTCAATATATATATATGGATGGAGATATGAAAGAAATACAAGGAAGAGCTGTGGATGTTGGTGTACCATTGATAAGGGAATACAATTAGTGGAAGTTGCCTGTACTGCTGCTATTTGCTGATGATACAGTTCTGATGAATGATAGTGAGTGGGAGTTGCAGTCTGGGAAATATGTTTGAAACAGTGTGTGAAAAACGGAATCTGAATGTAAATGCGGGAAAGAGTATGGTTATGGTCTTTGAAAAGGGTGCAGTCACAGAGTGTGAGGTGTGGTTGAACGGTCAGGTACTGGAGAATGTCAGCTCATTTAAGTATTTGGGCAGTGTATTCAGTAAAGTTGGGAGTATTGTGACGTTAACCACTCCGTTAGAACCGCATGGCTTGTCCTACAGTGACTCGCTAGGATCGCCAGGGCAGTGGATGTGGCTACAGTTTATGTATTAGGGTGTGCTTTATTTCATATGAAAGCTCGTGTCATGGGCAGTCCAGAAAGGCTCTTTGTTTTCACCCATGTCAAGGCTTTATATATTTAATTGTAAAGTATATGTTTTATCATTAACTAGTAATGATGGGATCTGGGAGAGAGAGAGAGTAGAACAGAGTGAGAGGGGGCGCGCAGTGTTTTTGTCCCGCTCGATGACGTCACGGCTGGCTGCCTCGTGGGGGTTTGGTTGAGGGAGGTCCTTACCATGTTGCTAGCTTCTTTGCTAGTGGCTAGAGGACTTGTTACCGCTTTACTCTGCGCGGTGCAAACTAGTCCCGGTATATATACAGGTTCCTCGCCACTCTCTCCCTCAGATCTGATTTCTAGAACGCATCCCTCTTTATCCCTTGATACCTGTCCCCCGGGCTGCACCTGAGAATCTTTTCCTCTGCCTATCTCTCTTATTTTCCATATCTTTCACCACCTTTTATTAATATTATACCCCCTCTGGTTAACTCTGCAAAATCAGCTTCATGCTGGCCAGTTGTATTGTGCGTTAAGGTCTGATATAACCCATGTATGTTAGTTGTTAAGTAAGTTGATCACGAAGCATTGGTTGGCATTCATATTGTTTAGTACCACTTCCTCTAATTATTAGTGTTCTGCTGGATTAGATAATGCTTGACTAGGGGTCTGATATTATAAGGTATTGTTTCCTATGAGTGCTGGCTTTAGGAAAAAGCTGCACGACATACCTGAGAACTGGAGTTGATTGAGGAAATTCTAGTCTGTGTGCCATTGAGAGTAGAGCATGCACGAATGAGGGCTTTTTGCCTATACCATTCTGCACTGTTCTAAGCTCGTTGTTTGTCTTTGAGGTACGCCAGGAGAACACTTAATACTTCGGTATTAAGGTTTCTCAAGAGAGCTACCCTTCCCTATAACGTAATATTTGATGCACAGACTTGAGATTTGCACTAGGCTATGCGGCATGCCATGCGCACCAGTATCTCGTATCATTGACTCTAGCTAGACTTTATCAATCATAGTAGACATTAAGTATATTAAACCAAGTACTCTTTTTGTGCATACCCATTTATGATTACACAAGCATTTCGCAGCCTAGTTTGATGTATGGAGACACAAACGACTTAGGCTCTTTTTGTTGATAGGGATACTGCATTGTCGTGGCGATTATTATTGTTGTAGCGTTTAGGATATTCTTGGCCCCAACTGCATTATATATTCTGCCTTTTTGTGTGCATAGCCTGCACGAGCATTGTTCCGCTGCCTGCCTTTGTGGGTTCCATTTCCTATACGAGCATCTTTATAGCATCAAACATTTAAAGAAGATTCCTTTTTAGTGTTGAAGGACTTTAGTGTACTTTCTTTCATGCAGGAGTGCCTGACATTTATTGATTAAAGTAACGTAAGCTGTAACTTCTCTTACCACCTTACTTTGCATACCATAACCAAGCACCTTCGGTTATAGGTAGTAATAGGCTGTTTTCACATAACATTAAGCCTAGAGTAGACGCACATTTATTGAGAGTTTGATAGCCTATTATTGCATATAGAACTCTGTAGAGTATTTGTGTTCTTTGTTCACTGGGAATATACATCAGAGGTTGGATCTAGCGCTTTCCGTTGTAGCATTTATGCCATTACTAGTCCAATGAATAAGAGCCCTGATATATTTAAACCTCAGTCGTAACAAATGGCGACTTTACCTAGGATTTGGTGAACCTACATTTATTAAGCAGGGAACATTTGTTGTTTTGGGGAATATTTTGCGGGGATCAGCAAGAATAATTTTTTGCTTGCAACATAGTATAGCCCTTGAGTATTTCCGAGAATTTTTGTGTGTATATTGAGGTATAAGAGTTTGGGGTGCTTCTTTTCTGAATATTGTGGTGAGAAATTTTTGTGAGCATCATGTCTTATACCGGATCAGAGGAGAATGGAGACACAGTACGTCATGTAGAAACAGAGGAACAGCAGCAGGATGAAAGGGTTAATCAGGTGAACTGTGAGGAGGATGCTAGGATATTTTTGCAATGGCCTGTTACTGCCAAGCGGTTGGTGGGTGTGAATCAGTACGGTCTTCAATGCCTGTCCACAGCTATCGGTCATGCGGGTACTAGCAGTATGACCAGGGATAACTTGATAACGTGTGTACTGGGCAGGGTGACTGGTGAGCGAGATGGGTTGAGTGCTCAGAGCCCTTCGGTCGTGCTTCCCCTACACTCGACTCCCAGCCATCCCAGTAGTTTGCCGACCCCGGGTATGCTTCCACAGGTGGGTGGTGACTGGCAGGGGGGGTTGCCCCTGGGGGGACCACCGGTAATTTCAAACATTGTAGCCCCTTCACCTCCTCAAGGGTTATCTCCAGAATTATTGCTTCAGCTCGAATTAGCTAAGATTCAGCAGCAAATAGAATTAGCCAAGATAGAAGAGAGAAAAAGTCACCAGCAACAAAGGGCAGGTGAGCTTCAGCAGCAAATAGAGCTAGCAAAAATCCAAGCTGAGTCGACTAAGTACTGTGCCGACAGGGACGTAGAGAAGTCGCGAGTAGAGACAACGGGACAGCGACTTGGGGCTGGTAACCGTGCTCATGATCAATCTCTCGCACTTATTGAAACTGGTTCAGGTGTTTGATGAGAGTGGGGTAACATAATTTTTCGCACGCTTTGAGAAGAAGTGCCAGGAACACCAGTGGCCAGAGAATAAATGGGCAGCACTTGTATCCTCTAGATTAATAGGCAAGGGTCTTAAAGCCTACGATGCGTTACCTTTGGAGTCATGTATTGTGTATGAGGATCTCAAGGAGGCTGTCCTGAGGGCTTACGAACTGCAACCAGAAACGTACCGTTTGAAGTTCCGGGGTGTAACTAAGGGAAGAGATAGCACCTTTTTGGAACACGCCCGGGACTTGTCCGATGCTATGGGGAACTGGCTCCGATCTGAGAAGGTAACAGCATTTGATGGAGTTAAGCAGTTAATGATGTTGGAGCAGTTCTTTAAGAGCACAGGCGGTGATCTAACTTTGAACTTAAAGGAAAAAATCCAAGAACTCTAGTAGAAGCAGCAGAAATTGCTGATCTACGGCTGTCGTTGATTCGGAGTTGCGGGTCCTCACAGAAGTACGATGCAAGTGCTAGGGACCGTTATCCTCCCCCTCCCCGTAGCAATGACACATTTAAACAGAAGAGCCATGAAACTAAAACTGAATCCAAACCTTACACCGCACCGTATGTGAAAAGTCAGGGGCCTTTTACATCACAGTATAAGCCGAAACCGAAATTTATGTGTTTTAGGTGCCACCAGGAGGGTCATAATGCAAATGAATGCCCTAGTCGACCTCCTCCGGCAGCCGTGTCTTTTGCTCACGGCATTGGAGTGTTCAAGAGGATATCAGAGTTTGTTAGAGGCATTCCTTCCGAGGTAAATACACTGCCAGTGCAGAAGGATCCGGAAGGCTTATTCCCTGTCCGTGATGCCTTTAGTGACCACAGGGGACTCGGTTGTGTGGAGTGGGGGGGGTAGAAGACATGAGGTGAGAATTTTGCGTGACACTGGGGCATCGCAAATATTGTTGAGAAATTTCACTGGTCAACCTGTAAATACGGCGCGGGTGGTTGTGGTTCAGGGAGTTAATGCGACATGGTCATACCCGCTTGTAAGAATGAAGGTGGAAGTTGATGGTGTGACTCGGGACCTGGATGTAGGAATTGTGGAGAAGTTACCTGTTGGGGGCGTCGACCTCCTTCTCGGCAACGACTTTGCGGGACCTACTTCTGAGGCTCCACCCTTGGTCATTGCCGAGAAGCCGGCCGTCGTGAGTAGGGAGGAGCAGGAGTGGGTTGAGAAGTGTCCGGTGCAGCCTATGGCGTGTGTTGTCACCGGAGATCCTGCATCCAGGGAGTCACATTCTGGTCAACAATCTTTAGATCAGCGGAGGAAGGGTACCGAGAAGGGGTTGAAAGTTGATGCGGTTGAGAGTTTAGTATCAACGGACCTTCTCGGGGACTCATTATTAGGACCACATTTTGAGTCTGGAGAAGACCCAGTAACTGTTCCTGAAAAGGCAGAGGATGGGCTTAAAAAGACGAAAGAGTTGAAGGAGGACAGTGATGCACAGTCGGGAGATGTAGCAACAAGGTACCCTGACGCGTACCCTATGAGAAATGGGTTGGCGAAGACGGTGGTCCGAAGCTTGCTAGTGTATTTTTCCCGGTAAGGTTACCCGCAGGGGATTCAGTCAGTCCAGGGACCCAACTTCACTTCTAGCCTCTTTGCTCAAGCAATGCCGCAGCATGGGATTGTTGAGGTTGTGTCATCTGCGTATCATCCGGAGAGCCAGGGTGTGTTAGAGCGATGGCACTCAGCCTTAGAATCTGTGCTTTGTTGTTGTTGCTTTGAGAGTGGGAAGGATTGGGATCTTGGCCTGCCATGTGTTTTGTTTGCTGTGCGGGAGGTACCTGGGGAAGGTTTGGGATTCGGCCCTGATGAGCCCGTCTTTGGACACCGTGTCAGAGGGCCTCTCCATATGGTTGAAGAAGTATGGGAGGGCGCAGAAAAACCTTGTTCTATGCTCAAGTGTGTCCTCAACAGCCGAGAACGGATGTTGCGCAGTCTGGAGTTGGCTGGCCGTAATTTGACTAGCTCTCAGGCCCTCAGGAAGGACAGGTACGACCTCAAGGTTGAACTCAGGGAGTTTCATGTGGGTCAGGAGTTGTTGATTCTACTGCCCCTTGTAGGTCACCCCTTATCTGTGAAGTACGCTGGTCCTTATAGGGTGGTGGAGGAGCTATCAGACCTGGATTACTTGGTAGCCACTCCAGACAGATGGAAGCGCAATCAGTTATGTCATGTTAATCTCGTGAAGGAGTATGGGAGGCACCCCCCTGAGCCTCTCACTGTGCCTGTGATGACGTTTAGCAGTCAAGGTGGAGAAGGAGAACGGGACAGTCAAGCTCAGGTGGAGGATAACTGGAAGGATAAGAAGTTCAAATGGGCGCCTGAGTGTGAGAAGGTGTTTAGAGAAGTAAACCACCTGTTGTGCACTCACCCGATCCTCAGGGCCCATGACTTTAGCCTACCTTTCCAACTAGCAACGGAGGCTAGTGGTGTGGGGGCTGGTGCCGTCCTTGTGAAAAAGGACGATGATGGGCTGGAGCATCCTGGTAGTTTCTGCTCGGAGAAGTACAATTCGGCCCAGGGGAGTTGCTCTGTTGTCGAGGAGGAGCTGCTGGCGGTTGTGGTTGCGCTGGGGCATTTCGAAGTCTATGTTCCAGCCTATGGTCCGGTCGTTGTAGTTTACCCCGATCATCACCCTCTCAAGTTCTTGGACCAGTTTCACAATCGGAATAATAATTATGAGGCTGACCAAGTGGTCACTAAGGTTACTGGTATATAACCTGGACATACGCCATATTGCCGGTTGTGATAACGTGGTTGCAGATGGTCGCTCAACGGTATATGATCCTGGGTAGATTGACACACGGGTAGCCTCCTGCTTTAGTTTGAATAGTATTTTGCGCTTGGTGCTTGTTGGCTCGCGGTTGTAGCCCAGCGTATTGGGTCGTAAAGCAGGAGTTGAGCGTTTGGTATAGAAGAAAAAACTAGGCTTGCCCCTATAGTGCAGCCGAAATAAACAAATTAAAAACATAAAAATCAAATAAAAACTTTCTTTGATAGTTGAATTTTTTCAGTATGTTATAGCAGTAATTCTGAGTTGCACTCCTCTCAGAATGCTGGGCTAGAGAAGCTCGCTCTTGAGGAGCATAACTACATATAATTTAACCTATTGTGTTGGGGAGGGTTATAATTTTGTAATATGTTTTGTTGAGGAACTGTGCCAGATATTTTACTGCCGCTGGGTGATGGGAAGTAGAGATATAGCATGGGTTCTAACCATCAGATTTTTGTGAGCCTTGGGCCTCTGCGAAAAATCTTGGGGGGGTGTGACGTTAACCACTCCGTTAGAACCGCATGGCTTGTCCTACAGTGACTCGCTAGGATCGCCAGGGCAGTGGATGTGGCTACAGTTTATGTATTAGGGTGTGCTTTATTTCATATGAAAGCTCGTGTCATGGGCAGTCCAGAAAGGCTCTTTGTTTTCACCCATGTCAAGGCTTTATATATTTAATTGTAAAGTATATGTTTTATCATTAACTAGTAATGATGGGATCTGGGAGAGAGAGAGAGAGTAGAACAGAGTGAGAGGGGGCGCGCAGTGTTTTTGTCCCGCTCGATGACGTCACGGCTGGCTGCCTCGTGGGGGTGGGTTGAGGGAGGTCCTTACCATGTTGCTAGCTTCTTTGCTAGTGGCTAGATGACTTGTTACCGCTTTACTCTGCGCGGTGCAAACTAGTCCCGGTATATATATAGGTTCCTCGCCACTCTCTCCCTCAGATCTGGTTTCTAGAACGCATCCCTCTTTATCCTTTGATACCTGTCCCCCGGGATGCACCTGAGAATCTTTTCCTCTGCCTATCTTTCTCATTTTTCATATCTTTCACCACCTTTTATTAATATTATACCCCCTCTGGTTAACTCTGCAAAATCAGCTTCATGCTGGCCAGTTGTATTGTGCGTTAAGGTCTGATATAACCCATGTATGTTAGTTGTTAAGATAAGTTGATCATGAAGCATTGGTTGGCATTCATATTGTTTAGTATCGCTTCCTATAATTATTAGTGTTCTGCTGGATTAGATAATGCTAGACTAGGGGTCTGATATTATAAGGTATTGTTTCCTATGAGTGCTGGCTTTAGGAAAAAGCTGCAAGACATACCTGAGAACTGGAGTTGATTGAGGAAATTCTAGTCTGTGTGCCATTGAGAGTAGAGCATGCACGAATGAGGGCTTTTTGCCTATACCATTCTGCACTGTTCTAAGCTCGTTGTTTGTCTTTGAGGTACGCCAGGAGAACGCTTAATACTTCGGTATTAAGGTTTCTCAAGAGAGCTACCCTTCCCTATAACGTAATATTTGACGCACAGACTTGAGATTTGCACTATGCTATGCGGCATGCCATGCGCACCAGTATCTCGTATCATTGACTCTAGCTAGACTTTATCAATCATAGTAGACATTAAGTATATTAAACCAAGTACTCTTTTTATGCATACCCATTTATGATTACACAAGCATTTCGCAGCCTAGTTTGATGTATGGAGACACAAATGACTTAGGCTCTTTTTGTTGATAGGAATACTGCATTGTCGTGGCGATTATTATTGTTGTAGCGTTTAGGATATTCTTGGCACCGACTGCATTATATATTCTGCCTTTTTGTGTGCATAGCCTGCACGAGCATTGTTCCGCTGCCTGCCTTTGTGGGTTCCATTTCCGATACGAGCATCTTTATAGCATCTAACATTTAAAGAAGATTCCTTGTTAGTGTTGAAGGACTATAGTGCACTTTCTTTCATGCAGGAGTGCCTGACATTTATTGATTAAAGTAACGTAAGCTGTAACTTCTCTTACCACCTTACTTTGCATACCATAACCAAGCACCTTCGGTTATAGGTAGTAATAGGCTGTTTTCACATAACATTAAGCCTAGAGTAGACGCACATTTATTGAGAGTTTGATAGCCTATTATTGCATATAGAACTCTGTAGAGTATTTGTGTTCTTTGTTCACTGGGAATATACATCAGAGGTTGGATCTAGCGCTTTCCGTTGTAGCATTTATGCCATTACTAGTCCAATGAATAAGAGCCCTGATATATTTAAACCTCAGTCGTAACAGTATGGATGAAAAAGTGAGGGAAAAGGGTGCAACAGGGAAAGAGGCTTGTAAGAATACTGAAAGCAGTAACCAGGAATAGGGTGGTCAGCGTGGAAGTAAAGAAGTCCTTGCATGATAGTGTGGTAATCCTGGTAGTGACATACAGGAGTGAAGCATTGACGCTGTTGGAGAGAAACAAATTAAGAGTGAAAGCGGTAGAAATGAGTTACATGAGAAGTGCGTGTAGAGTTACATGGAGGAATACAGACAGACGAATGAGGAAGTAAGAGAGCGTTGTGGCGTGTGAAAAGGAACACCTTGAGATGGTTCAGCCATGAGGAACTTATGGAAAGTGAGAAAATTATTAAGAGAGTGTACGAGAGTGAGGTGAAAGGACAGAGAGGGAGAGGCAGACCGAGAGCGAGGAGGAAAGATGGAGTTGAGAGGTATATGGGAGAAAGCGGTGTTGAATGGGAGGAGGGGCGTTGGCTGACGGGGGGCAGAGGAGCAAGGGGGCGTTTCATTCGTGGCCACCCCTTCGGTGACCATGAAATCTGGCAATAGATAGATAGATTGATTATTCCCCTAGGCAGGTTGCCGACCATGGCTGACGAGTCCCATCCACTCGGACGAATTACGAATGATGCATAATAAAAGTACATTCCCTTAACAATTCGACAGTAATTTTATACAGTATTTACAGATCAAAAGACTTGCATTAGTACAAAGGAAGTACAAAGTACAAAGGAAATCAAGCAACAACAGATCTAGTAACCCTTCTAGGCTGCTTGTCCTCCAAAACACTGAGGATCAAGTGTCCAAACAGTGGTTTAGAGTGGGTAAGGGAACATTGGAAAGGGAACTACTGCCCTGCCACTAACGTGGCAGGACTAGGAAGTTAGTAGGGGACATATGGGTTAGTAACTGAGGGGAGGATAAAATAAAGTTATTCATTTACAAACGCAGTCAGTCGCGGGTTTGATGCGAGATATTTGTCTAGGCGGAATTTAAATGAATCAACGGTGCTGTAGTCTATAACGTCTCGGGGAAGCCCATTCCACAAGTTGACAACTCGATTGAAGAAGAAATTCTTAGATTCGTGTGAGTTAAAAGATATACCAATAATTTTGCAACCGTTTCCCCGCGTGAAATTAGATTGGTCGATAGTGAAGTACTTACTACAGTTCATATTGTCGATGCCTTTGACGATTTTGAACACTTGAATTAAGTCACCTCTTAATCTGCGCTGGGTTAAAGGAAATAGATTTAATTCTCTAAGACGCTCTTCGTATGGTTTGTTCTTTAGGCTAGGTATCATTTTGGTAACTCTACGTTGAACTCGTTCTAGCTTGTTTATGTCTTTTTGGTAATAAGGGCACCAGCATTGAACGCAGTATTCCAGAAGAGGGCGGACTAAGGAATTGTAAAGGGTTAGGATTACGTCTTTGGATTTAGGCTCAAATGATCTGCCTATAAAGCCAATTATTTTGTTTGCCTTCTTAACAACTTCTGAACATTGTTGACTCGGTTTTAGGTTACTCGATATTGTTACTCCCAGATCGGTTTCTCTGTTTACATTCTTAAGCTGAGTGCCATTCATCGAATAGTTTGCTTTCTCATTTAGGTATCCGATATGTAGTACTTTACATTTATCCGCATTGAAACTCATTTGCCAAATTTGGGCCCAATGTGACAATTTATCTAGATTGTGTTGTATATCGTCAACTAGATCTTTTGAGAGTACGCTATTTGCAATTTTTGTATCGTCAGCAAATTTTGAGATTGTACAGGTGAGACCCTCATCTATGTCGTTGATGTAAATTAGAAAGAGAATTGGTCCTAGTACCGATCCCGGGGGTACCCCGCTACTTACATTGGTCCATTTAGATGCCTTACCGTTTATGACTACTCTTTGCTTTCTGTCGCTGAGCCAATTTTCTATCCATTTCAACACACTGTCTTGTATTCCATGCGCTTTTAGTTTTAGCAGTAAACGTTTGTGGGGAACTTTGTCAAAGGCCTTTAAGTATATACAGATCTCTGTGGCAAATTCTCTCAGTGTTTCTTCTACTCAACAAGTGAACTCTGGAGGTCTCTCCCTCAATCAATCTTGCCTTCATCTTATGACTTAGACTGCTTTAAACTTCGCGTGTCCAGCCATTTTATCTGGATGAAAGGTATTGTTATAAATATGAATGGACAGTAGATAGTTGTGAAATTCGGATTAAAATAAGTTACATCATTAATTTGAAAAGCAAAGAACAAATGAAATTGAAAGAACAGATCATAGTAAATTACAAAAATATGCATCAATGCAAAATTGGGGAAAACTCTAAATTAACAACCCTTTACATGGCATGAGAGGAGTAACACAAGGATGGGACAAATAGCTAGTTTTATTGTTTAGCGTGATGCATTGGTTGAAGGATTTCGGTTGGCTACCAATTTATCAATACAAATAATTATTACTTAAATATTGTATAACTATAGAGGGGACACAAATATGAATACACGGATAATGGTTATAATACCAGAGTAATTTAAAGTATTTAATACATAACAAGAGGATATGAGAAGCTCAAGTGAAACCAAGGGCACCAGTGAAATGAAAGATGGATCTCTACTACGAAAGAAACAAATGAAATGTTTACAAATCTTAGAATTATGGGGGGAACAAACAAAGGGAGGTGGGTAAGAAACAGAAAAGAAAAGCAAAACTACAGAGACAATTTAATGGTTAGAGATACCCTAAACAAATGCATGTGAAGATGTTACTTTAACCCGTTCAGTACCGGTGTCATCATTCTAGTTATATTCTGGCAATTATGAGACGATTTTATTCAGCTTAGGAAGGACCTCTAGCAATAATAAGGCTTCAAACTATCTCCTCCAAGTCTTTTAACTACCACAGATCTTTTTTAAGCTGCACAATATCCTTTAATTACCACAATATCCTTTAATTACCACAATATCCTTTAATTACAGCTAGAATAAAACATAACACACGTACTCAAAGGGTTAATGACAAAGAGGATGAACTTTTAATCACAGGAAGGGAGAAGAAACATATTACTGCAAACACACGGTAAGTAAATGGAAACAGCCATGACAAAAGAGGGCAAGGGGACATAACAAATATTGAAATAACGAGATGGCAAAAGTCCAGGTAAACTAACACAGTAGGCAAGGGAAAATACATACACCTATATGGAGTCGCGGGAGGAATGTATTTATATTAAAAGGGAAAAAGATAAAAACAGGCTACAATTTGAGTGACAGAAAACGGAAGCACGATGACATTATACAGTATATAATTTATAGAAACAGAATAACAAGAATATATATATATATATAAACGCAGCATATACTTTGAACTCCAGGAACAATTATGTTGTCCCCCTTAATGATGCAACCCATCGGCGCGTGATGATAAATGTTGAGGTAAAAGCTGGAACACAAGAAGAAAGAGAGGGAGAGGGGCTCGGGCATTTACGCTGGTCTACACTCAAAACTTTCCCATAACGAGATATTAAGGGGGCCCACCTCATTTATTCACCTCTCTCTCTCTGGCTGGTATCCATTCGGCCCCATTCAGCCTACTGTTCTAAGATGTTTATTCCCAACCAGGTATCGATTTTTTCCTGGCGAGCGGTAGCGAGCCAACATATATATATTTTTTTTAAATTGACAGCAGGCTAAATTTGTAAATTTTTCGATAGAAAAATGTCTCCGGCGTAGCCGGATTTCTTCATACAATGCTGGCTCGCTATCGCTCGCCAGGAAGAAATTAACACCTGGATGGGGATAAACGTCTTAAAACAGTAAGCTGAATGGGGCCAAATGGATACAAGCCAGAGAAAGAGAGAAAAGTAGAGAAAACAAGCAGGTGACCCCCCTTAACGTTGACTCCCCTGCAACGCTAACTGCGGCGTGGACAATGAGAGCTGTCAGGCGTTGGTTTATATCAGCATGGAACACAGAACGTAGTATGACAATTTGCTGCTCGCCCTTGAAAGCCGCCAAGTATGACAATTTGCAAACCTTCGCACAAGTTCTCGTCTTTTTCGTGATAAATTCTTAGGGTGTCACACGAGCTCTTTTTTCCGTCAATTTTTACGGGCAATTGTAGTCTGGCAGCTTCCAAATTCAAGTTATATCAGAAATCGGCCGCTTAACATAATCTACCTTCAGTCTAGTTTCCGATGCCAATGTGAAAATGCCTCAAAACAACACGAGAACAAACTTGCTCATGGACAATTGACGGAACATCCGCTCGTGTGACACCGGCTTAAGTAAGAATTTAGAATATTGACTACGAGATTAGTTTTATTAATATTTTCAATTACACATTCACCTAACTGCTAGTTTTACTAATTTGATTCCTAGATATCCTTCCCATGTCGCAAAACATCGTATAATGATCACCAAAATACAGTGAAAAATGCGTCTTCAAATACTAAAGGGGTTATTTGCGTCTAATTTGCCTTGTATAATATGTACAGACATTTCTAACAACGAAGGACAAATGTAAAAATGAAGAACACACAATATACTGTACTTCGTTTTTCGATTACCTAAATATTGAAACTGATTTTTTTTCTTGTCAGGTGTCCATTTTGTTTTCTCAACTAACCATTGACATTTTGTAGTTATGATTCCCTCCAATACCATTAGCATTTTATACGAATATGAATAATGTCCACCGTGCTTAATTCCATTGACTTCCAAAACTAAATTATTAATGATCTCTTACTGTACCTAGTTAGATTAAGGGGAGATTTCCACTTGAGGGATTTTTTCTTGACCCCTTTCTCCCTCATGCTTAGCCCCATTGCTTTTGATATTATAAAACGTTTGCCCCATTAGTTTAGCGATTTTAAGAACTTTTACCCCATATTAAGACCTTTCATGCCATTCAGGTGTCGATTTTATCCTGGCGAGCGATAGCGAGCCTGTAATTTAAGAGGAACCGGCCTTTGGCCGGGAAATTTTTCTACCGAAAAATGTACAAATTTATCTTGAAAGGGACTCAAGGGGGTGTAATTTTAAGCTTGATGGAGGTCTAGGGAACAAACTAAATACCTCCCCTTAAACAATGTACCGGTATACGGGATGACTATATACACCATATGAGGAGGAGCACTTTATTGACAACGTTTCGCAGATAGCTTCTTCAGGTCACTAGATATATATGGGGGGGGGGGGGGACTCAAGACAAAGCAAGAATAGGGCTAACACAAAACAAAACATAAACAATTGAACACACAAAAACAAAATACAAATTCACACACATCCATCTTTCTTTATATAATTATATATACCGGTATATATATATATATATATATATATATATATATATATATATATATACATACAGTGTACCTCAATTGTTTACTCTCTCTTTTCTAAACCTGTTCAATTATGTACAAACTCCAGACTGCCTAGTGGGAATGGAAGGTGTGTGCAGTTTGTGTATCTGTGTAAGTCTGCCTCTTCCAATATGTGTATCTGTGTAAGTCTGCGTCTTCCAGTTTGTGTATCTGTGTAAGTCTGCCTCTTCCAGTTTGTGTATCTGTGTAAGTCTTCCTCTTCCAGTTTGTGTATCTGTGTAAGTCTGCCTCTTCCAGTTTGTGTATCTGTGTAAGTCTTCCTCTTCCAGTTTGTGTATCTGTAAGTCTTCCTCTTCCAGTTTGTGTATCTGTGTAAGTCTTCCTCTTCCAGTTTGTGTATCTGTGTAAGTCTGCCTCTTCCAGTTTGTGTATCTGTGTAAGTCTGCCTCTTCCAGTTTGTGTATCTGTGTAAGTCGGCCTCTTCCAGTTTGTGTATCTGTGTAAGTCTGCCTCTTCCAGTTTGTGTATCTGTGTAAGTCTGCCTCTTCCAGTTTGTGTATCTGTGTAAGTCTGCCTCTTCCAGTTTGTGTATCTGTGTAAGTCGGCCTCTTCCAGTTTGTGTATCTGTATAAGTCTGCCTCTTCCAATATGTACAAGACCAACACCATCAGTACCCAGTGACACACCAACAGCTGCAAGCACCACTCTTTCTCTCTCTGTGGAAACTTAACTCATTACCGCACCTCCAGGGCAGCTAACTAAACCCGCCACTCCTATTACTCTCGCAGCAAAATAAGATGTTTTGATAAAGTGAAGTATCCTAGGTTTGAGTACATGTATTTGTTGATTTCATTAATTGAGTTTAGAGGTGAAGTTGGTTGGTGGACAAAAACATGATAATATTTCACAGCTTCTCCTTTCCCCATCATTGTTTTGCAGGAAGGGAGAGAGGACAGTCATACAACAACGAAAGGGGATAGCGATGAAGGGTAAGAGGAAGAAGACGAAAAGAGAAACTGAAAACACGAGACGGTAAACGTGGGAAGGAAAAGGGTTAAGGGGAGGATTTTAGTTTGGTCCCTAGATATCCTTCAAGCTTAAGATTACACCCCCTTGAGCCCCTATCAAGATAAATTTGTATATTTTTCGGTAGAAAATTGTCCCGGCTTAAAGCCGATTCCTCTTAAATTACAGGCTCGCTATCGCTCGCCAGGATAAAATCGACACCTTAATGGCACGAAAGGTCTTAAAATTGACAGAAATGGGTTGAAAGTTCTTAAAATCGTCAAAATAATGGGGCAAACGTCTTAAAATTAGAAAAACAATGGGGCTAAACATGAGGGAGAAAGGAGTCAAGAAAAAATCCCTCAAGTGGAGATCTCCCCTTAAATGAACAGATAATTGAAAATTTCATTCCCTAGTCGTAGGGATATAAGCATTAAGGGGAGGTTTTTAGTTTGTTCCCTAGACCTCCATCAAGCTTAAAAAAAAAAAAAAAAAAAAAAACCCACTTGACCCTCTCAAGATAAATTAATACATTTTTCGGTAGAAAAATGTCCCGGCCGAAGGACGATTCCTCTTAAACTACAGGTTCACTATCGCTCGCCAGTAAAAAAATCGACAAGTATATGGCACGAAAGATCTTAAGAGTTGACAGCAATGGAGCGAAAGTTTTTGATATCGCCAAACAAATGGGGGAAAAGTCTTAAAATCTGAAAAACAATGGGGAAGAATGGGGTCAAGCAAAAATCCCTCAAGTGGAAATCTCCCCTTAACTACTATGCATGCCCAAAAGTCGGGGCCCCATTTCACAGATATAAAAATGATAATGACCCTCTCTGGTGAAAACAGCTGGGGAGACCGTTAACCCCTTCAGTACCGAGTTGTCCTTGTCATTATAATCTGGATATTATTAGACGATTTTATCCAGCTTAGGGAGGACGTGTAGCAATTCAAAGGCTTCAAACTATCTCGATTATCCATTTTAATTACCACGGTTTTGTCGTAAGCTGCATAACACCAGTCTCAATATATAGCTGGAATAACACGCAATACATCCTTGGTAAGGAAGGGGTTAATCCTTACAGCACCGGGGACCCGCCTTTTAGTTCGGATTTCAACTACATTTAGAGGATTTTATGAAGCTTAGGAAAGTATATATGGCAACTAGAAGGATTTATGGAGATAGTCTGTAGCCTTTGCATGGGTATACGTCCTTCTTAAGGGGAGGTATTTAGTTTGTTCCCTACTTTTTCATCAAGCTTAAAATTACACCCCCTAGACCCCCTTTCAATATAAATTTGTACATTTTTCGGTAGAAAAATTTCCCGGCCAGAGGCCGGTTGCTCTTAAATTACAGGCTCGCTATCGCTCGCCAGGAAAAAATCGATACCTTAACGGCACGAAAGGTCTTAAAATTGACAGAAATGGGGCAAAATGTCTTAAAATATCCAAACTACTAGGGCGAAGGTCTTAAAATTTCAAAAGCAATGGGGCTAAACATGAGGGAGAAAGGAGTCAAGAAAAAACTCCCTCAAGTGGAAATCTCCCCTTAAGCTGAATATAATCGTGTAATAGTTGTCAGAATATAATGAAAAATACGTCACCGGTACTGTAAGGGTTAATACCGTACAGTGAGTATAGCCATTCAAAGTAAGGGTGGGTCGCACTAATATGTCCCAGCTGTCATTACGTTTGGCTCGCTCTGTGCTGTATTAATGTCTGTCAGATGTTGAATAGGGTGGGTAAGTGTAGGAACATGTTTGTATATTTTACTCGACATGAAGAAATGAACCTCAGATATTGCTGATACCAATTATTAATCAAAACATAGTTGGTGCCGAGACGTCACTTATTAGCGCGACTGTACATATGCCAACAATAATCTTCCATGCTGTTTTTTACCGTATGTTCAAAATTATCTCCCAATTTGTTTTAATCAACTTAACCCCCCCCACCCCCCCAGACATATTAACTTAAGTAAGATAGGGGTTGGCAGAGCGCCCGGTATTTCCCCCACAACAGTCTTTCTCACACTGAGGGACCGTTAGAAGTCGGAGGAATTTTGGGTTGCCATCAACCGACAGAATTATGATCTAACTTGCCTAACTTACTGAGCTCATATGAGACGGAGAGGGTTAAACATGTTCTATTCTTGTAAGTAAAATTTGCGATGGAACATGAAAAATAAACACTATGATTGTTGTACTAATAAGCAGTGACACACACACACACAAATACACACAAACAGAGAGAGAGAGAGAGAGAGAGAGAGAGTAGAAGAAGAAAAGACAATATAGAGTGACTGAAGGGAACACGTAAACTGTGAAAGGGAGGAGGCGTAACAAGAGACAATAAAAGGGGAAGGAAGTCAAGGAACAGCCAGACAGAGAGACAAGGCAACAGCTGACTGGGGGGAGAGAGAGAGAGAGTGAGAGAGGGACCTGGTGGAAAGATAGTGGACAGATACAGTAGATAGATAGGATATGCGCCAAGGAAGAAGTGATTAAGGGGGGTGACCTGCTTTTTTCTCTTTCTTGGTTGTATCCATTCGGCCCCATTCAGCCTACTGTTTTAAGAAATTTATCTCCATCCAGGTGTCGATTTTTTCCAGCATTTTATGGAGAAATCCGGCTTCGCCGGAGACATTTTTCCATCGAAAAATGTACAAATTTAGCCAGCTGTCTAACTCATTATCCAAAATATGGTTACTCGCTATCGCTCGCCTGGTATAAATAGACACCTGGATGGGGATAAACGTCATAACACCGTAGGCTGAATGGGGCCGAATGGATACAACCCAGAGAGAAAAAAAGCAAGTCACCCTCTTTAAAATTAGCCGGTGATCAGAGCAACGCATACCTTGGCCAGCGTAGGCAGAGGTATAAACTTTCCTGAATGTCTCTTTAGTTGTAATTTTATCGTGCAGAATGTAGATGCAAAGACCAAGCTATTATAATTATACTCTTCATCAGAATTGTGGAATGTTTAGTTTGGGTAAGTACATAATCATATGAGTGTAGAGAAGCACTAATAACACCACTAGTACTAATATAGGAAAACTACTATTTCTTTCTTTCCAGGATATACCTTCGCCGATTAATGAAATTATCTAACATAAGTTAATTGTAACTGAATGTAACTTGATGTAATGTAATGTAATGTAATTGATGTAAGATTATGGAAGGATGGCATCCTCGTAGCGGACACATTTCTTACACGGACTTGATTCACATTTACAGCTTAGGAATTAACCTTTACTGGCAAAAATATTATTGTGAATACAACTCACAAAAATGTATATAACAGACTAAAAATATTGTATTATTATTGTTTTGTAATAAATACACATGTTTTTGAATAGGTCAATTATACAATCTACTAAATGTCTATCTCTCTAATTGGTTACGATGTATTGGCCAATTTACCACTAGGCTTATTACAGATGCAATGTGGCTATTTTCAAGTATGTTTTTAAATGGTTTACAATTACTATACTATGTTCCTGAATGATTGTCCAATGGCAATTAATATGTGTTTGATTTTATGTATGAAATCTTTAGTGTGAAAACCGTTGTTAATCTACTGTATATATATATATATATATATTTCTGAAGTTTACAGTATCGTATTGTAATATCTAGTTCGATCGATCAATCTACAGACAGAGAGAGAGAGAGAGAGAGAGAGAGAGAGAGAGTGAGAGTGAGAATATTGACTTGATTCAACCATGTTAAGACTATAAATACATCAGGATTAAGGATTGCATATGATTCAAGTTCAAGCTGAGAGATCGAACCATGCTGGGACGACCCAGAACTGTAGGTAGGGGACACACTTTAATATTCACACTTACAGGAGAGAAAGAGAGGGTGGAAAGGGAAACGAATGATTTAATGGAAGATGAATTGAACAGAAGACAAATGGAAGAGGTACAGGGTGGCTGAATATAAGAAATACGGAGAAACAGGAATACGAAAAAAGCAACTTTTATTCATTTTTGACATACTTACAACAGATTTGGAATTGGAGAGCAAATTGATAAGATTAAATACCATAACCTTCGCCAAACAGAGATACATGTAGGTAAGATGCCGTTTGTAGACGTAATCAAGCCGAACCACAAGGAATTCAATGGATGTATCAGGTATAAAACTGAACATGCGGTTTCTGTTTGGTGTCTGATTGATGCAAAAGTTATCTAAATTGACAAAACACTTCCAATGAGTAAACATCCTGAGAACGCTAATAATTGCCGAATTAGAGTATACTATTGTGTCAAAATACGCTCAAATATAGCGTAAATACAATTATAACAAGGTTGTGTGTGTGTGTGCGTGTGTGTGTGTGTGCGTGTGTGTGTGTGCGTGTGTGTGTGTGTGTGTGCGTGTGGTGTGTGTGTAATTCACTCACTTCACTTGCTTGTTCGTCAAGGGGAATCCACGCAATGCGAGCTAAGTTCATTATTATCGCGCCTCCTTAACTGGGAATGTATTGCGTGAAATGCATGTTAAGTGTTTATGTATCGTTGGAATGGCTGTGGATGTGTGTGTAGTCTGTATTTTAGCCAATTGGCGACATCTGGAAACGAAGGCTTAGGGTTAATCTGTACGATACCATTCTCACTACGGTACCAGTCTCACCCGAAGGCTTAGGTTGACCAGTAGCTTAGGTTGACCAGTACGATACCCATCTCACCTTGAAACCGATCACCAACCCCAGATGGGACGTCACAACTTCGTCCACTTATACCAGGTTCCTATTTATACTGCTAGGTGAACAGAGGCTACACCGTTAGGAGACTTGCCCAAATGTCTCTTCCCAGCCCGTGTGTGTGTGTGTGTGTGTGTGTGTGTAGGTGTGTGTGTGTGTGTGTGTGCGTGTGTGTGTGTGTGTGTGTGTGTACCGTTCAATAGATCACCCTGGGATAACAGGGAATCAGCCACCAGTCAGATCCATCCCGCCTCCCCGTCCTAAATTGGCCTTTAGATCACCAAGTTTGTGAGGAATTGACACTAAACCCTTGATTTTAATAGGCCAGGTATCGTGTTATAGCCAGGGGCATAATACTCGCTAAGGGGAGGTTTCCACTTAAGGGACTTTTTCTGGCCCCTTTCTCCCTCATGTTTAGCCCCATTGCTTTTGAAGTTTTAAGACGTTCGCCCCATTAGTTGGATTATTTTAAGAACTTTCGTCCCATTTCTGTCAATTGTAAAACCTTTCGTGCCATTTAGGGGTCGATTTTTTCCTGGCGAGCGATAGCGAGCCTGTAATTTAAGAGGATTCGGCCTTCGGCCAGGACATTTTTCTACCGAAAAATGTACACATTTATTTTGAAAGGGAGTCTAGGGGTGTAACTTTAAGATTGATGGAAGTCTAGGGAACAAACTAAAAGCCTCCCCTTAATGACCATTGAAAACGTTCGGTCAAGTTGTTGCCTTGTGTCTAATTTAAGGCATAATGTCGAAGTAAAAAAATTGAGTGTCATCAAATCTACCTTAATCAATGATATTATAATTGAAGCCCTCAAGAGCGACGATAGGTGGTACTGCTACACCAGACAATACAAACAATACCAAAATCAACCCTTCATCTTCAATCAGTATTCTCGGTGTCTCTTTTTTTTCTTCTTCTGATCTCTCTTGGATAGACCATATTACCGTATTCCCCTTTAATGCCATTCTCTAGATTTATATGAGAGAGAGAGAGAGAGAAGAAAGAGAGAGAGAGAGAGAGAGAGAGAGAGAGAGAGAGAGAGAATGTGTGTCAAAGTGTCAATACATACATTTGAATTATACAGCTTAAGGGGAGGTATTTAGTTTGTTCCCTAGACCTCCATCAAGCTTAAGATTACACACCCTTGAGTCCCTTTCAAGATAAATTTGTACATTTTTCGGTAGAAAAATTTCCCGGCCGAAGGCCGGTTCCTCTTAAATTACAGGCTCGCTATCGCTCGCCAGGATAAAATCGACACCTAAATTGCACGAAAGGTCTTAAAATTGACAGAAATGGGTTGAAAGTTCTTAAAATCATCAAAATAATGGGGCGAACATCTTAAAATCTCAAAAGCAATGGGGCTAGACATGAGGGAGAAAGGGGTTAAGAAAAAAGTCCCTCAAGTGGAGATCTCCCCTTAAATAACTAAACTATATACTGTATAGTTTACCTAAAATGTTAACACCTTTCGTCTCATTTCTTTGTCAATATTAAGACTTTTCGTGTCATTTAGCTGTCGATTTGTCCTGGCGAATGACAGCGATTCTGAAATTCTGAAATGTTTCTGTCGAAGAAAAATATACATATTTGTCTTGAATTAGGGTCTTGGTTTTGTTTATAAGCTTGATGGAGGCCTATGGAGGAAACCAAAACATATAATTAAACTATAAATAAATTAGCATGATTATACGCCCATCCTCCCTTACTAGAACCGCAATACGGAAATTCCTTTATGATGTGCTTAAGGGGAGGTTTTTAGTCGATTCCCTAGACTTCCATCAAACTTAAAATTACTCCCCCTTTAAGATAAATTTGTACATTTTTCGGTAGAAAAATGTCCTGGCCGAAGGGCGGTTCCCCTTAAATTACAGGCTCGCTATCGCTCGCCAGGAAAAAATCGACACCTAAATGGCACGAATGGTCTTAAAATTGACAGAAATGGGGCGAGGGTTCTTAAAATCGCCAAACTAATGGGGCAAGCGTCTTTAAACATCACAAACAATGGGGCTAAACATGAGGGAGAAAGAGGTTGAGAAAAAAAATCCTCCAGGTGGAAATCTCCCCTTAATAGATACGTAATGGCAATACACAATGACATTATAACCCGAATTACAGACCACTCTTAATTTGATAGCTAAGCGCTTCGGGCAAAATTACCTAAAATAACTCCCAAGGCACTAGTCGACTTTCTATGATTAAAAACTGGCTTTGTTGTATATGTTGGTCAATATAGCCATTTACAGTTTAACCCCTTCACCACCATTGCGTAATTTTCATTATATTCTGGTTACCATTAGACGATTTTCTTTAGTTTGTAATCTACCTATGCGACTGAAATGGGTACATGCAGTTATAATAAACCCTCTTAGTAACATAGGTCCTTCTTAAACTGCATAACATAATTTAAGTTTAGCCAGAATCAGAGGTATAAAGGCGTCATGGTGCTGAAGGGGTTAAGAATCAGGACTAGTGACCTTATTAGCGGAGTGGCAGTTTCAAGTTATAGGAGCTTAATTAAAGGGGAGATTTCCACTTGAGGGACTTTTTTCTTGACCCCTTTCTCCATCATGTCTAGCCCCATTGCTCCTGACATTTTAAGACGTTTGCCCCATTAGTTTGGCGATTTTAAGAACTTTCGCCCCATTTCTGTCAATTTTAAGACTTTTCGTGCCATTTAGGTGTAGATTTTTTCCTGGCGAGCGATAGCGAGCCTGTAACCGGCCTTTGGCCGGGAAATTTTTCTATCGAAAAATGTAAACATTTATCTTGAAAGGGGGTCAAGGGGGTGAAATTTTAAGATTACTGGAGGAGTAGGAAACAAATTAAAAACCTCCCCTTAATTAATTTATGTATTATTTTGGGCAACTACGGAATTGTATATAATGTGTCTGTATTATACATATTGTATATAATGTGTCTGTAGTATACATATTTACTATTATATTGTACAGTCATGGTCAGGAATTGTATATAATGTGTCTGTAGTATACATATTTACTATTATATTGTACAGTCATGGTCAGGAATTGTTGAATGGGTTTTGTCAGAGCAGTTATGATACACTGACGAACTATTCTGATAAATTAGTTGGTACAATAATATCAAGTTTCTGGGAGTCACTATACCTGGTTTCATTTCATCTGATGGTAGATTGAATCCCTTAGCAATTGATTTATCGATAAGTAACGGGAACATGTAAAACCACTACGGTACGTCTCTGCTTCATGTTAGCGACAAGTTTTCATCATTAACAACCGATTTCGCTAAACAAACGTTGCATAATAGCGGGGTAATCAAGATGAAGAGATAGCAATTTACCGTCAGATGAAATGAAACTGATTATAGTTAATGTTCACCGTCTTGTTTGTATTGATCACAACTGTATCTAAGTGACCCATGAAGGACAATACGTAAATGGAATTGTATGTCAGGGAGATAGTACACCATAGTCTAACCCCTTCAGGATTAAGGGTGAGTTTTAAAAGTATATTCTTGCAACGGTATATTAAAGTTGGTTTCGACCATCGATATCCTGCCTAAGCTGCTTCAAAGGGTTAACTGCCACATTATCACCACTAGATCCACGGCAACAATGTATAATACTGTATGTGGCATCTTTTGGTAGGATATATATATATATATATATATATATATATATATATATATATATATATAGAGAGAGAGAGAGAGAGAGAGAGAGAGAGAGAGAGATAGAGAAAAAAAAGAGACAGAGCGGTAACGAAACATTAATTATTAATGGATGAAAAGTCGACGTCATAAGATATTCACGATTTTTCTTGGCACACATTACATGGAAATAAATTTTGGGAAATTTTTTCGCGACCGCTCTATATATATAAATGTTAGTATTTAATAAATGCTAAAGTAATATTGAGGGATTTGATGGTTGCCATTTTTGAGCAATGCGTTTTGAGTTTGCACCTTCACACCTCCTCCCCCTCTTCCTTAAAAATATCCCACATAACTCGCTAAATATGTACATTTTTCGGCAGATAAACTGTCCCGACCAAAGACATGTTTATTTCCTAAATTGTAGGCTCGCTCGCCCAGAGAAGATCGATATCTGAAAGGAATGAAGATCAAGTGAAACGTCTTAAAGTCTTCAATTTAAGGGAATAAAACAGAGAGGACCTGTGTTGCCCCAGATTGGGTTAAGGGGTGTTACGATCCAGGTTCTCAAAGACACAGGGCTCTTCAACATTGGACTAGATAATGGCAAAAAGCAACAACGGTAACACTAGATCCAACCCCTGCCTTAAACACTGGAAAACAAAACACCATTACCGCCCTGAGTCGTGCCTGGACAACGAGGTATCCGATGACTCGGTAACTGGTGCACACACACTAGGCTGACGCTCAATGAAACAGCCTATTCTCAAACAGTAAAAGATTACTCGATTATGTTACACAAAGAAAAGATAGTTAACGTGATTAATTAACGTTACGGTAGATACTCAAATAACTGGCACTCCTGTATTAAAGAAAGTGCAATGCTAGTCCTGCAACATCAACTGGAAACTTCTGAAATAAGTCTGATGCTGGGAAGATGTTCGTAAAGAATCTTGAACAATTATAATGCAGAATACGGGTCACAATAAATGCTAGGACATATAGTAATAATAGGCAGGCGAATAATAAAGACTGCGCAAAGGTAGTAATGCTCGACAACTAAAGAAATGCTTTGTGACACAACGCAACAGCCTACTCGGGTTGTGCAACTCAACAACAACCTCGGCTCAAAAGTGCAGTGAATAATAATGTTGCATACATATAATAATGGGGCTTATCTCTAACCAGTGTCTGCTCAGTTAATAAAGTCTAGCTCGGGTATCAAGGCAGGGCAACAATGGGGGAGCATGCGGCTCGTAGCCTAACGTTGTCCAAGGGTGGTATAATGAAGATTACGTTATATGACGGGGATGCTCTCTTGATAAATCTAGGTCTCTAGTACCTAGCTCTATCCTGGCGATCCCTCAGAAGTCAACACAAAGAGGCAGCACTATGTTGTGAGGGATAGGCTATGGCCCTCTCACACCACAGCGCTGTGCTCGCAAAGTAAACCTACCCGAAGACAACTTAGGCTCCCACAGTACCTGTCGATGTCGTGCAGAGCTTAGCTAACACTGCACACATCGGAGACAACGACACAGTAACCTTACCCTAGTCTAGCTTTAGATAACCAAGCAGAATCACTCAACACCTTACAAGGGAAACATATACCGGTTTACAACCTTCCCGAGAGAGGACACATACGGAAAAGTCCGTCTCTCTAACCCTCAATAAAGCATAATACCTCCTTAACCTAATACATGGAAATATCTGAGAGCTGCGCGTACAATACGACTGGTCGACGGTGAACGTCTATGCTGAAACCAGAAGGGATGTTGAGTTTAATAAAGATTAGAGAATGAGAAAGGAGAAGTCGAGAGAGAGAAATAGTATGCAAAGTAGCGAGTATGGGGGGACAGAATTGCAATGGATGTAGGCGATACGTGTGTCAGGCAAGCTCTGATCTGGTAAAGAACACGAGGCAGCGACGGGAAGGGACTAGTTGACCACCCGGCCGCCAACGCCGTCAGCGCCCAAGCGAGCCGCGTCATAGCTCACCTCGCTGCCGGGTGTACCCCCTCACACTCTCTCGTTCGCCTCCCACACAAACAACATTTATATTATAGCGAATATAAAATATAAGGCGCGGTCAGAGACCAAAACAAAGACCATTTCTAGACTGTCTGTGGCAACACGACACTAATGAAATAAAGTAGATCATTCTAGGACAACTGTAGCCTATCCCCCCATCCTGGCGAGCGCTAGCGAGCTGCAATGCTCCACGCAACCATTCTGCTAACGCCGGAGGCGTCACAGGGGAGATTTCCAGTTGAGGGATTTTGTTCTTCACTCCTTTCTCCTTCATCTTTAGCATCATTGCTTTTGAGAATTTAAGACGTTCGCTTCATTAGTTTGTCGATTTTAAGAACGTTCACCCCATTTATGTCAATTTTAAGACCTTTTGTGCCATTTAGGTGTACAAAATTTCCTGGCGAGCGATAGTGAGCCTGCAATTTTAAGAGGAATCGGCCTTCGGCCGGGACATTTTTCTACCGAAAAATGTAAACATTTATCCTGAAGTGGGATCTAGGTTTTTATTTTTGTTTATGCTTGATGGAGGTCTAGCGAGGAAACTAAGAAATAAAGGAATAAATTAATTAATAGACCAAAATCCAGCCCATCTCTCCTTAACCATTTCTACTACCACAGATTCTTTTTAAACTGCACAAAATTGTCTAAATATAGCTAGAATAACCTTCCAAACATGTCGCCGGTACAGAGGGGATTAATTTAAAAATACAATTACTGCGTAAAATGAAAGAGCGACCAAACGAACGCAAGCAAATATAAGATTGATCAGAATGCAAGGTGAATAAAACAGTGTACACTTTTAAATGGTTTTTCAGGTAAAAGTAGTACGAGTTTTGTTGTTCAGAGAATGTTGAAGAGTTTTAACGAGAGGAAGTGTGTGAGTGTGTGTTTGTGTGTGTGGCGGGGGTGTTTGTGTGTGTGTGTGTGTGTGCGTGTGTGTGGGGGGGTATTTATGTGTGTTTGGGTATGTGTGGGGGGGGGGTATTTCGGGTGTGGGTGTTGGTGTGGGGGAGATATTTATGTGTGTTTGGGTGTTGTGTGTGTTTTATTTAATGTGTTTCGGTGTGTTGGGGGGTGTGTATTTATGTGTGTATTTAGGTGTTTTGGTGTATGTGTGCTTGGGGGGGGTATTTATGTGTGTTTGTGTGTAATGTGTGTGTGTGGGGGGGGTATTAATGTGGGTTTCGGTGTATGGGTGGGTGTGGGGGGGGTATTTATGTGTTTATTTCGGTGTATAGGTTTGTTTGGGTGTTATGTGTTGTGGTGGGGGGGGGGGGGTTATTTATGTGTTTTGGTGTATGTGTTTAGGTTATTTATGTGTTGGGTGTATGTGTGTGTGTGGGGGGGGTATTTATGTGTGATATTTATGTTTTCGGTGTATGTGGGGGTTGGGGGGGATTTATGTGTGTTTGTAGTATGTGTGCGTGTGTGCGGGTATGTGTGTATTTTGGGTGTGTGTGTGTGATGTGGGGGGGGGGGGAGATATTTATGTGTGTTTGGATGTGGGGGGGGGGGGGTATTTTTGTGTGTTTGGGTGTATGTGTGTGTATGGGGGTGGGTGGGGGGTATTTATGTGTGGTAGGGTGTATGTGTTAGGGGGGTATTTATGTGTGTGTGTGAGGGGGTATTTATGTGTGTTTGGGTGTACTTACTCTAGTTGTACTTACTCTAGTTGTATTGCGGGAGTGAGCATGCTCGTTATTTCCCACCTCCTATATGTGTAGGTGTTATATGTATCGTTGGAATGGCTGTGGATGTGTGTATAGTCTGTATTTTTAGCCAATTGGCGACATCGGAAACGAAGGCTTAGGGTTGATCTGTATGGTACCATTCTCACTATAGACGGTACCGTCTCGCCCGAAGGCTTAGGTAGTCATCAGCTTAGGTGAACCATATGATACCCATCTCGCCTTGTACCATTTTTGCCAACCCCAGATGGGACATCACAACGTTGTCCACTTATTCCAGGTACCTATTTACAGCTAGGTGAACTGAGGCTAACACATGAAAGGAGACAAGCCCAATTTGTCTCCGCCCGGCCGGGGATTGAACCCCCGACCCCTCGTGTGTGAGACGAGAGCTCTACCTACTAGGCTACGGGCTGTATGTGTGTGTGTGAGGGGGGTATTTATGTGTGTTTGGGTCTATGTGTGTGTGGGGGGTGGGGGTGGGGTATTTATGAGTGTTTGGGTGTTGGTGTATGTGTATGGGCCCTCCCGGTCGTCATCATGCGACTGTGTCAAGAGCATTGCAACATCCCAAAGCTGCTCGTCGGTGCAGCGTTTTCTTTAGCAATATAAGGGGACTTCACTCTAACATCAATTCTGTACATCAATTTCTTCAAGCAGAATCCCCTACTCTCCTTTTTTTAACAGAGACTCAAGTAACATCCACATCTGACACGTCTAGATTTAATTTTCCAGGTTATCAACTGCTCCTAAATTTCAGACCTAAAGGAGGTGTATGTTGCTTCGCAAAATCTGAAATTGCCCTGGAGGAGGTTATTAGTTTCAATTGTCCCTATTTTGATTATTCCATATACAAATTAATTTCTGCTGGTAAATTTAAATACATATGTTGCATCTACCATTCCCCAAATACTCCTCCAGAGCAAAGCCTTTTTGATTCTCTGTCCTCACAACTCAGTGTCCTCAACTTAAATGCTTCTTCTGAAATCACTGTGTTGGGTGATTTTAATGTCCATAATGTTGAATGGCTCACTCATTCAGCCAGGACTGATGATGCTGGTCTTGAATGTGAGCTATTTGCAGACTCATTTAATCTCACTCAACTAGTCAACCAACCCACCCGCGTACCAGATAATCCTAATCATAATTCCCACCTACTGGACTTATTTTTAACAACCAATTCAGAATATTATGATGTTACAGTGAGGTCCCCGCTTGGATCTTCTGATCACTGTCTGATACAGGCCACCTGTCTATCACCTACCACACCTTCCCACTCTGAATCTGTTTTGGTGACTAAATGGCATTACGATAGGGCAGACTGGGAGGGTCTTTAAGGTTTTTTTGTTGATATTCCCTGGACATCTTTCTTTTCTAATGATGCACACACCACCTTGAGCCACATACAAGATTTTGTAAAAATTGGAATGGAAACTTTTATTCCTCATCAAAAGTACAGTAACATATCAATTCACCTAAATGGTTTGACCATAATTATGCTAGAGTAACTGAACAAAAAGCAATAGCCTACAATGCATACACAAGATCAACAACACATGAAACCTTTAATTACTTTAGAAACATCAGAAATCATGCCAAAACTGTATTAAACCTAACTAAATCAAACTTTCTCCACAAGCAGGCAAATAAACTTCTAAATAATCCAAATGATAACAAAATATTTTGGTCTACTCTTAACTAATTCAAATCCAACTTCACTACTGCTTCATCCATTCCACCATTAAAATTTCCGACTGGCAATCTTGTAAGTGACCCACGAGGTAAAGCTAACCTTCTTGCGGATATTTTCTCCACCAACTCAACCTAAGATGAAATAAATCAAGATGTCCCTGTACTTAATTTTAATTCGCCTGAAATTCCCTCACTTAAGATCCACACCAGACACGTCAAAACTATTTTGCAGAATCTCTCAGTAGATAAGGCTTCTGGTCCGGATGAAATTCCTCCAATAGTACTTAAGAATTGCTCCTTGGTGCTCGCTCCTGTATTGGCAATATGTTTCCGTCTGTGTACCCATACCTCATGCTTCCCAGTACCCTGGAAAGAAGCAAACATCCATCCAGTTCCTAAAAAAGGTGCCTCTTCAGATCCATCAAACTACAGACCAATAGCTATAACTTCCACTCTTGGTAAAGTCTTTGAAATTATATTAAATAATCACATAATTAAGCATCTTGAGAATAATAAATTAATCAGTGATAGGCAATATGGTTTTAGACGATGTCGATCAACTGCAGATATCTTTGCCTTCTTACGCATCAAATCAACCAAGCTACAGACCAACATGGTTGAAACACATACAATAGCACTGGATATATCAAAGGCATTTGATAGAGTCTGGCATCAATCCTTATTGTCGAAGATCTCACACTACGGCCTTGCATCATTAGTTCCACTAATTTCTTCTTATCTTCATAACAGAAAAATATGTGTAATGGTAGATGGCCTTTATTCTCAATTTCACTCAATAAATGCTGGTGTTCCCCAGGAATAAGTTTTGGCCCCAACTCTGTTCCTCATTCATATCAATGATCTCATATCTACCACTCATAATCCAATACATTCCTACGCAGATGACTCAACACTCCACAGTTCCTTCACATTTACAAATTCTTTTACCCAACCCGATCTTATAAATTCAAAAATAAACACTGCAATTTCTCTGAACTAGGACCTTTCTAGAATTAATGAATGGGGACAAAAGAATCTAGTTTCCTTTCATGCACAGAAAACCAAGTACATTCAATTTTCTAACCGACAGAATCTCACTGACTCCCATATATTGTTTAATGATGTAAATATTCCCACTTCCCCTAGTATTGACATTCTCGGTGTAACATTAACTACTAACTTGAGCTGGACACATTATGTTAGAAGCATTGCTAAGAATGCCTCTAAAAAACTGGGACTCCTGTACAGAGTTCGAGAATTCTTCACTGACGAGCAGTTGGCCGTAATATATAAAAGTCATGTGCGTTCTCAGATGGATTACTGTTCACCTCTGTGGAGTGGAAGTGGAGTGGTTGCATTGAGGCAGTTGGACAAAATTCAAAATAAAGCTATTAGATTAATCAATAACCCTGCAATCACACAGGACCTTCCTACATTATCCATACTAAGAAACGTTGCATCCCCTGCATTATTCTACAGATATTTTCACAGCAATTGTTCCGAGGAACTTGCTTCAATTATGCCGCCTCTCCACATCTTTCCCTGTAGAACTAGGGCAGCTGAGAGCGACCATGAATTTACACTTTCTCCTCCACAATGCAGAACTTCTGCTTATCAAAATTCATTTATCCCTAGAACTACTACTCTTTGGAATTCACTTCCCTCGAGTTGCTTTCCACAAACTTACAATCTACAAAAGTTTAAATCCAGTTGTTACAAACATTTTATGAATGGAGGATGCCTTTAGGCACATGGACCTTTTTGCTTTATCTGTGTTTTTCCTTCCTCCGTTCATTGTCTCTTTAAAAAAAAAAAATGTGTGTGTGTCGGGGGTGGGGTGGTATTTATGTGTGTTTGGGTGTGGGTGTATGTGTGTGTGTGTGAGTTATGTGTTTGGGTGTGGGTGTATATGTCTGTATGTGAGTGTGGGGGGGGGGGGGGGGGAATATGTGTGTGTGGGGCCAGATATTTATGTGTGTTTGGGTGTGGTTGTATATGTCGGTGTGTGTGTGTGTGTTTATTTGATTCGTCAGGTGTGAAACAATATGTTAAGGGGGCAGGGCTTGCTTTTTGGTCTATATATTAATTAATTATTTATTTTTTTAGTTTCCTCGCTAGACCTCCATCAAGCTTTAAAAAAACATCCCCTAGAACCCCTTGCTAGATAAATTTGTAAATTTGTTGATAGAAAAATGTCCCGGACATAGGTCGGTTCCTTCTAAAATTACAGGCTCACTGTCGCTCGCTGGTAAAAAATCGACACCTAATTGGCACGAAATGTCTTTATATTGACAACAAATGGGGCGAAAGGTCTCAAAATCGTCAAACTAATGTAACGAACGTCTTACAATCTCTAAACTAATATGCTAAACATGAGGGAGAAGGGGGTCCAGAAAAAGCGACTACCTCCCCTTTAAATGAGTGAAAAATATATATAGCTTCGGTTCAATACTTTCGACATGCCCTTGTACAGTCGCGCTAATAAGTCATGTCTCAGCTGTCATTACGTTTGGCTCGCTCTGTGCTGTGTTAATGTCTGTCTGGTGTTGAATAGGGTGGGTAAGTGTAGGAACATGGTTGTATATCTCAATCAAAGAGAAGAAATCATGTGTAAATATTGCTGATACCAATTAAAATAATAATAATAAAAACATAATTGGTGCCGGGACATCACTTATTAGCGCAAATGTACATTATATAAATGAATTCATGCAATTATGCACTTGATAAGATATACGCACATATACTCATGTAAGCACACTATGTACAGAGAGGCACCTTCACACACAAACGTACACACTCACATACACACACACACGCACGCATACACACACACACGCACAAACATACACACTCACATTAGGTTGCTTCAGAAAGTTCCCGTAATAGAAATGTCTCAGAACTGTTGGCCGTTTTATACTACCGGTATTACTCTTGGTGGTGGGGAGGGAGGGAGGGATGGAGAGAGAGAGAGAGAGAGTTTAAATATGAATGTGATACCGTGAGTGTGGAAAACAAAATGTAAACTCCTTCAGGCGAGGAAGTGAGAGAGGTTGTGTGTGTGTTTTGTATTTTGTTTTTTCATGTGTGTGTGTGTGTATGTGTGTGATAGAAGTTATGTTTGCGATTCTATTGGCGTATATGTGTTTGTAAATAATATATTTAGTTATATATAAATATCAGTGTGTAAACGTGGAAGCTTGTATATATTGTTTTTAATATAAGCCTGTTACGTAAAAGTCCATAAAGATATAAATGTATATTATTTTAATTGCTGTCAGGAAACAACACAATGTCAATAAGATTAAAACAAATAAATTATTGCAAAGTGAAAAGAACCAAGAGAAACGAATTTTAAATGGTACGCTACAGGTAGCTTTGGCGTTTTATGTACCTCAGAGAATTTTAAAGAGGAAGTTGTAGCGATGTGAGTTGTGTAGGTGTGTGTGCTGGCGAGTATGATGTGTGAATCAAAATATATAGTATACTCATTTATAAATGATCTCCTTAACTGTACCTTAATTCCCATCCATTCATACGCAGACGACTCAACCATACACTACTCCATTAGTTTTTCAGAACGCCCCAGCCAGCAATCCCTCAACGACAAACGTTAATGAAGCCATAGAACCTAAATTCTGACTAAATACTATTTCCAATTGGGGCAGAGAAAACCTTGTTAACTTTAATGCTTCCAAAACCCAATTTCTCCATCTATCTACCCGTCAGGATCTCCCAGCGGACTATCCCTTATTCTTCAGCAATACAAAAATCAACCCTTCATCTTCTCTCAATATTCTTGGTGTCTCTTTTTCTTCTGCTCTCATTTGGAAGGACCATATTACCAGCCTTGCTAACGCAGCCTCCCAGAAGCTGGGTGGGCTCACGCCTTAGGTTCTTTTCCCCTGCACAGCTTCTTGCTCTGTACAGGGGCATAGTGCGCCCTTGTATTGAGTATTGTTCACATGTGTGTGGAGGTTCCTCTCACACCGCTCTCCTAGACAAAGTTGAAAGGAAGGCCTTTCGTATCATTAACTCCCGTCCACTCACCAACTCTCTGCAATCTCTCTCTCTCCGCCGCAATGTTGCATCTCTCTCGCTATTCTATCGCTACTATAATAATCAGTGTTCCTCAGAGCTATCCCAGTGCATACCACCTCCTTTACGTAGGGCACGTGGTACCCGTCCGTCTTGCAACTCAATCCCACCCCTACTCTGTGCAACTCTCCAACCCAAGAGTGAAACGTTACTCTCAAACTTTCTTCTACTCAACAGCTGAGCTCTGGAACTCTCTCCCAGAATCAGTCTTTCCCTCTTCCTATGACTTAAATTGCTTCAAACTCCGTGTGTCCAGGCATTTTGGCTCGAACGTCCCTTGATTTTGGCCCTGTCACTCTTTCAACTATGGGGGAGGCACTCGCTATAGGAAGTTATGCCTTTTGCCTCCCTCAATCACATGTTTGGTGTTGTGGTGAAATTAATAAAATATAGATTAACTAACTAACTAGATGAGATATTATCATGTTAATTAGTTCGTGTTTCACTTTTCAAATTAATGATAGTCTGTGTTTTTATCTACATATCTACTGTTCTGCCTTTTGTCTCCCTCGCTCACATAGAAAAAAAAAAAAAAAAAAAAAAAAAATATATATATATATATTGTTATGCTCTTTTTATCATGTAGGCTCTTCCCACAGTCATATACTGGCTGTGACTGTTGTGCGTGACTGTAACCCGATGCCTCGTGGTTCACTCTCTCTACTCCTATCAAAGGAAGCCGTCTTGACTCCAGACTGAACCCCCTCAATGAACCGTATGACCCACAATGGCATACGGGACTTCAATAGTTCGGCTCCTCACCACTACGTACCCACTTGCGCTTCTTGGTACATCACACATAAAGAGAGGTGACATAGGGTTTGAGCTGGAGAGCTTAGGCAGTTCACATCTGGTGGTGTTCTCGACGGGTGGTGCTTATTGGATTCTACAAGCTTGGATTGTCTGCCTCACCTTTCTCGACTTACTGTCTGTGGGGGCCTAGCAGTGTGGAGATGATAGGGGTGGTTGTGAGTTGCTCCAGGACTTAAACCCATTTTAACTAAATATTAACATTTAATTTGATATTTTATTTGTTTTAGTTTTATTTAATATTTCTTTATAATTAAATATTTACTTTATTTATAAACCTTACAATTAATTCACTTAGTTTATTTATTAACGAAATTCACTTTTGATTTAATTGTTTAACTTATTCATTTTAAAACTTTAATAACGCCTTGTAAGTAAAACTTAATTTTATTACAATTCTTTTATAAATATATTGGTTATAATTCTTCCCCAGTTTTTTTATATGTAATTAGTGTGAGTGTTTCTTTGTTGTTTTACTCTGGTGACTATTTTTTTCTTTTGCTCAAGCCATACTAATATTTTGTTTTACCTATATACCTGGGATTGTTATAATAGTGCCTGCTAGGGGGTGTCTGGTGGGGAGAGGATATACTCTAATAATCACTTAGATTATAGAGACATATATTATCATAGTGCCATAAGAACTTGGGTTTCTGGTACTTATACTAGTTAGCGTCTATATCTTCTCACGTCTGTCTTTGTGTTGTCCCTCTGGGGTGTCTACACCTCTGGATAATCAGGTCGAATTACTTTTAAACTATTACCTAGCTTCTAGTCCCAGAGGGGCGTAACAAAATATATATATATATATATATATGTGTGTGCTTGGATGGATATTCATGTATGTACAAGTTTGTATGTGTTTGTATAAGCTTCACTATATACTGGTTCTTACATTACTCTTATGGTATAACTGTGTTGGTGGTGTAATGGTTTAGATTATGTTCTGGGTGTGGTGTCTCGAGTTCGATTCCCGGGAGAACCATATGCTTTCATTAGTGTATTCTAATGCATTGGGGTTTGTAATTGAGGATTTATGTTAAAAACGGGGTGTTCCTTAATATATGAAAACTATTAAGACTCAAGAATAAGTTGATGCCAAAACCCGCTCAAAATGGATTTACTGAACAACTAATTTGTCCAAGATTAGTTTGTTAGTTTTAAATAGGACTACAGAGGCTATCAACCCTTCAGGATTATTAAGCCAGCACACTGTCAATAAAAAATACCATCAGGACTATAGTATATTTTTTAACAGCTGATGGTAAATTACTCCGCTATTATGTAGATTTTGTAGCAGAATCGTTTGTAAATTACGAAATATTGGCATTAATAAGACCTACATAGTAGATTTAAATGTTGTCCATTAATTATCGTGAAATCAGTTGCTAAGGGATTCAATTTACCATCAACTTAACCCTTTCACGCATATGACGCCATTTTGAGCCGATTTAAGAGACTTTAAAGCCTTGTTTACCATCAGGGGTATTTAGAAACCTTTAGTTTAGTTACTTCAACCTCTGAAGTTGTCTTGAGTTAGCTGTGGGCAGAAAACTAATTTTGGAGAGATAATTATAAGAGTGAGAGAACTATTTCTTATTGTTAATCTGGCAACCTCTGCGTCTTATGTGCGTGAAAGGGTTAAATAAACCCGACTAAAGAGCCTCTTATCAAGAACTCTAGTCCCGTGTCCAGGATTGTCAATGGTGTCCCGGCCCAGGTTAGCCTCGTAGCCCAATACTGCTCCGTGGAAGCTTGTCTTAATTTAAGGGGAGATGGGTAAATGCTTCTAGATCCCCTTCTCCCTCGTCTTTAGCCCCATTAGTTTTAAAATTGTATGACGTTCGGCCCATTAGTTTGGCGATTTTAAGACCTTTCACCCCCATTCCTTTGTCAATATTTAGACTGTTCGTGTCATTCAGGTGTCTACTTTTTCCTGGCGAGCGATAGCGAGCCTGTATTATAAGAGGCCTTCGACAGAGAAATTTTTCTATCTAAAAAATTTACACATTTCTCTAGAAGGTTGGCGGGTGTTTTTTTTAAGCTTGATAGAGGTCTAGCGAGGAAACTACAAAATAAATGAATACATGAATTAATAGACCAAGAAACTAGCCACTATCCCCTTAAATCGGTTGCTTGACCTAAATCGACCAATGTGTCTCAAAGCGGAGACCTGGCCCCAATCAGTTGTTTGATCCCCAATTTGTCCACCTTAGCTTATTTAAGGGGGCCCACCTCGTTTTTTTTCTCTCGCTCTGGGTTGTATATATTCGGCCCCATTCCGCCTACTATTTTAAGAAGTTATCTCCATCCAGGAATAGACTTTCTTCTGGCGAGCAGTAGCGAACCAGCATATTTTTCAAAATGTTTCTGACAGCAGGGCAAATTTGTACATTTTTCGATACTAACATTTCTCCGGCAAAGCCGGATTTCTCCTACAATGCTAGCTCGCTATCTCTCGCCAGGAAAAAATGGACACCTGAATGGGGATAAACTTTTTAAAACGGTAGGCTGAATGGAGCAGAATGGATACAAGCCAGATAAAAAAAGAAAAGGAGAGAAAAAACAGGTCACCCCTCTTAACTAGCCGGAGTAATCTGAACTCTCCCCAGGAATTCCAATCTTGTGCGCAAACTAGGAGGGAGGGACGAAGAGGATATGTTGTGGATTGGAAGACTAGCACTGAAGGTGTTTATTACATTGCAGTGATTGTTTACATTATTAAGGAACATCCCGTTCTTAACATTAACCATCCATTACAAATTTCAATGCACTAAAATATACTAATGAAAGCATATGATCCTCCCGGGATTCGAACTCGGAACACCACACCCAGAACATAAGCGTCTCTTACATTTGGAACCCCATTACACCATCAGACAGTACAGTACACTAGGATCATACGGCTGGTAAAGTGTAGAGGGCAGAGAAGGGGAGTTGTAGATAGAGGAAGCTGATGGAATGGCTTTGTTGTGTGTGTTTATTAGTCTGTATACGTCGTCTAGGTGTCACCCGACTGGGTGTAAGAATGTGAAACCCGCTAGGACGTACTACCGCACCCACTAAATAGTCCGCCTTGGCTGGGATCGAACCTAGGTCAAGCAGATTCACACATGAGCGTGCTCTCCACTCGACCACCGCTGCTCTAAATCTAATCCATTACACCACCAAACACACTTA
>CM064577.1:23916727-23990787 GCA_032716605.1 Paralithodes platypus | reverse complement strand
AGATAGGACCCAGAACCTGGAGGACACCGGAGTTGATAGGATGAGAAAGTGAACGATGGCCGTCCACAACCGCCGATAGGGAATTGGCCGGAACCCGGCGGAAAGGAAGGAAATAGAGAAAGAGGCAAAGATGGAGGGGAATAGAAACCGAAAGGAGTGTAGTTTAGAAATTAGATGATTTGTTGCAAGACTATCTATCGAAGGCCTTATAATAACCTCATCACCACCACAAACATCAATCATCATTGCCGCAATCACTTCCACCATTACCACGCCTATCCAAACCACCAACCTCATTCGCATTAACACCTACACCACCCACCCTCACTGCCACCATTACCCACCACCATGACTACCACCATTACCACCGTCTCTAAACCATCCTGCTCTCTTCTCCACCATTACCAACTCCTATCACCACCACAATAATCATCATTACCACTGCCACCATTACTACGGTTACCATCACAACCATCACTGCCACCATAACCACGTCCCCCATCATCATCACCTTACAACCACCTCTCTGCACCATCCTGCTCTCTTATCACCATCAGTAAATTAGAGTGTCTTCATTTAATTAGCATTTTTAGGTCCCCTTGCCTTAATACGAGGCTTCCTGAACACGGCCCATCAGTAAAAGATAAGTAGGATAATTATATTGACGTAAGCATATCAACTTTTGTTTCTTAATACTCTCCGGTTATAGTAGGAGTCTCTATCTGACTTAGGATATCACCTTGTTTCTCTCACTACCCTATCGGTTTATAGTAGGATTATATTGGACTTAGAAGATCACCTTTGCGTGTTTTATCACTACTCTAAGTTTATCGTTTTAGGATTATAGTGACTTGAGAAAATATCACCTTGTTTCTCTCATTACTCTAAGTTTATAGTTTAGGAGTTATACTGACTTAGGATATCACCTTGTTTCTCTCACTACTCTCGGTTTATAGTAGGAATTAGGATTTAGGATTTTATATTGACTTAGAATATCACCTCTGTGTCTCTCAATACTCTCAGTTTATAGTAGGATTATAATGACTTAGAATATCACCTGGTTTCTTTCTCACTACTCTCCGTGATAGTAGGATTATACTGACTTAGAATTATAAACCCCCCCCCCAGTTTGACATTTTATGGGTTTTATCCCACTACTCTCCGTTGATAGTAGGATTATACTGACTTAGAATCTCACCTTGTTTCTATCACTACTCTCCGTTTATCGTAGGATCTATACTGACTTAGAATATCACCTTGTTTCTCTCACTACTTCTCCGTTTATAGTAGGATTATAATCACTTAGAATATCAACTTGTTTCTATAACTAATTCTCCGTTTTATAGTAGGATTTATAGCTGACTTAGACTATCACCATGTCTATCCCACTACTGCTCCGTTTATAGTAGGATTATTACTGACTTAGAATATCACCTTGTTTCCTTGACTACTCTTCCGTTTTTTATGTCAGGATTAATACTGACTTAGAATATCACCTTGTTTCTCTCACTACTCTCCGTTTGGGTACTTTGTGTCAGTTTGTTTGCTTGTCTTTTTTTCTTCTACCTCACCTTCGTTTCTCTCCTTTCTCCGTCCATCATATAGGCATACAATATATAAAAAACTATTGCGCCCGTTATTTACACATCGTTTAACTTAACATCATTAGATTATACACCATGCCCTTGCTCGCGTCCTTGGTTGACATATTGTCCACTTCTTATTTCAACCATACAAACTGTGATAATATTATTATAATGCTTCTGGTTACTATACTTCTCCTCCAATCTTCTAAACATGATATGCTTACTCGTATTGTCAACTGGGTTTTCCGTGTCTAAAAGGTGCAAAATGCAGTATTTCCGTATAGTCGTTTTATAATGAATACGTATAATTTATGTCTCCTTTTAAATAAATATTATATATTTGTTCTCTGTATTTTCCACACAGAGTGAGTAATATTTGTTTTAGTAATTTACTCGTAACTTAATTAATATTTGAATATGAAGAAATTAAACATCATGAGGGTGCATGTGATTGATGCTAGCAATAGTGAAATAATTGATGAACTTATGTATTATTATATCTCATACAGTATTACATACAGGTATCACATATTCATTTATATAGTACATAGTATAGAAAAATTATAAACTAATTAGCGATGGTTACAGTCGCGCTTAATAAGTGATGTCTCCGGGTACCAAGGATATTTTCATCAATAATTGGTATCAGCAATATCTAAGACGTCATTTCTTCGTATCGGGAAAATTACACAAACATATTCCTACACTTACCCACCCTATTCAACATTCTGACGAGACATTAACTACAGAACAGAGCAAGACAAACGTAACTGACAGCTGGCACATGATTTATTTAGCGCGACGCTACACACAGCACATACAGTATATAGCTCTATTTTTGTCCAGCTGATATTAAATTGAATTCAATTAGTAGCTGATTTCTTCGGGACACTTAGTTGAAAAAATATGAAAACTACTATGGCTGTATGTCTATTGTCATATAACACGTTTTCATTATTGACAGCATCTTTCGCTACCAAAATTATACCTTATAGCTGAATAACAAAAGATAGTAAACATTGGCCATTTACCCTCAGCTTAAAAAAAATAAATAGACTATAGTAAGCACTGATTTTGGAAATAAATTAAAGAAGACTTCTAAGTTTTAGGTAATACAAGCTGCTTGATAGTGTGATTCCGGATATGTAAGCTAATCTCAAGACCCAAGGAAAATGGAAATGGGGATTGATTTAAAACATTTCGTTACTAAAAAGTTAAAACACCATCAAAACAATATCAAAATTGAAATAATAACTAAGTGTATTAAACTTTTACAGCTTGGCAGCATGGTATGGGTGTCTTTAATGTCTTCATTTGCTGATAAATTATTAATATGAGAAAACTATGATGGTAACTTAAAAAATAAATGATATATATATATTAATATATATATATATATATATATATATAATATATCTATAATAATACATAATATAATATATATATATATATAATATATATATAAATATAATAAAGTGAGACCCAATTACATATATGATAGGCGTGGAACGTTAAAAAATAGTATATCATCAGTGGAAATAAGTTATGAAAATAAAAGTATTAACGAAAACAATTAATGAGCGTGGGTTTTTTTTTTTTTGGGGGGGTTGATTGAGTTTTACTTATTATCTGCAGTAGCCTATCACTAATTAACTGCACATATATGTTATTAATGCTTACCTATATTAACTGCACATATAGGTTATAATGCTTACCTATATTAACTGCACATATATTTATGTTATAATGCTTACCTATATTAAACTGCACATATATTGATTATAATGCCTACCTATATTAACTGCCACATATATGGTTATAAGGCTGACCTATATTAACTGCCACATATATGTTATAATGCTTACCTATATAAACTGCACAGTAGTATGTTATAATGCCTTACCTATATTAACTGCACATATATGTTATACTTGTTAACTAGATTAACTGCACATATATGGTCTAATGCTTACCTATACTTAACTGCAAATATATGTTATAATGCTTACCTATATTAACTGCACATATTTGTTAATAATGATCTACCTATATTTCTAACCCGCATTCTTTATTTTATAGGAAAGTAGTGCAAAGTGGTGGATATATTTATGTTAATTATACTTTCATTCTACTTAAAGGAAATCAATAGATAAACTATATATTAAACCTTATGTAAGGATAGTATTAACGCCCCCCCCCCCCCCCCCCCCGAGAATCACGAGAAAAGGAAGGGGACGAAATCAGAAGCCGACAGAGAGAGGAAACGTGAAATAAGTGTGAGTGTGCGGAGGACAATTTTTGAAGAGTTTTAAATCATAAAGAATGAGAGTCTGATGTGGAAGAAAGATAAGCAGCAGCAGGACCACCAGGAAATACTATGATAAAGTACATATGAAGCTTGAGAGAGAGAGAGAGAAGAGAGAGGAGATGACGGGAGATTGGAGGAGGAGGATTGCGGGCCTTAATACGGGGGGGTGGAGAAACTGAGAGGGAGAGACATTAGACGTGGAGAGGAGATGGTGCTCCTCTTTTTTTCTTAGTGGGGGCAGAGAGCTGGGAGAGATGGGAGACGAGACGAGGAGGAGAGACGAGAGAGAGGGAGGGAGAGTAGGAGAGGGGAAGTTGCGCATCGGGGGAGAGGAGAGGAGGAGAGAGAGGAGAGGAGGGTGTCGGGAGGAGGGGGAGAGAGAAGAGAGAGAGAATATTTGTTGGTGGAATCGGAAATACTTGTAAATGTAAGTCGAAAAAGGCCATTAATAGCAAAGCAAATCTGTATTTACAATTGCATGGATATGCAATTGGTAAAAACTTTGTATTTTATTCATATATTCGAAAAACATTTTTTTTGGCAAAAACAACAAAAACATTAAACTTGGACCTCCTGCAAATCATATTTATTTACGAATTCTCTTCAGCGTTTTAAATAAAGCGGTGTCACACGAAACGTTTTTTCCGGCAATTTTGTCGATTGAGCCAGTTTTTTTCTCGTACTATGTTGAGTTCTTTTTACATTCGAAACGGAAAACTAGACTTAAGGTAGATTATGATAGGTGGGCTGATTGTTTACATAACGTGGAATCTTGAAGATGGATGCCAGACTACAATTGCTCGTAAAAAATTGACGGAAAAACCGCTCGTGTCACACTGCCATTAAGGCCGGAGTCACAACCAGCCTTTTTTTTTTTTCGAGCCAAATGTTTACGGGCAATTATGGTCTGGAAAGCTTTAAAAAATTACACTTTATCAGAGTTCAGCCTTCCTAACATAATGTACCTTTCAGTCT
Source organism: Paralithodes platypus (assembly GCA_032716605.1). Lineage (NCBI taxonomy): Eukaryota > Metazoa > Arthropoda > Malacostraca > Decapoda > Lithodidae > Paralithodes > Paralithodes platypus. Next base: position 23,985,918 of record CM064577.1, on the reverse strand, counting down.
AGTTACCGATACCAGTGCTAAAATGTCCCGATAGAATTCGAGGACAAACCTTTGCTCATCGAAAACTGGCCGGAAAAAAAGGCGCTCGTTGTGACAGCCGGCAATTTTATCCTCCCAAATATTATTTCCGGGAAGCATTTTCGATGGACCACGACCATAAAATATAATTGCATGACAATGTTGACATTAGTTCATGGAAGCTTTTTGTGCATCCCGACACGGTTGCAATATATACGCTGGCTGCTGTTTGCACAAATATGTTTGTATATGAATCTCGTCTCTGATTGCAAATGTCACAATACATATCTAGTTTGGGATGTCAAAAACCATTTCGACCTCGAATATTGTTTGGTTTTGGTTAACATTGTATATATATATATAGTGATATATATATATATATATATATATTATATAAAATTAACCAATCATAGGTGGATAGTATGTGTGTTCCTTTTTAAATCAATGCGTTAACTTAAATATATGTTCACTTCATTGTAACATTTATTCTTTCAGTATTTAACTGTTAAGGGTAGAGGGACTGGCCTGTTTTGTTTGGTCTACTTAATTAATTTATTCATTAATTTTTTAAACTCCTCCCTTAGACCTCTATCAAGCCTTAGAATAAAAATCCTAGAAGACCCTCTTTCAAGATAAATTTGGTACATTTTTTGGTAGAACAACAATTTCCCGGCCGAAGGCCGGTTCATCTTAAAATTACAGGCATCGCTATCCGCTCGCCAGGAAAAACATTGGACACCCTAAATGGCACAACGAATGGTCTTAAAATTGCAAAAACGAAATGGAGGCGAAAGGTGTTAAAATCGCCCAAACTAAATGGGCCGAACGTCTTATAATCTCAAAACTAGTGGGGCTAAACATTGGGGAGAAGGGGTCCAGAAAAAAACTGTCTGCCTCCCCTTAATGGTGCATACTGACCTGACCAAGGACGCACTACCGATTAATGTCGGGTGTCGGGAGATAGCGTACGCGGATTTAATTTAATTTCATTTATATCACCCAAGTCCCTGGGTGTTAATTTAAAATTCCTTCCATCAGTTACACAAGGGGATCAGGTTAACATATGCAGTACACACCACGTGGGGGACGGAATACAGTACACCACCACAACGAATAAAGTGTACACACCACACGAAAATTCCAAGTTAGTGACTATAAGTTCTAAAATGTCAATTAAAACCTGATGAAGTTTACCTTCAAATGAAAGGATTTATACCTGTCCCAAAGATAAGGGGTGACCCCCCGCTCTCAACCCTCGAACTATCGTCCAATCGCTTTCATTTCTTGTATCTCTAAATGTTTTTTAAACTATTCGTCCTTCTATCCATCAACATGCTATCCACACACACACATCACACACACTACATCTATCACACACTACATCTATCTCACGCCCCCTTACATCTATCACACACTACATCTACCACACACTGACATCTATCACACCACTACGATCTATATCACATTGCTACATCTATCACGCCCTACATCTATCACAACCCCCTCACATCTATCACACACTACATCTATCCACACCACTACCATCTATCACACACTACATCTATTCAACACACTACTGATATTCACATGACTAAATCTAGCACGCCTACATCTATCACACACTCACCATCTATCACACCCTACAATCTATCACCACACTACATCTATCACACCTATACATATCACCAACTATCATCATACACACTACAATACACACGACCATTATTCACACAATACATCTATCAACACTAAAATCTATCACACACTACATCTAATCACACACTTTACATCTGTATCACACATTACATATTGTATATCACACCCTACATCTATCACACCCTAAATCTATCACACATTACAATACCTGTATATCACACAATACATCTATCACACAATACATCTATCCAACAACATTACATATCTGTATATCACACACTACATCTTATCACACCCTACATCTATCCACACCGTACATCTATGCACACACTACATCTATCACACACTACATCTATCACACCATACATCTCCCATCACACAAACTACCATCTATTCCACACACCCTACATCTATCACCACACTACATCTATCACACCCTACATCGATATCAACACAAACACTTACATCTATCACACCCTACATCTATCACACGCTACGCATCTATAAACACCACCCTACATCTATTAACACACTACATTCTATCACCACCCACTACATCTATCACACACACACTACATTCTTATCACACAACACTACATCTATCACCACACTACATCTATCACACCCTACATCTATCACACCCTACGTCTATCCACGGCTACATCTACCCACACACCCTACATCTATCACACACGACATCTTATCACACAGTACATATCTGTATATCACACACCTACATCTATCACACATTACATACTACCTGTATATCACACACGACAGATTCTATGCACACACATACATCTATTCACACATTACATATCTGTAATATCACACAATAACATCTATCACACCCTACATCTATCACACCCTACATATCTATCACACACTACATCTATACCACACACTACATCTATCCCACACACTTAAATATAAAAATTTGCCATAGATGAAGAAAAGGAAAACGTACATAAATGTATATACAAGGATGGATTTTAAGGAGGTAAATTATCACACAAAATTACCCATTAACTCTATAATAACATACCCTAATTAGTTATATTTTTCTAAATGCACTGGCATACATAAATCAGATAAAATAGACACACTGAGGGGAAAACGGGATAAGTAAATCAAAACTTACATACAAAGTATATAGACACATCTTACGAGAATAGAAAATATGCTAAAAACATTAACTGCTGGAAAAAAAAGGAAAGGAAGCCCGAATTAACACTGCAGACTTGAAGGTGCGGTTTTGTGTGATGGTTGGCAATGGGTTAATGAGAGAGAGACGAATGAGAGGAGAGTGGAGAGAGAGAGAGGAGGAGAGAGAGAGAGGAGGCGAGAGAGAGGCGAGAGGGAGGAGATGAGGAACGAGGAGAGAGAGAGAGAGGAGACGATGAAGCGAGAGGAGGCGAGAGACTGAGTGAGAGAGAGAGGAGAATGGAGAAGTGGGAACCAGAGAGACGAGAGAGAGAGAGAGAGAGAGAGAGAGAAGATATTAATACAAATATATACACGAATACGTCATACCCATAAACAAAACTGCCACAGGTGACGTAAACCAAATCCCCCCACCCTCCCCTCCCTTTACCATAATTTACAAATACCACGCTATAAAACACACTAGGTGGCACTTAATAGCATGGATCGTTTTGTTGGTTAATTTGATCCATAATAGAACCCTTCAGTAACATCTCCAGTAATATACCCCGATGCCTTCCAAACCTACCAGTAAGTCATATCCATAGAACACCCACAGGCTCTTCACCCACCATCAGATCTCCCTCTTGTAACTCCCAATACTAATACGTTGACTTATAGTTATAAATCCTTACAGTCTGGAACTATGCCTGCTCCGTGGAAGCTAGCCAACGTAACACTGATATTAAAAAAGGCAGTAAATCCCTACCCTGTAACTATCGTCCAATTAAATTAACCTCAGTTGTATGTAAAATGCTAGAAACACTCATAAGAGGCCAGACTCGTAAATCACATAGAGGAAAATAATATAATTAAAGATACTCAACACGGCTTTCGGCTTTCGTAACAAACGTTCCTGCTTAACAAATCTCTTAGACTTCTTCCACGATACCCTCAAGCTCTCTGATGGGAGTGAAGCTGTAGATATTATATACCTTGATTTTCAAAAGGCCTTTGACAAAGTTCCCCACAAACGTTTACTGTTAAAACTAAAACCGCATGGAATACAAGACGGTGTGTTGAAATGGATAGAAAAATTGGCTCTTGACGACAGAAAGCAAAGATTAGTCATAAACGGTTAGGCATCTAATTGGACAAATGTAAGTAGCGGGATACCCCAGAGATCGGTACTAGGACCAATTCTCTCCAATTGACATCAACGACATAGATGAGGGTCTCACCTGTACAATCTTAAAGTTCGCTGACGATACAAAAATTACAAATAGCGTACTCTCAAAATAACAAGTTGACAATTTGCAACACAATCTAGATAAGTTGTCATGTTGGGCCCAAATTTGGCAAATGAGATTCAATGCATATAAATGTAAAGTACTACATATCGGATACCGAAATGAGAAAGAAAAACTATTCGATGAATGGCACTCAGCTTAAGAGTGTAGACAGAGAAAACCGATCGGGAGTAAACAATATCGAGTAACCTAAAACCGACGTCAACAATGTTCAGAAGTGTTAAGAAGGCAAACAAAATAATTGGCTCTATAGGCAGGTCATTTGAGCATAAATCCAAAGAAGTTATCCTAACCCTTTACAATTCCTTAGTCCGCCCTCTTCTGGAATACTGCGTTCAATGCTGGTGCCCGTATTACCAAAAATATATAGACAAGCTAGAACGAGTTCAACGTAGAGTTACCAAAATGATACCTAGCCTAAAGAACAAACCATACGAGGAGCGTCTTAGAGAATTAAATACATTTCCTTTAACCCAACGCAGATTGAGAGTCGACTTAATTCAAGTGTTCAAAATCACCAAAGACATCGACAATATGAACTGTAGTAAGTACTTCACTATCGACCAATCTAATTACACGCGGGGAAACGGTTGCAAAATTGTTGATAAATCTTTTAACTCTCACGAATCTAAGAAGTTCTTCAATCAAGTTGTCAACTTGTGGAATGGGCGTCCCCGAGACGTTATAGACCGCAGCACCGTTGATTCTTTTAAACTTCGCCTAGACAAATATCTTGCATCAAACCCGCGACTGACTGTGTTTGTAAATGAATAACATTATTATATTCCTCCTTCAGATTCATCAAGGATTATTGCGTATTATTACCAAGACGTTACTCTCTTTTTCCCAGATATACAAAAGATCACTTATAACTGTGTTATTTTACTAACCCATCTGTCCCCTACTAAACTTCCTAATCCTGCCACGGGTATTAGTTCCCTTTCCAATTTTCCTTTACCCACTCTAAACCACTGTTTGGACATTTGATCCGCAGTGCTTTGGAGGACAAGCAGCCTAGAGGGGTCACTAGACCTGTTGTTGCTTGATTTACTTTGTACTCCTTTGTATTTATCCAACACAAACCAATCTTTTTCCTGGCACCAACCAACACTCTTTTTGGTTCTATCTAAATGCATCCAATTCCGCCTTTTCATCCACATGCCCATTTGTCGAGACGTTAGTGTTGCATTATTCACCTTAGCTATTTCAGTATTCAAGGCCGTATTTCCTGGCTACCATTAAACGATGTTTTTATCCTTGGGAAGGATTATGGGTGTTGAAGGGTTAAGGGATATTGTTTTTATTCCTCTCCTTCCCAAAGATACGTATTTAACTCAATGTAATCTTGTATTAGCCCCATTTTGTGTTACTAAAATGGTCGTTTACAAAGTTACTTAGGACTATTTATGCAATGGATGTTGGCAGTTCTAAAAAGGTTATCAAAATCACTCTCCGGGTACTTTCTATCTGTACATAATTAATATATTAGGTAAAAATATTTTAGAAACAACTATTAAATGAATTTGGAGTGTTGAAATTGGTCTTGCATGTTCCTTTAAATTACAAACATTGTATCTAAGCTGAGCATATTATGAATCCGTCATTAGCTTAAAAACATTAAGCTGCTGATTAAGTGGGAATTTGTGGAGGAGTATTGCTTTTGTAAAAATATTATAATGTCATTATAATTATTATACTTTTACAAATACTTTAAAACTTTATCTTTACAAACGAATTTCCAAACCGAGATACGAACATATCTATGGATAACTAAGTTTTCTTTAGTAACTTGACCATTACACAAACTTAATCCTGATTCCTGACGTCACCGGTGGATATATACTTGGATTTACCACTACTAATTATCCAAACAATATTTGTACTGAGGTAATTATCGGATGTAAAGTGAGAATTGTTTCCTTACTTACCGGCAGTGTCCTGTGTATCTAACTGATTCTTGAAAGCAAATGGCGGATGAAATATGATGTCAGTGACTCTTTAAGATTGTGTTTAGGCAGGTAGTATATAAATAAGCATATGTATCAATGTGTGTGTGTATGTGTGTGTGTGTGTACAAGCCCGTGTCTTGGCGTCTTTGGTAATGTAAGGTCAAATAGGATATATCGGATCACTGGATCTTTAGAAGCTGTCAACATAAATTCTCCTTACACGGTCATTTATCTGGTCATAAATTGAGTCTCCACTGACTACCCCCGTAATAGTAGTTTGAGACAATATTCTTGATACAAAGCTAACACAAAATTACATATAATATCTAGTTCGAAGTAACTTATTCAATTCTGTGTAATTGGATATATCTATCTATACATCTACAGCATATCTATCTATATATATATATATATATATATACCGTATAGTTAGTTATTATCGTGGTCAATTCATTATATCAACTCCATCAATTCACCACACCCTCCTTCATTAATATATCTATATATAATTAATTTATATAATTTCCCTATACTGTAACATAATTAATGCAATCGAAATTTTGGATAAATATGATTAAAATTAGCATTTCATAAAATATAACATTTGTACTTTATGCATAACCTAGCTAGTGTTTAAGCATAACTCTGTGTATGGGTGAGCTGTGGTCTAATACATGGTGCTTATGTTTTTTTTTTTTTCAGTCTTTTCTATCTTCTCTGTTGGTGTTTTTTTCAGGTGTCAATTTTTTTTTAAGGTTTTATTGAATAGAAGGTGTCAAATTTTTTGACAGAAGGCTTTTGTAAATTTTTCGATAGAAATTTTTTCGGCGAAGCCGGATGTGTTTTTTACTGGCTCGCTATCGCTTTAACGTCTTTAAATAGTTGGCTGAATGGGGCCGCTAACTAATAAAAAAAACAGGTAAGAGGTCTGGAGGAAACAACACACAACGAAACATGGTGAAAGAGAGAGAGAGAGAGAGAGAGATGAGAGTGAAACGGAGACGAGAGAGAGAGAGAGAGAGAGAGAGAGAGGCCGATAAAAAGGGGAACATGAGTTTAATAACAGACGGAGGATGAGCTTCAAAACTGGACCGTGGAGAGATATAATGAACACCAGAGGCACAAAGTAGCAGTGAGCGAAAAGAATGGTTGAAATCCGAATAACGTTTCTTGAATATGCAGAACGAAAACACTCCATATATGATTTGTAACCAGGTAAAATATATTCACAGGTTTTCTTCGTGCACTGATAACGTAATTAAGACATATAATCCTACAGAAGGTCGGGTTCAAGGTCACTGGTTAAGGCTAAGGTTCAATTATTTCAGTTGGAATTAATTGAATTCGGATGCCATCGATCTTACTGTGCTAGCCGTTGTTTTATGCACACAAATATAATGGTCCAATACACAAGTAGTTGTTGTCCATTTGCTTACACTATTTATTCCAATTGCAAAAAAATTGCTAGGATATTCTCTCTTTTTTGTTATCTCTCTCTCTCTCTCTCGCCGATGACTCAATACTTCATAAAGTATTGTTTAGATTATCAAGGAAATTTTTTAAAATGGAATGCAGAACGGAAATAAAAAGCAAATAGTTATACATAGACGAAGAAAAAGAAGACAATGTGTACAAATACCAGACCTTTTTCACAGATTCCAAGAAAACATATTTTCCATTCGATAATCATAACCCATTTGGCCATTTCCAGGCGTAAAATTAAGTAATATTACAGTGACCCTACTAGCCAAGAAAGGTATCACATGCACCTAAGTGACAAGGTAAAGGTTATAATGAATAACATTAATTATGTTACATTACTATGAACATTAACAGCAAATCACACACAGGTATCACACACAATTATTGTCCTCTCTCCCTCCCTGCCCACCCCGAACCAACTTCCAGAAGCACATCCATACTCATATCTCTCACCGATCCATCCACTCACTCACAGACAACACGCAGCTGCATGCACGACCTCCCGAAATCCATCCTTCCGAATCCTCCCTTCCTCGCGAGGACAGAGTCCACCTGGCCAGGCTGAGATGCGGACACCATCCAGCTCTCCTGAGCTATCAGAAGAGACTGGATGACTCCGTTGTCGACGCCTGCCCGGGATGTAACACAGCACCCCATACCATTAAACACATCATAGAAGACTGCATTTCACACAACCACTTACGCCAACAACACAATCTACAACGGTAGATACTCAATGAGAGCTCTGTGGGAAAGCCCAATCATGGCCATGGCCTTCCTCAGGGACTCGGGGCTGTTCGGCCAGGCAGCTTAGGGAACAACAACAACAACAACAGCAAATCAAAATAGCATATTAATTATCTGTTACGCTGACATTTGTTGGTCCTGATTTTATTATGCATCTGTTTTCATACAACATATTACATCTTAAAGACCCACTGACATTATTTTTATCGAGTATTATTTTTCTTAGATCGATTACCTGTATTATAATGAAAAATGACGTAAACAAAAGGTATCTTACAGTCAATTGATACCTTGATACACAAGATTGAATAATTTATTAGTGACAAACGCCTTACGAGCGGGCCCGTCAGTAACTTCTACTACCCGCCAAGCGGGTGGTTTTACCCTAAACGACCTTGTTTCCGTGCTCTTTTTCATGCATAAACAAGAGCCAGAGCGTAATACAATTATGAATCCCTGAAAGGGCGATAATTGAGCTTTCCAATGACACCAGAACCATCCTTCTACGACCACGCATTCTCTTGCAACGATCGTGCAAGACGAAGGAAAAATCCCTAAAATACGGTAATTTCCTTACATAATTCCCTGTGTAGCGAGGCAGTGAGTGTGGATGTGGTGTGTTAGTCCAGTAAATCTAGCAATCATTTAACTGGACCTAGAACAAATTGCAATAGAAGGTTTTTTGGCTTTAACTTGTTTATTAGGTCCCTCTGATGAACATATAAAAAGTCTCCAACTTTTGGACACTGGGAAAGTGGTTAATTTGCATAAATTCAAGATGGCCGCCGTCCAAAGCTTCAATTTACAGATAACTTTTTTCTGGTTGCTCCTAGACCCTATAAATGTATTACAAACAACGTTTTTTGGCTTTAACTTGTTTATTAGGTCCCTCTGATGAACATATAAAAAGTCTCCAACTTTTGGACACCTGGAAAGTGGTTAATTTACAGCCGAAAAACCTTACAGACAGGCTGAACTGTCTCTTTCACAAGGGGTGACACAGGCACTTTGTGCTTGTATGGGTTTTTTTGACCTGTTGTCCCTCTTTTTTATAAAAAAAAAAAAAAAAAAAAACCCATGACGTAGTATGACGTCATTCAGAGCCAATTATGTAATTCATGATAGGAGTTCGTATTCACTTGGATCATCGGTGCTTGCATCAAAGTTGCTATTTTGACAGAGTCCTTTACATTGACCACATGCACTGGAACATTCAAGCTCATTCCGTTTGCAACTACAGCGTTGAGTGTCACAGTTGCCCTTACACTGACATCTGGCCAATTTCAGTAGTGAATCAGGAGCCACTGGCGAATCCATCGTCTTCGGTTCAAGCTGTCCCTTCCGCAGACACCAGCCCCATTTCTCGGGGTCCACACAGTTCCCCATCCATTCCTGGACCTGACAATAAACTCGGAACGAGTGGTATTTGGCTGCATCGGTTGTTGGGGGAAGGCTGTGAACTTCAACGGTAGTTGAACTTTTTGCCACCTTGTTGCAAAACTTTGTCTTTCGCAGTCCGTCAAGGGTGTCATTTCCTTTTCCCCCGTACAAATAAACCAAGGCCTTTTTACCAGCTGATGATATCGCGTCTTTACTTCCACTTTGGCAACAGAATGCTTCTATACATTTCAAGAAACCGTTGTCTTCCCTCACTTTCCTCAAGGCAGCCCCTTTACCAATACCATACAGTCGTGAGGTTGTGTCACATCCACAGAGTGCATGGACAACTGGCAGGACACGACAGATGCTTTCACCGAGAGCTTCTGCTACTGAGTTAATATGCCAACATTTCCCACCTTCCTTGCTCGACTTGAAGTACAAATCATTCATCCCTCGTTCCGCATAATGACACAACAGCACCAACAAGTCTGTGTCCTCACCTATCACATATGTCACGGTTTCCCTTGCATGCTCAATTCCCTTCTTCGCAATCATGACATCTGCATCTGCTGGCGCATTGACACAGTCAATTCCATTTGCCTTGAATGTTTCACACAATAAGTCAATGAAGTTTTGCTTATTGTCCGAGTTTGACAAGAAGTTTTCCTTTTTTGACCGAAGGGGCATGGTTGGAGTGAACATCACCTTTTGACCAAAGACTCCTTTTGATCGTCGATTGTGTGTCATGTCCTTGGTAGTAGGTCCTGATTTATAACCGTCGAATACAACCACCGGGTTGAGAAAGTTTTTGGAAACATGCTTCATGTACATGCTTGCAATGTCCTCAAATGTGTCACCCTTCTTCCATGGAATCCTTTGCAATAAGGAACCACCATCCAGAACATGGGTCACAGTCCTTTCTTCCTCAAATGATTCCAATGACGACTTGGGAACAACAGCAGCTATCTCATCTCCTAGCTGTGGTTTATTGGCTTCCCTGAGCCTCCCCCACTTATCGAACAGAGCAGTAGGGTAGCTAGACAACTCATACGCAAAGACCTCTTCAACACCTAAGTCCCTGTTATTAGCAAAGATGAGGAGCCTCTGGAAAAGGAGCTGTGGGTCGATTGGTACTTTTTCAGCACTGATTGTAACCTTTGCACCCAACGACTCAACTTGATCTTTCTTCCTAAATGAAAAGTCAAAAGCATTGCTACCTTCCATCTTCTGCACAATGTTCATACCAACCTCATACAGTAAATGAGGATTGGCCGAGGCTGGTCCTGTCACACCGTTGGCAATATTCCTGAGTTCATTTGATTCTTGAAATGGATCATAATCCTTGAAGAATGCGAGAACCTTCTCTGTGTCCTTCCTATCTCGTTCACGCCTTGCTTCAGTCATTTCTTTGTGCTGCTCAGAGGTGTGGAAATGCTTCCCTGTCAGTTCTTGCATAACTTCACTCACCTCAGCGCAGGCTGGCATAGCAAGTAACCAGCGCAGGCGTTGCGTTTCCTCCATGCCCCTACCACGTGTCAATCCACCATTCGTTTTCAAAGAGCGCATCAAAACCTGCTCTATAACCAAGTCGCTTGGCAGTCCTGCCCACAGCCGATCACTTCGGCGGATCACAAATAGACCGGAGTTCAATTGACAGAACATGTCTGGGTTGAGCTGCTCAAGTTCAATCATGTCTTGAATGTACACATGGGCTGACTTGGCATAATTGTTATGACCACACGCTGCAAAGTACGGCAACATCTCCTGGAGTGTTCCGAGGTACAGTAGGAAATCGCCCATTCTCAGTGCCCTCAGGAAGCGACGCAGCAGGTCAATCATGTCCATGTATTGAATCCATAGCTTTCCCATCTTATGCTCTGCTAAGGAGCTCTTCTCAGCTTTAAGTTTTTCAGAAATTCTGTTGAAAACGTCTTTACTGCAGACTTCATCCGGTGAAACGTCTTCACGCAACAGCTTATCCAAAAGATCTGCAGCCTCCTGGAAGTCCTTGCATGCGTCACTTTCCTCATCTACCATTGAGAGGTTGACACCGTATGTCCTGCCTAACACAATCGAACTCAAGGCTGTGTCAACCAAGAAGTGGCCTCTGATTGCTCGTGCATAGGCTTTCCCACTCAGCATTTGGGTCACAGCATTTTCAGCGTATATAAGTTCCAAAACCTCCTTAAGCCCAGATGCTTCCATAACATGGCCCATGCATCCCAAAAAGCTCATCACAGAGTGAAAGCCACCAAGGTTCAAAACAATGGGTTTCAGTTCGCTTCCTTCCTTCTCATGAACAATGATGGTCTTCGCTTTCCAATAAAGCGGTTGGTCGAATGTCAGCATTGGCGTCGTTCCCTGGCGATGGCTTTCCGCAGCAACGAAGTGAAGTGTTGAGTAAATACAACTCATGTCCGTAGGGTCCATGTCAATCATGGGCAAGAAATGGACGGATGATTTCCCTGGGTGTGGTCCATGGCACACACTCTGCATTAAGCCGGACCAGCCTGGTCGTTTTGCTCGAAGCAACCATGACGTTTTCCACAGTATGTCCAGATTTTCAAGCTTGTCAGATGCTGAAATGGGGTCAAGCTTTCTAAATTCGAGAGGCCCACCCTTCTTGCGAACACTGCGGTAGTATTTGATTTCAATTTGAGCTGCCGTGAAGTTGTTTTCAGGTGACTGCAATCTTGGTATTGATGTTGTGTCTCTTACTTCAGGGGTGACAGCAACAATTATACCCATACCATGGTATGTTCCTCGCCCATCAAGCGTACGCAAGTTGTGATCAACATTGTCTGCAACGAACTGTCCAAACCTGCCTACAGTGGATATGTTGGTGCCCCTGAAATTGGCAGCACACTTCGAAAACCTCAAAACTTCTGCGTAAGGCAGACAGAAGCCGTGGCTGCGTAAACTGTCCACAAGAAAGCGGGAACCAAAGTGCTGGTGCATTTGAACCGCCAATCCATACTGAATGGGTGCTACAATGGCCCTTGGTCTGGTAAGTTGCACGATACTTTGTCCAATTGATGCAACTTCAAGATCACATGACTTGCCACTGAACGTCTCTTGCAGCAATATACGAAGGGACTGCGGAACGTACGCCACATTCTTTTCCAGCGACCGGAGTTCAGAAGGATCTGGATAGAAATCTCTACAAGTATCAATGTTCTTTATATCTGCTTTGATCAACCGTGCCGCAGCCCTGACTATCTTTCTTTGTTCTGCTTCCTCATCATCAGTCTGTGGTGAGTCTTTGAATTGTTGCAAAATCTTTGCAGCACTTTCTTTGACAGTTACAACATCGCTGCGTCCATGCACGTTACTAATAACCAGTTCATCCCCAAAATATGAAATAAGTTTCTGTTTCATGTATTTTACACTATACGCTTCAACATCAGGGCACAACTGGGACATTCTATCAACGAGATCAACCACTGTAGTCTGTTCATCATCATTGCCACTGACTAGGTCCTCGATTGCGAGTAGAAATGCTTCCTCTCGTGAGGCATCTACTTTGCGACCCTTGCGAGGAGGTTCACTGTCTGCGGAATCACGATATTTGGAGGGGATCTGCCTATGTGTCTGGAAATTTGAGCTGCACTGCTTGTGATATATTGCGTCAGCTGCTGGAAGATCGCGTGCAAAGTTAATTCGGCCTCTAACAGTGTCAGCCCACTCATCAGCCCTGGCATCACATGCAGAAAGTATTGTCCTTTGAAAGTTGAAGGTGCGTACTGGATACACTTCTTCTGAATCATGCTTTGTGTCCAAATAGATTTTTGTACCACAAAAAAAGCAGTTCTCTGTAAAACAAAAGTATGGTGTCTGAGAACGAAGAGCAGGTTTTTCAGGACGTTTCTTCTGCTTCCCAGGAATTCTATTTGGCTTCGTATTGACATGCTTCTTTCGGCAATCAATGTGCACCGTTTGGCCCTCGGACATGGTAATTGATGGCGTTCCACGTTCAGTACTGGCCTTGTTGATAGTATCTGCTCCCTTCGCCCTCAGCTTGACTGTTTCTCCTTCGTCTAACGTGTTTGAGCAAATGCCGCAGGGATTATGCACCACCTCTTCTTCCATGGCTTCGGTAGATGTCGCACCAATCTGTTGAAACAAGAAACAAGATGATGGGATTAGTATAGGCCTAGGCAAAATGTAATAGACAATAATGTGCAGTAAAGGTAGGGCTTGACCTAGAACAAATTGCAATAGAAGGTTTTTTGGCTGTAAGGTTTTTTGGCTGTAAATTAACCACTTTCCAGGTGTCCAAAAGTTGGAGACTTTTTATATGTTCATCAGAGGGACCTAATAAACAAGTTAAAGCCAAAAAACGTTGTTTGTAATACATTTATAGGGTCTAGGAGCAACCAGAAAAAAGTTATCTGTAAATTGAAGCTTTGGACGGCGGCCATCTTGAATTTATGCAAATTAACCACTTTCCCGGTGTCCAAAAGTTGGAGACTTTTTATATGTTCATCAGAGGGACCTAATAAACAAGTTAAAGCCAAAAAACCTTCTATTGCAATTTGTTCTAAGTCCAGCCCTACTTTGACTGGTCTATGTGGAGGCGACGTCAGTTGCCGCACAGGACCCGTGCCCGGCGTGCCGAACGGTCAGATCCGACTTATGCTCCTCCCACCGCTCGTCTCTCTCTCCGAGCCAAATATTGCTCAAAATTGCACACCGCCACATAGTCCTTTCTTCTCTAGACCGACTTAAGTCCGGCCCCACTAAACAAGGGTTAGAATGAAAGACTCTACCGATAAAGCCAAAAGTCAGGAAACATATACAATAGTCTAATAACCAAAACAATTTATAGTTATTATCACTTGGTGCAAACAATGGTACCTTGGTCTTATGAATACATTAGCACATATTTAATTTCAAATTAACATGCCTTCCTGTGATGGAAATAATTTAAAATATATATTATCACTACTGCTCCATCCATGATTAACTTAACTTGTAATTTGATGTACTTTGCGAAGAAAACATTTGTTTACCTGAATTGATTGATAATTGTGTTATCATAATATTATCAACTAGTTATAAATGTAAATTTATTAGATTAACAAACAATTGTTCAGGTATAAGGGTTATATATTCTACACTTTAATATGTCAATATAATGGAAATCATAATCTCAGTCAATCGGTGCCAATGACACTTTCACAATGTCTGTGTATGAAGACGCCTTTCTTCCTTTTACTCTGCCTATCATTAGACGATATTATGCAAAGAACCTCTAGGAATCGAAGGGGTCAAAACCAACTCAGTTATGCCTCATCTTCCACTGAAATGTCCTCAGTGGAGTAGAATCGTCCATTGATAACCAGAACACAATATTAAAAATTGTAATTATTCTCAAGGGGTTAAACACGGTGATTGACTGGGCATCAAACAGTAAATCGAAACAGCTCAGGAATTAACCACACTGAAAATGACATAGAACATATCCTACTGTAATATGAATCTTATGGGAACAAAATACATATCATTATGTTACATGAAATTAAAGTGCTTGATATATTATACAAAAAAATACATTATACAATTTTCGAATGTCTTTATAGCTATACTGTATGTTCCCAATTGTCTTTATTATATTATGAATTCCTGAAGTGCAAAGAAATGCATTTTGGCCCACCGGTTATGAACCACTATATTAGGTCACTACAAAAAGCTAACTCTCCAACGAAATAGTCAAAATGTACTGCTAATAAATACCTGCCCTAACTGGCCAACACCTCACCACTAAATATTCACCCCCAATAAACGTAACCATTGGCTACTCTATATATTCAGCCCATATATGAATAACTATTGTTATATTCAACACACAAACACCGTAGGCAGGATTATCCAAGCACAATATACTGTATAGCCTATTAGTTTTGAACCGCAGTCCTCCCAACGCAAAGTACCCAAATGTTTGGTTCTGTAAAACTAAAGCTACCGTTTGTATGTACGGTAAATATTAATATGGAAAATTCCCTGTCAGAAAATGGGACAGAAACACAGACAGACAATGGAATTGCATTACAAAATGCATAATAATATATATATATATATATATATATATATATATATATATATATATATATATATATATATATATATATATATATATATATATATATATATATATATATGTGTGTGTGTGTGTGTGTGTGTGTGTGTGTGTATATATATATATATGCGTGTGTGTGTGTGTGGTGTGTATATCATCTTCATATCTGCATTTCAATGACTTATCACGTAATCCACATCTTCGAATTTATAGTGTGTGTGTGTGTGTGTGTGTGCGCTAATCACCACTTGAAAGGACTGCAAAACAAACACAATTTCAAAGGGAATATTTGATAGACTTTAATATCAAAATGGAAACAAATGTGTGTACTTTGCTTCCTTCCGGGAGAATGTACTCATCTACTGCAATGTATCAATTCACAATTAAGTAATATTACTGAACACATAGACAAATAAAGAGTTAGCAACTATGTTTGTTCCAGGTTGAACATATCTTTATAATAGAAGTATATTCCACATAATACTATACGGTACTAACTAATCTCGCAAAGAAGCCTCTCCCCATTTTATATCCTCGCACAGGATCAATGCAACCCAATTACTAGCAATTTTTAAATTAAGTGATGATCAAGCATAATATCTGAACTGAAATACGTAAGATATTATGCATTACATAATGATAACGGATAATACAAAGTGAACAAGATATAAAGATATACCAATATCGGGATTCGTTCACTATCTTAGCCAATAGGAGCTTTGATTCCATGTATGTTGAGTTGTATTATGACTAGTGTGTTTTATTCGGTGGTCGTATTATGTTACATTCCGCGTCTGTTCTTTGGTAGTGGAGGATGTTATGGTGCTGGTTGTGGCTGTTGTGGTGCTGGTTGTGGCTGTTGTGGTGCTGGTTGTGGTGGAGGTATACTAGGTGTTGTGGTGATGGTGGCTGTGGGTGATGTGTTGGTGGTTATGGGTGTTGTAGAGTTGGTTGTGGAAGGGGTTGTGGGCGTTGTGGAGGAGAAGGGATGGCTGAAATTGAGTGGTTTGGGAGAGTGGGAGTTGGTGTGGTTAGGAGTGGTTGTGGGGGTGGCTATGGTAAGCAGCCATAGGTCTAGTTCATTGTTTATATGAGTTGAGTGTAGTGCAATGTATGTGGACCCATTGAGTGCAAACATTGTATTTTTGTGAGTAGTGTCATTTTGTGATTTGCTGAGCGCATATGTGACAGGCGTATGTTGTCGGTCCACAGTTAAGGTACAGTATATAAATAATACAGTATATATACAGGGTGTTTCATAAATACCTTTCATAAATTTCAGAATGAATAGACCTAGCAATAATAAATATACTTTACTATGTGACGGTTTTGGAAATTTCTCATATTTACCGGGATATTACACATTTTAGTTTAAATAGGAAAGTCTAGGGGGTGAACACAATCAGTAGATTACCATCACCTCAGAACAGCATCACAGCAGAAAATCCACATGCAACAACAACGAGGGGACATCAGGAACGCTTTTCGATTAATGTTTGGGCCGGTATTCTTGGTGACCATCTAATCGGACCTTTTATGTTACCACAACGACTTACAGGCAATGTGTACACCAGATTTCTTCAGGATGACTTACCCATACTACTTGAAGATGTGCCTCTCAGAACACGTAGATAAATGTAGTTCATGCAGGATGGGGCTCCAGCTCACTTTGCACGAGGTACGAGGGATTTCCTTAATGTTATGTACCCTGATAAGTGGATAGGCCGTGGTGGTCCCATCGCCTGGCCACCTAGATCACCGGACCTAACTCCACTTGACTTTTATCTTTGGGGACACTTGAAGAGCAGGGTGTATGCTACACAAATCAACACCTGTCAGCAACTGTGGCAACGAGTTCAAGAGGCATGCAGAGAAGTAAGAAACACACCAGGGATATTTGAAAGAGTGCGACAGTCTCTTATGCGCCGAGCCCAAGCCTGTATCAACCAAGGTTAAGAGATACAACAGGTTGGAGCATGGGGTCACTCAAACTCGTACCCGCTCGCGCATGACGTCACAATGAAGGAAGGGTCAGAGGTCACTCGGCTGTATACACTTCATTCTCAAAGGAGCAGCCGAGCCAGCACTATCCTCCGTTTTCTTTGACTTCATACCGTGATGCTATAACTACTGTATAATGCCGTGTGAAAGTGTAGCTCTTCTATTTTAACTAAACAAAATGCCTATGTATTGTCAAGTTGCTGGATGCAAGTCGATATTTATCAAAGGAAGTAACATAGCATTCCATACATTTCCCAAAGATGAAACACTGCGGTCAAAATAGAGTAATCTAAGTGGGAAAAAAGGCTGTATTATTTCACCAACAGCAAGGATCTGCACTAAACATTTTGAATCCTCAGCTTTCGAAAGACACTTGAAATACGAACTGCTTGGACTACCAGTACCTTACAGCCAAATAAGATTCAAACCTGGAGCATTACCAACTCTGCATTTGCCTGCCCAGGCTGCCTCTGAAAGCGAGTCCAAGAGAGGCCGAAAGCGAGTTCGAGATGACGACGACACCAAAGTGACTGAGCAACAAACAAACCGTGATGCAAGTGACCAAAATAATCTACAAGATGATGCAACCGTGAACACCGACGCACCATTGAAAGAAATAGGTGAGTTTATACCTGTGCTATATATATATATATATATATATATATATATATATATATATATATATATATATATGAGAACATAAGAAATGAGAGTCTGCAGAGAGCAGATTGGCTCACACAAGGCAGATGCCTTTCATACCAAACCTATCTCGTCCTATATGTGCTTATCTAATTTTATCTTGAAGCCCACACTGTCCTTACATCTAGAATTATTTGTATGTATGTGTGTATACCGCTATATAAAAGGTTCAGATTATGCTGTTCAAATTTGATGTCCTCATTACAGAATGGACATAGTTTATTTGGAGTCAGTAGGCTACAACGAAGAATGACCAAAATTATCCATAATATTATATATCTTCCATAAATAGAAAGGTTGAATAAATTAGGCTTGCACTCGTTACAGAGGCCCATCTCGTCCACATGCCTATCTAATTTGATCTTAAAGCTCTCTATCATTCTTGATCTCACTATAGCACTTGGTAACCTATTCCACATATCTACAACTCTGTTACCAAACTAATATTTGCCTATATCTTTTCTGAAACGAAATGTATCTAATTTGAAAACATTTGTTGGAGTTCTTTCGCTATCACTGAGCTTTAGTACATTGTTCATGTCCCCTCTATTAATCCCACTACGTGACTAACCCCCTTGAACACTTCTATCAAATCCCCTCTAACTATGCGTCTTTTTAACCAATGAACATAAGAACATAAGAAAATGGGAGTCTGCAAAACGCCGATCGGCCCACACAAGGCAGATCCCTGTCACACCCAACCCCAATTACCTAAGAACATAAGATCACGGGAAACTGCATATGGCCATGCGGCCCACATGAGGCAGCTCCCATTCACACCCAGCCCATATCAGCCATATGGGAGCCTAATTAAGCCTAATGTAAGCCTAATTTCTTCAACCTTGCTTCATCTGGAAGATTTCTAATACTATGGATTATTTTTGTCCTTCTACGTTGTACTCTCTCCAAGGAATCATTCTGTAATTAAAATTTAACAGCATATATAAGAAAAGAACATACGAAAATTTGAGTCTGCAGAGAGCCGAATGACCCACACAAGGCCCATATATATATTATATATTTTGGCAGGGGGGTTATAAAAAGTAGTTATACTATACCTGTGACTAGATATTGTAGTTATACATATTACATTTATATCAGTTTGGTA
The DNA here is from genome assembly GCA_032716605.1 of Paralithodes platypus. Classification (NCBI taxonomy): domain Eukaryota; kingdom Metazoa; phylum Arthropoda; class Malacostraca; order Decapoda; family Lithodidae; genus Paralithodes; species Paralithodes platypus. The sequence goes on along the minus strand of CM064577.1, from coordinate 23,966,346 downwards.
CTAGGGCGCATGTTGCTAGAGAGAGAGAGAACTGCGTTTCAGAAAAGATATAGGCAAATACTGGTTTGGTAACAGAGTTGTAGATAGGTGGAATAGGCTACCGAGTGTTATAATAGGATCAAGAAAGATAGATATAAAATTAGATAGGTACATGGACGAGATGGGTTTGTTGTGAAAGGGTTCTGCCTTGTGTGGGCAAATCGGCTCTCTGCAGACTCGTATGTTCTTAATACGAAAAATAGTAATAATAATACAATATCTATATACTGATATATACAATACACCGTATACATTTATTTATATATGTATACGGTATATATATATATATATATATATATATATATATATATATATATATATATATATATATATATATATATATATATATATTAGAATAGTACCTAGAATATGAAATGGGTGAAGAAATAGAAAGTTTGAGAGGAATAGTGGATGGGAGGAGTTTAATCTGTGATTAGAGGGCCAGGTGGGTCCATTAATAACAATTTGTGCTCCTCCCATTCACTAATACCGGTACATCTTAACTAAGGTCAAGTAGGTATTAAATAAAACCGGCGGGAGGGGAGGGTCTGGGGGAGTAATTTTGTAGCTATTAAATGTGATTGGCTAGGGATTACTATGGATGTATCTTCTCCATCACCGCTACCAACTTCTCCATCATCACCACTTTCTTCTCCAGCACCACCACTTTCTTCACAATCATCACTACCATCTTCATAATCACCCCTATCATCTTCACCACCACCACCATATTCTTCAGATTACATTAAGCTCAATTATTGTTAAAGGATATTTTTAGCCCACCTGTGTGTGTGTGTGTGTGTGTGCAGGTGTGTATTTGTGTATTATATATATATATATATATATATATATATATATATATATATATATATATATATATATATATATATATATACGTTCTTATATCCGTGTCTTCTTTACTCTTCCAGAAAACACAGAGCCCATCCCCCAAAACATCAACAAGGGAGGTGTGACTTGGCAATTCCGAGAGAAAATAAGGAAGCTGCAACTTCAACTCACAGCTGCTACTGTCCTGAGTTTGGCTGTAACAAAGGAAAGAGATGATCTTCTGGCTGAAAAATCGGAATGGGAACAAGAAAAAACATCTCTGAAACAACAGATAGAAAATGTTAGGAATAGTCTATGCGCTTATTTTTCCAGTAGTCAAATACATTCTATTTTAACAGGCAAACCAGTTAGTCACTGGCAAGAAGACGACATCAGCAGAGCAATCACTTTACGTAGCCTGAGCACAAAAACCTATAGGTATTTAAGGGAAAAGATTAAGTTTCCACTACCATGCATAAGTACCCTAAATCGATGGATTGCAAAAGTTAGTGTGGAACCAGGAGTACTGTCATCAATTATTAAAGTTTTACAATACAAATCCACGTCAATGACAGATTTTGAGCGACTGTGTGTATTGTCATTTGATGAGACAAGTATAGCTCACGAATGGACTTATGATAAAGCAACTGACACACTTTATGCACCCAAAAACAGAGTACAATGTGCGATGATAAGAGGATTGACGAGCCCTTGGAAACAACTCATATATTATGATTTTGACACAAGCATGACCATGGACATTCTGTTTGAAATTATTTCTAAGGTAGAAGCAGTTGGATTTTTGGTAGTTGCTATGGTCAGTGACTTAGGACCAACAAACCTGAGGCTATGGAAAACATTAGGTATCAATGTAGACAAACCATTCTTTACAAATCCAGCTGCTTCTAACAGGAATATATATGTTTTTGCAGATGCCCCCCATTTAATCAAACTAATTAGGAACAATTTCCTTGACTCAGGTTTTCAGTTAGATGACGACAAAGAAAAGAATGTCAACAGTGAATGTGTCCGAGAACTGATAAATATGAGTAAACTGGACCTAAAAGCAACCTATCATTTGTGTTTCAATCATATATATGTGAGAGGGGTGCATTAATGTATTTTGGAGAACAGGGATTACTACTGAGCAAAGACTGGAAGAATACAAGTATTTATATTGCATTGGTTGATTCTTGGTTCGACTTATTTAATTCCCGAAATCCAACAGATAAAAAACTGTCACGAGCGGCATATGGGCTGCAGTTACCCAATCAAAACAAATTACTGAATGAAATGCTTAACACCACAAAGTCAATGCGAGTCAAAGGCAGGGGTAGCTTGTATCAATTTCAAAAAGGAATTATTGTATCGTGCCAGTCTTTGCTCGGTTTATATGAGATGCTAAAAGAAAAATATAACATCTCCTATATAATGACATATCGGTTGAATCAAGATGTATTGGAACATTTTTTTGGTTGTCTTAGGCAAATAGGAGCTTCAAACCACCAGCATCCATCACCTGTACAAGTTAAGTATCGAATCAAATCATACCTGCTTGGGAAGAACATAGAGTTGGTAGGAAACAATTATAACACTGACAACAAACAAAATGATTCAAGCATATCCGAAGCTGTTTTTTCTCAAACAGAACCATCACAGTCTACTGCAACTGACACAACAGAAAACCTTGAACATGAACTCCTGTTGTCAGCAGTATTATTTTCTAGTTATGAAGGAAATGCATGTGACTCCAGTGACTATGATACTGAAATTCCAGTTGGTATGTCAAGTACAAATTTATCCCAAGAAAATGAAAATGAAGGTTTGAGGTATATTGGTGGATATATTGCCAGCAAGTTTCCCCAGCATGAATTTCTAGGTCAGAAAGTGTCAGAGGATGACACTACCTGGATTGGGAAAATATGCAGAAAAGAAGGGATGCTTATGACACCCAAAAAGGAATTCTTTGAACAGCTTAAATTAATGGAAAAAATCTTTGTGTGTTTTCATGGGAAAACAGAGTTCAAAGCTGGCAAAAACTCAGTAAAATCATTGTGTAAAGAAATTGTTGGTATGGTGACTTTACCATGGGAAGTAATTAGTTTTTTTGTAAGATGCCGAATGTTTTTTAGAATACGGATTTTAAACAGAAATATGAATGCTAATGATCCTAGAAAAACTAAATCTAAAATGTCTAAACTAATAAAATCAGTGTGAAATCCTCGTGTTTATTTAATCCTTATCCCTCTTTGTGCAAGCTAATTATATTATAATAATAAGAAAATAGAACAATAACCAAGCAAAATGAAGATACCGGGTATAAAAAAATACCGGTACTAATATTAATTAACATGTTTGACACCTCTGGTCTAGTGGCAGCACTTTGGCTGGCAGGCGAGCGTTTTTCTAGCTTTCTTTCTCTCGCCCCACCTTCTGACGTCAACAGGCTGCACGTGCGCCAACCTGTTGTATCTCTTAACCTTGGTATCAAGGAGGGTGGGAGAAACTTTGAGCAACTATTGTAAATACTGTAAAATACATTGATGTTCAAACATTTATGACAAAATAAAGTAATTGAGATGATGGTAATATACTGATCGTTTTCATCCCCTAGACTTTCCTATTTAAACTAAAATGTGTAATATCCAGGTAAATATGAGAAATTTCCAAAACCGTCACATAGTAAAGTATATTTATTATTGCTAGGTCTATTCATTCTGAAATCTATGAAACACCCTGTATAATATATAGTGACAGTTATAGGTCTTGTTCCAATCAAATATCACATTTGACAACCCCTAAATCCATTTAAAAAAAATAATGAATAGCTCATTTAACTTCTATGTGGGGTATTGACAATATAAAATAATGCCACCTCAGGACAATAGACATCAGCAGTTACACTATTGCTATTGTATATAGAGAGACACATGCCTCGGGTCTCCAGTCCTGCATTTGAAGCCACTGACAATTCACACAAAGTGGAGAAATTTATTTGGCTAATTATTATTTGTGGCAAAATTTAAATGTTCTATAATATATTTTTGTTTTTCGAATGTTGCCAACATTCTCATTTGGCTTTTAAATTTAACAATTTAACCGTTTCATGAAGCTGATACGATCGAACATTAAGCATTTTTGTTCATAAACAAATCTACATTATCATACGCATATTCTGGCAAACGATTTTTATCCTTGCTATTGATTTGATTTGATTTGCGCATACCCTTGGTTGTATATGTTTACATGATAGTTTTTGCTACTATATATATATATTTATTTGATAGTTCTTTTCCATTGGTGTATGCAGTAACCTACTGCCCTTCTTGTTGCATATATATATACTATATATATATATATATATATATATATATATATATATGTACCGTATATATACTGTATATATATGAACATATATATATATATATATATATATATATATATATATATATGTATATATATATATATATATACTATATATATATATATATAGGCCTATATATATCATTTGAACTCCCCTCGTTTCTCTATTGTAACATCTTGTCATGTCCCCAGGTGTTCTCATTAGTGTCAATTTCAATAAATATCTCACCCTCTTATTAAATGCGTACATTCCTTCTCCATGTCTTCATTACAAACGAGTAACTAAATATATGGCATCTCTCCCTCGCTCTCTCTCTCAGTCACTCGTTCCTCTCTCTCTCTCTCTTTCGGTCTCTCTGTGTCTCTCTCTCTCTCTGTATCGTACCTCTATTCACCCTGGAAACTACAGTAATGTTTTGGTTATCGAAAATGAAGTATGGATGTAAAAAACTTAACAATATACCTTACGGATGCATATTTGACAAAATGTTCGACCAAATGTAATAAACACTCAAACACAGTGTTGCCAATTTTGCTACTTTCCCCCTAGATCTAGAGATATTTATTTCAATCTAGAGGCACATTTTTACATCTAGCAGCATTATTCTAGCGAGATCCTGTAGATGTGATCCGTTTTAGAGCGGTTTTCTAGAGATTATGGCATTTTTCTAGCGGTTTTGGGCATTTGTTGACTAGCGAACTTGGCAAGCCTGCTCAAACATCACTGACATTTGTTTGATAAAAGAAAATAATTGCAATCATACTTATCAAGAAGAGAGTTGAAAGAGCTGCTGATAATATACATACACTGGCGTTGCATTAAAAGTTTTAGCATTTAACTTAAGTATATCGAAATTGTTAAGAATACAATAGAGCCTACACCGGGTTAAAAAAAAAAAAAATATATATATATATATATTATGCAGAGTAATGGTGTCTATGTATATTGATTATACTAACATATCAAATTATTTGCACTCACGAGATTGGGGAAGTAAGGAGGTGGTATGAAGAAGGACACGCGACAATACCGCCACGACCGGTGACTAGAGGTAACTGAGGCCCAGAGATGTTGTCGAGGTGGTGTTGTCACAACAGTGGTGGAGCTGGTACGCAGACGCCGGGGTGGTGGTGGTGGTGATTATGGTGGTGGTGAATGTACTGGTAGTGGTGATTATGGTGGTGGTGAATGTAGTGGTAGTGATGATTATGGTGGTGGTGAGGATAGTGGTAGTGGTAAGTGTGATGGTGAAGCATGTGGTGGTGAGGGTGAGTGTAGTGACAGTGGTGGCGGTGGTAGTGGTGGTGGTGGTGCATGTAGTGGTAGTGATGATTATGGTGGTGGTGAGAATAGCGGTGGTGGTAAGTGTGCTGGTGAAGCGTGTGGTGGTGGGGGTGAGTGTAGTGGCAGTGGTGGTGGTGATATATGTAGTGGTAGTGGTTAATGTTATGTTGGTGGTGAACATATTACGTGATCTGTGTGGTGGTAGTGAATGTGAAGGTAGTAGTGGCGGTTGGGATGATACTGGCGGTGGTATTGGAGTTTGGTGGTGGTTGAATTTGAAGAACTTTCTCCTGAATGACCTACTATGGGTTTCAGAGGCCGTGAGGCATCGTTTTTCGGGAATAACTTATTAACAAACAGATGGATCAGTATTATATTTTGCCAGAGCTTGTTTCACACCGTCCCCTAATGTTCGTCAATATTGTGCATTACCAAAAGTGGAGAATTAAGCCACTTGTCCCTGTGTCATGAGGTTAAAATCACACCTATATGACGAGGAAACTGACAAGGCTACCGTGGCGTACCTGTGAAACCACCAAACCATTATATTGCTCCTCCATCAAACATGGTCGGTTTCACCCACCATTCAAGCCTACTATCGCCTTAAGATTCAGGTTCTGTCACTATCAAATAAAAATATACAAGGATAACACATCATTTTTGAATATGTTTATTTGATAGTGGCGAGCGATAGCGAGCCTCTAATATTAGAAGGAATTTTAAGAGGGACATTTTTCTATCGAAAAATTTACAAATGTATCTTGAAAGGGGGTCTAGGGTTTTTTCTTCTAAGCTTGATGAAAATCTGGTGAGGAAACTCACAAATAAATAAATATATGTATATATACTGTATATACTGTATATACCAAAAACCAAGCACTACCCCGTTTAAAGGCCAGCTGCCCCCATCACCGTGGATCCATACAGGCCCACAGTATTATACAAAGCGGTATTATATAAAGCCTGGCTTAACATACAATTATCCTCTCTCTCTCACTCACTCACTCACTCACTCACTCACTCTCACTCTATATCTGTCTGTCATTTCCTCAAGCACTCAATAGCACATTATTCTAAGGCATCACATGGGAGTTGAATCAGGTGTTGTTTGCTGATGACACAGAACTGGTGGCGGATTCTGAGGAGGAGCTGTAGCGAGTAGTAAAAGAGTTTGGTGTGTTATGTGGGAGGAGGAAGCTGAGGATCAATGTTAATTACAGTAAAGTGATGATGTGTAATTGAGATGTGTGTAGGGTGAATCTAAATGTACGACTAGATGGGGAAATGCTGGAAACAGTGGAGTGTTCTAAATATGTGATAAGCAGGGACGCAGGTGTGGGAATGGAGGTTAGGCAGAAAGGACAGTTTTCGGAGCAAAAGGAAGAACGTGGAAGGTGAGAAATCTCGGAATGAAAGCTAAAAGTGCAATGTTCAAACGGATAGTTGTGCCAACAGTGATGAATGGGGCTGAGACATGGGGCCTGAATATACAAGAGAACAGAAGGTTGGATGTGATGGAGATAAGCTACTTGAGGAGTATGTGTGGAGTGACACAGAGACAGACTGAGAAAATGAAGAAGTACAGTTGGCCACATAAGTTCTGTTCCTTTACGTGATCTTATACATGGAAATATAACACGCATGATTGAATTATGAGTGTAGTTTCTTATGCAATGGTTAAGAGGTGGTCTTTAGCTTGTTCGCTAGACCTCCATCAAGTTTATAATTAGACCCCCTAGACCCCCTTTCAAGATAAATGTGTACATTTTTCGGTAGAAAAATGTCTCGGCCGGAGGCCGGTTCCTCTTAAATTACAGGATCGCTATCGCTCGCCAGGAAAAAATCGACACCTAAATGGCACGAAAGGTCTTAAAATAGACAGAAATGGGGCAAAAGTTCTTAAGATCGCCAAACTAATGGGGCGAACGTCTTAAAATCTCAAAAGCAATGGGGCTAAACATGAGGGAGAAAGGGATTCAAAAAAAAATCCCTCAAGTGGAAATCTCCCCTACTCATCTGAGTAGTCAACTGATAATTGAAAGAAACGACAGTCGCAATTAATTCATACGTAATTAACTTTCATACATAAGATCACGATGAGGACCAGAACTTATGTGGGGCCAGCTGTACATAGGAGAGTGGGATAACAGGAACCGCTATCGGCTAGAATGAAAATAAAGGTGGTATGATGGTATGGACATGTTGAACGAATGAGAGGTGAAAGATTTACCAAGATAATATACTGTATATATGTCAGAAACAAGGGGAAATAGATTGAGAGGAAGACCTAGGAGGAGATGGAGAGATGGTGTGAAACAAGCAATGGAAGATAAGATACATGATTGAAGAACAGGCAAGAGAAGTGGTGATGAATAGGAATGAATGGAGATTAGTCCGTCGGGTGTGCTCTGCTGCGTGTCTGCCTGCTGAAAACGAAACCTCTCCGGGAGGTCTGGGACCTGGCAGTCTTTTGCTGAGGACCCCAAATAGTTCTTGATCTCTCGGTCTCCTGGGCGACCTACAGGTGTGTGAATATATGTTTTGAGTTTATTTTGTTGATTCTGGTTGAGCTCTGTCTCGAGTCGGCCACCCCCAGCTATTGGGTGTGTGCCTAAGTATTATATACATACATACATACATATTCCAAATACTAAAAACTGTAAGAAGATTAATTTTGAAGCAATGTTGGGTACATTATGTTAGTTGTTAATGTGACAGAAGAGCATCGATTATGGCCCAACATAGTAACAACGATACCTAATGACCTTCACACCTACATATGACCAAATATATACCTGATAATTATAAAGAACACATCCAGGTTTGTAGTTTATATATATATATATATATCTATATATATATATATATATATATCTATATATAAATATATATATATATATATTATATATATATATATATATATATATATATATATATATATATATAGAGAGAGGAGAGAGAGAGAGAGAGAGAGATTGTTTTAACTAACTAAAGCAAAGACATAACTTTATTAATTTTGTTTTTAGGAATAACTATGTAATGTAAAGTCTGTTTGATATTCGGGATATATATTTTGAGGTTGAAAATGATAAGTCTATTTATCCATCTATCTATTGCCGGACGCCTTACTCCCCTTACGAGGGTGGCCATACACAGAATGCCCCCAAGCGGACCTATTCCCTGTGAGAGGGACAACCCGAGCCAGTTTAGTGAAGGACTTACAGGATTGACCACTCAATTTAGGATCCGTCCAACTCCGAGGCCCTCTGTGTATCTTGTTAGCACTATTTTTCTACAGTGGTGTTCGGCTAATCCATCCACTAACCTGCCTTACCCTTAGGTAAACAGTACGGATTTGTATCAGGTTTACTCCCCTAGACAGGTTGCCAACCAAGGCTGACGAGTCCCATCCACCCGGATTTGTATAAGGGTGTCTCCCCTAGATGAGTTGCCGACCAAGGCTAACGAGTCCCATCCACCCGGAAAAATGATAGTCACACTACCTAAATTATTATATGATAAGGAGATTGTCTATGGGAGGGCGGCGGCGAGTTTGTGAGAGAAACGTGAACAGATATATACAAGAAGACGAGAGATCGTAAATAATGATAATCAGAGTTTTCATTGAACCTTACGTAATAGCTTATAGCAAACCAATAATATGATTAACAAAAATTATATTATTACAAAAAATTATTACAAAAATTATAAAAAAAAAGATATCCATTATGATATTATGAGCATACCAAATTCTGTACTTTCAAATGGTATATACAGTATGTTATTACACCACTAATAAGAGTACACCAAACCTTGTTTTTCCTCAACAATACCATCAATAGAACATAACATACAGTAATTCACACACATTTGGTGCATTACAAATTATGTTGCAAATAATTTTAAAACAATCCCTTTAGCGAGTTACTCCCAGACACTTGGGATGAAACATAAAGACGCCATAATCAATGTTGCTAATGACCGGAGGGAATATGTTAATTGGAAATACGAGGTGATATGGAAGATTGACAAGGAACGTGACCAATAACTTGGCTTAAACGTTGACATTAGGAGGAAAGTGATACAGAGAGAGAAAGATGACATGAAGCGAGCGTTGACGATGATAATACGATAAAGATGAAGTGCGAAGAGGAAGATGAAAATAGTGGCAAAAATATAGAAAGGATTGACAAGGTATAGGGAAAGAAACCAACATACCGACAATGAAAATGTTAGATAATGTCTTCTAGCAGGTAACTAACCGACCATAGTGTTAAGAGGAATGAACCTACATCACAAAACTAAACACAGACGTACGCAAGAAATTGATGTCAAAGAAAGCAAAAATCAAGCTAGTAGGAATGTGATTAAGACGAGAATAATGGGATATGATTGTAAATATTGATTAAACAAGACGATCTCAAAAATAAGAAGACATAATAAATTAGGAAATATATATATATATAATTAAGACAAAAGTAAAGTAACTAGGCCTATATAAAAATTATGCAAAATAAATCTAATAGAGTGTTAGACTACTGAAAATGAGAGCAGGAATATATAGCAAGGATAAACAGAAGGGAAATGTAAGGATGAAAGCAAAATAACACAGATGACTTCACATTTTCTGACATGAAGATAAACGCGGGTGGCTGGACCCTGAGACACTCACACACGCTTAACGGGGAGGTAGTTGCTTTTTCTCCCTTACGTTCAGTCCCACTAGTTTTGAGAGTTTAAGACGTTTGTTCCATTAGTTTGGCGATTTTAAGACATTTCGCCCCATTTCTTTGCCAATATAAAGACCTTTCGTGCAACCTAGGTGTCGATTTGATCCTGGCGAGCGATAGTGAGCCTGTCATTCTAGGGAGGAGGCGGGACATTTCTCTGCCGAAAAATGTATATACATTTATCTTAAAGGAGGGTCAAGTTTTGTTTTGTTAAAGCTTGATTGACGTCTATAGCGAGGTTACTACAACATAAATCAAATTAATAGATAAATATACCAAGAAATAAACACTACCCCCTTAACTGGTGATTGGGACACTTGAGAATCCGAGCGAAGAGAAACCTGCCTAAAACAAGATGATAGCGATCGTAAAGAATAAATACATTAAATATGAAACAAAAGTAAGGCTGAAAGGAGAAAATGTGGCAACAGAAAATTAGAAATGGTAAGGCAAGAATATATTGCTAAATGTATATTATATCTATCTATCTATCTATCTATCTATATTATATACAAACACGTATACCTTAGGAAGCTAGGGGGGCACTCAGGAGACCACATACCTCCACTCAGGAGACCACATACCTCCACTCAGGAGACCACATACCTCCACTCAGGAGACCACATACCTCCACTCAGGAGACCACATACCTCCACTCAGGAGACCACATACCTCCACTCAGGAGACCACATACCTCCACTCAGGAGACCACATACCTCCACTCAGGAGACCACATACCTCCACTCAGGAGACCACATACCTCCACTCGGACACATACACTCAGGAGACCACATACCTCCACTCAGGAGACCACATACCTCCACTCAGGAGACCACATACCTCCACTCAGGAGACCACATACCTCCACTCAGGAGACCACATACCTCCACTCAGGAGACCACATACCTCCACTCAAGACCATTCAGGAGACCACATACCTCCACTCAGGAGACCAAATACCTCCACTCAGGACCACATACCTCCACTCAGGAGACACATACCTCCACTCAGGAGACCACATACCTCCACTCAGGAGACCACATACCTCCACTCAGGAGACCACATACCTCCACTCAGGAGACCACATACCTCCACTCAGGAGACCACATACCTCCACTCAGGAGACCACATACCTCCACTCAGGAGACCACATACCTCCACTCAGGAGACCACATACCTCCACTCAGGAGACCACATACCTCCACTCAGGAGACCACATACCTCCACTTAAGGGGGGTGACATGTTTTTGTTCTGTCCTTTTCTATCTTTCTCTGGCTTGTATCCATTTGGCCCTATTCAGCCTACTGTTTTAAGATGTTTATCCCCATCCAGGTGTCAAATTTTTACTGCTGAGCGGTAGTGAGCCAGTATATTTTTTATTTTTGTTTGACAGCAGGCTAAATTTGTAAATTTTTCGATAGAAAAATGTCTCCGGCGAAGCCGGATTTCTTCATATAATGCTGGCTCGCCATCGGTCGCCAGGAAGAAATCGACACCTAGATGGGGATAAACGTCTTAAAATAGTTGGCTGAATGGGGCCGAATGGATACAAGCCAGAGAAAGAGAGAAAAGGACAGAAATAACAAAAAGCAGGTCACCCCCCTTAAGCTGGCGGAGGTATGCACTCTACCAATAGTATCCTAAATGGAATCACTTCTTTCTTGACGCACGGTGTGAGTGGTGTACACATACTTGCGATGTACACACGGTGACTAAAGCGATAGACAAACACAACTAAACCCAAATCAATAGATATGTGTCAATGAACAAGTTTATCAAGTTGTGGTCGGCAGGAAGGGTTCTGTGGGGGTGCTCGGTTATGGCCTTGGCCTTGCTCGGGGCCTTGGGGCTGTTCGACCAGGCAGCTTGGGGAACAACAACAACAACAACAACTGACTCCCTGCTTCACCTTAGGTCCTTTGGACTAAGAAAGTGTTGCTGCTTTTTGTCCGTGAATGTAGGCTACTATTTTAGTCTCTGACTGTCCTACAACTATGGTTTGTTATCTAATGATAATGTTATGTAGCAAAAGTACCTTGGTTATGAGCAAGATCAAATTATTATAGTTATAATTCAATATTATTTTATGTTGATGAATTTATGTTTTCCTTTAAACGCCAAATACGATATTCTACTCGATTCATATTATTCAAACCACTATTACATTGCTGCAAAATCAATACACGTAAAAACGAAATGTGTCACCGAAAATGTTAAAAATGTATTCGCAATCCTAGAAGACGTGTGTGAGTGATTGAAGTTGGTGGTATTTGGACAGCTGGGGAGAGATTACCCTTATTAGAATACCAAACAAGAAACGCTGGTGAATTATATTTAAAAAATGGGGGAAATCCTATTAACTTGTTTTTTGTGATATATAAATAATATAGGTATACGTCATATATTATGCAAAACAAAAATATGTATTAACTACTCGCACAAATCGATTAACAAACATTAATTTAGGGGACTGGATCTGTTTACACAATTATCTAAGCCATTACCCCCCTCCCCACCTCCAACGCCAACAACGTATATAACTCAACAAACAGGTTGAAGGCAGCTTATGCCAACAACGTAAATACTGTATGGCGGTTACTGACCTAGCAGACATTGGAAACGCTGCTTTTCTATATATATATATTTTTTTCTATGTGATTGAGGGAGGCAAAAGGCATAACTGCCTATAGCGAGTGCCTCCCCCATAGTTGAAAGAGTGACAGGGCCAAAATCAAGGGACGTTCGAGCCAAAATGCCTGGACACACGGAGTTTGAAGCAATTTAAGTCATAGGAAGCGGGAAAAACTGATTCTGGGAGAGAGTTCCAGAGCTCAGCTGTTGAGTAGAAGAAAGTTTGAGAATAACGTTTCACTCTTGGGTTGGAGAGTTGCACAGAGTAGGGGTGGGATTGAGTTGCAAGACGGGTACCACGTGCCCTACGTAAAGGAGGTGGTATGCACTGGGATAGCTCTGAGGAACACTGATTATTATAGTAGCGATAGAATAGCGAGAGAGATGCAACATTGCGGCAGAGAGAGAGAGATTGCAGAGAGTTGGTGAGTGGACGGGAGTTAATGATACGAAAGGCCTTCCTTTCAACCTTGTCTAGGAGAGCGGTGTGAGAGGAACCTCCCCACACATGTGAACAATACTCAATACAAGGGCGCACTATGCCCCTGTACAGAGCAAGAAGCTGTGCAGGGGAAAAGAACCCCATAAGGGGGTTGAGCACACCCAGCTTCTGGGAGGTTGCCTTAGCAAGACTGGTAATAGGGTCCTTCCAAATGAGAGCAGAAGAAAAAGAGACACCAAGAATATTGAGAGAAGATGGGTTGATTTTTGTATTGTTGAAGAATAAGGGATAGTCCGCTGGGAGATCCTGACGGGTAGATAGATGGAGAAATTGGGTTTTGGAAGCATTAAAGTTAACAAGGTTTTCTCTGCCCCAATTGGAAATAGTATTTAGATCAGAATTTAAGAGTTCTATGGCTTCATTACGTTTGTCGTTGAGGGATTGCTGGCTGGGGCATTCTGAAAAACTAATGGAGTAGTGTAAGGTTGAGTCGTCTGCGTATGAATGGATGGGAATTAAGGTACAGTTAAGGAGATCATTTATAAAAATTAGAAAGAGAATAGGAGATAGGACAGAGCCCTGAGGAACACCGGAGTTTATAGGGTGAGGAAGTGAACAATGGCCGTCCAGAACCGCGGCTATGGAATGGCCGGAAAGGAAATTAGAGACAACGGCACAAATGGAGGGATAGAAACCGAAGGAGGGTAGTTTAGAAATTAAAGATTTATGCCAGACTCTATCGAAGGCTTTCGATATGTCTAGTGCAATAGAAAAAGTCTCACCGAAGTCCCGATATGTTTACATAGCCAAGCAGTAGGCTGTGTGAACCGTCCTAGGGACATTTTGCTTTAAGGGGGGATGGTTAACTTTTTGGGCAATTTTTGCATATATTCATTATTTTTCTAGTTTCCTCCCTAGACCTCCATCAAATTAAAAAAAAAAAAAAAACATTAGATCCCCCTTCTAGATTAATTTGTACATTTTTCGGCAGAAAAATGTTCCGGCCAAAGGCCGATTCTTCCAACATTTGAGGCTCACTATCGTTCGCCAGGGAAAAATCGACACCTAAATAGCACGAAAGGTCTAAATATTGACGAAGAAATGGGGCGAAAGGTCTTAAAATTGACTAACTAATGGGGAAAACATCTTAACATCTGAAAACTAATGGGGCTAACATGAGGGAGAAAAGGGACTAGAAAACCGGCCCATGTCCCCTTAACAATACCTTCACAACTATTATGTACATTGCCTTTCATAATACCCCAGTAAATGTAGAAGCTACTGGCATTTTGAAAGTTGCAATACAAACAAACTTTTATGAATAATGATTAGTATCTATCTATGGTGTCTGTTGTAGAGTTTGCCATCTGCAAGTGGCACTACTAAGAGCGCCACCCTTTGGTATTCTATGGACATGTGTAAAATAGCATAGGAGAAGGGAAGTGTGCCTGATGACTGGAAGGCAGGCATAATATTCCCTCTGTTTTTTTTTTTTTTTTTTTTTTTTTTTAAAAGACAATGAACGGAGGAAGGAAAAACACAGATAAAACAAAAAGGTCCATGTGCCTAAAGGCATCCTCCATTCATAAAATGTTTGTAACAACTGGATTTAAACTTTTGTAGATTGTAAGTTTGTGGAAAGCAACTCGAGGGAAGTGAATTCCAAAGAGTAGTAGTTCTAGGGATAAATTAATTTTGATAAGCAGAAGTTCTGCATTGTGGAGGAGAAATAGTAAATTCATGGGCGCTCTCGGCTGCCCTAGTTCTACGGGGAAAAATGTGGAGAGGCGGCACAATTGAAGCAAGTTCCTCGGAACAATTGCTGTGAAAATATCTGTAGAATAATGCAAGGGATGCAACGTTTCTTCGTATGGCTAATGTAGGAAGGTCCTGTGTGATTGCAGGGTTATTGATTAATCTAATAGCTTTATTTTGAATTTTGTCCAACTGCCTCAATGCAACCACTCCCCACTTCCACTCCACAGAGGTGAACAGTAATCCATCTGAGAACGCACATGACTTTTATATATTACGGCCAACTGCTCGTCAGTGAAGAATTCTCGAACTCTGTACAGGAGTCCCAGTTTTTTTAGAGGCATTCTTAGCAATGCTTCTAACATAATGTGTCCAGCTCAAGTTAGTAGTTAATGTTACACCGAGAATGTCAATACTAGGGGAAGTGGGAATATTTACATAATTAAAAAATATATGGGAGTCAGTAAGATTCTGTCGGTTAGAAAATTGAATGTACTTGGTTTTCTGTGCATTAAAAGAAACTAGATTTTTTTGTCCCCATTCATTAATTCTAGAAAGGTCCTGGTTCAGAGAAATTGCAGTGTTTATTTTTGAATTTATAAGATCGGGTTGGGTGAAAGAATTCGTAAATGTGAAGGAACTGTGGAGTGTTGAGTCATCTGCGTAGGAATGTATTGGATTATGAGTGGTAGATATGAGATCATTGATATGAATGAGGAACAGAGTTGGGGCCAAAACTGATCCCTGGGGAACACCAGCATTTATTGAGTGAAATTGAGAATAAAGGCCATCTACCATTACACATATTTTCCTGTTATGAAGATAAGAAGAAATTAGTGGAACTAATGATGCAAGGCCGTAGTGTGACATCTTCGACAATAAGGATTGATGCCAGACTCTATCAAATGCCTTTGATATATCCAGTGCTATTGTATGTGTTTCACCATGTTGGTCTGTAGCTTGGTTGATTTGATGCGTAAGAAGGCAAAGAATGTCTGCAGTTGATCGACATCGTCTAAAACCATATTGCCTATCACTGATTAATTTATTATTCTCAAGATGCTTAATTATGTGATTATTTAATATAATTTCAAAGACTTTACCAAGAGTGGAAGTTATAGCTATTGGTCTGTAGTTTGATGGATCTGAAGAGGCACCTTTTTTAGGAACTGGATGGATGTTTGCTTCTTTCCAGGGTACTGGGAAGCATGAGGTACGAGTACATAGACGGATTTTTTTTGCCAATACAGGAGCGAGCACCAAGGAGCAATTCTTAAGTACTATTGGAGGAATTTCATCTGGACCAGGAGCCTTATCTACTGAGAGATTCTGCAAAATAGTTTTGACATGTCTGGTGTGGATCTTAAGTGAGGGAATTTCAGGCGAATTAAAATTAAGTACAGGGACATCTTGATTTATTTCATCTAAGGTTGAGTTGGTGGAGAAAATATCCGCAAGAAGGTTAGCTTTACCTCGTGGGTCACTTACAAGATTGCCAGTCAGAGATTGTAATGGTGGAATGGATGAAGCAGTAGTGAAGTTGGATTTGAATGAGTTAAGAGTAGACCAAAATATTTTGTTATCATTTGGATTATTTAGAAGTTTATTTGCCTGCTTGTGGAGAAAGTTTGATTTAGTTAGGTTTAATACAGTTTTGGTATGATTTCTGATGTTTCTAAAGTAATTAAAGACTTCATGTGTTTTTGATCTTGTGTATGCATTGTAGGCTATTGCTTTTTGTTCAGTTACTCTAGCACATATATGGTCAAACCATTTAGGTGAATTAGATCTTTTACTGTACTTTTGATGAGGAATAAAAGTTTCCATTCCAATTTTACAAAATCTTGTATGTGGCTCAAGGTGGAGTGTGCATCATTAGTAAAGAAAGAGGTCCAGGAAATATCAATAAAGAAACCTTGAAGACCCTCCCAGTCTGCCCTATCGTAATGCCATTTAGTCACCAAAACAGGTTCAGAGTGGGAAGGTGTGGTAGGTGATAGACAGGTGGCCTGTATCAAACAGTGATCAGAAGATCCAAGCGGGGACCTCACTGTAACATCATAATTTTCTGAATTGGTTGTTAAAAATAAGTCCAGTAGGTGGGAATTATGATTAGGATTATCTGGTACACGGGTGGGTTGGTTGACTAGTTGAGTGAGATTAAATGAGTCTGCAAATAGCTCACATTCAAGACCAGCATCATCAGTCCAGGCTGAATGAGTGAGCCATTCAACATTATGGACATTAAAATCACCCAACACAGTGATTTCAGAAGAAGCATTTAAGTTGAGGACACTGAGTTGTGAGGACAGAGAATCAAAAAGACTTTGCTCTGGAGGAGTATTTGGGGAACGGTAGATGCAACATATGTATTTAAATTTACCAGCAGAAATTAATTTGTATATCGAATAATCAAAATAGGGACAATTGAAACTAGTAACCTCCTCCAGGGCAATTTCAGATTTTGCGAAGCAACATACACCTCCTTTAGGTCTGACATTTTGGAGCAGTTGATAACCTGGAAAATTAAATCTAGACGTGTCAGATGTGGATGTTACTCGAGTCTCTGTCAAAAAAAGGAGAGTAGGGGATTCTGCTTGAAGAAATTGGTGTACAGAATTGATGTTAGAGTGAAGTCCCCTTATATTGCTAAAGAAAAAGCTGCACCGACGAGCAGCTTTGGGACGCTGCAATGCTCTTGACACAGTCGCATGATGACGACCGGGAGGGCCCTGTGTCGATGACCCAACCCTGCCGGGGGTGGATATCCGAGGGATCACCAGGTTTGCTCTTAACAATAATTGTACTACCATGATTTATTTGGTAAAGATGTATGGTGTTACATGTATGATATGTAGTGGGAAGAGTAGTGTTTTATGGATAGAGGATAGCGATGTAGGGCAATGTCGTGAAGTTGGATGTGTATGTTATATAAAGAGGGTTTTCCTGATACACCTGATGTGTGAGGCAGAAAGACATGTATCCAGCTACAAAGGCCTGGGAGAGAAAATGGAATTCAGGCTATTCCCTGAGTCTCCCGAAACCTTGGCGGTAGTACTTCCCTGGGCGGGGCTGCCTACCCCTACTACCTGTGTATACCTACTACCTTATATGTATAAGGGTAAAGGGGAGAGAGGAGTGTGTGGTAATCACCGGGGGATATGTCTTCTAAGTGTAGTAGGGAAGATGTACAGTAGGGTAGTGATTGAGAGAGTGAGAGCGAGAACAGAGACATGGGTAGGTGAGGAGCAGGACGGGTTTAGGAAGGGAAGAGGGTGTGTAGACCAGATTTTTGCCCTGAAATAAGTAGTTGAGAAATATCTTGAGAAGGGATAAAAGTTGTATGCTGCCTTTATGGACTTGGAGAAGGCCTACGACAGAATTGATAGAGAAGGTTTGTGGAAAGTATTAGGAATATATGGAGTAGCTGGTAAGTTGCTGAAAGTGGTGAAGAGCATGCATTGTATTAGGGTGCAAAGGCAGCAGTGCATGTAGAGAATGAACAGATCAAGTTATTTGATCTGAATGTTGGGTTAAAGCAAGGGTGTGTGATGTCCCCATGGTTGTTCAATATATATATGTGGATGGAGACATGAAAGAAATACAAGGAAGAGCTGTGGATGTTGGTGTACCATTGATAAGGGAATACAATTAGTGGAAGTTGCCTGTACTGCTGCTATTTGCTGATGATACAGTTCTGATGAATGATAGTGAGTGGGAGTTGCAGAGTCTGGGAAATATGTTTGAAACAGTGTGTGAAAAACGGAATCTGAAGGTAAATGCGGGAAAGAGTAAGGTTATGGTCTTTGAAAAGGGTGCAGTCACAGAGTGTGAGGTGTGGTTGAACGGTCAGGTACTGGAGAATGTCAGCTCATTTAAGTATTTGGGCAGTGTATTCAGTAAAGTTGGGAGTATGGATGAAAAAGTGAGGGAAAAGGGTGCAACAGGGAAAGAGGCTTGTAAGAACACTGAAAGCAGTAACCAGGAATAGGGTGGTCAGCATGGAAGTAAAGAAGTCCTTGCATGATAGTGTGGTAATCCTGGTAGTGACATACAGGAGTGAAGCATTGACGCTGTTGGAGAGAAACAAATTAAGAGTGAAAGCGGTAGAAATGAGTTACATGAGAAGTGCGTGTAGAGTTACATGGAGGAATACAGACAGACGAATGAGGAAGTAAGAGAGCGGTGTGGCGTGTGAAAAGGAACACCTTGAGATGGTTCAGCCATGAGGAACTTATGGGAAGTGAGAAAATTATTAAGAGAGTGTACGAGAGTGAGGTGGAAGGACAGAGAGGGATAGGCAGACCGAGAGCGAGGAGGAAAGATGGAGTTGAGAGGTATATGGGAGAAAGCGGTGTTGGATGGGAGGAGGGGCGTCGGCTGACGGGGGGCAGAGGAGCATGGGGGCGTTTCATTCGTGGCCACCCCTTCGGTGACCATGAAATCTGGCAATAGATAGATAGATTGATTATTCCCCTAGGCAGGTTGCCGACCAAGGCTGACGAGTCCCATCTACTCGGACGAATTACGAATGATGCATGATAAAAGTACATTCCCTTTACAATTCGACAGTAATTGTATACAGTGTTTACAGATCAAAAGACTTGCATTAAGTATATACAAATCTCTGTGGCAAATTATCTCAGTCTTTCTTCTACTCAACAAGTGAACTCTGGAAGTCTCTCCCTCAATCAATCTTGCCTTCATCTTATGACTTAGACTGCTTTAAACTTCGTGTGTCCAGCCATTTTATCTGGGTGAAAGGTATTGTTATGAATATGAATGGACAGTAGATAGTTGTGAAATTCGGATTAAAATAAGTTACATCATAAATTTGAAAAGCAAAGAATAAATGAAATTGAAAGAACAGATCATAGTAAATTACAAAAATATGCATCAATGCAAAATTGGGGAAAACTCGAAATTACCAACCCTTTACATGGCATGAGAGGAGTAACACAAGGATGGGACAAATAGCTAGTTTTCTTGTTTAGCGTGATGCATTGGTTGAAGGATTACGGATGGCTATACCAATTTATCAATACAAATAATTATTACTTAAATATTGTATAACTATAGAGGGGACACACATAATTATGAATACACAGATAATGGTTATAATACCAGAGTAATTTAAAGTATTTAATACACAACAAGAGGATATGAGAAGCTCAAGTGAAAGCAAGAGCACCAGTGAAAGGAAAGCTGGATCTCTACTACGAAAGAAACAAATGAAATGTTTACAAATCTTAGAATTATGGGGGGACCTAAACAAAGGGAGGTGGGTAAAGAAACAGAAAAGCAAAGCAAAACTACAGAGACAATTTAAGGGGAGTCGCCTGCTTTTTTTATCTTTCTCACATTTTCTCTGGTTTGTATCCAATCTGCCCCATTTAGCCAACTGTTTTAAAACGTTTATCCCCATCCAGGTGTCAATTTCTTCCTGGCGAGCGATAGCGAGCCAGTATTGTATGGAGAAATCCGGCTTCGCCGGAGACATTTTTCTCTCGAAAAATGTACAAATTTAGCTTGCTGTCAAAACAAAAATATATATGCTGGCTCGCTACCGCTCGCCATGAAAATATTGACACCTGGATGGGGGTAAACGTCTTAAAACAGTAGGCTGAATGGGGCCGAATGGATACAAGCCACAGAGAGAGGGAGACAAAGAGAAAACAAGCGAGGAGGGCCCCCTTAATGGTTAGAGAGACCCTAAACAAATGCATACGACGATGTTACTTTAACCCGTTCAGTACCGGTGTCATCATTCTAGTTATATTCTGGCAATTATGAGACGATTTTATTCAGCTTAGGAAGGACCTCTAGCAATAATAAGGCTTCAAACTATCTCCTCCAAGTCTTTTAACTAACACAGATCTTTTTTAAGCTGCACAATATCCTTTAATTACCACAATATCCTTTAATTACAGCTAGAATAAAACATAACACACGTACTCAAAGGGTTAATGACAAGAGTATGAACTTTTAATCACAGGAAGGGAGAACAACATATTACCGTACTGCAAACATAAGTACATGGAAACAGCCATGACAAAAGAGGGCAAGGGGACATAACAAATATTGAAATAACGAGATGGCAAAAGTCCAGGTAAACTAACACAGTAGGCAAGGGAAAATACATACACAAATATGGAGTCGCGGGAGGAATGTATTTATATTAAAGGGAAACACATGGAAACAGGCTACAATTTGAATGACAGAAAACGGAAACACGATGATATAATATACAATGTTCATAGAAATAGAACAACAAGGCTATCATATACTGTATATATATATATATATATATATATATATATATATATATATATATATATATATATATAAACGCAGCATATACTTTGAACTCAAGGAACATATGTTGCCCCCTTAATGATGCAACCCATCGGCGCGTGATGATAAATGTTGAGGTAAAGCTGGAACACAAGAAGAAAGAGAGAGGGAGGGGCTCGGGCATTTACGCTGGTCTACACTCAAAACTTTCCCATAACGAGATATTAAGGGGGCCCACCTCA
Source organism: Paralithodes platypus (assembly GCA_032716605.1). Taxonomy (NCBI): domain Eukaryota; kingdom Metazoa; phylum Arthropoda; class Malacostraca; order Decapoda; family Lithodidae; genus Paralithodes; species Paralithodes platypus. Next base: position 23,944,736 of record CM064577.1, on the reverse strand, counting down.
TTTTTTCATCTCTCTCTCTGGCTTGTATCCATTCGGCCCCATTCAGCCTACTGTTCTAAGAAGTTTATTCCCAACCAGGTGTCGATTTTTTCCTGGCGAGCGGTAGCGAGCAAACATATTGTTTAAAAAAAATAATTGACAGCAAGCTAAATTTGTAAATTTTTCGATAGAAAAATGTCTCCGGCGTAGCCGGATTTCTTCATACAATGCTGGCTCGCTATCGCTCGCCAGGAAGAAATTGACACCTGGATGGGGATAAACGTCTTAAAACAGTAAGCTGAATGGGGCCAAATGGATACAAGCCAGAGAAAGAGAGAAAAGTAGAGAAAACAAGCAGGTGACCCCCCTTAAATACGACTCCCCTGCAACGCTAACTGCGGCGTGGACAATGAGAGCTGTCAGGCGTTGGTTTATATCAACATGGAACACAGAACGTAGTATGACAATTTGCTGCTCGCCCTTGAAAGCCTCCAAGTATGACAATTTGCTGCTCGCCCTTGAAAGCCGCCAAGTATGACAATTTGCAAACCTTCGCACAAGTTCTCGTCTTTTTCGTGATAAATTCTTAGGGTGTCACACGAGCTCTTTTTTTTCAGTCAATTTTTCCGTCAATTTTTACGGGCAATTGTAGTCTGGCAGCTTCCAAATTCAAGTTATTATTATGTTCCTTCCAACAACCAACAATACTCCTAAAATCGATTAATGAACTTTACAAACACATGTGGCAGTCCGTGGACTCGAACCCAGGATGCTCACACCGAAAATCAACACCTTATACATCGCACCACGAAGACAGTTAAAGGTTGGTGGACACTGCCTACGATTTATTATGCAACTTCGAATCCTGCATATCAATCTAAGCATGTACACACATCCCAACTGCAACTCACGTAGGCTATGCATATGTGAATGGAAAGAGCAATTAATGGGGCCTTAACCACTTAGGGAAGTCCTCTCGATAAATTACTCCTGAACCAATATCAATTATTATGTTCCTTCCAACAACCAACAATACTCCTAAAATCGATTAATGAAATTTACAAACACATGTGGCAGTCCGTGGACTCGAACCCAGGATGCTCACACCGAAAATCAACACCTTATACATCGCACCACGAAGACAGTTAAAGGTTGGTGGACACTGCCTACGATTTATTATGCAACTTCGAATCCTGCATATCAATCTAAGCATGTACACACATCCCAACTGCAACTCACGTAGGCTATGTATATGTGAATGGAAAGAGCAATTAATGGGGCCTTAACCACTTAGGGAAGTCCTCTCGATAAATTACTCCTGAACCAATATCAATTATTATGTTCCTTCCAACAACCAACAATACTCCTAAAATTGATTAATGAAATTTACAAACACATGTGGCAGTCCGTGGACTCGAACCCAGGATGCTCACACCGAAAATCAACACCTTATACATCGCACCACGAAGACAGTTAAAGGTTGGTGGACACTGCCTACGATTTATTATGCAACTTCGAATCCTGCAGAATCCTACAGAAATCAGCCGCTTAACATAATCTACCTTCAGTCTAGTTTCCGATTCCAATGTGAACATGCCTCAACACAATAGGAGAACAAACTTGCTCATGGACAATTGACAGAAAGAAAAACCGCTCGTGTGACAACGGCTTAAGTAAGAATTTAGAATATTGACTACGAGATTAGTTTTATTAATATTTTCAATTACACATTCACCTAACTGCTAGTTTTTACTAATTGGATTCCTAGATATCCTTCCCATTTCGCATAAAATCGTATGATGATGACCAAAATACAGTGAAAACTGCGTCTTCAAATACTAAAAAGGTTATTTGCGTCTAATGTTCCTTGTATAATATGTACAGCCATTTATAACAACGAAGGGACAATTTAAAAAATGAAGAACATACAATGTACTTCGTTTTTCGATTACCTAAATATTGCAACTTATTTTTGTATTTTCAGGTGTCCAGTTTGTTTTCTCAACTAACCATTGACATTTTGTATTTATGATTCCCTCCAATACCATTAAGGGGAGGTTTTTAGTTGATTCCCTAGACTTCCATCAAACTTAAAATTACTCCCCCTAGACCCCCTTTCAAGATAAATTTGTACATTTTTCGGTAGAAAAATGTCCCGGCCGAAGGCCGATTTCCCTTAAATTACAGGCTCGCTATCGCTTGCCAGGAAAAAATCGACACCTAAATGGCACGAATGGTCTTAAAATCGACAGAAATGGGGCGAGGGTTCTTAAAATCGCCAAACTAATGGGGCGAACGTCTTAAAATTTAAAAAAACAATGGGGCTAAACATGAGGGAGAAAGGGCTCCAGAAAAAAATCCTCCAGGTGGAAATCTCCCCTTATCATTTTATATACGAATATGAATAATGCTCATCGTGCTTAAGGGGAGGCAGACCGTTTTTCTGGACCCCCTTCTCCCTCATGTTTAGCCCCACTAGTGTTGAGACTTTAAGACGTTCGGCCCATTAGTTTGGCGATTTTAACACCTTTCGCCCCATTTCGTTGTCAATTTTAAGACCTTTCGTGCCATTTAGAGGTCGATTATTTCCTGGCGAGCGATAGCGAGACTGCAATTTTAAGAGGAGCTGGCCTTCGGCCGGGACATTGTTCTACCGAAAAATTTACAACTTGAGGGGGGGTCTAGGGGGTGTTTTTCTAAGCTTGATGGAGGTCTAGGGAGGAAGCTAAAAAAATATATGAATAAATGAATTAATAGACCAAACAAACGGTCTGCCTCCCCTTAGCTCTTTGAGTACCAGCGACGTGTGTAATATTTTAATCTAGCTATATTTAGATGATATTTTGCAGCTTAGGAAGGATCTGTGGTAGTGAATAGGGTTGGATGAGATTGTTTGAAGACTAACTATTGATAAAGGTTCTTCCTAAGCGGAATAAAATCGCCTAATAATTGCCAGAATATGAGGAAATGGACGTATCTGGTACTGAACGGGTTAATTACATTTACTTCCAAAGCTAAATTATTCATTATTGCTGACTGTACCTATTTAGATTAAGCTGCTAATTATGTGCGACATCTATTATATTTGCTATTAATCTACAATATTGTTTTTCATGTTTTATACAGACACATTATATGAGGTACCCGAGTCAAAGAGTAGTCCTGATCATATTAATATCCAGAGGAAACACGTACCGGTACAGTCGCGCTAATAAGTCATGTCGTAGCTCTCATTACGTTTGGCTCGCTCTGTGCTGTATTAATGTCTGTTAGATATTGAATAGGGTGGGTAAGTGTAGGAACATTTGTATATTTCACTCGATATGGAGAAATGAAGCTTAGATATTGCTGATACCAATTATTGATCAAATCACACTTGGTGCCGAGGAATCGCTTATTAGCGCGACTGTACATTATAACAATGTATACGGGTGGGTGGGGGGGTTCATAAACCGAAGCAGACAACTCGAGAAAGGCCGGTGAGGAGATGAAAGAAATCAGAATAAAGATCTCTCTCTCAAGTTAGTAGAGACGCCGCCGATACCAGCGCCACCTGTGTACGCATAAACAAACCCTCTTCTTGTATTTTATATATCAAAGTCTAGCCAATACTGTACTTAGTTGAACTTTTTATCTTGGTTATCTATATAAATCGCACACACTAACATTTGTCAAGATAGTTTTAATATTGGGTTAGAATAATTTAGTTACTGTAATACTTTTTGATAGCCTATTTATTAATCGCATTTCAGATACTTGTCACCATATTAATAGGCCTCTCACACTCTTGCCAGGGATTATTACTAACTCCATTATTATTATTATTATTGTGTCGACCAGTGTATAAACAAATATACAGGCTTTAGCCTAACTGTGTCATACTGCTAACATAATTTTAATTTTATTTTTATTTTCAGGCATAAAATTGTGTTCTATTGCTAACATATTCTTGTTGTGATTAACTTTTTGTGATTTACAGGCATTAATTGTACCATATTGCTAACCAATATTTTTGTTACTGTACTGTATACTGTTTTCCAGTTTTCTCACTAAGCTAAATTAACCCTCTCCCACTTTTTTTCCCAGTAAATTCTGTAACAAATTACTAGTCCATTTGCAATTTTCAGGCTTTAACAGTGTCATACTGCTAACAATTTTTTTTTTATTTTCAGGCATAAATTGTGTTCTATTGCTAACATATTTTTTGTGATTTACAGGCATATTAATTTTATCATATTGCTAACAATTTTTTTTGTGATTTTCAGGAATTAATTGTATCACATTGCTAACATAATTTTTTTGTGATTTTCAGGCTTTAATTGTACCATTTTGCTAACATAAATTTGTGTGATTTTCAGGCATATTGTGATTATATCGTCATGGCGCCGCAACGAACCTACACGAGTTGTTCCGGTAAATTTGGCCCTACCATGTTTGTTGATACTGATGTCCAAATTTGTAGATTTTGCCAGCTCCGAGAGAAGATTGTGGATGAATTGAATGCAGCTCACCGCATATCGATGCCCTGACTACGAAGCTTGAATCCCTTCAAGAATTTGCCACACTCAACGTAGGAGTGCCCTCGGCCCAAGAAACCACTACGATGTCAACCGCCATTCCAGTGCATACAGTACCGGTACCGGTACCCACACCAGCAGCTACCTTAGATGTTGCAGAAAATAATAATGACTCTACTCTCACTCCCCCCCAGGACAACTTTCAGTTAGTGAGAAACAATGTGCGTCCCAGTACCAGTACCAGGAAGGTCATCCCGACAACATGCCAAAACCGCTTCAAAATTCTTGCTATTGACGAGGAAGAGGAAACGGAAGAAGTTTGGCTTGTGGGCAACTCCATGGTCCGTAGCCAATTAACCGAGTTCTGCGCCAGGGCACCCAGGACCAGAAAGCGATTCTGTATCCCAGGTGGCGGCGTGGACGACATTGTTGCGGCTGTGGAAGATGTTTCCAGGCTCGCCCCCGCAAGCACTACGTACGTCATCCACGATGGATCTAACGATGTTCAACGGACGCGGTCAAAGGAACTACTTTGCAAGTACCGGCGGCTGATCAGGTCCTTCAAGGAAAAATCTAATAGAATCTTAATTTCAGGAATTGTTCCCCGGATTGATGTAGAAAACCGATTCTACAACATAGCTACCAGTACAAATCACCGACTAGCCAAACTCTGCAGGGAGGAGGACATCGGCTTTGTCGACACGTGGGATCATTTTTACTATGATAAATCTTTGTTTTCAGGAGATGGTGTACATCTCAATGAAGTAGGAGCTGCAAGTCTTGGTCGTCTGCTGAACGATGCAGTCAAGGATTTCCGTTCAAAAAATGGGGTCAACTGGGGCGGGGGTAGTGTAAGTCAAATACGAACTGATAATTCAGGAAATGGATAGAAAATTGGCTCAGCGACAGAAAGCAAAGAGTAGTCATAAACGGTAAGGCATCTAAATGGACCAATGTAAGTAGCGGGGTACCCCAGGGATCGGTACTAGGACCAATTCTCTTTCTAATTTACATCAACGACATAGATGAGGGTCTCACCTGTACAATCTCAAAATTTGCTGACGATACAAAAATTGCAAATAGCGTACTCTCAAAAGACCAAGTTGACGATATGCAACACAATCTAGATAAATTGTCATGTTGGGCCCAAATTTGGCAAATGAGTTTCAATGCGAATAAATGTAAAGTACTACATATTGGATACCTAAATGAGAAAGAAAACTATTCGATGAATGGCACTCAGCTTAAGAATGTAAACAGAGAAACCGATCTGGGAGTAACAATATCGAGTAACCTAAAACCGAGTCAACAATGTTCAGAAGTTGTTAAGAAGGCAAACAAAATAATTGGCTTTATAGGCAGGTCATTTGAGCATAAATCCAAAGAAGTTATCCTAACCCTTTACAATTCCTTAGTCCGCCCTCTTCTGGAATACTGCGTTCAATCCTGGTGCCCTTATTACCAAAAAGATATAAACAAGCTAGAACGAGTTCAACGTAGAGTTACCAAAATGATAGCTAGCCTAAAGAACAAACCATACGAAGAGCGTCTTAGAGAATTAAATCTATTTCCTTTAACCCAGCGCAGATTAAGAGGTGACTTAATTCAAGTGTTCAAAATCATCAAAGGCATCGACAATATGAACTGTAGTAAGTACTTCACTATCGACCAATCTAATTACACGCGGGGAAACGGTTGCAAAATTATTGGTAAATCACGAATCTAAGAATTTCTTCTTCAATCGAGTTGTCAACTTGTGGAATGGGCTTCCCCGAGACGTTATAGACTGCAGCACCGTTGATTCATTTAAACTCCGCTTAGACAAATATCTGCATCAAACCCGCGACTGACTGCGTTTGTAAATGAATAACTTTATTTTATCCCCCCCTCAGTTACTAACCCATTGTCCCCTACTAACTTCCTAATCCTGCCACGGACATTAGTTCCAGGGCAGTAGTTCCCTTTCCAATGTTCCCTTACCCACTCTAAACCACTGTTTGGACACTTGATCCTCAGTGTTTTGGAGGACAAGCAGCCTAGAAGGGTCACTAGAACTGTTGTTGCTTGATTTCCTTTGTACTCCTTTGTACTCTCTCTCTCTCTCTCTCTCTCTCGTCACCATCAATCTTGGGTCTGGCGCCAGAACCTGATGATGGTGGAAATGTTGGCGCAGATTTCTGACTTTACTGCTCGTCTGCTCCAGGTCTTCAGAATGAACTCCTCAGGGGTAAGTAATGTGACGCGGCCCTGAGAGGCGTATTTTTAGCAGCTCATCTAAATTCAGTGGAGGTGGTAAGTCTTATATTCACGTTGAAGTTACTCTTTCTTTATCTATCTATCTATCTATCTATATACTCCGGCCCAATCCCCACCTTTCCTTTTTTGGGTGGGTGGGTGGGTAGGGGGGGGGGGGGGGACTCAAGACAGAGCAACTAGGGACAACACAAAACACAACATAAAACAATGAACACACAAAAACAAAATACAAATTCACACACATCCATCTTTCTTTATATATATATATATATATATATATATATATATATATATATATATATATATATATATATATATATATATATATATGTATCTCAATTGTTTACTCTCTCTTTTCTAAACCTGTTCAATGATGTTAAAACTCCAGACTGCCTAGTGGGAATGTAAGGTGTGTGCAGTTTGTGTATCTGTGTAAGTCTTCCTCTTCCAGTTTGTTTATCTGTGTAAGTCTGCCTCTTCCAATATGTATTGTACAAGGTCAACACCATAAGTACCCAGTGACACACCAACAGCTGCAAGCACCACTTTTTCTCTCTTTGTGGAAACTTAAGGGAACCCACCTCGCTTTTTTGCTCTTTCTCTCCCTCTCTCTTTAGTTTGAATACATTCGCCCACATTTAGCCAACTGTTTTAAATGATCAATATTTTCCTGGCGAGCGGTAGTGAGCCTGCATATATATTTCTTTGTTTTGACAGCAAGCTAAATTTGTACATTTTTCGATAGAAAAATGTCTCCGGCGAAGCCGGATTTCTCCATACAATGCTGGCTCGCTATCGCTCGCCAGGAAGAAATCGACACCTGGATGGGAATAAACGTCTTAAAACAGTTGGCTGAATGGGGCTGAATGGGGCCGAATGGATACAAGCCAAAGAGAGAGGGAGAGAAAGAGAAAACAATCGAGGTGGGCCCCCTTAACTCATTACAGCACCTCCAGGGCAGCTAACTAAACCCACCACTACTATTACTCTCTCAGCAGCTCATAATATAAACCCACCACTACCATTACTCTCTCAGCAGCTCATAATATAAACCCACCACTACTATTACTCTCTCAGCAGCTCATAATATAAACCCACCACTACCATTACTCTCTCAGCAGCTCATAATATAAACCCACCACTACTATTACTCTCTTAGCAGCTCATAATATAAACCCACCACTACTATTACTCTCTCAGCAGCTCATAATATAAACCCATCGCTACTATTACTCTCTCAGCAGCTCATAATATAAACCCACCACTACTATTACTCTCTCAGCAGCTCATAATATAAACCCACCACTACTATTACTCTCTCAGCAGCTCATAATATAAACCCACCACTACCATTACTCTCTCAGCAGCTCATAATATAAACCCACCACTACTATTACTCTCTTAGCAGCTCATAATATAAACCCACCACTACTATTACTCTCTCAGCAGCTCATAATATAAACCCATCGCTACTATTACTCTCTCAGCAGCTCATAATATAAACACACCACTACTATTACTCTCTCAGCAGCTCATAATATAAACCCACCACTACTATTACTCTCTCAGCAGCTCATAATATAAACCCACCACTACCATTACTCTCTCAGCAGCTCATAATATAAACCCACCACTACTATTACTCTCTTAGCAACTCATAATATAAACCCACCACTACTATTACTCTCTCAGCAGCTCATAATACATACCCACCACTACTATTACTCTCTCAGCAGCTCATAATATAAACCCACCACTACTATTACTCTCTCAGCAGCTCATAATATAAACCCACCACTACTATTACTCTCTCAGCAGCTCATAATATAAACCCACCACTACTATTAATCTCTCAGCAGCTCATAATATAAATCCACCACTACTATTACTCTCTCAGCAGCTCATAATATAAACCCTCCACTACTATTACTCTCTCAGCAGCTCATAATATAAACCCACCACTACTATTACGCTCTCAGCAGCTCATAATATAAACCCACCACTACTATTACTTTCTCAGCAGCTCATAATATAAACCCACCACTACTATTACTCTCTCAGCAGCTCATAATATAAACCCACCACTACTATTACTCTCTCAGCAGCTCATAATATAAACCCACCACTACTATTACTCTCTCAGCAGGTCATAAACCCACCACTACTATTACTCTCTCAGCAGCTCATAATATAAACCCACCACTACTATTACTCTCTCAGCAGCTCATAATATAAACCCACCACTACTATTACTCTCTCAGCAGCTCATAATATAAACCCACCACTACCATTACTCTCTCAGCAGCTCATAATATAAACCCACCCCTACTATTACTCTCTCAGCAGCTCATAATATAAACCCACCACTACTATTACTCTCTCAGCAGCTCATAATATAAACCCACCACTACTATACTCTCTCAGCAGCTCATAATATACACCCACCACTACTATTACTCTCTCAGCAGCTCATAATATAAACCCACCACTACTATTACTCTCTCAGCAGCTCATAATATAAACCCACCGCTACTATTACTCTATCAGCAGCTCATAATATAAACCCACCGCTACTATTACTCTCTCAGCAGCTCATAATATAAACCCACCACTACTATTACTCTCTCAGCAGCTCATAATATAAACCCACCACTACTATTACTCTCTCAGCAGCTCATAATATAAACCCACCACTACTATTACTCTCTCAGCAGCTCATAATATAAACCCACCACTACTATTACTCTCTAAACAGCTCATAATATAAACCCACCACTACTATTACTCTCTCAGCAGCTCATAATATAAACCCACCACTACTATTACTCTCTCAGCAGCTCATAATATAAACCCACCACTACTATTACTCTCGCAGCAGCTCATAATATAAACCCACCACTACTATTAATCTCTCAGCAGCTCATAATATAAACCCACCACTACTATTACTCTCGCAGCAGCTCATAATATAAACCCACCACTACTATTATTCTCCCAGCAACTCATAATATAAACCCACCACTACTATTACTCTCTCAGCAGCTCATAATATAAACCCACCACTACTATTACTCTCAGCAGCTCATAATATAAACCCACCACTACTATTAGTCTCTCAGCAGCTCATAATATAAACCCACCACTACTATTACTCTCTCAGCAGCTCATAATGTAAACCCACCACTACTATTACTCTCTCAGCAGCTCATAATATAAACCCACCACTACTATTAATCTCTCAGCAGCTCATAATATAAACCCACCACTACTATTACTCTCTCAGCAGCTCATAATATAAACCCACCACTACTATTACTCTCTCAGCAGCTCATAATATAAACCCACCACTACTATTACTCCCTTAGCAGCTCATAATATAAACCCACCGCTACTATTACTCTCTCAGCAGCTCATAATATAAACCCACCGCTACTATTACTCTCTCAGCAGCTCATAATATAAACCCACCACTACTATTACTCTCTCAGCAGCTCATAATATAAACCCACCGCTACTATTACTCTCTCAGCAGCTCATAATATAAACCCACCACTACTATTACTCTCTCAGCAGCTCATAATATAGGCCCACCACTACTATTACTCTCTCAGCAGCTCATAATATAAACCCACCACTACTATTACTCTCTCAGCAGCTCATAATATAAACCCACCACTAGCATTACTCTCTCAGCAGCTCATAATATAAACCCACCGCTACTATTACTCTCTCAGCAGCTCATAATATAAACTCATCACTACTATTACTCTCTCAGCAGCTCATAATATAAACCCACCACTACTATTACTCTCTCAGCAGCTCATAATATAAACCCACCACTACTATTACTCTCTCAGCAGCTCATAATATAAACCCACCACTACTATTACTCTCTCAGCAGCTCATAATATAAACCCACCACTACTATTACTTTCTCAGCAGCTCATAATATAAACCCACCACTACTATTACTCTCTCAGCAGCTCATAATATAAACCCATCGCTACTATTACTCTCTCAGCAGCTCATAATATAAACCCACCGCTACTATTACTCTCTCAGCAGCTCATAATATAAACCCACCACTACTATTACTCTCTCAGCAGCTCATAATATATACCCACCACTACTATTACTCTCTCAGCAGCTCATAATAAACCCACCACTACTATTACTCTCTCAGAAGCTCATAATATAAACCCACCACTACTATTACTCTCTCAGCAGCTCATAAAGCCACCACTACTATTACTCTCTCAGCAGCTCATAATATAAACCCACCACTACTATTACTCTCTCAGCAGCTCATAATAAACCCACCACTACTATTACTCTCTCAGCAGCTCATAATATAAACCCACCACTACTATTACTCTCTCAGCAGCTCATAATATAAACCCACCACTACTATTACTCTCTTAGCAGCTCATAATATAAACCCACCACTACTATTACTCTCTCAGCAGCTCCTAATATATTTCTGGTTCTTACAACTGAGAGGCGAGGCGAACTAGAGGAATCTTTGACAACTTCACCCAAAGACATGCTGCCAATGTTGAATAAATACAAAGCACAGTTTAACCCCTTCAGGTTACGAGGAGGTCTTCCATTTATTTTGCAAATTTTTAATTTTATCCTGGCGAGTTTGAACGTGGATACTTTTAACTAGATTAATCTATTTCGAGCTGAATTGGTTGGTGGTATTGTCTCGGAGTAATATCTCGCAATTGCAAAAATATATAATAATACTACACAGTTGCATCAGCCAAAGAGCTCGCAATAAGTTTTATCTTGCTCAAAGCTAACCAGTACAAACTCATCAGGTTAATAAACATAGACTACAACCTATCCTATCTTAACATAAGACAACCAAACATCAGCCAACCTACCAAAGTCTCTTTTCTAGTCTAACGTAACGTTACCTGTCATAACCTAACGCAACCCAATCTGACCTAGCTTAACATACTCATATCGTACCTAATCCTTATTTTAGCCAAGTTTAAATGGGCTTGTAATTATCCGGGCGAAAAATGTCAAGGTTGTAATATTCAAGGACAAATTAATCAAGGGACACTTTTGCCAGTGTTCTCTCTCTCCCTTAGTGCCATTTTTGTCCTCTACTTTCCATTGTTTGGGATTCTGATATACCTACTAAAATTAACCCTGACCACCTCACTTGGATCGTAAGGCTAGTGTGGTTAGTGTATATCCGTAAATCCTGCTTCCATAAAATCAGAGTCCTGCTGGTTCCACTTAAGGACCGACTGGGACAAGCAGATTAAATGCATGCATATATTTTAAAGCCAAGACAAACTCATGGCTCAGTAACAAGAATAACGCTGTCTCACCCTCTCCAAAAATGTGTGGCTGTGAACTTGGCTGATTTTTCACTTACTTTACCTGCTTGTTTGTATATTTACTTGAAATTGATTTTGCTTACTTACCCTTTTTTCCTATGTGAATATTCATCTATGCATTATGTTTTAAGAGACCCTTCCCTAGGGTATATACGTATAATTTGCCTAATATTAAAAAACACAATTATATATATATATATATAATATTATATATATATATATATATATATATATAGATATATATATACCGGTATATATATATATATATATATATATATATATATATATATATACCGGTACCGATATATATATATATATATATATATATATATATATATATATATATATATATAGTAGTAAAGTCAGGTAATAAATTTTCTTTAATACATACGAGGTTGAAAGAAATGGCAATTTCTGTGTTGGAAATTTTATTATTCAAAGTTTCCAGGTCTCTGATGAGTTTTCGCTGGGTGGCAGGAAGTAGATGAATGAGATTAGCAAAATTCATGGTGGTACAGGGTTACATTAATGACCCAAGGAGATTACCTATACTCGAAGCGTTATATATCGAAGCCTTACATCCTAACATCAACAACCAAACTCTGGACCTTCAGATCCTTCCTTCTGCCAAAAGGCACTATCCTACAGGACCTAACGCCCCCCCTCGCCCCCCAGTGCCCTTGATGCAGCCCCCGCGCTACCTCCTTCAGCTTCGTCTTCTGCCGGCGCCACACGTACTACGCAACTTAGGCCACGCCCCTCGACACGCAGCCAATCAGCTTTGATCCCGCCAACCGACTACCACCTTCCCGCATCCAGTGCGCCTGCGTGAAGCGAAGCGGATCTCTCTTTTACACTCCTAGAATACCCCTCCACCAATAGCAGACTTTTGCCCCCTGATTTTCGCCTCCTCTGATCCTCCACCCTCTATATATACCCTTCCTGTTTACCTTTTATATCATTCTATCCTTACTTGATAATGCTGGTTGTCCAGTGAAACACGTCGTATATCCTGTATCATCATGTACATTAATGTAACCCTGTACCACCATGAATTTTGCTAATCTCATTCATCTACTTCCTGCCACCCAGCGAAAACTCATCAGAGACCTGGAAACTTTGAATAATATAATTTCCAACGCAGAAATTGCCATTTCTTTCAACCTCGTATGTATTAAAGAAAAAAAAAAAAAAAAAAAAATATATATATATATATATATATATATATATATATATATATTATGCATCAGTCATCTTTAACCATAAATTCAAGTTGAATTTGCCAACTATGTTATTTCATCAATTCCACAACTTGACTGGATAATAATCAGTGTTATTAAATTAAATCAACACAATCTAAATAATTATATCATGCAGTTTTACAACATGAAACATCTGGTAGTGGTTGTGATACAATACACAAACTGTTATGAAATGAAAGGTTATTTATAAATATTTGAAACGAGCTTATTGTGACACGTTCTGCATAATCTGAGTAATATTACCTGGTATTATATTATTGTTTTATAAATTACATTGGTATCCATTCTAACTATTTTCGTCTACAAGAATGTCTGCACAAAAATGTATACATCGTTGAAAAATGAAATTAATAAATATACATGCAATCAACCGAGATGTATTTAGCCAAAACAAAATTGTACACATATTTAAACAGTGTGTACGTTCTAGATTTAAGCAAACAGAACATAATCCGACATTATTTTAACGAAAACATTAAACGTTGTATACAAATTTCACTGTTTCACATATGCTGAGCATGTATAAGTCTGTGGTTAAAGCCCCACTCTTTTATGTAGCTCAGGAAATTGTTGAATGTCAGTGGTAAGGACCCAGCTGCAAAAGGTTCGACTTCTCTATTTCAATCCAAATTTAGTGAAATTTAGTTTATCCTCCTGTCACTAAAGCTTATGACATATGTTGTAATTACATAATCATGCACATCGAATTTCAGTTCTTGAAGTGTTAAATGTTTCTCACTAATGTTCATTGACAAATGTATCGGTACCCAGACTTAAACAATACATTCTCCTCCGTCAAAGATTACAACAGAAACTTTGTACTTTTCCTGCCCTTTTCTTGGTAAACAAACCATTGCATTAAAGCAGTCTTCAGACACTGATCTCCGAGTTGTTTTCCCCATATATCAATAAGGGTAATATTCAAGCCACAAATTACAATCTCCCATGCATCTGTTCAAAATTACAATCTCCCATGCAGCTGTTCAAAATAAAAAAATCGTATCCCGTGTGTTCTACATTCCTCAGTTGTATATAAGTACAAGTGTAGTGGCTGTAATGCTACGTATATTGGTCAAACCAAACGTCAACTTTCAACGAGGATCTCGGAACACAAAAGTCGATCTTACCACACCAATTTCCCTTTGCCCCCCGATCCCCCTTTGCTACATTAAAATTTCCTGAAATTGCCCATTTGCTTTACGTAACAGTTCTTCATTGCCAAGTACTTATCCTTCAACAATTAGGCTAAGGCAAATCAGTAGATCTGCTTGCATTGGGAGGTGTTTGGAGTGAAATTAATCTATCTATCTATCTATTGCCTGACGCCGTGATCCCCGAAGGGGTGGCCACGAACGAACCGCCCCCATGCACCTCTGTCCCCAGTCAGTCGACGCCCCTCCCCCCAACCAGCACCGCCTTCGTTCATGTACTCCCTCACTCCATCCTTCCACCTCTCATTCGGTCTACCTCTCCCTCTCTGTCCCTCCAATAGGTTCAGGAACACTTCATAATGAGGTCGGTCCTTAGAGATCTGTGCTCCATAAATTGTTCTTTCCTTTCACCTAAACATTACGCTATTCAGTGTGCAGTTGGGTCTGAGTACATGATTAGATTAATATCCAGTATTCTATAAATGGATATAATTATAATCGTAGTCATGTACTTAACCTTTAACTGTATTGGTAGTGTAATGGTTAGTGTATTTAAGATATGTATGTGGTAACCCAGGTTCGAATCCCGGGAGGATCACATGCTTTCATTAATTTAATTGGGAGGTGTTTAGTGTTGGGAGTGAAATAAATAAATACGACTATTCATATATAATCCTCTGCAAAATATGATGCTTTGATAAAGTGAAGTATCCTAGGTTCGAGTCCTTGGAGTGCCACATGTATTTGTTGATTTCATTAATTGAGTTTAGAGGTGAAGTTGGTTGGTGGAAAAAAAACATAATAATATTTCACAGCTTCTCCTTTCCCCATCATTGTTTTGCAGGAAGGGAGAGAGGACAGTCATACAAACAACGAAAGAGGATAACGATGAAGGGTAAGAGGAAGAAGACGAAAAGAGAAACTGAAAACACGAGACGGTAAACGTGGGAAGAAAAAGGGTTAAATGAACAGATAATTGCAAATTGTATTCCCTAGTCGTAGGGATATAAGCATTAAGGGGAGGTTTTTAGTTTGTTCCCTAGACCTCCATCAAGTTAGAAAAAAAAAAAAAAAAAAAAAACCACTGGACCCTCTCAAGATAAATTAATAAATTTTTCGGTAGAAAAATGTCCCGGCCGAAAGACGATTCCTCTTAAACTACTGGCTCACTATCGCTCGCCAGTAAAAAAATCGACACGTATATGGCACGAAAGATCTTAGAATTGACAGCAATGGAGCGAAAGTTTTTGATATCACCAAACAAATGGGGGTAAAGTCTTAAAATCTCCAAAGCAATGGGGCTAAACATGAGGAAGAATGGGGTCAAGCAAAAATCCCTCAAGTGGAAATCTCCCCTTAACTACAGTATGCATGCTCAAAAGTCGGGGCCCCATTTCACAGATATAACAATGATAATGACTCTCTGGTGAAAATAGCTGGGGAGACCGTTAAGGGGAGATTTCCACTTGAGGGATTTTCTTCTTGACTCCTTTCTCCCTCATGTTTAGCCCCATTGTTTTTCTAATTTTAAGACGTTTGCCCCATTATTTTTACGATTTTAAGAACTTTCAACCCATTTCTGTCAATTTTAAGACCTTTCGTGCCTTTTAGGTGTCGATTTTATCCTGCGAGCGATAGCGAGCCTGTAATTTAAGAGGAATCGGCTTTCAGCCGGGACATTTTTCTACCGAAAAATGTAAAAATTTATCTTGAAAGGGGCTCAAGGGGGTGTAATCTTAAGCTTGAAGGATATCTAGGGACCAAACTAAAATCCTCCCCTTAACCCCTTCAGTACCGAGTTGTCCTTGTCATTATAATCTAGATATTATTAGTCGATTTTATCCAGCTTAGGGAGGACGTGTAACAATTCAAAGGCTTCAAACTATCTCGATTATCCATTTTAATTACCAGGGTTTTGTCGTAAGCTACATAACATCGTCTCAATATAGCTGGAATAACACGAAATACATCCTTGGTAATGAAGGGGTTAATCCTTACAGTACCGGGGACGCCTTTTAGATCGGATTTCAACTACATTTAGATGATTTTATGAAGCTTAGGAAAGTATATATGGTATTTTATGAAGCTTAGGAAAGTATATATGGTATTTTATGAAGCTTAGGAAAGTATATATGGTATTTTATGAAGCTTAGGAAAGTATATATGGTATTTTATGAAGCTTAGGAAAGTATATATGGTATTTATGAAGCTTAGGAAAGTATATATGGTATTTTATGAAGCTTAGGAAAGTATATATGGTATTTTATGAAGCTTAGGAAAGTATATATGGTATTTATGAAGCTTAGGAAAGTATATATGGTATTTTATGAAGCTTAGGAAAGTATATATGGTATTTTATGAAGCTTAGGAAAGTATATATGGTATTTTATGAAGCTTAGGAAGTATATATGGTATTTTATGAAGCTTAGGAAAGTATATATGGTATTTTATGAAGCTTAGGAAAGTATATATGGTATTTTATGAAGCTTAGGAAAGTATATATGGTATTTTATGAAGCTTAGGAAAGTATATATGGTATTTTATGAAGCTTAGGAAAGTATATATGGTATTTTATGAAGCTTAGGAAAGTATATATGGTATTTTATGAAGCTTAGGAAAGTATATATGGTATTTTATGAAGCTTAGGAAAGTATATATGGTATTTTATGAAGCTTAGGAAAGTATATATGGTATTTTATGAAGCTTAGGAAAGTATATATGGTATTTTATGAAGCTTAGGAAAGTATATATGGTATTTTATGAAGCTTAGGAAAGTATATATGGTATTTTATGAAGCTTAGGAAAGTATATATGGTATTTTATGAAGCTTAGGAAAGTATATATGGTATTTTATGAAGTTTAGGAAAGTATATATGGTATTTTATGAAGCTTAGGAAAGTATATATGGTATTTTATGAAGCTTAGGAAAGTATATGGTATTTTATGAAGCTTAGGAAAGTATATATGGTATTTTATGAAGCTTAGGAAAGTATATATGGTATTTTATGAAGCTTAGGAAAGTATATATGGTATTTTATGAAGCTTAGGAAAGTATACATGGTATTTTATGAAGCTTAGGAAAGTATATATGGTATTTTATGAAGCTTAGGAAAGTATATATGGTATTTTATGAAGCTTAGGAAAGTATATATGGTATTTTATGAAGCTTAGGAAAGTATATATGGTATTTTATGAAGCTTAGGAAAGTATATATGGTATTTTATGAAGCTCAACTTAAATGCTTCTTCTGAAATCACTGTGTTGGGTGATTTTAATGTCCATAATGTTGAATGGCTCACTCATTCAGCCAGGACTGATGATACTGGTCTTGAATGTGAGCTATTTGCAGACTCATTTAATCTCATTCAACTAGTCAACCAACCCACCCGTGTACCAGATAATCCTAATCATAATTCCCACCTACTGGACTTATTTTTAACAACCAATTCAGAAAATTATGATGTTACAGTGAGGTCCCCACTTGGATCTTCTGATCACTGTCTGATACAGGCCACCTGTCTATCACCTACCACACCTTCCCACTCTGAACCGGTTTTGGTGACTAAATGGCATTACGATAGGGCAGACTGGGAGGGTCTTCAAGGTTTCTTTATTGATATTCCCTGGACCTCTTTCTTTTCTAATGATGCACACTCCACCTTGAGCCACATACAAGATTTTGTAAAAATTGGAATGGAAACTTTTATTCCTCATCAAAAGTACAGTAAAAGATCTAATTCACCTAAATGGTTTGACCATAATTGTGCTAGAGTAACTGAACAAAAAACAATAGCCTACAATGCATTCACGAGATCAAAAACACATGAAGCCTTTAATTACTTTAGAAACATCAGAAATCATGCCAAAACTGTATTAAACCTAACTAAATCAAACTTTCTCCATAAGCAGGCAAATAAACTTCTAAATAATCCAAATGATAACAAAATATTTTGGTCTACTCTTAACTCATTCAAATCCAACTTCACTACTGCTTCATCCATTCCACCATTAAAATCTCCGACTGGCAATCTTGTAAGTGACCCACGAGGTAAAGCTAACCTTCTTGCGGATATTTTCTCCACCAACTCTACCTTAGATGAAATAAATCAAGATGTCCCTGTACTTAATTTTAATTCGCCTGAAATTCCCTCACTTAAGATCCACACCAGACATGTCAAAACTATTTTGCAGAATCTCTCAGTAGATAAGGCTCTTGGTCCAGATGAAATTCCTCCAATAGTACTTAAGAATTGCTCCTTGGTGCTCGCTCCTGTATTGGCAAAAATTTTCCGTCTGTGTACTCATACCTCATGCTTCCCAGTACCCTGGAAAGAAGCAAACATCCATCCAGTTCCTAAAAAAGGTGCCTCTTCAGATCCATCAAACTACAGACCAATAGCTATAACTTCCACTCTTGGCAAAGTTTTTGAAATTATATTAAATAATCACATAATTAAGCATCTGGAGAATAATAAATTAATCAGTGATAGGCAATATGGTTTTAGACGATGTCGATCAACTGCAGACATTCTTTGCCTTCTTACGCATCAAATCAACCAAGCTACAGACCAACATGGTGAAACACATACAATAGCACTGGATATATCAAAGGCATTTGATAGAGTCTGGCATCAATCCTTATTGTCGAAGATGTCACACTACGGCCTTGCATCATTAGTTCCACTAATTTCTTCTTATCTTCATAACAGAAAAATACGTGTAATGATAGATGGCCTTTATTCTCAATTTCACTCAATAAATGCTGGTGTTCCCCAGGGATCAGTTTTGGCCCCAACTCTGTTCCTCATTCATATCAATGATCTCATATCTACCACTCATAATCCAATACATTCCTACGCAGATGACTCAACACTCCACAGTTCCTTCACATTTACCAATTCTTTCACCCAACCCGATCTTATAAATTCAAAAATAAACACTGCAATTTCTCTGAACCAGGACCTTTCTAGAATTAATGAATGGGGACAAGAGAATCTAGTTTCCTTTAATGCACAGAAAACCAAGTACATTCAATTTTCTAACCGACAGAATCTCACTGACTCCCATATATTTTTTAATGATGTAAATATTCCCACTTCCCCTAGTATTGACATTCTCGGTGTAACATTAACTACTAACTTGAGCTGGACACATTATGTTAGAAGCATTGCTAAGAATGCCTCTAAAAAACTGGGACTCCTGTACAGAGTTCGAGAATTCTTCACTGACGAGCAGTTGGCCGTAATATATAAAAGTCATGTGCGCTCTCAGATGGATTACTGTTCACCTCTGTGGGGTGGAAGTGGAGTGGTTGCATTGAGGCAGTTGGACAAAATTCAAAATAAAGCTATTAGATTAATCAATAACCCTGCAATCACACAGGACCTTCCTACATTATCCATACGAAGAAACGTTGCATCCCTTGCATTATTCTACAGATATTTTCACAGCAATTGTTCCGAGGAACTTGCTTCAATTGTGCCGCCTCTCCACATCTTTCCCCGTAGAACTAGGGCAGCTGAGAGCGCCCATGAATTTACACTTTCTCCTCCACAATGCAGAACTTCTGCTTATCAGAATTCATTTATCCCCAGAGCTACTACTCTTTGGAATTCACTTCCCTCGAATTGCTTTCCACAAACTTACAATCTACAAATGTTTAAATCAAGTTGTTACAAACATTTTATGAATGGAGGATGCCTTTAGGCACATGGACCTTTTTGTTTTATCTGTGTTTTTCCTTCCTCCGTTCATTGTCTCTTAAAAAAAAAAAAAAAAAAAAGCTTAGGAAAGTATATATGGTATTTTATGAAGCTTAGGAAAGTATATATGGTATTTTATGAAGCTTAGGAAAGTATATATGGTATTTTATGAAGCTTAGGAAAGTATATATGGTATTTTATGAAGCTTAGGAAAGTATATATGGTATTTTATGAAGCTTAGGAAAGTATATATGGTATTTTATGAAGCTTAGGAAAGTATATATGGTATTTTATGAAGCTTAGGAAAGTATATATGGTATTTTATGAAGCTTAGGAAGGTATATATGGCAACTAAAAGGATTTATGGAGATAGTCTGTAGCCTAGCCTTTTCATGGGTATACGCCCTTCTTAAGGGGAGATTTCCACTTGAGGGATTTTTTTCTTTGCCCCTTTCTCGCTCATGTTTAGCCCCATTGCTTTTGAAATTTTAAGACGTTCGCCCCATTAGTTTGGCGATTTTAAGAAGTGTCACCCCTATTATGTCACTTTTAAGACCTTTCGTCCCATTTAGGTGTAGCGATAGCGAGCCTGTAATTTAAGAGCAACCGGCCTCCGGCCGGGAAATTTTTCTACCGAAAAATGTACAAATTTATCTTGAAAGGAGGTCTAGGGAGGATAATTTTAAGCTTGATGAAAACGTAGGGAATAAACTAAATACCTCCCCTTAAGCTGAATATAATCGTGTAATAGTTGTCAAAATATAATGAAAAATACGTCACCGGTACTGTAAGGGTTAATACCGTACAGTGAGTATAGCCATTTAAAGTACGGTCGCGCTAATAAGTCATGTCCCAGCTGTCATTACCTTTGGCTCGCTCTGTGCTGTATTAATGTCTGTCAGATGTTGAATAGGGTGGGTTAGTGTAGGAACATGTTTGTATATTTTACTCGATATGAAGAAATGAACCTCAGATATTGCCGATACCAATTATTAATCAAAACATACTTGGTGCCGAGACGTCACTTATTAACGCGACTGTACATATGCCAACAATTATCTTCCATGCAGTTTTTTACCTTATGTTCAAAATTATCTCCCAATTTTTTTTAATCATCTTAACCCCCCCCAGACATATTAACTTACCGGTAAGTAAGATAGGGGTTGCCCGAGCGCCCGGTGTTTCCCCCACAACACTCTTTCTCACACTGAGGGACCGTTAGAAGTCGAAGGAATTTTGGGTTGCCATCAACCGACAGATTATGATCTAACTTACCTAACTTACTGAGCTCAAAATGACGCAAAAGCGTCATATAACTTATTATTGAGCTATTTCACTAGGTTCATAATTATGACGCGATCGCGTCATATGATACTTTTGGGCGAAACCGCCATATGACGCGATCGCGTCATATGAGACAGAGAGGGTTAAACATGTTCTATTCTTGTAAGTAAAATTTGCCGATGGAACATGAAAAATAAACACTATGATTGTTGTACTAATAAGCACACACACTCACAAATACACACAAACAAAGAGAGAGAGAGAGAGAGAGAGAGAGAGAGAGAGAGAGAGAGAGAGAGAGAGAGAGAGAGAGAGAGAGAGAGTAGAAGAAGAAGACAATATAGAGTGACTGAAGGGAACACGTAAACTGTGAAAGGGAGGAGGCGTAACAAGAGACAATAAAAGGGGAAGGAAGTCAAGGAACAGCCAGACAGAGAGACAAGGCAACAGCTGACCTGAGGGGAGAGAGAGTGAGTGAGAGAGGGACCTGGTGGAAAGATAGTGGACAGATACAGTAGATAGATAGGATATGCGCCAAGGAAGAAGTGATTAACCCTCTCCGACATATGACGCAATTTTGAGCCTATTAGGGATACTTTAAAGCCTTTATTACCATCAGGGTTTTTTACAAACCTTTATTTTAGTTACTTCAACCTCTGCAGTTGTCTTTGAGTTAGATGTGGGCAGAAAACTAATTTTGGAGAGGTAATTATAAGAGTGAGAGAACTCTATTTCTTATTGCTAATCTGGCAACCTCTGCGTCATATATGTCTGAAGGGGTTAAGGGGGGTGACCTGCTTTTTTCTCTTTCTTGGTTGTATCCATTCGGCCCCATTCAGCCTACTGTTTTAAGAAATTTATCTCCATCCAGGTGTCGATTTTTTCCAGCATTTTTTTAAGAAATCCGGCTTCGCCGGAGACATTTTTCCATCGAAAAATGTACAAATTTAGCCAGCTGTAACTCATTATCCAAAATATGGTTACTCGCTATCGCTCGCCTGGTATAAATAGACACCTGGATGGGGATAAACGTCATAACACCGTAGGCTGAATGGGGCCGAATGGATACAACCCAGAGAGAACAAAAGCAAGTCACCCCCTTTAAAATTAGTCGGTGATCAGAACAACGCATACCTTGGCCAGCGTAGGCAGAGGTATAAACTTTCCTGAATGTCTCTTTAGTTGTAATTTTATCGTGCAGAATTTAGATGCAAAGACCAAGCTATTATAATTATACTCTTCATCAGAATTGTGGAATGTTTAGTTTGGTTATGTACATAATCATATGAGTGCAGAGAAACACCAATAACACCACTAATACTAATATGGGAATATTACTAATTCTTTCTTTCCAGGATATACCTTCGCCGATGAATGAAATTATCTAACATAAGTTAATTGTAACTGAATGTAACTTGATTAATGTAATGTAATGTAATTGATGTAAGATTATGGAAGGTTGGGCATCCTCGTAGCGGACACATATCTTACACGGACTTGATTCACATTTACAGCTTAGGAATTAACCTTTACTGGCAAAAATATTATTGTGAATACAACTCACAAAAATGTATATAACAGACTAAAACTATTGTATTATTATTGTTTTGTAATAAATACACATGTTTTTGAATAGGTCAATTATACAATCTACTAAATGTCTATCTCTCTAATTGGTTACGATGTATTGGCCAATTTACCACTAGGCTTATTACAGATGCAATGTGGCTATTTTCAAGTATGTTTTTAAATGGTTTACAATTACTATACTATCTTCCTGAATGAATGTCCAATGGCAATTAATATACGTTTGATTTTATGTATGAAATCTGTAGTGTGAAAACCGTTGTTAATCTACTGTACATATATATATATATATATATATATATATATATATATTTCTGAAGTTTACAGTATCGTATTTTAATATCTAGTTCGATCGATCAATCGACAGACAGACAGACAGACAGACAGACAGACAGACAGACAGACAGACAGACAGACAGACAGACAGACAGACAGACAGACAGACAGACAGAAAGACAGACAGACAGACAGACAGACAGACAGAGAGAGAGAGAGAGAGAGAGAGAGAGAGAGAGAAAGAGAAAGAGAAAGAGAGAGAGAGAGAGAGAGAGAGAGAATATTGACTTGATTCAACCATGTTAAGACTATAAATACATCAGGATTAAGGATTGCATATGACTCAAGTTCAAGCTGAGAGATCGAACCATGCTGGGACGACCCAGAACTGTAGGTAGGGGACACACTTTAATATTCACACGTACAGGAGAGAAAGAGAGGGTGGAAAGGGAAACGAATTATTTAATGGAAGATGAATTGAACAGAAGACAAATGGAAGAGGTACAGGGTGGCTGAATATAAGAGATAAGGAGGAGAAACAGGAATAGGAAAATAACTTTTATTCATTTTTGACATACTTACAACATATTTGGAATTGAAGAGCAAATTGATAAGATTTAATACCATAACCTTCGCCAAACAGAGATACATGCAGGTAAGATGCCGTTTGTAGACGTAATCAAGCCGAACCACAAGGAATTCTATGGATGTACCAGGTATAAAACTGAACATGCGGTTTCTGTTTGGTGCCTGATTGATGCAAAAGGAATCTAAATTGACAAAACACTTCCAATGAGTAAACATCCTGAGAACGCTAATAATTGCCGAGTTACAGTATACTATAGTGTCAAAATACGCTCAAATATAGTATAAATACAATTATAACAAGGTGTGTAATTCACTCACTTGTTTGTCAAGGGGAATCCACGCAATGCGAGCTAATCTCATTATTTTCGCGCCTCCTTAACTGGGAATGTATTGCGTGAAATGCATGTTAAGTGTTTATGTATCGTTGGAATGGCTGTGGATGTGTGTGTAGTCTGTATTTTAGCCAATTGGCTACATCTGGAAACGAAGGCTTAGGGTTAACCTGTACGGTACCATTCTCACTACAGTACCAGTCTCACCCGAAGGCTTAGGTTGACCAGTAGCTTAGGTTGACCAGTACGATACCCATCTCACCTTGTAACCGATCACCAACCCCAGATGGGACGTCACAACTTCGTCCACTTATTCCAGGTTCCTATTTATACTGCTAGGTGAACAGAGGCTACACCGTTAGGAGACTTGCCCAAATGTCTCTTCCCCGCCCGTGTGTGTGTGTGTGTGTGTGTGTGTGTGTGTGTGTGTGTGTGTGTGCTTGTTGGCTTGTGGTGTGTGTGCTTGTGCGTGTGTGCTTGTGTGTGTGTGCTTGTGTGCTTGTGTGTGTGTGTGTATGTGTGGGTGTGTATGTGTGGTGTGGTGTGTGTGTGTGTGTGTGTGTACCGTTCCATAATCACCCTGGGATGACAGGGAATCAGCCACCAGTCAGATCCATCCCGCCTCCCCGTCCTAAATTGGCCTTTGGATCACCAAGTTTGTGAGGAATTGACACTAGACCCTTGATTTTAATAGGCCAGGTCTCGTGTCATAGCCAGGGGCATTATACTCGTTAAGGGGAGGTTTCCACTTAAGGGACTTTTTTCTGGACCCCTTTCTCCCTCATGTTTAGCCCCATTGCTTTTGCAATGTTAAGACGTTCGCCCCATTAGTTGGATTATTTTAAGAACTTTCGTCCCATTTCTGTCAATTGTAAAACCTTTCGTGCCATTTAGGGGTCGATTTTTTTCCTGGCGAGCGATAGCGAGCCTGTAATTTAAGAGGATTCGGCCTTCGGCCGGGACATTTTTCTACCGAAAAATGTACACATTTATCTTGAAAGGGGGTTTAGGGGGTGTAATTTTAAGATTGATGGAAGTCTAGGGAACAAACTAAAAGCCTCCCCTTAATGACCATTGAAAACGTTCGGTAAAGTTGTTGCCTTGTGTCTAATTTAAGGCATAATGTCGAAATAATATAATTTAAGGCATAATGTCGAACTAATATAATTAGTATCATCAAATCTACCTTAATCCATGATATTATAATTGAAGCCCTCAAGAGCGACGATAGGTGGTACTGCTACACCAGACAATACAAACAATACCAAAATCAACCCTTCATCTTCAATCAGTATTCTCGGTGTCTCTTTTTTTTTTTCTTCTGATCTCTCATGGATAGACCATATGACCGTATTTTCCTTTAATGCCATTCTCTAGATTTATATGAGAGAGAGAGAGAGAGAGAGAGAGAGAGAGAGAGAGAGAGAGAGAGAGAGAGAGAGAGAGAGAGAGAGAGAGAGAGAGAGTGTGTCAAAGTTTCACTCGGCGAATTCTCCTTTATGTCAATACATACATTTGAATTATACAGCTTAAGGGGAGGTATTTAGTTTGTTTCCTAGACCTCCATCAAGCTTAAAATTACACCCCCTTGAGCCCCTTTCAAGCTAAATTTGTACATTTTTTGGTAGAAAAATGTCCCGGCTGAAAGCCGTTTCCTCTTAAATTACAGGCTCGCTATCGCTCGCCAGGATAAAATCGACACCTAAATTGCACGAAAGGTCTTAAAATTGACAGAAATGGGTTGAAAGTTCTTAAAATCATCAAAATAATGGGGCGAACATCTTAAAATCTCAAAAGCAATGGGGCTAGACATGAGGGAGAAAGGGGTCAAGAAAAAACTCCCTCAAGTGGAGATCTCCCCTTAAATAACTAAACGATATATAGGTTTACCTAAAATGTTAACACCTTTCGTCTCATTTCTTTGTCAATATTAAGACTTTTCGTGTCATTTAGCTGTCGATTTTTCCTGGCGAATGACAGCGATTCTGACATTCTGAAATGTTTCTGTCGAAAAATGTACACATTTGTCTTGAATTAGGGTCTTGGGGTTTTGTTTAAGCTTGATGGAGGCCTATGGAGGAAACTAACACATATAATTAATCTATACATAAATTAGCATGTATATACGCCCATCCTCCCATCCTAGATACGCAATACGGAAATTCCTTTATGATGTGCTTAAGGGGAGGTTATTAGTTGATTCCCTAGACTTCCATCAAGCTTAAAATTACTCCCCCTTGACCCCCTTTAAGATAAATTTGTACATTTTTCGGTAGAAAAATTTCCCGGCCGAAGGCCGGTTCCCCTTAAATTACAGGCTGGCTATCGCTCGCCAGGAAAAAATCGACACCTAAATGGCACGAATGGTCTTAAAATTGACAGAAATGGGGCGAGGGTTCTTAAAATCGCCAAACTAATGGGGCAAGCGTCTTTAAATATCACAAGCAATGGGGCTAAACATGAGGGAGAAAGAGGTTGAGAACAAAATCCTCCAGGTGGAAATCTCCCCTTAATAGATACGTACTGGCAATACACAATTACAGTATAACCCGAATTACAGACCACTCTTAATTTGATAGCTAAGCGTTTCGGGCAAATTACCTAAAACCCAAGGCACTAGTCGACTTTCCATGATTAAAAAATGGCTTTGTTGTGTATTTTGGTCAATATAGCCATTTACAGTTTAAGAATCATGGCTAGTGACTTTATTAGCGGAGGGTCAGTTTCAAGTTATAGGAGCTTAAGGCGAGATTTCCACTTGAGGGACTTTTTTCTTGACCCCTTTCTCCATCATGTCTAGCCCCATTGCTCCTGACATTTTAAGACGTTTGCCCCATTAGTTTGGCGATTTTAAGAACTTTCGCCCCATTTCTGTCAATTTTAAGACTTTTCGTGCCATTTAGGTGTCGATTTTTTCCTGGCGAGCGATAGCGAGCCTGTAATTTAAGAGTAACCGGCCTTCGGCCGGGACATTTTTCTATCGAAAAATGTACAAATTTATCTTGAAAGGGGGTCAAGGGGGTGAAATTTTAAGATTACTGGAGGAGTAGGAAACATACTAAAAACCTCCCCTTAATTAATTTATGTATTATTTTGGGCAACTACGGAATTGTATATAATGTGTCTGTATTATATATATTTACCAATCATATTGTACATTCGTGGTCATGAATTGTTGAATAGGTTTTGTAAGAGCAGTTATGATACACCGACGAACTATTCTGATAAATTAGTTGTTACAATAATATCAAGTTTCTGGGAGTCACTATACCTTGTTTCATTTCACCTGATGGTAGATTGAATCCCTTAGCAGTTGATTTATCGATAAAGTAACGGGAACATGTAAAACTACTACTAAATGGTCTCTGCTTCATATTAGTGACAAGTTTTCATCATTAACAACCGATTTCGCTAAAAAGCCTGCATAATAGCGGGGTAATCAAGATGAAGAGATAGCAATTTACCGTCAGATGAAATGAAACTGAGTATAGTTAATGTTCACCGTCTTATTTGTATTGATCACAACTGTATCTAAGTGACCCATGAAGGACAATACGTAAATGGAATTGTATGTCAGGGGGGTAGTACACCATAGTCTAACCCCTTCAGGATTAAGGGTGCGTTTTAACAGTTTACTCTGGTTAACATTAGACGATTTTCTTCAGCTCAGAATGGATCTGCGTGAGGCAAGGTATATTAAAGTTGGTTTCGACCATAG
>CM064577.1:23811727-23911727 GCA_032716605.1 Paralithodes platypus | reverse complement strand
AGGCCCGTGCTGGGGATATTAATCTAGGCCCGTGCTGGGGATATTAATCTAGGCCCGTGCTGGGGATATTAATCTAGGCCCGTGCTGGGGATATTAATCTAGGCCCGTGCTGGGGATATTAATCTAGGCCCGTGCTGGGGATATTAATCTAGGCCCGTGCTGGGGATATTAATTGTAATCTAGGCCCGTGCTGGGGATATTAATGGTAATCTAGGCCCGTGCTGGGGATATTAATAGTAATCTAGGCCCGTGCTGGGGATATTAATAGTAATCTAGGCCCGTGCTGGGGATATTAATTGTAATCTAGGCCCGTGCTGGGGATATTAATTGTAATCTAGGCCCGTGCTGGGGATATTAATTGTAATCTAGGTCCGTGCTGGGGATATTAATCTAGGCCCGTGCTGGGGATATTAATTGTAATCTAGGCCCGTGCTGGGGATATTAATTGTAATCTAGGCCCGTGCTGGGGATATTAATGGTTATCTAGGCCCGTGCTGGGGATATTAATAGTAATCTAGGCCCGTGCTGGGGATATTAATTGTAATCTAGGCCCGTGCTGGGGATATTAATTGTAATCTAGGCCCGTGCTGGGGATATTAATTGTAATCTAGGCCCGTGCTGGGGATATTAATTGTAATCTAGGCCCGTGCTGGGGATATTAATTGTAATCTAGGCCCGTGCTGGGGATATTAATCTAGGCCCGTGCTGGGGATATTAATCTAGGCCCGTGCTGGGGATAGTAATCTAGGCCCGTGCTGGGGATATTAATCTAGGCCCGTGCTGGGGATATTAATTGTCAACGGGGAATGGTGGTTAAGGGGGATCACCGGCTTGTTTCCTCTTTCTCCCCTTTTTCTCTCTTTCGCTGACTTGCATTCATTCGGCCCCATTCAACCAACTGTTTTAAGACGTTTATCCCCATCCAGGTGTCGATTTCTTCCTGGCGAGGGATTTTTTTTTTGTATAGAAAGTATTCCAAAAAACTGTACTTTACAAATATTGGTCACACTACTTTCCCATTTCTAGACACTAACATTGCTGTTTCGATCACAAATAACTACCTCCCCACCCTCTCCCTCTCTCTCTCTCTCTCTCTCTCTCTCATAAAAGTCTGGTGGCAGGATATATCGGCCGATACACGTAATATATCGGTCCGTCAGCTGGTTCATATAGGATAGGGAGTGGACGGGAATTATGGTCCCTAAAACCCCGCATGTTATAACCGCACTTAAGGGGGGGTACTACTCGCTTTTTCTGGACCCCCTTCTCCCTCGTGTTTAGCATATTAGTTTTGAGATTTTAAGACGTTATTTCCGTTAGTTTGGCCATTTTTGAGACCTTTCGCCCCATTTCTTTGTCAATATTAGGATCTTTCGTGCCATTTAGGTATTGATTTTTATCCTAGCGAGCGATAGCGAGCCTGTAATTTTAAAAGGCATCGGCTTTTGGCCAGGACATTTCTCTACCGAAAATTTTACAAATTTATCTTGAAAGGGGGTCTAGGGGGTGTTTTTTTTTAAAGCTTAATTGAGGTCTAGCGAGGAAACTCAAAAATATATAATAGATAAATATAAAGGCCAAAACAAATATATAATAGATAAATATAAAGGCCAAAACAAATATATAATAGATAAATATAAAGGCCAAAACAAATATATAATAGATAAATAAAGGCCAAAACAAATATATAATAGATAAATATAAAGGCCAAAACAAATATATAATAGATAAATATAAAGGCCAAAACAAATATATAATAGATAACTATAAAGGCCAAAACAAATATATAATAGATAAATATAAAGGCCAAAACAAATATATAATAGATAACTATAAAGGCCAAAACAAATATATAATAGATAAATATAAAGGCCAAAACAAATATATAATAGATAACTATAAAGGCCAAAACAAATATATAATAGATAAATATAAAGGCCAAAACAAATATATAATAGATAAATATAAAGGCCAAAACAAATATATAATAGATAAATATAAAGGCCAAAACAAATATAATAGATAAATATAAAGGCCAAAACAAATATATAATAGATAAATATAAAGGCCAAAACAAATATATAATAGAAATAATATAAAGGCCAAAAACAATATATAATAATAACACCAAAAAAAGGCCAAAACAAAATATATAATAATATAGATAAATATAAAGGCCAAAACAAATATATAATAGATAAATATAAAGGCCAAAACAAATAATAAATAGATAACTATAAAGGCCCAACAACAATAAAATAAAAAATATAAAACAATATAAATAGATAAATATAAAGGCCAAAACAAATATATAATAGATAACTATAAAGGCCAAAACACAAATATATAATAGATAAATATATAAAGGCCAAAACAAAAACAATAATATATAATAGATATAACTATAAAGGCCAAAACAACAATATAATAAATATAAAAAAAACAAATATATATAGAACTATAAAGGCCAAAAACAAATATAATAGATAACTATAAAGGCCAAAACAAATATATAATAGATAAACTAAAGAACACAAATATAATAAAGGGCCAAAACAAATATATAATAGATAACTATAAAGGCCAAAACAAATATATAATAGATAAACTATAAAGGCCAAAACAAATAATAAATATAAAGCCAAAACAAATATATAATAGATAAATATAAAGGCAAAACAAACAAATATATAAAATATAAAGGCCAAAACAAATATATAATAGATAAATATAAAGGCCAAAACAAATAAAATATAAATAGATATAATAATAATAAAAGGCCAAAAACAATAGATAAAATAAGGCCAAAACAAATATATAATAGATATATAAAGGCCAAAAATAGATATATATATAAAGGCCAAAAATAGATATATATAAAGGCCAAAAAATAGATAATTATATATAAAGGCCAAAACAAATATATAATAGATAAATAACCAAACAACAATAATAATAGATAAATATAAAAAACAAATATATAATAGATAACTATGGCCAGGCACAAAACAAATATAATAAATATAAAACCAAAACCAAAACAAAATAATATATAATAGATAATATAAAGGCCAAAACAAATATATAATAACTACATAAAGGCCAAACAAATATAATAAATAACTATAAAGGCCAAAACAAATATATAATAGATATACTATAAAGGCCAAACAATATATAATAAAATAAAGGCCAAAACAAATATATATAATAGATAACTATAAAGGCCAAAACAAATATATAATAGATAACTATAAAGGCCAAAACAAATATATAATAGATAACTATAAAGGCCAAAACAAATATATAATAGATAAATATAAAGGCCAAAACAAATATATAATAGATAACTATAAAGGCCAAAACAATATATAATAGATAAATATAAAGGCCAAAACAAATATATAATAGATAACTATAAAGGCCAAAACAAATATATATAGATAAATAAAGGCCAAAACAAATATATAATAGATAAATATAAAGGCCAAAACAAATATATAATAGATAAATATAAAGGCCAAAACAAATATATAATAGATAACTATAAAGGCCAAAACAATATATAATAGATAAATATAAAGGCCAAAACAAATATATAATAGATAACTATAAAGGCCAAAACAATATATAATAGATAAATATAAAGGCCAAAACAAATATATAATAGATAACTATAAAGGCCAAAACAAATATATAATAGATAAATATAAAGGCCAAAACAAATATATAATAGATAACTATAAAGGCCAAAACAAATATATAATAGATAAATATAAAGGCCAAAACAAATATATAATAGATAACTATAAAGGCCAAAACAAATATAATAGATAAATATAAAGGCCAAAACAAATATATAATAGATAACTATAAAGGCCAAAACAAATATATAATAGATAAATATAAAGGCCAAAACAAATATATAATAGATAACTATAAAGGCCAAAACAAATATATAATAGATAAATATAAAGGCCAAAACAAATATATAATAGATAACTATAAAGGCCAAAACAAATATATAATAGATACAAATAAAGGCCAAAACAAATATATAATAGATAACTATAAAGGCCAAAACAAATATATAATAGATACAAATAAAGGCCAAAACAAATATATAATAGATAAATATAAAGGCCAAAACAAATATATAATAGATACAAATAAAGGCCAAAACAAATATATAATAGATAAATATAAAGGCCAAAACAAATAAGCACTACCCCCTTAAGCGGAGATTTACACTGGAGGGATTTTTTTCTTTACCCCTTTCTCCCTCATGTTTAGCCCCATTGCTTTTGAGATTTTAAGACGTTCGCCCCATTAGTTTGGCGATTTTAAGAACTTTCAACCCATTTAAGTCACTTTTAAGACCTTTCGTCCCATGTAGGTGTCGATTTTTTCCTGGCGAGCGATAGCGAGCCTGTAATTTAAGAGGAACGGGCCTTCGGCCGGGACATTTTTCTACCGGAAAATGTACACATTTATCTTGAAAGGGGGTCATGGGGGTGTAATTTCAAGCTTGATGGAAGTCTAGGAAACACACTAAAAACCTCCCCTTAAGTGCACAACTGGGTGCTAATTTGTGACAAAGAGCCCAACATAATTCAGTTCCTGAAAGATCACTATTTGTTTCTGCTTATTTCGTTAATGAAGGCTTTGTTTGGTTTTAAGGTACCGGTACAGGGGTTAGTGTCCAGTAAGAACACATACAGTTAGGGACAAACAAACACTTAAGGGGAGGTTTTTAGTTGATTCCCTAGACTTCCATCAAGCTTAAAATTACTCCTCCTTGACCCCCTTTCAAGATAAATTTGTACATTTTTCGGTAGAAAAATGTCCCGGCCGAAGGCCGGTTCCCCTTAAATTGCAGGCTCGCTATCGCTCGCCAGGAAAAAATCGACACCTAAATGGCATGAATGGTCTTAAAATTGACAGAAATGGGGCGAGGGTTCTTAAAATCGCCAAACTAATGGGGCAAGCGTCTTTAAATCTCACATGCAATGGGGCTAAACATGAGGGGAGAAAGAGGTTCAGAAAAAAATCCTCCAGGTGGAAATCTCCTACCTCACGCTTCGCCATTCCGAGCATTATTTAATATACATCCAACCATAAATCAGTATTTATTAAACATTTGTGTTCTATTGTGCTTTCTTAATAAGGGGAGATCTCCACTTGAGGGATTTTGTTCTTGACCCCTTTCTCCCTCATGTTTAGCCCCATTGCTTTTGATATTATAAAACGTTTGCCCCATTAGTTTAGCGATTTTAAGAACTTTCACCCCATATTAAGACTTTTCGTGCAATTCAGGTGTCGATTTTATCCTGGCGAGCGATAGCGAGGCTGTAATTTAAGAGGAACCGGCCTTTGGCCGGGAAATTTTTCTACCGAAAAATGTACAAATTTATCTTGAATGGGACTCAAGGGGGTGTAATTTTAAGCTTGATGGAGGTCTAGGGAACAAACTAAACACCTCCCCTTAAGTAGCTACGTTTGGGTATGTCTCTTCGTTCTAATAGCAATGCGATATCTAGCTTCCACGGGGATGGCATTGATATATCTAGCTTCCACGGGGATGGCATTGATATATCTAGCTTCCACGGGGATAGCATTGATATATCTAGCTTCCACGGGGATGGCATTGATATATCTAGCTTCCACGGGGATGGCATTGATATATCTAGCTTCCACGGGGATGGCATTGATATATCTAGCTTCCACGGGGATGGCATTGATATATCTAGCTTCCACGGGGATGGCATAGATATATTTACTCACTACTGTACATTGTAAAACATTACTGACCCTACAACATGGAATATACTTGCAGCTATCATTGTGTGCAGTCAGGTGTTATACTTGCAGCGATCATTGTGTGCAGTCAGGTGTTATACTTGCAGCGATCATTGTGTGCAGTCAGGTGTTATACTTGCAGCTATCATTGTGTGCAGTCAGGTGTTATACTTGCAGCGATCATTGTGTGCAGTCAGGTGTTATACTTGCAGCGATCATTGTGTGCAGTCAGGTGTTATACTTGCAGCTATCATTGTGTGCAGTCAGGTGTTATACTTGCAGCGATCATTGTGTGCAGTCAGGTGTTATACTTGCAGCGATCATTGTGTGCAGTCAGGTGTTATGCTTGCAGCGATCATTGTGTGCAGTCAGGTGTTATACTTGCAGCGATCATTGTGTGCAGTCAGGTGTTATACTTGCAGCTATCATTGTGTGCAGTCAGGTGTTATACTTGCAGCTATCATTGTGTGCAGTCAGGTGTTATACTTGCAGCGATCATTGTGTGCAGTCAGGTGTTATACTTGCAGCGATCATTGTGTGCAGTCAGGTGTTATACTTGCAGCGATCATTGTGTGCAGTCAGGTGTTATACTTGCAGCGATCATTGTGTGCAGTCAGGTGTTATACTTGCAGCGATCATTGTGTGCAGTCAGGTGTTATACTTGCAGCGATCATTGTGTGCAGTCAGGTGTTATACTTGCAGCGATCATTGTGTGCAGTCAGGTGTTATACTTGCAGCGATCATTGTGTGCAGTCAGGTGTTATACTTGCAGCGATCATTGTGTGCAGTCAGGTGTTATACTTGCAGCGATCATTGTGTGCAGTCAGGTGTTATACTTGCAGCGATCATTGTGTGCAGTCAGGTGTTATACTTGCAGCGATCATTGTGTGCAGTCAGGTGTTATACTTGCAGCGATCATTGTGTGCAGTCAGGTGTTATACTTGCAGCGATCATTGTGTGCAGTCAGGTGTTATACTTGCAGCGATCATTGTGTGCAGTCAGGTGTTATACTTGCAGCGATCATTGTGTGCAGTCAGGTGTTATACTTGCAGCGATCATTGTGTGCAGTCAGGTGTATACTTGCAGCGATCATTGTGTGCAGTCAGGTGTTATACTTGCAGCGATCATTGTGTGCAGTCAGGTGTTATACTTGCAGCGATCATTGTGTGCAGTCAGGTGTTATACTTGCAGCGATCATTGTGTGCAGTCAGGTGTTATACTTGCAGCGATCATTGTGTGCAGTCAGGTGTTATACTTGCAGCTATCATTGTGTGCAGTCAGGTGTTATACTTGCAGCGATCATTGTGTGCAGTCAGGTGTTATACTTGCAGCTATCATTGTGTGCAGTCAGGTGTTATACTTGCAGCTATCATTGTGTGCAGTCAGGTGTTATACTTGCAGCTATCATTGTGTGCAGTCAGGTGTTATACTTGCAGCGATCATTGTGTGCAGTCAGGTGTTATACTTGCAGCGATCATTGTGTGCAGTCAGGTGTTATACTTGCAGCGATCATTGTGTGCAGTCAGGTGTTATACTTGCAGCGATCATTGTGTGCAGTCAGGTGTTATATGGTTATGTTTTACGGCTAGGACTATTTTACAGTAACTATTGGATACTGCGTCTAATAATTAAAGCCGATATCACACGAGCGCTTTTTCACTAAACATTTATCCTTAACACTGGTCTGGCAGCTCGTAAGGTAAACATTTAATATTTTGATGTTACCTCAATTCATCTACCATCAGTCTAGATTCCGATACCAGTGCAAAATATTCCAGAAATAATGCCAGAAAAATGTTGATCATCGAATGTTGACTATAAAAGCTCTCGTGTGATACCGGCTTAACTGAAGTCACTGGCACGAACTGTTACAATATAAAGATCATTGATCATTATTTTGTATAAAATGAGATGATTTTTGCTAATAATGTATCACACAGACAGATCTACTGGGACGAGAATGACTTTGGACTAAATTTTCTTAATCCATGCAACCATTGCCTTTTATTATTTTTATCAATATGAACATTATTTGTATATATTTATATATATATATATATATATATATATTTTGTTTTTTGACGGAATGGATTATGTTCGTGCATTCGAGAACAGCGAAATCATAAATATTTACATTGTGTGTGTATATATATACTGTATATACTGTATATATATATATATATATATATATATATATATATATATATATATATATATATATATATATATATATATAGTACTGGAATGTATTACATATTAATTAACTCGATTAATATGTAAACAATATTATATAATTACATGCACAAAAAATAATGCGTTATGAATAATGTGTACACAGAGCTATAATATACAATCAAATTGCTTACAATATTATAATTGTTAAATCAAATCTTAATAAATTATCGGCACAATTCCATGTATGTGAATACACGTAACTACGACAGTGATCTGGGTGCTTTTGTGTAGCAATTAACCCGTTCCGTATAATTGTATTAAGTTTAAGAAGGGCCTCCAGCAATTAACAGGCTTCGAACTATCTACATTAATCCTTTTTACTACCGCATATCCTTTTGAAGCAGCACAAAATCGTCAATGAATCGAAAATGTAATGAAAAAGACGTCGCCGGTACAATTTGGGTTAATAGAATATCATAACATAAAATTGTATGTAATTGAAATTACCGGTAATCAAATTATATGTATTAATTACATCAACTCAGAAATATTAGTGTTCCAGGGTATATGCATTTTTATATATCTATTGCCTTGACTTTTCCATTTGTCTTATTCCTGTTCTCGAACTTTGGTCATTCTTCACCAAAGTCTTTATATACCCAGAAACTGTGGACGGGAAAATGGGAACTCTCTCTCTCTCTCTCTCGTAATGTTTCTAAATTGTTATATCTCTGTATTAGTCTGCTTCCATATTACCTATCACCGGTGTCAGTGTGTCTGTGTTCTAGTGTAGTATTATACACAACCCACTACAGGTGTGTGAGGGTGGTGGTGAGAGGGTCTGGAGGATCATAATCACCTCCCAATAATCCCCCTTCCAGGTCACCTAAGCCTCATAACACTGGCTTATGTCGTCTGGGATACATCTGTCACCAACCACCGACTTTCTAGCCTTCTACAGCGTAAATATTGTTATCACTCATAATGCTCAAAGCTACCACAGTTAATAGTTCGCTTTGTTGAAATATATAGTATTGAACAAATGTTGTATACTTTAGAAAGTGGGTTATGTAAAGTTGTTTTCACATAACTAACAAACAAGGATTTCTTTTTGCTTTCTATATTTATTAATGGATAATAATTAATCATATTGTACTACATTAACCCTCTCCGACATATGACGTGATTTTGAGCTACTACACCACTAACTTTACTTATCAGACACAACTAAGTATTGGTAACTATTCCCACAGATTAACGCTTTGCTTTATATATATATATATATATATATATATATATATATATATATATATATATATATATATATATTAACGGTTCGAATCCTAGCCCTAGCAGTTATATTTCCCAATATATTGTTTGTATTTGGGATTCGTTTGTAGCACGGACGTATGACTGGTGATGTCTGCCTCCGATCTTGATTATCAGACATTACGAAATTGCGGGTTAAACTATCCAACATCTTATTTGGTTAATTTTGGCTTGGAATATGAACCGTCTGATACGCTCACCCACACCAATCCCTGCCCAGACAATAAGACTAATAACACACGTAACAAAGCCACTCCAACAACTTCCTCTCTCTCCAACACCCCTTCTCTCTCTACACTCTTCAGAAAATAGGAAAAGTAGAAAGTAGCTACGGTGCCGTTGTAAAGGTTTAATCCCCAATACCTTTACCTTCACAGTCCTGCTAGGAAGGACGCCTGGAGGCAGATGGGCACATGGGATACTACGCCTGCATATTTCTTTTTACTCTTCCTTCCTTCCATACCTATTAGTGAATTATTGCATAGCTAGAAATGATAATAACTGTCACTGTTTGTCTGCAACATTAAGTTCTTCCAGAGAAGACCTGGAAGGCTTACTATAATATAACGGTAAGCATTACGTTGGGTACTCCAATGTTACTACCAAATAAGTGGTTTACATCGTTTTGTAATATGGAGGGTAATTCAAAGTGTATATATGACCAAAGTAAATGCTTAAAAAGCCTAGCTACCGATTTTTTTCTCGGTTAACGGCGTTGGCAGATAAGTGTATGCTTTTGAACATACATTAGCATAGTAATTCGTCAGTTCGCAAGATAGGCTATCTGCAGAACAGATTGATTTAGACAAACAATGGCCAGAGCTTAAAACAGACAAAACAAACTTTTGATTGCAATATGATGACTTCCCAACTTGATATATTCTCCTAAGTGATCATAACCATTCATCCTCCTCTCTCTCTCTCTCTCTCTCTCTCTCTCTCTCTCTCCACTGTACCCACTGTACCAGTTTTCCCTGCTATCCTTCATCTTTATCTGAGCCGTGTGATCCGAGCTTTGATCATAGTCAGAGTTTTCTTGGTGATTTAGCTTGGGAAAGTTATGGACTTGACTACCATTTCTCTCACATTGAGAGAGATTTACATAGATTTACATAGATACACTGGCCACACAG
Source organism: Paralithodes platypus (assembly GCA_032716605.1). Taxonomy (NCBI): domain Eukaryota; kingdom Metazoa; phylum Arthropoda; class Malacostraca; order Decapoda; family Lithodidae; genus Paralithodes; species Paralithodes platypus. The sequence continues at coordinate 23,901,291 of CM064577.1, read as the reverse complement.
ATCTTACGATCCCTACGAGGTGACCAGGACTTAATCCTAATAGAGATAGCAACCCTAAGAGAAAGTGGAAGGAAAGGATAGCAAAGATGAAGGCTCTCTCCCCACCCTCCGCTCCCTCCGGCAATATGCCGTACATGAAAATAGTTAGAAGTGAATAACCTTGCAGGGCTTGGAAATCGCCTGAAGGAATTTATAGTATAGTTAGAAATGGAAAGGGAAAGGCATGCACACCTTCACTTTTTTTTTTTTTTTTTTTTTTTTCCTTTTCTAACTGAAAATGTTTTCATTTCCGCGAGAGAGAGAGAGAGAGAGAGAGAGAGAGAGAGAGAGAGAGAGAGAGAGAGAGAGAGAGACACACACACACTCCTGCTAAACAATTTTTTTTTTTTTTTATTAAGGTGACAGTTACAAAGTGGTGTACAATCTATCTTATTCTAGTTACATTGTAGTTTATCTTATTGTACCAGTACCTCCCTACAATCAACCTAGTTGTTCCCCAATTCGTCCCTCCGCCACGACCATTTCAAAGTCCAAGTCTCTCACTCTTGTCCTCTGTAGCGGGGAGGACCTTGTACCCCTGAGACATAGGAGTGCAGACCTGAGAAGAGAGAAAGAGAGCCGGCATCTCATCCAAGTTATGACTTGGCTTCTATGCTGGCGCTTTTTCTCTGATATTTGTTCAGCTAATCTGGCATAGAAGACACTTGCAGAAGGTCCCATACCTCCCGACGATGAGAAGACCAGAGGAGTAAAGCTTCCTTGATCCCTGTTCAAAATTCTTTCTTCATAAGCGGTTTTTTTCTCACATTCGTTTCTCAAGTATGCCGCCTTGTGTCCTCGCTCACGATATGTTTGTGCTCTTGGGTTGAAGATTCTGATGTCGAAAAAAGCCCGTTGTCCCCTCGTCCAAAAACCTCGAGCACTTACGTCCACTCTTGCTTCATTTGAAGTATTTGCAGTATTGTGGGCCAAGCGCTGTCCGCCCATAGGCAGAAGTTCCGGTTCGATTCTGACATCATGGCACACCTCGTCCAGCATTTGTGCAGTGATGTCTCGTACTTCATCATGCCGGATACAGATGAATCCTCCTTTCTTACAGGTCATACAGTGGTCTGGGTTGTTTATTTCACCGCATGCACATTTCAGAGGCAGGTTCGAAACTGGCCACCCATACCTCAAGGCTACGGCATCATTGAATTCTTGTTTATTTAAGCTGAAGCCTTTCTCCTTTATTGGTAATGATGTGAGCCAATTTGAAGCCCCAGTGTCTTGTGCCATCTCAACTCTCATTTTCAGTTTTTCCCTACATCTGGTCTTAATTTGTTCTAGGCTATGTTTCTGTCTCTCTTCTCTGCTCTTTGTAATTTCCTGTCTTGCATTTCGTTGTTCCTCTTCGTCCACCTCATCATTTTCATTTTGCTCCCGTATTTTTTCTGTCAGAGACGTAGTAAGTTTAAGGGAATTTTGGTACTCATGTGGTGCCGCCTCCACTGTGTGTATGATCCCCATACCTCCGAACCTTGGCGGAAGAGCTAATAGATCTCTTAGCTCTTGCGTGACGCCTTCCATCTCTGTTAAGGCCGGTATGAATGTTCCTTTGATTGCTTCTTCCAGCGGTTGGAGCATCTGTCTAATGCCAGGCACTGTTCTCATAAGAAAGGTCCATCTGTGCTTAACACCATATGTGAAGGCAGTATATGCAGCATGTGGTTCAGATTTCGCAATGTCTGCCAGGGTTTTCACTTCCTTTACCCACTCCGCTACCTTTTTTCGCACATAATCTCTCTTGCATTCTTCTGTGCCTATTACTGCTCCCAAATGGCGTTGACCCTCCTTTGTAATCTTCACTCCTGTCCCATCAAAAGTCCGCACGGCTTCTTCATACTAGTTTTCTTTCACTATTAGTACAGATTTACTAGCATTCGGATGGTACCCAATGACTTCGCCTACCGATTGTACTCTCCGCCACCATTCTTTGAGATCCCCTATTTTTCCTGCACCTGTGAGGTCATCTGCATACGCCACTTGTTTCACTCGGGTTACCTCATGTTTTATTTTCTGCTGCAGAATTGATAGTGCCAGTGCATATATTGCCATTGCCACTGGATCTCCTTGCGTTGTTCCTTCATTTGATTTGAGAATTTTAATTTCTTCCTGCTTTGTGCTTCCAACTATATACAGGTTAGCTGGCTCCTTATAAGTATTTTCTATGTACTTTGCGATGCTCGGGCATTTGATCTTGATGTTGTGAATAGCTGCCTCCCTATTAATGGTGTTAAAGGCATTTGTTGCATCCACTAGCAGTACCGCTTCACAATCTTCCTCATGATACACCTTCCCCATTGCATGTATTGCTGCTTCTCCTCCGGCTTGCTGTCCTGCACATACTTGTAAGTTGCCCACTGCTCTTTGAACATCTTTTCCAAATACGGACATGATTGCTTTTCCTATAATCCTTCTAAGAACTTCCCCAACGCCTACTGGTCTAACTCCTGGATTCTTATTTAAAGGTATCAGGCGACATGCTGTCAGAGCTTCTATGTTCACGCATGGTGATGATGCAAGTTTCTTTGCCAGCATTGCTATTGATTCACATAGGTCACCCGCGGCTGAACCAAACTTGTTTTGACTTAGGAAGATCCTCCAAGTCTTAGCATCTACTCCTGATGGACCTGCTCCTCCCTGTGTTTTCAGCGCCTTTCTCCATACGAGGTCTCCAGTTATATTCTCATATATCACCGGGTCTGGAGGAACATATTCCCCGTCTAGTTTGGCCTTATCACTTGCTGGTTTTGCTTCTGGGTGTTTCTCCTTCAGCTGGTCCAAGATGCGTCGATTCACTTCGTGCACCCCACTTGAGGCTTCCCCAGTGACCATTCTGACTGCCTGTGCCACTTTACCAATCCTCATGCTATTTCCCACTGATCGTGCCATATCATCTGGCTTCCTCTTTCTTCGTTGTTTTGTTTTCAGTCTTTGCTGGATTGCTCGTACTTGGCTAAGAATTTTGTCTAACTCCCCACCATTTTTCCACCACTCCATTCTCTGTTTCAGCGCTTTAATGTTCTCATTCAGTTTTCCCTTTGGTCTTTTTCTTTGAAGGAATAACTGAGGAATGAAAGAAGCTATCTTGATTGCCACGTGCACCAAAGGGGCATCCTGAACATACTTTAGGATCATACGTCTGAGTTCCCCCAGCATGTCTTTTGCGGCTTCACAAATCGGTAGTTCAAACTTATTATGTTGCCATTGTATCACTTCTGTATAGATTTCATTCACTAATGTTGTGAGTCCGTCACCAGAATGTCCCATCCATTCTCCACCATTCATGTTTACGTTACGAGGTCGTTAGTTCTGTTCACGATTTTCGATTATTTCTCTCTCATTATCTTCGTTTAGGCCTACACCATTTTCATTATTTTGTTCCACACCTCTGTTGTCTTGTGAATTATTGATTCCTGCATTTTTTTTCTGCGGGCTGCAGTTGTTGATTGTTATTTTCTGCATTTTCTCTAACAGGGTTTGCTTGTACATCTCCATTAACTACATTGTCTGTTTCACGGTTCATTTGTACTGCATCTCTCACTGCGTTTTGTCTGTCATCAGGATTATTCCTCGACTGGGACCGAGTTAATATCATCTTGTCTTATTATCATAATTTCCTACCTATTCCATAATACTGAGTCTATCTATCATTTCTTCCTAAGGGACGAGCCTCTGCCCGATAAAGGTGAAAATGTAAACATCCTATGAGTAGCGTTAGAGATAGAAAGAGTAAGATAAGTTATTTAACTCACCTAGTATGATGCAAGGCTACAGAAGATCAGGCTATATTACAAGACAGTGAGTGTAAATATATATATATAATACAAAACGATTATTGTAGTGAGAAAGGAAATACACTAATTAAGAGAGTAAAATGATTAAAAAGACAAGTGTCAATATAGTGCTAAGGATTAAAGAAGGATGTTAGAAATCTACTATTAGTTTGAGAAAAAGGTCCTGGTTATCAGTATGCACATAATATATCAGCGAATTATACCTTATTTTAAATAGTATACTTAGTTACGTGTTCGTTAGAGATAACTCTCACATGAAATATACCACTTCAAGTCTGATTTCCTGACTCGGCCATAAATCATATATAACCTTACCTAATATAATCGGCCTGTTTCCTCAAAGCTAAATGACTCTATACAAAGCTAAAGAAACCTTGGCAATTTGAGCCGCTTTACATTCTAAATATGCCTAACTTTAAATGGAAACCAGCCAATTATGTCCTAAGATTTAATTATTTTCAAGACAAAAATATGTACAAAATACTACATCATGTTACTCATGTAATAGTAGCATGAGGGACATTGAGGAAAGTGGAAGGAAGAGGGAAGGAGGGAAGAGGGAAGGAGAGGGGAGGGAAGTGAATGTGAGGGTAAGGATGGGGGGGGGGGGGAGAGGGGGAGGGTTGAATACTTGTTGTCACTGTGCTAACACACGCACACGACTATCTCTCGCTTGTAAAATAATTGAACTGTTCTGTTGTGGTAATACATGTTTTAGTTGAAGCGCTAATGGATGTTTACTTACAATACTGTACCAATTAGTTTGGAATAACATCATTGTTGAACCAAATGACCATATTTTTCACCAAAATCTTTGAAAATAGTTAAATTAAATTACTTATAAAACGTGGATAATCATTTCAGCCAAAAATAATTTATTTTAGTATTCGCTGACCCGCATCGTCATTTAAGGGGAGATTTCCACTTGAGGGACTTTTTTCTTGACCCCTTTCTCCCTCATGTCTAGCCCCATTGCTTTTGAGATTTTAAGACGTTTGCCCCATTAGTTTGGCGATTTTTAAGAATTTCCGCCCCATTCTGTCAATTTTAAGACCTTTCGTGCCATTTAGGTGTCGATTTTATCCTGGCGAGCGATAGCAAGCCTGTAATTTAAGAGTAATCGGCCTTCGGCCGGGACATTTTTCTACCGAAAAATGTACAAATTTATCTTGAAAGGGGGTCAAGGGGGTGACATTTTAAGATTGTTGGAGGAGTAGGAAACAAACTAGAAACCTCCCCTTAATTCTGATAAATATTAGGTAATTTGCTTTAGTTTAGGAATCAAAAGGGTAAAATATATCTCAAGTGTCCGTTTTCATCTAATGTTTTGTTCCCGAATTGAATAAATTTGTCTAATGATAGCCACAAAAAAAAAAAAAAAAATACAAAAAAAAAAATCAATAAAAATAATAATAAAATGAAATAAGAAATGCGTGTTGATGTGGGATTGTCAAACCTTTCCAAATATAAACAAATACGGCTGTAAATTAGAATAACACAGTATGTTGATATATTATTTCCGGTTGAACGAAAGATATGTCAATACAGGTGTTTTGTTCACGAAGTATATCTGCATATTTACGGCTTCATCAAGATATATTTCAAATGTAAGTGTTTATCCTTTTGTTTAGGTAATGTACAAGATTCCTTGGTATATTGGAGAATAAACATGCATATATTTTAGATGTCAGCCGCCAGCGATAATTGTTGTTATTCTATAAACTGTTTTCAATATGTGTTGTACTTAAGGAATATATATATGTGTATAATTATGTGTATCACGCTTACTTCATAACATATAATTATGTGTATCACGCTTACTTCATAACATATAATTATGTGTATCACGCTTACTTCATAACATATGTTAAGAAAAAATATATAATACAAATGCGGTACAATAATAAATAAATGTGTTTCCCATGTTGTAATAATAGAGTTCATTCCCTGTAACACTCTCCCTTAATGGGTTAATCTAGTTAATACATTGAATATATAGGCAATTGGTTTGGTTATGAACAAATAATTTACTTTCCAAAATTAAGCTGACCCGCATGTCCTAATTTGGGAAAATTACCAGGGTAATATGTTGAATAAATGTTTGTTAAGTGCTCGCAAATTACCAACACGTGAACAGAAATCCCACAGATGCATAACTGCAACTATATAATATTATATATATATATATAAATAAGAGAGAGAGAGAGAGAGAGAGAGAGAGAGAAGAGAGAGAAGAAGAGAGAGAAGAAGAGAGAGAGAGAGAGAGAGAGAGAGAGAGAGAGAGAGAGAGAGAGAGAGAGAGAGAGAGAGAGAGAGAGAGAGAGAGAGAGAGAGAGAGAGAGAGAGAGAGAGAGAGAGAGAGAGAGAGAGAGAGAGACAGAGGTAAACATTGAGAGGCACCAGGAACACTTCCAGATATAACGCTCTACTGTCACCATTTAAGGGGACGTTATAGTATCCATTTATGTATTTATTTTATTCTATCTATCTATTGCCTGACGCCGTGATCCCCGAAGGGGTGGCCACGAACGAACCGCCCCCATGCACCTCTGTCGCCAGTCAGTCGACGCCCCTCCTCCCAACCAGCACGGCCTTCATCCATATATTTCCGCACTCCATCCTTCCACCTCTCCTTTGGTTTACCTCTCCCTCTCTGTCCTTACACCTCACTCTCGTACACCCTCTTAGTCATTTTCTCATTTTCCATACGTTCCATATGGCCGAAACATCTCAAGGTGTTCCTTTTCACACTTTCCAGCACATCTACCACCACACCACACCTCCTTCTTACTTCCTCATTCGTCTGTCTATCCCTCCATGTAATTCCGCACGCACTTCATAAGTAACTCATTTCCACCGCTCTCACTCTTGGTCTGAATCTCTTCTCGAACGTTTATGCTTCGCTTCCGTAAGTAAGTGTCGGGATTACCACACTGTCATGCAAGGACTTCTTCACTTCCATACTGACCACCCTATTTCTTGTTACTGCTTTCAACGTTTATTTTATTGTAACCGGTATATATATTAGTTTTAGTTGCTCCCTAGTCCTCTATCATGATTAAATATATGATCCCGAATACTCTCCTTCTAGATAAATTTGTATATTTTTCTGTAGAAAAATGTCCCAGATCCTCCTAGAATTACAGGCTCGCTATCGCTCGCAAGGAAAGATAGACACCTAAATGAAACGAAAGGCCTTTATACAAAGAAATGGGGCAAATCATTTTGAAATCACCAATCTAAAGGAACAAACTTCTAAACATAAGGGAGAAAAGGCCACTACCTTCCCCATAAGAGTGTGTCCATGTTTGTTCCCGTTCCCAGCCTGCTACACCACACTGCACCAGGTGGGCCGAGACGACTGTGGTGGGTGGTGTTAGGTAGAGATTTGACACATACCATTACACAAAAGTCTGTGTTTTTGTGTTTTTTGTTGTACATTTAGCCCCTTAGCTCTCTCTCTCTCTCTCTATATATATATATATATATAACTTTATTTTGGCTACTATTAGATTATTTTATTCAGTTTAAAAAGGGCCTCCAGCAATCAATAGGCTTCAAACTATCTCACTTAACCCTTTTTACTACCACATATTCTGCTTAAACGGCATATAATTGTCTAAATATAGCTAGAAAAATGCTAAACGGACGCCGCCGGTACAAAAGGGGTTAATGCCTAATGTTCATAATCAGTAATATATTTCGTTATTAATACTTTTAACAGCCGAGTAACCAAGATGGAAACATGGCAATTTACCGTCAGCTTTAAGACTATAGACTGTAGACTAGTGTAGAGGACTTGAAACCAGCTCTGGATTGACCTTTAAATGTCTCTTCTCTTTTCCTCATTCTTTCCTTTCTCATTTCCTTTTTCCCTCTGCCCCTAACTTGCCTCCTCCTCCTCCTACTCCTGCTCCTTCTCTTCTTTTTCCTCCTCTTCCTCGTCCTATCGCTCTTTCTCCTTCTCTGCCTGCTCCCACTCCTCTTCTTCCTATTACTTTCTCTTCTTCTTCATTCTGCTCCTCCTCCTTTCCTATTCTTCCTCTTCCTCGTATTAGTGCTCCTGCTTCTCTTCCTCTTCCTACTGCTCCTGCTTCTCTTCCTCTTCCTACTGTTCCTGCTCCTATTCCTCCACCTGTTTCTGCTACTGTGCCTACTCCTCCTCTTTTTCTTCCTTCTCCTCCTCCTCTCCCTCGTCCTACTGTTCCTTCTCCTCTTCTTTTTCCTTCTTCTCTTCCTCCTATTCCTCTTCCACCTGTGTCTGCTCCTCCTCTTTCTGTCCCTTCTCCCCCTGCATTACACATTCCTCCCTTCCCCTTTCCTTTCTAATTAACAGGCTCCAGGATATTTACTCCTCTCCCACCCCAGGGTCCGAAAAATACTCCACGCTTACAACCTTTAGTGTATTCAAGGATTTCACAATTTTGTTCGCTCTCTCTTTCTCTCCTTCTCCCCCCTCCGCCCCCCCTCTCTCTCTCTCTCTACTCCCCCTTTCTTTCTCTTTCTCTCTCTCTCTCTCTCTGTGGAGAAGAAGAGTTTCGAGGATATATAACCAACATCGTAGTCCACAAGTAGAACAAATTGGCAGGAGAGTGGATGGAGAACAAAAATTACATATTTAAAAGGCGAAACATATAAATCAAAGATGGGTAAATCTACAGTTATACTACCCCTCCCCCACTACCCCCCACCACCTCCCCCCTTCAAAACACGCCTTTTAGCATGTTTTTGGATGGTTCAGTAGACGCGGAAACTGGAAAAAAACTGATTTTGATAAAAAATTATCACCAACCAGATGCGAGTTTTTCAGGTAATTTGTTGTTGTTTTTATTTTTTTATTTGATATACAGTGTTGTTTAATACCGAGGACCGTCGCATTTTAGTATTTTTAACATTAGCCTAACCTAACCTAACCGAAAAGTAACCTGTTTCCGCGACGGTCTAAACTCCCCCTCACGTTCCCTGTTTATGGGTGCGCGACGGTCTAAACCCTGCTCACGTTCCCTGTTTATGGGTTTGCGAAGGTTTGTAATACTTCAATGTATATATTTCAAGTTAAATATACATTTCCGCGCATCATCAAACCATACTAAGTCTACTACTAATAATATTAACCCATTAGTACCAACAGAATAGTGACAAAATAGGGGTAGTATAACTGTAGATTTATCATAAATTGTCCAGTTGACATTATCTTCTATCCGCTATTTCAATTATATTTCAATCCGTTGAAAGTCTGTGAGTTCCGGTATTTGGCGGGGAGATATATTTTTACCTTCCTTGTGTTCCACTAAGTAGTTTAAAATGTAAAACTTTCAAACTAAACAAACCAAAATTCGGACAAAGACAATATAAAGGCAAAATAACTAATCACATTCGCTATGTGGAAACAACGATTACTAAACTAAAATGTATGAAATAAAAGAACACAATCCACCACGTTTAGCAAAACGTAAGTCCGGACTACCTAGCAGGGACTTTAGGATGTGTACTGTATAGTCGTGTATCTTTGTAACCATGTAACCCCGCATTCCCAATCTCTCCCCTAGATTGTTGGGGTATCGGAATTACAATCAACAATGCATATGCTAATAAACACTGCTTTCCTCACTTTCTAAAAATATACTACACACTTACAAACTATTAAAATAATAAAATAAAACAAATAAAAACTAAAATAACAGGTGTTGTAGTTATGCAGAATTACCGAAAATTATTCGAAATAAAGGGAGGTGGGAAGAAATAATAAAGGAAGGTGGGGAGGAATAATGGGAGGTGGGGAGAAATAAAGGGAGACAGGTTGATGGGGGAGGGGAGGGGAGAAGATATGGAGGGAGGCGGGGAAAAGGAGGTGGTGGGGAGGTGAGACAGAGAGAGGAGGGGGCGGTGGGAGGGAAGTTGTGTGGAGGGGGAGAGGGAGGGAGGAAGGCGATTTGAAGAGAAGAGAAAGGGAGGGAGGGAGGAAGGAGATGTGGAGGGGAGAGGGAGGATGGGAGATGTGGAGGGGAGAGGGAGGAAGGGAGGTGATGTGGGAGATAGAGGGAGGGAGGGACGTGATGTGGCGGATAGAGGGAGGGAGGGAGGTGATGTGGAGGGGAGAGGGAGGGAGGGAGGTGATGTGGAGGATAGAGGGAGGTGATGTGGGGGATAGAGGGAGGGAGGTGATGTGGAGGATAGAGGGAGGGAGGTGATGTGGAGGATAGAGGGAGGGAGGTGGTGTGGAGGAGAGAGGTGGTGTGGAGGATAGAAGGAGGGAGGGAGGTGATGTGGGGGATAGAGGGAGGGAAGGAGGTGATGTAGAGGATAAAGGGAGGGAGGGAGGTGATGTGGAGGATAGAGGGAGGGAGGGAGGGAGTTGATGTGGAGGATAGAGGGAGGGAGGGAGGTGATGTGGGGGATAGAGGGAGGGAGGGAGGTGATGTCGGGGGTGGAGGGAGGAGGGGGGGTGGTGTGGGGGATAGAGGGAGGGAGGGAGGTGATGTGGAGGACAGATAGACTGAGGGAGGGAGATGATGTGGAGGATAGAGGGAGGGAGGTGGTGTGGTGGATAGAGGGAGGGAGGGAGGGAGGGAGGTGATGTAGAGGATAGAGGGAGGGAGGGAGGTGATGTGGAGGATAGAGGGAGGGAGGGAGGTGATGTGGAGGATAGAGGGAGGGAGGGAGGTGGTGTGGAGGATAGAGGGAGGTGATGTGGAGGAAATATAGACGGAGGGAGGGAGGTGGTGTGGAGGATAGAGGGAGGGAGGAAGGCAATTTGAAGAGGAGCGAGAGGGAGCGAGGAAGGAGATGTGGAGGGGAGGTGATGTGGAGGACAGCTAGAGGGAGGATGTGGAGGGTAGAAGGAGGGAGGGAGGGAGGTGATGTGGAGGAGTAAAGGAAAGGGAGGATGGTGTGGATGGAGGAAGGTAATGGAGAAGCCGGGAGAAAATGGAGAGGGAGTTGGTGTATGTGGAAGAGGGAGGGTGGTAAACGAGGCTTGAGAAGGGGGAGGGGGAGGGATTGGGGGAAGGAGGAGGGACGGAGGTGATATGGCAACAAGAGACGTACGAAGGTGGTGAAGCGTGAAGGTAGAGCGAAGTCGAAGAAAAGGAAATCAAATCAAAGAAGAATGATGGTATATGATGATTGAGAGGATAGGAAATGGATGCTATTTATATAGGGCTATGGTCTTTTGTGAGGCTAGTTAGAGAGACCGAAGGCAAGGATTTTTGAGCGAGTAAGGTTGGGGTAGAGAAGCAGGATGCAGTGATGGGGCAAACGGTGTGGGGGAGGAGGTAAATTAAAAGCAATGAAGCAGGAGACTTGATGGTAAGATATAAACACACATAATAGGTATGAAGCCTTAATGACCTATAGTACAAATAATATAGGGTACAATACCTGTACTCCCTATATAGACATCCTATCTGTTAGATCTGTTTTCAACTAACAAACTTCCCTTCCCCTCAGCAAGCAACTCTATGCCTGTGCAGTAATCTGGAGATCTGAAATACTCCGAGCAAACTGCACATATAAATACCAAGAAGAATGTATGAAGCAAGAGCGCCACACTCACCCTCCTGGCCTTCCTGTCCCTGTCCTCTCCTTCCTCGGCGCCTCCGCACCAATATTACCAGCTACGAAACGCAAACACAAGCACAGGATAACGCAGGAGCCTAATAATGTTTACCGCCGGGCACTAGGGATGATGACTGGAAGGTGTGAGCTAGTGACTGAGTGAGTGAGTGGAGGAAGGTGGAGGGGGGCAGGGAGTGGAGGAAGGTGGGGGGGGGGGGGGGGGTTGCTTTCTGGGTCACGTGTTCGGTCGCGGGTGGCAAACTGGCAATGAGAACACTTCTTGACACCTTTGTTTTAGGATATCAAGGATTTCTTTCTGATCAGAAGATAATAAGTTTATGTTTATGCTTGGTAAATAGAATTTCCCACATAAGGAGATGGTCGACTACACGTACACAAATTGGTGTACTATAACTATTTCCCACCCAGGTGGATTATTAGTCCCTGTTTTCACTCGGGTGGTTCCCTCTCTCGGTGACAATTATGTTCCACCATAACAAAACGGATTAAGGGAAAAAGTAATATTAGGGCAGTATGCCACAAGAGAATGTTAGACAGACCCACACGGAGCTCTATTTAGACGATTGTGTGCAGTTTAAAAGGGATTTGCTGTAGTAAAAAGGGTTAAGTGAGAGTTCAAAGCCTGAAAAATTATAGAGGTCCTTCTTAAGCTGAATATCCTGTGCCAAGTAAGAGCCATAACTAGTTAACTACCTATGCTAAACCCGTAGTTTTTGCACAATTACATTGCTAGAAGATGGCAGGAACCCTTAACAATAATACAACAAATAGCATACTATACGTCCCTAAAACGTCGCAGCAATTAGTGTTAAGTGCTATAAATGGTACATACATTATGGCTTACTTTTGACTCTTTGACAGCAAGATAATCCGTAATTTACGTTGGTTACTCCCGTATTATAATAATATTGGGGAGGGTGCTACCAACCCCTTATCGAACGAAGATAACACAATAAAGGGTTAATTTAAGATAAAGGATTACATTCCGTTCAATTATATAAAGATAGCAATTTGTTTTGTCTTATTTCGTTTATGAAGGTTTAGGGCCTTACGTAAGTGAGGTTTAATAATATGACCGGCCTTTGTTTATCTTTATCTCCTTTTCTCTCTTTCCCTGGCTTGTATCCATTCGGCCCAATTCAGCCAACTGCTTTAAGACGTTTACCCCCATCCAGGTGTCGATTTCGTCCTGGCGAGCGATAGCGAGCCAGCATTGTATGGAGAAATCCGGCTTCGCTGGAGACATTTTTCTATCGAAAAATGTACAAATTTAGCTTGCTGTCAAAACAAAAATATATATATGCTGGCTCGCTACCGCTTGCCAGGAAAATATTGACACCTGGATGGGGGTAAACGTCTTAAAACAGTAGGCTGAATGGGGCCGAATGGATACAAGCCAAAGAGAGAGGGAGAAAAAGAGAAAAAAAAAGCGAGGAGGGCTCCCTTAACTACCTCCCCCTCCCTCTTTTCTCCTTCTCTTTTACCTCCCTCCTTCTCTCTCCAATCTCGCCACTCCCCCCTCCCTCTCATTTAACCCCCTACCCTCTCCCTTCCTTTAACTCCTTTCTCTCTCCTTCTTTTTTACCTCCCTCCCTCCCTCTCCACTCTCACCTCTCCTTTAAATCCCTCTACTTCCTTTAACTCCCTCGCTCGTTCTCTTTCACCTCCCTCCCTCTCGTCTCACCACTCCCCCAACTCCCTCCCTCTCCTTCCTATAACTCCCTCTCATCTTCTATTTTACCTCCCTCCCTCCCTCTCCACAATGGTCTCTGGTATTGACACTCGGTAACCGCGCCACAAATCCCCGACGATCCATATTCATAATAAAGGCTTCCAATTCCTTGATCATCGGAATTCCCCCTAATCTATGATTAGCCGGGTAATATATGGCATATTGAATGTACGAGTGTCTGTGTGTGTGAGAGAAAGAGAGAGAGAGAGAGAGAGAGAGAGAGCTGCGGTGGTCAAGTGAAGAGCACGCTCACGTGGGAATCTACATGACCTGGGTTCGATCCCAGCCAAAGCGGACATTTAGTGGGTGTGGTAGTACGTCCTACCATGTATATCATGTTCGCACCTCAGTTGGGGGACACCTTGACGACGTATACACACTAATAACACACATAACAAAGCCATTTCAACAGCTTCCTCTATCTACAACACCCCTTCTATGCTATCTACACTTTCCCAGCCGTATGGTCCTAGTGTACTCAAGGATGAAAGTGGTGTTGAAAGGTTTACTGAGTGAAGAGTTTACAGTTAGCGTTGCAGTCCACCAGGGTTCTGTGTTATGACCCCTCCTCTTTGTTATGGTTCTGGAGGCAGTATCAAGGGATCTTAGAACTGAGCTCCCTTGGGAGCTGTTATATGTAGATGATCTAGGTTTTTATTGCAGATATTGTGCAAGATGCAGAGGCCAAATTCAGAAGATGGAGAGAGGGCATGGGAAGTAAAGGATTAAAAAAAAAAAAAAAAAAAAAAAAAATATAATATATATATATATATATATAAATAAATATATATACTGTATATATATATATATCCAAGGTTTTGCACAGTAGAAATGTACACACAAATGGTCTATACCCATGTGCAGAATGCAAAAAAAGGGGTGGGCACTAACTCAATTCAGTGTAGCCTCTGTCATTGCTGGATACATCATGGGATGAAACTGGTACTAGGATAAAGGGACTTCTGACAAGGAAGGAATCCGAAGTTGAGAACATTACATGTTTAGTATGCAAAGTTGAGCTGGTGTTGAATTACCAATTCGAGAATGTGATTTTTGACAATGAGTTGCTGGAGACGGTGGACAAGTGTTGCTACTTGGGAGATTCCTTCTCTATCGATAGTGCCACTATTGCCACAATAAGATTTGGATGGAGAAAGTTCAGAGAACTGCTACCAATTCTAGCCATGAGAAGACTCCCACTCCCCTTGAAGGGAAAGGTGTACGATTCTTGAATTAGAAGGGCAATGACCTACGGTTCAGAAATGTGGCCTGTTAAATTGTATGATATCAACATAATAGAACATAAGATGAGAATGATGGGATGGATATGTGGGGCCAAACTGCAAGATAGGATATCTAGTGAAGAGCTGAGGAAATGGTTAGGTATCAAAAGCATCAGTGATCAGATGCGTAAATGCAGGCTTAGATGATTTTGGCATGTGAAGAGGATAGATGAACAAAGCTGGATGAGAAGATGAGAGTCCGTGAATGTGGAGGGAGCTGCACTCTGATCTTGAATTAAAAAAAACAAAAAAATACTAGTGAGCCAGCTCTCATCAGGGCTGCCTGGAATACCGCCATTAGGACGTGAGACTGGAACCGCAATTCATTTGGAACACTTGGTCTTAAAATATGTGTATGTATATATACTATTAAAGTTATTGCACTATTTGCATTTCGAAACCTGCAACAAGAATGCAATTGAGTGTAAAATTGGCAGTGCAACTTTATTCCTGGCCAAATTCCAACACTGTTTACGTATTCTGCAGTGTATAGATTTTGTATTATTCATTTGACCATGTACGATTAATGTATGAATATTTACCTTTGCATGTGTGTATATGTGTCCTCGGAGTATGTATTCTGCACACAGAAGACATACAAGCATAATAATTATTATATTCATACATTTGGTGTTCCACCGCCAACCCCCATCCACACACACACAGACATACTCTCTCTCTCTCTGTCTCTCTCATGCACTATTTGTGTTACCTGGCAAAAGTTTTGCATTTGGTAACAGTTTGAGAGGAGACTAGTGAATCGGGCACAAACTAATATTATTATGTGACCAAGAAAAAGCCGATCCGATTAGCGCATAATTACATGCTAATTTTGATTGTGTGTAAAAACTATTGTTTATTGGGTAATGACCAAGAGGAGAGAGTTTCTTTTGATAAGTAACATATAGTGTTATTATTAGACTGTGAGGATAATGGACTTTCTATTATAGTGGACAACGATTTGCCTTCACAGGTTTTTCAAGTCACTGACACACAATGACATGGAGGGTTGAGACAAGCAACCATATTGACCCTGGAATACGGCTGAGCCACAAGGATTTACACCACAGGTCCTCATTAAGGGGGGTGACCTGTTTATTTTTATTTTTATCCTTTTCTCCCTTTCTCTGGCTTGTATCCATTCGGCCCCATTCAGCCAACTATTTTAAGACGTTTATCCCCATCTAGGTGTCGATTTCTTCCTGGCGAGCGATAGCGAGCCAGCATTATATGAAGAGATCCGGCCTAGCCGGAGAAATTTTTCTATCGAAAAATGTACAAATTTAGCCTGCTGTCAAAAACATTTTAAAAATATGCTTGCTCGCTACCGCTCACCAGTAAAAAATTGACACCTGGATGGAGATAAATGTCTTAACCCTTAAAAAGAGGCTCACCACATAAGTCGTATTTAATAAAGCTGGACTATGTGGCGGCGCTCGACATAGGTCGAGTGGCAATTTCAGCACGTAATGTTGCTGAGAGAGAGAGACAAGTGGTGGCAGGAGACTAGCGAGCGTATAACTGCTCCAGACCACCGCGGCGAACCTACTGACACGAATCTCAGCTCCCTCCTCCCTCTCTCACTCGCTACATACTGAATTATATGGGGAAAGTACCGAATTACATGCTTTTTGCACTCGCGTTGCACGGTTATTGCAAGAAAACTAGCCATCATAAAAGGATCGTTATGGTGTCATTCGAAAGCTCTGTTTATGCCCTTTCAGGGATAGGTACTTGTTTTACGTTCTGGGTCTTATTTAGGCATGAAAATGATCACGTAAACAGCCCTATTTTGGCTAAAAGCACCCCGCTGGGCGGTACATATAAATAAACCGCATAGGCCGCTCTTAAGGTGTTAAAACAGTAGGCTGAATGGGGCCAAATGGATACAAGCCAGAGAAAGATAGAAAAGGACAGAACAAAAACAGGTCACCCCCCTTAACGACTGAGTGATATGGGTGGACAGAGCTCGTTCCGTACACTACATAGGCTGACTTCGCGCCACTCCAATGTTGTACTGGCGACTCTGGTTTGGAAGGCTGGGGTGATTTGGACGGTACCCTTCCAACATCAAGCCAGACAGGTACGCCAGCCAACCCCAGGGGGAACTTCACAAGAGTCCACTTCCAAAAGCTGACTTATAAACCCCATCACAAACGAGGAGTGGAGCTAACTTGTGTATGTGTAAATAAGAAGTAGCTAGAAAATACACACAAGATACCACATAATATGAGAGTAAAAACATATATATATATATATATATATATATATATATATATATTTTTTTTTTTTTTTTTTTTTTTTTTTCTTTAATACATACGAGGTTGAAAGAAATGGCAATTTCTGCGTTGGAAATTTTATTATTCGAAGTTTCCAGGTCTCTGATGAATTTTCGCTGGGTGGCAGGAACTAGATGAAGGAGATGAGCAAAATTCATGGTGGTACAGGGTTACATTAATGTACATGATGATACAGGATATACGACGCGTTTCACTGGACAACCAGCATTATCAAGTAAGGATAGAATGATATAAAAGGTAAACAAGAAGGGTATATATAGAGGGTGGAGGATCAGAGGAGGCGAAAATCAGGGGGCAAAAGTCTGCTATTGGTGGAGGGGTATTCTAGGAGAGAGAAAGAGAGAACCCCTTCACGCATGCGCACTGGATGCGGGATGGTGGTCGGTTGGCGGGGTCGAAGCTGATTGGCTGCGTGTCGAGGGGCGTGGCCTAAGTTCTGTAGTACGTGTGGCGCCTGCGGAAGACGAAGCTGAAGGAGGTAGCGCGGGGGGCGAGGGGGGGTGTTAGGTCCTGTAGGAAAGTGCCTTTTGGCAGAAGGAAGGATCTGAAGGTCCAGAGTTTGGTTGTTGATGTTGGGATGTAAGGCTTGGATATATAAAGCTTCGAGTATAGGTAATCTTCTTGGGTCACTTTCATTATCGAGTATGGTGGTGTGTTTCTCTAACTCGTTGCGTGTGAGGTGGGGGTGGTTAGGGGTGAGATAGTGGTCTTTGATGGCTCCATCCTGAAGGTGAAGAGTTAACCGACGTGAAAGACGAGTCTGCGTCATACCAATATAGGAATGAGGTCCACAGTCCTCATAATTACAGGTATGTTGGTAAATGACGTGATCGTCGGTCATCGGGCTCTTTATCTTGGTGGAAGCAGGTTTGTTGCGGAGAACGAGGTTGGAGGTCTTGGGGCATTTGTAATAAATTATTAATTTGATTTTGTTTTCCGGGTTGGTTGGGTGGACATGCTTGGAGATTTTTTCTTTTAAGACGGCCTCGTCATTTTTGTGTTCAGAGGACATAAAATTGCGGTAGAAGATCTTAATTTCATTGGGGGGGTCAATGTTGGGAGGGCTATGGGTGTACCATTTTTCAAGATGGTGGTTGATGGTGCTGGAGATGTCGGAGTTGGAGTATCCGTTATTTACTAAAACTTGGGATAGTCTTTCTAGTTCCTGGTGGGTGTCGGCCCAGGTAGAGCAGTGCGTGAGGGCTCTCCTAACATAGGCGGAGATGGAGGATAGAAGATAATGGCGGGGGCATTCACTATCGCCATTGAGGCATTGTCCTGTGTTAGTTGGTTTAATGTAGACGGTGGTTTTGAACCCATGGTCGTTCAGAGCTACGAGGATGTCGAGGAAGGGGAGTTGTCCATTGTTAGATTTACGTCGGTTAACTCTTCACCTTCAGGCTGGAGCCATCAAAGACCACTATCTCACCCCTAACCACCCCCACCTCACACGCAACGAGTTAGAGAAACACACCACCATACTCGATAAAGAAAGTGACCCAAGGAGATTACCTATACTCGAAGCTTTATATATCCAAGCCTTACATCCCAACATCAACAACCAAACTCTGGACCTTCAGATCCTTCCTTCTGCCAAAAGGCACTTTCCTACAGGACCTAACACCCCCCCTTGCTCCCCGCGCTACCTCCTTCAGCTTCGTCTTCCGCAGGCGCCACACGTACTACAGAACTTAGGCCACGCCCCTCGACACGCAGCCAATCAGCTTCGATCCCGCCAACCGACCACCATCCCGCATCCAGTGCGCATGCGTGAAGCAGTTCTCTCTTTCTCTCTCCTAGAATACCCCTCCACCAATAGCAGACTTTTGCCCCCTGATTTTCGCCTCCTCTGATCCTCCACCCTCTATATATACCCTACCTGTTTACCTTTTATATAATTCTATCCTTACTTGATAATGCTGGTTGTCCAGTGAAACGCGTCGTATATCCTGTATCATCATGTACATTAATGTAACCCTGTACCACCATGAATTTTGCTCATCTCCTTCATCTACTTCCTGCCACCCAGCGAAAACTCATCAGAGACCTGGAAACTTTGAATAATAAAATTTCCAACGCAGAAATTGCCATTTCTTTCAACCTCGTATGTATTAAAGAAAATTTATTACCTGGCTTTACTAACATATATATATACAGTATATACTGCATTTTTCAGAAAGGCAGCTAAATATTTTATCTCCCTTAATGATGCAACCCATCGGTGCGTGTGTCTGTAAATGTTGTTGTTGTTGCGGGGATAATAAATGAGAGAGAGGGGCAGAGGGATGTTCGCTCGACTTCACTAACAACTTTCACATAGGTTGTCTTTATTCCCCTATGACTTTTATATTACAAGTTCTACAATACGTGCCTTCATTACTACTACAATACTATTACTGCAACCATCATAATAAACCATCACCTCTGTTAAACAATCACTAATACATCTATCACCTTTCTATCTATCTAACTATTGCCGAACGCCGTGATCGCCGAAGGGGTGGCCACGAACGAAACGCCCCCATGCACCTCTGTGCCCGGTCAGTCGACGCCCCTCCTCCCATCCAGCACCACCTTCACTTATATACTTCTTAACTCCATCCTTCCACCTCTCTCTCGGTTTACCTCTCCCTCTCTGTCCTTCCACTTCGCTCTCGTACACCCTCTTAGTCATTCTCTTGCTTCCTATACGTTCCATATGGCCGAACCATCTCAAGGTGTTCCTTTTCACACTTTCCAGCACATCTACATCTACACCATACCCCTCTCTTACTTCCTCATGCATCTGTCTATCCCTCCATGTAACTCCGCACGCACTTCTCAAGTAACTTATTTCCACCACACTCACTCTTGATCTGGGTCTCTCCACCAACGTCCATGCTTCGCTTCCGTAGGTCAATTTTGGGATTACCACACTGTCATGCAAGGACTTCTTTACTTCCATGCTGACCACCCTATTTCTTTTTACTGCTTTCAGCATTCCTACAACCCTCTTCCCTTGTTGCACCCTCTCCCGCACTTCTTCATTCAAGATGGGACATCTTTACTGAATACACTGCCCAGATACTTAAAGGAGCTGTCATTCTACATAGCCTGACCGTTAAACCTCATCTCACACTCTGTGGCTGCATCCCTTTCAAGTCCATAACCTTGCTCTTCCCTGCATTTACCTTCAGATTCCGTTTTTCTCACACTGTTCCAAACACATTTACCAGACCCTGCAACTCCCATTTACTATCGCTAATCAGAACTGTATCATCAGCAAACAGCAGTACAGGTAGCTTCCACTTATTTTCCTCCCTTATCAGTGGTACACCAACATCCACTGCTCTTCTTTGTATTTCTTTCAGGACTCCATCCATATATACATTAAACAACCACGGGGACATCACAGAACCCTGTTTCAACCCAATATTCAGATCAAAGAACTCGCTCTGCTCATTCTCTACACATACTGACGCCTTTGCACCCTCATACATGCTCTTCACTGCTTTTAGCAATTTGCCATCTACTCTGTATATTCTCAGTACTTTCCATATACCTTCTCTATCCACTCTGTCATAGGCCTTCTCCAAGTCCATAAAGGCAACATACAGCTTTTGTTGCTTCTCCAGATATTTCTCCACAAGACCACAACACATTTCACGGCAAAAATCTGATCTACACATCCTGTAATGCCCTCGCAAAAATCCCGCAACCCAAATACTGTACTACCTGAATTGACGTTTGGGATAGTGTAAAATAGTCGTTGATGGCGAAGTCTAAGAAACCCATCACGTGAATCACCACGAGACTATCACCTGGTTCTTTCAAGGAGAACTAAGGTTACTATCCTATTAACGTCTGCGGTAGCACAGTGGGTTAGCGCGCGGACCTGGGGTGACCTACAGTCACCTACTGAGGTCACTAACCAGGGTTCGAATCCCGCGCCAGGCATCTCAAAACCTGGGGAGTTTTCGGGAGGGTTAAATTCCCTTCGTATACCCAGCATAACACTGGTGGCAGTCAGGGTACGTGATCTGGTAGCTAGATAGAGCACCCATCACGAGAACCTGCGCCAGGCATCTCAAAGCCTGGGACTATTGAGATTGCTGGGATGATATGGCTAAAAACTTCACGACCTTTAAATTAGGCTTGTCAAAGAAGGATGTAGTGTAAGGCCCTCGCAAAAATCCCACAACCCAAATACTGTACTACCCGAGTTGACGTTTGGGATAGTGTAAAATAGTTGTTGGTGGCGAAGTCTAAGAAACCCATCACGTGAATCACCACGAGACTATCACCTGGTTCTTTCAAGGAGAACTAAGGTTACTATCCTATTAACGTCCGCGGTAGCACAGTCGCACAGTGGATGGTAGCCTTTGTTGCCATCAGGGGTATTTAGAAACCTTTAGTTTAGTTACTTCAACCTCTGCAGTTGTCTTTTAGTTAGTTGTGGGCAGAAAACTAATTTTGGAGAGGTAATTATAAGAGTGAGAGAACTCTATTTCTTATTGCTAATCTGGCAACCTCTGCATCATAAATGCGTGAAAGGGTTAACCAGGGTTCGAATCCCGCGCCAGGCATCTCAAAACCTGGGGAGTTTTCGGGAGGGTTAAATTCCCTTTGTATACCCAGCATAACACATCCTCTTCACCTATCACCTTTACTGTTACGAATACAAAACCTCATCAACGTAATTACAAAGCCCACCACATTCTCTACCACCAACAGCATTACCGCCTACATTGCCACCACCAGCAATGCCATTAAGGGGAGATGCGTCGTTTTATCTGATCCCCTTTCTTCCTCATGTTTAGCCCCATTAGTTTTCAGATTTGATGACGTTCGGCCCATTAGCTTGGCGATTTTAAGACCTTCCACCCCATTTCTTTGTCAATATTAAGATTTTCCGTGTCATTTAGGTGTCGTTTTATCCTGGCAAGCGATAGCGAGCCTGTATTTTAAGAGGGGCCGGTCTTCAGCCGGGACATTTCTCTATCGAAAAATGTACAAATTTATCATGAAGGAGGGTGTTGGGGTGTATTTTTAAGCTTGGAGGTCTAGGGATGAAACTAAAAAAATAATAAAAAAAAATATATATTTATGAGGAAATAAATGCGCTCATCGCCCCTTAACACTAATGCCACCGATACAGTTGTTGAATTATACAAAATTAGTAACCAAATCAACAGAAACTCCACTCTAATCGTTCTTCCCACCACCATCATATCTTGTTCAGTCATCGCCACCATTTTTTAGTTTTGACAGCAATCTAACTTTGTACATTTTTCACCACCAATATCCCCTCAACTATCATCCATCATTAGCACCACCATCAGCACAATCACATTCTTCGTTACAATCATCTACAACATCTATAGTCTGTTAAAACCTAAGTATCGCCGCGGCGGGTAGACGTACACAAATATCGCTCCGCATATCTATTCAATTTATCGGGTCATTCAGTGCAATCAGGGTATAATAACCAAGAACATTCATTTATCGAAGTACAGTGAGTGTATTGAACCCAAAAACTAAGGTCCCGGATAAAAGATTGACGAGATATTAAGTGATAAAAGCGAAACACACATCGGACGACTACGATGGCCAAGTCCCCAAACGTAAACAAACCCGTCGTCGATGACTGCCGCATGTGTAAACTCATCTTTGCTGAGGAAGAAGAGTTTACAATACGATGTGATGACTGTGTTAAGTGGCCACACTACTACTGCACTGGCCTCCCAACTTTTCAAATACTGTGTTTTGCGAAAACTTTAAGGACATTTAGATGTAAGGACTGCTGCCTAACAAAATTCAGCAATGAAGGTGAGTGGGTAGCTAAAGCGTAAGCGGCCATAAAAAGTCACAGAGAGAAACTTTCCAAAACTGGAGCAATTTCCAAGGCACAACAAAATCTCCTTCCACTCCAGAGCCGCCACTCAACATCACCCACGAAAAGTACAGTGAGTATACTTAAGAAGTCAGCCAACCTAGGCAACATAGACATAGGAACACCCAAATACTCTGACATACTCAAAACAAATAGTCATGCAACCTCGTCCCCAAAGAGAAGCCCCAACGATGAGGTTGCAAATAGCATACCCAGCATCATCATCACCAGCTCAGACAAGATTGTTGATTTGGGACTAGGGAGCATGCCAGCTAGCATCACCCTCTCGCTTGTGGAGGAGGGCGACACAGATAGGTCTAGCATTCCCAGCAACACACCTACCTCGCCAAATAACAATATTGTTGATCTAGGATTGGGTAGCATGCCAGCTAACATCAACCTCTTGCTTGCCGGGGCTCTCGGTTCCTCCCCGGCCCCCACGATCCCTCGCTCAACATCACCCGACCAAGAGAGGACACCGCAGGGTACAGAAGCTATAGGACCAGCCACTAGCATCACAGAACAACAAACCCATAGGGGCAAGACCCGGGGGGACACCGCATCACGTGTAATCCCAAAAGTGCCAGCATCGCAGAGGAATAAAAATCAGGTACCAGTATGCAGGCACTTTAAAATTGGAGCCTTTCAAATACGGTCGAGTAGGCACCAACTGTCCCTCCTACCACCCAAGGTCATGCGTGAAATACATGAGACATGGGCTGAACAGCCGAGTAGGGTGTAATAAGGGCCAGCAATGTATAAACTTTCATCAAATATTATGCAGATTCTCCCTGGAAAACGGGGCTTGCACCATTCAGAACTGCAAATATCCCCACACCATAGGAACCAGTAGGCCAAACAGAGAGCAACAACCTCCACCAGTACCAGTACCATACAATCAAGCCAGGGGATATCCATCCAGTAGAACCCCAATCAGAAGCCAGCGCAACAACAACAAATCGCCAAGACAGGAGCCTGAAATGGAAAGAGTAGCTGTAGACATGAGACAGAACACCCAGAGACCGGCCCACACAAATGAAGCAGGTTTTTTTCGGCAAACAGTCGAGAAACTAGCTGCACAACAAGAACAGCTTCAACAAATGATGTCAGTAGTGATGGGAAAAATAGAAGGACAGGACAACTGGAAGAGGGCCTTCTGGAGTTACCACTAACCAAGATACTAACAGGTAATATCAGAGGGCTGTATCCAAGGTGTAATCAGAACAAAGTCCCCCTACTGCAAGAAATCGCTGCCACCGATAACATATCCCTACTCGCCCTGACCGAAACTCATCTGCACAACGATATACTTGATGCAGAGGTGCGGATCCAAGACTTCGAAATTTACCGCACAGACCGTCGGGATAGAAGTCATGGTGGAGTAGCCATTTATATAAAGAATAAATTTGCAGTAGAAATCCTGGACAGCCATTCAAACGGGACATGTGAAATCCTCACCCTTTCCATCAAGGATCTAAATCTTGTTATAACGGCAGTATACAGACCTCCAAACGCCACACAAGAGCTTTTTGAGGAGGTTATGAACAAAGTTATTCATACAGTAGAACACCTGCCAGCTCCCAACACAGAATTCTTACTCCTTGGAGACTTCAATTTCCCACACATGAACTGGGAGACATTGGAAGTGGTGGGAGGAACGAATGGAGAAAAACAATGTTGATATAGGTTAAGTGCACACACAACATATATACAGAGTGTACACATGCCTTAATCATATTGCAACATACACACATGTACTTTCAGGGCAATACTATCATTGTTTCATATCCCATGATAATATACCGTACTCTGTAGTATCGGCAGCGTTGCACCAAATATATCCGGCACCGCTGCACATGTTTTCATCAGTAACATCCGGTCGGCACTCAGCTTAACAAGTGCCCCCCAGCTCTGTATACCTTTGGCTAATAAGAACCTATAAACTTATCTCTGGACTTTTATTCTACATCCTTGTGCAAGAAAGGATTATCAAGGTTGTTGTAGCTTCACATGACAACCATACATGGCGCAGTGTGTTAATACAGCCAGGAGATACGAGCCAAGACCGGATTCTCAGCCAGCCATCTTGCAAGACCTCACCTCTCCAGCCCTGGATATATTATTGTGCAGTGCTTTATAGTGCAGTGACGTACTTAAGAGTGTAGTGCAGTGCCTTTATTATATGTCCCATGTCATTTGTGCCCATTCCCAACTTGCTGTGAGGGTTATAGCCGCCGAAACATTGCTGGACAAGAGCGAGGAGTAGCATACCCTCCCCCTCTAACATCTCCAGCAACACTGTAGCTCTCACCCCTCATTGGGCCCTCAGTGCCTTCCAGCTGTGACGGCACATGCGCGCACACGGACACACGCACATCGCTGCCAAGTCAACACGGTGGTGCCACGTCTACCGCACTCACTCACTCACTCACTCTAGCACAGATAATTTCTCGCACTATTAAATAAACTGTTCCAGTTGTACTGCATATTTTCATCGTTCCTGCAAGACTACAGTGTGTCAGCTATCAACCAATTATGGAGGGAGATGAGCAGATTCATGGGGAGCCCAGAGACACCCCACACGACCATACTGGGGAGGGAGATAATGGTGGAGCTACTGGTGGAGATAGTGGTGGAGATAATGATGGAGATACTGTTGGAGTTGCTGGTAAGGGGTACCAGTCAGTTCATTCCACTCCAACCTCTCCTCCTCTCACCACCCTCATTTTACTCCACCTCCCCAACCTCCCCCCACTTTACCTCCCCTACACTATAGGGGGATGCCACCCCTGTCACCACACCCTGCAAGTCTACAACCTACTACAAGTGCAGACCTCCTTCAGCTCATACAGTATATGGAGCAATGCAGACTACGGGACGACTATACCAGAAGACAGGAGGAGGACCGCAGAAGACAGGAGGAGGACCGCAGACAACAGGAGGAGGACTACAGGAAACAGGAGGAGGACCGCAGAAGATGGGAAGAGGAAAACAGACGACGCACGGAGGAGGACTACAGGAGACAGATGGACGATGCCAAGTTCTCCGCCCTTGTCCAGGCTCTGGCCCAAATTACCCCACCTGCCGCCGCACCTACATCCACCTCACCGGGGACAACACCCAATTCCACAACATCCTCCACCCCTACAGCTCCACCTCCACCACAGAAGGCTATCACCCAGAACCCGCCGCCCCTTCGCGCTGATGCCACCTTCCAGGTTTTCAGAGAATGGAGGCGTCGGTGGGACGATTACTCTATTATGGTAGACTTATCTAAATTACCGAGGGAGAAACAACTGATCCAGATGCGGATGTGCTTAACCCTGGAGACACAGCGGCTTTTGGAGCACACCTTAAGCATACCCCCTGACACCGACAAGACCATTGACGCAGTCCTCGATGCACTTCAGGAGCACATCAAGAATTCTCGCAATGAAGCTCTCCGTCGCAGGGACCTGTTCAGTTGCAAGCAAAAACAGGGCGAGTCATTCAACAACTTCTACGTCCGCCTCTGCCACATCGCCGAAGAAATTGACTTCTGCCCAGGGAACTCGTCAGCCTGCAAGGAGACCCAACTCAAGATGGTCATTCTGATGGGCATACATGACGAAGAACTTGTACAGAAGCTGCTTTCCCTCGACGCCACCCCTTCATTACAGGACATCGTCAACACTTGCCGTTCCTATGAGGCCACTCGAAGCGCTACGTCAGCCATACGTGCCCCACCGTCCCAGGTTAACGCCGTGTCAGCGTACAAGCAGAACAAGCAAGTTAAGCAACGCGACAAGTTCTCCACATCGCAACAGTCCTTGGCGTCGGCTGCCGCCTGCCAGCGTTGTGCTCGCCGGCACGACAAGAACAAGTGCCCGGCTGAAGACTACACCTGCACTAACTGCGGCCGTCGTGGTCATAAGCCTAGGACTCCTGCTTGCCCTGCAGCCACCGCCCAGTGTCGTCGCTGCAACCATATGGGCCACTACGACAAATGCTGCAGATCTTCCAAGACGCCCGCCACACAGGACAACGCCGCTTCCTCCCACAACAAGTCTACAGCAAAGAAGACCACAAGTTGCCGACGTGTGGGATCACCTGTTCAGGCACCCACACTGACATCCATGAGTCTCACCTACAGCGGCACCACTAGAAAACTCCACATGCTTCCTGACACAGGTGCAGACATCACAGTGATCGGCCGACGACACCTCGACATACTTCGGATTCCTCTCAGCAGCCTACGACCTCTGCCTCCGACAACAACGCTCAACGCGGATGGCTCTGCAATGGCTCCTGCTTTGGGGACATTTCATGCACAACTCACCATCAGCAAACGTTCCTGTTCTGCCACAATCCAAGTCCGCGAGGGTGTTCAGACGCCGCTTCTGTCCAAACGCCACTGTCAAGAATTGGCCATCATCTCAGCAGAATTCCCCAAGCCAATTCTACAGGTTAAACACATCTACAGGTGTAAGGAGCTACCCTTCACAGCCACCACGTCACCTGCACAAGCCAAGGAGTTCTTTCTTCGAGAGTTCAAGGACGTGTTGGTCTCCAAGGAGGATCTCCAGACAGCTCCACTCAAGCCTATGAAGGGTCCCCCAATGCGGATCCACCTCAAAGACGATGCCGTGCCTTTTGCCATCTACACCCCGCGGCAGATCCCCTTTGCTTTCAGGGACAAAGTTAAGCAGGAGCTGGACTCGCTAGTGGCACAAGATATCATCAAACCGGCCGGCGATGAACCTTCAGAGTGGTGCCATCCCCTCGTCGTCGTCGCCAAGCCCAACGCCGAAGTTCGCCTCACCGTAGACCTCACCAAGCTCAACTGCCAAGTTTACCGCCCAGCCCACCCCTCACCGACGCCTTTCGAAGCGATCCGCAGTGTGGCCCCGCAGGCGAAATTCTTCACGACGGCAGACGCCCTGAGTGGATATTGGCAAATGGAATTTGCGGAGGAGGACCAGCATCTCACAACTTTCATCACTCCTTATGGCCGTTTCCAACACTGTAGAGGTCCAATGGGCTTCGCTGCGACAGGTGACGCCTTCTGCCTTCGCGGTGATAGGGCCCTCCAAGGGGTGCAAAATTGTGCCAAGGTTGTCGACGACGTGCTGCTCTACGACGAGGACTTCAACACACATCTTCAGCGTATCCATGAAGTGCTCATACGGTGCCGCGACAGTGGGATCACACTCAACAAGGACAAGTTCGTGGTCGCCGCACCCAGTGTGAACTTCTGTGGGTACACGCTCTCAGGTGAGGGCATCTCGGCTGCCCCTGGCAAAGTCGGAGCGATCAAGGACTTCCCGACACCAGCCAACATCACCGACCTTCGCTCCTTCATGGGTTTGGTGAACCAGCTGGCGGAGTTCACCCCCGACATCGCCAGTGCCGCTCAGCCCCTGCGCCCCCTGATGAGCCCGAAGAGGTCGTTTATGTGGACCGCTGACCATGATGAGGCTTTCCGCCGGGTCAAGGCTGCCCTGCTCAGTCCACCCGTCCTGGCCCCATTCGACCCTTCCCTACCAGTGATTCTACAAACTGATGCGTCCCGCCTCAACGGTATTGGATACGCCCTCCTACAGGATCATGGCAACAAACCGTCTCCGCTTAGTTCAGTGTGGCTCGAGGTTCCTAAGCGACCCCGAGTCCCGCTATGCCACCATTGAGCTGGAGATGCTAGCCGTGGTCTGGGCCATGTCCAAGTGCAAGTTCTACCTCATCGGACTGCAACACTTCACCCTCATGACGGACCATCGCCCCCTCATCCCCATCTTCAACAACTACACCCTTGATGCGGTTGAAAATCCCCGCCTCCAACGTCTGAAGGAGAAAGTCGCACCTTACCTCTTCACAGCCGTCTGGCGCGCTGGCAGGTTGCTCTGCATCCCTGATGCGTTGTCACGGGCCCCTGTCAGCCACCCGACGCCAGAGGATGAGTTAGCATGTGCCGACGCCACGGTTCACCTCAGGTCCCTCGTGACTGTCAACGCCGCCGCCACCGACGTCAACTCTCCTTCACAGGACGCAGACAGGATTCTCCAGGAACTCCGAGACACAGCCAGAGCGGATACTGTGTACATCCGCCTGCGTGAGTGCGTTACTTCGGGTTTCCCCACCAACCGCTACGACCTGCACAACTCTCTACTCCCATTCTGGAAACTCCGAGACTACCTGTCAGCCGATGGTGAACTCGTCCTGTACGGAGCGAGGGTTGTGGTTCCTGAAGCCCTCCGCCGCCGCACCTTGGCTCGCCTGCATGATAGTCACAGAGGCGTGGAGGCCACTAAGCGTAGGGCGCGACAGGCTGTCTTTTGGCCTGGCATCAACTCTGACATCGCCAATACGGTTCAAGCTTGTGAGCCGTGTCAGGTCTTACAGCCTAGTCAGCAGCAGGAACCCATGATCAACGACGACAACCCAACTAGGCCTTTCGAGTCTGTTTCAGCCGACTTCTTCGCTGTGGCGGGGAAATCCTTCCTCGTCGTAACAGACCGACTCTCAGGCTGGCCCGTTGTCGTACCCTGCAAAGGAGATACTACCGCTTCAAACACCATCAGGATCTTCTGCCGCTACTTCAGGGAAGTTGGTGTACCCCTCCACCTACGTACAGATGGAGGCCCACAGTTTACTAGCTGTGAGTTCCGGGACTTCATGGAGCGTTGGGGAGTCAATCACTTGGTCTCTTCCCCACACTACCCACAATCCAACGGTCATGCCGAGTCTGCCGTCAAGTCCGTCAAACACCTCATACTGAAGACGGCTCCCTCAGGCAACATCGACTGTGAGGACTTTGACCGTGGACTGTTGGAGCTCCGCAACACCCCAAACTTCACAGGCCGCTCCCCGGCACAAATCCTGTACGGCCACCCACTACGGTCTTGTGTCCCTGCTCATCCCCAGTCCTTTGCAGCAGAGTGGCAAGCCAAGGCCGAGGACTGTGACCGCCGTGCAGCCGCCCACACTGCGCTGGTGCAGAGAAACTATGACCAGCACGCACGTCCCCTTCCCAGGTTGAGAGTCGGCACCACAGTGCGGATCCAAGACCCGACTTCTCACTGCTGGGACAAGGTTGGGGTCGTCATGGGCTGCGGCAGGTCCAGGGATTATGAGGTTCGTCTCCCAGTGGTAAGATATATTGGCGGAACCGTCGCTTCCTCCGCCCAGTGAATTCCCCTGGTGTTGAACCCCTCCCCCATAACCCTGAGATCCCTGTGTCTTGCACGGACCCAGAAAGAGAGTCCTTCACTTCCCCCATGGCTCCACGTAGGTCTGAAAGGCTCCTAGAAAAAGAGTCAGCTCGACAACGTCTTGCGAGCTTGAAGGGGGAGGGAGGTGTTGATATAGGTTAAGTGCACTCACAACATATATACAGAGTGTACACATGCCTTAATCATATTGCAACATACACACATGTACTTTCAGGGCAATACTATCATTGTTTCATATCCCATGATAATATACCGTACTCTGTAGTATCGGCAGCGTTGCACCAAATATATCCGGCACCGCTGCACATGTTTTCATCAGTAACATCCGGTCGGCACTCAGCTTAACAAGTGCCCCCCAGCTCTGTATACCTTTGGCTAATAAGAACCTATAAACTTATCTCTGGACTTTTATTCTACATCCTTGTGCAAGAAAGGATTATCAAGGTTGTTGTAGCTTCACATGACAACCATACAAACAACAAGCTAGGCTACTGGCGTCTCTTATGCGGACTAAATTCCTAACCCAATTTATATCCGAACCAACAAGAGGAACTAACATACTAGACCTAGTAGCTAGCAATAACCATGGGATTATGCACTCCTACGAGCTCTACGAGACCGCCATGTCGGACCACAAAATCTGCGAAGCGTCTCTCGCAATAAATGCCTTGCTCAATAAACCACAGCAAGGTCAGCAAGAAAAAACAGGAATGGCAAAATTAAATTTTTACCACAAAGATATTAAATGGGCGGAAATTAAAGACAAATTAAAGATGGACTGGGCAACCAAAATTGCGGAAGACAGTGCTGCAAATATGCTCTCTAAATTCACCACAATTTGTGAAGAAATATGTAAAGCCAATGTCCCGGCAAAAAGTACAGCTAAGAAAAAACACATCCCACGAGACCGTCGCATCCTTATGAGGAGGAGGAGCCTCTACAAAAGAAAATTGGCAAAAAATCCCCCCACATAGTAAAGCCACCAACTTCCACAAGGCCCTTTAGGAGATTGAAAGCAAACTCCTAAAATCCCATGATGACCAGAGGAAGAGAGAAGAACTACAAGCAGTCCAGAACATAAGCAGTAACTCCAAGTTTTTCTTCTCATACGCTAACAAAAAATCCAAAAACATATCGACAGTAGGGCCATTAGAAGATGTTGATGGAAACCTAGTGGCCGACCCAGGGGAAATGGCAGACATACGCACAGTATGAAAGTGTCTTCAGTCTTCCTAACCCCCACAAAGCTGTGGATGACCCAGCGGCTTTCTTCACAATGCAAGAGCCCTCTCCCTCACCAATACTGACCGACATAATCCCAGAAATTAATGATATAATTCAACCCATTGACGACATAGCAGCCGACTCAGCAACAGGTCCAAACGGGTTCAGTGCACAGCTCCTAAAAACCTGCAAAGCTTAACTGGCGCTACCACTGCAACTAATAGCTGCCAAGTCCCTAGCTACCGGTACAGTTCCCTCATCCCTGAAGGAAGGGGTAGTGAAACCTATGCACAAAGGGGGTAACAAAGGACTGGCCAAAAACTATCGGCCCGTAGTGCTAACCTCGCACATAACAAAGATAATTGAGCGGGTCATCAGAAAGAGAATAACGAAACACATGGAGGACCTCGACGCTTTCAACGGAGGACAGCACGGGTTTAGAAAGGGCCGGTCCTGTCTGTCGCAGCTATTTGCCCACCATGAGGCTCTACTAGAAGACATCAGTAAAGGCAAGAATGTCGACATTATATACCTGGATTTCGCCAAGGCATTTGACAAAGTTGATCACGGCCTCGTTCTTCACAAGCTGAAAAAGCTAGGTATAGGAGGAAATCTCGGCAAGTGGCTGCACAGCTTCCTAACATATAGGGAACAGAGAGTATCGGTCCAAGGACACCTTTCAGACCCAAGCGAGGTAATAAGTGGCGTTCCGCAGGGGTCTGTACTGGGACCACTTCTGTTCCTTATCATGATAGGGGATATTGATCATGATCTCCAGCACTCCACGGCCACCTCATTTGCAGATGACACAAGAGTAATGAGGAGGGTAGAGTCAGCTGACGATGTGGCCCTGCTACAAGATCTGAATCGCCTACTGGACTGGGCAGATTCCAACAACATGAGGATGAACGGCGAGAAATTCGAATTGCTAAGGTACGGCCCTCTACAAACCATCAAAGAGAGCACCAGCTACCAGGCAAATCAAGAAACCATCACTCCAAAAGAACATGTGCGGGATCTGGGAGTAACAATGAGTACAGATGAAACTTTTTCTCGGCACATCAACCAAACCACTGAGACAGCTAGGAGACTCGCAGGATGGATACTCAGGACCTTCCAAACTAGAGAGAGGGCCTGTATGCTGACACTCGGGAAGGCTCTGGTCCTCCCAAAGGTGGAATACTGCTGCCAGCTATGGACTCCCCACAAGATAGGTGACATTGGCAAACTGGAGTCTCTACAGAGGACCTTCACCAGCAGGATCTGGGGTCTCCAACACATGAACTACTGGGAACGCCTGAAGGAGTTGCGGCTCTACTCCCTTCAGAGACGACGAGAACGTTACCTAGTGATTTATGTGTGGAAGACCCTAGAAGGGCTGGTACCTGACGTGGGAGTAGTCATCAACAATTACGTTAGAAAAGGGCGACTGTGCTACATCAAGAGGACTGAGGCTACCTCTCAGAAAATAGTAACAGTCGCCCACAACAACTTCAGCAAAAATGGGGCTCGCCTCTTCAATACTGTACCAAAGGCCGTCCGGGAACTGACGGGAGTCACGACAGACTCCTTCAAGCGTCAGCTGGACCGATGGCTGGCTACAGTACCCGACGAGCCCCCAATACCAGGATATCCCAGCACCGCATCCAACTTGTTAGTAAATAGACTGAACGAGGGAGTTGCGGAGCTGCCTGGCTGCAGCGGAAGTCCACTTTAGCTGCGTCCACAGAGGACGGAATTCTACCAAGTATGACCAAGTATGACCAAGTATGTTCATTCTAGGTTGGGCAGAACTCGTAACCTCTAACCTCTGTAACTCAAAAATGGCTAGAGCAAATGGGTAATTTATTTACACACGTATTCTCTAGCTAAGTCGTCCTATTTAGTAGAAATATTAGCTCGATTACTTTGGTCCTTTTTGATTGATGAGAGGTTAGGGGTTACAATTTCTACCCAACCTTGAATGAACGGACTGTATCAGCATCCCAATCACAGCTCGTTAATAATAATCCACCACTGCAAATACAGAAATGCAGTCTAACATTAATATCATTGAATATTAACCCCTTCTGTAGCGGCGACGTCTTTTCAATTTTATTCTAGTAATATTTAGACGATTTTGTGCAGTTTAAGCAGGATCTGTGGTAGTAAAAAGGGTTATGTGAGATAGTACGAAGCCAGTTCAGTGCTGCTGGAGGTCGTTGTTAAATTGAATAACATCGTCTAATAGTAGCCAGCAGAATGCTAGACTACTCGGCCCACGGGACAGCTCGGCCCACGGCGAGACAGCTCGGCCCAGTAAAAACAAGACAGCTCGGCCCCGTATTAATTACGAGACAACTTTTAATTTACCTAACCTAACCTAACCTACACATTATGAATCAAGAGAACTAGCCTATGACATAATTATACAATAAACGAACATTTCGCCCACATTACACACACGTCATAAACGGGAGGCCATGTATGCAGCACCAAATCCTGCAAATCCTGTCCTCTGCGCATGCGTGAGAATCTTGGGGCCCCTTGGCACAATTTTTTTTTCCTTTATACTATTATATTATCTTGACCTAACCTAACCTAACCTAACTTAAATTAACCTAACAGTTGAGCCTAAATAACATAATAAAAATATTAGGGAAAAGGCCGTGCAGAGAACAGGATTTGGTGCTGCATACATGGCCTCACCCATAAACCCTCCACTTAGCTCTCCCCATCCTAATCCTGACTGGTCTCGTCAAATTGCCCCATAGCAAAACATGGGGCCGAGCTGTCTCTAATAATGGGCTGAGTTGTCTCGCCGTCGTGGCCGAGTTGTCCAAAAGTGGGCCGAGCTGTCCCATGGGCCGAGTCGTCCAGTCACCAAAAAGTCAGGTTTACCATAAAGAGTACCGGTATATAGAAATGAAGCATAGGCCTATGATGATATATTGTTGCATCTCCTGTATTTCCCACGACTGTATTTCGATATGTTTTACTTAATGTAAAGGTATTAAGTTAGATTGGTTAGCAGGTTCTTCTTCTTCTTATTGTTTAAATGTGCAGTTTGCTTGGAGGGTTGTGGTGTCTCCAGATTACTGCACAGGCGTTTTAGGAAGGGGGAAAAAGAACAATTGTTTGTATAATAGGGGTTAGGAGAGATAATAAAGGTGGATTTTATACTACTGTATATGGGGGTAAGTTTGTCGTTGTCTTTTGAGGTCAGAGTGATTTAAGTCAAGGTGAGGGTGAGGTCAGAGATGATGATGATGATCAGTTGTAGTACAGTACAGTACTGCTCTATGTGTACTGTGTGATTCAAGTCAAGGTGAGGGTGAGGTCAGAGATGATGATGATGATGATCAGTGGTGGTACAGTACAGTACTGCTCTATGTGTACTGTGTGATTTAAGTCAAGGTGAGGGTGAGGTCAGAGATGATGATGATGATGATCAGTGGTGGTATAGTACAGATTCAGTTGGATGGTAATTTTATATGCTTGTGATTTTGTTTGTTGTTCTGATGTAGGTTCCTAGGGCTGATGCAATGACATGTTTACTGTGCTGTGGTAGGTCTCCTCCACCTAGGATATGCTTGATGTTGAATGTTCCTCCTTGTTGGGTTACTACACTTCTGAGGTGGGTGCGGGCACCGTAATGTCTGTGGCAGTGGAATAGATAATGCTCCACTGTCTCAGGTGTGAGGCAGTATGGACAATTTTCATTTTCTTGCAGTCCTATCCTGTACATATGCCTTCCCAGTCTGGTGTGTCCTGTTCTGAGGCGGATAGCGGCGGTGTTTAAGGCTTTGTTCTTGTAGATGGAGTGTTTCCACACTGACCACTCTGACTTGATGTTACTGTATTGTGTGCCAGCTATGGTTATTTTTCACTCTTCCTTGAAGTCTTGGAGGACGTCTTCTCTGAGGATGTTTGTCCGGTCGGTTGTGGTGTAGGGTATGACTGTTGTTAGGTGGAAGGAGTGCATCCCTTTGGCTAGTCCATCCACTATTTCATTATGGAGGTGTCAATGTGGCTGGGTACCCATTGGAGGGATATTGTATATCCTTGAGAGTGGAGGGTGGTGAGGAGTTGGATCATAGGGTATACTATTTCCTTGTTTGTCTTGGTGTTATAGTTGATGGCTTGTATGGCACTTTTGGAGTCACAGCAAATGGTGTAGGCACTTACTGGGAGGGTGTTGATGATCTCAAGTGCACGGAGGAGTCCATAGAGCTCTGCTGTAAACACTGTGGTTTGTTGGGGTAGCTTCCATCCCATGGTAAGGTGAAATTTTGGGATCCATAATGCTGAAGACACAGATTTGCTGTTGTTATTACTGGTACTGATGCGTGATCCATCTGTGTATACGTGGGTGGAATTTCGGTGCTGGGTGTGGAGGACTTCGAGGAACTCTTGCTTGAGCTCAGCCGAGTTGTTTTTCTTGGTTGTTGAGTTGATGAGGTCTGTGTGGACTGTGGGTGGGATGTATTCCCATGGTGGGACTGGTGGTACCATGGGGGTTGAGTGGCAACCAAGGAATATGCGTGATTTTCTATGTATAATTTGCCCTACGCGCTCTCGGAAGGGTGCTTTATGGATGGGAGCTCCTTGAGGCTGTACTGGTACATTGCGGAGAGATGCAGAGAATGGGTGGGAAGGTGGGGCAGCATAGATTTTTGAGAAGTAGGTGGCACACTGTATATCCCTTCTGGTGTGGAGTGGGATTAGATTTGCTTCACACTGAAGGCTGGCCACCGGGGTTGATTTAAGGGCCCCCATTATGATCCTCATCGCTGAATTCTGTACCACCTCCAGTTTATGAAGATGGGTCGGTGTGGCTGAGGCGAATGCTTGGGCACAGTAGTCAAGTTTACTTCTGATGTATGCTATGTAGAATGTTCGGAGGGTTGTGGCGTCTGCACCCCATGTTGTGCCTGCGATTGCTTTCATGATGTTCAGTCTTTGGTTGGTGTTGTATATCAGGTAGTCTATGTGGTCTTTCCAAGTGAGGAGTGGAGCATCAAAAATTACTCCGAGATATCTGTGGCTCTGTGTAGGAAGCAAATCTTCCCCATAAAGCGTGAATCTTGGAGGTCTGTAGTTTTTCTTTCTTGTGAAGATCTGGTATTGCGATTTGGTTGGGTTGATACTTAGTTTTGATTCATTAGTCCAGTTCCCTAGGATGTTGAGGGCGTCCTGAATCCTTTGTTCGGCTATTTGGGGATTATGGTCTGAGGCGTATATTGTTATGTAGTCGGCGTATTGTATTGTTTTTGCTGGGTTTATGTCTGGCATGTCCGACAGGTACGCGTCGAATAAGGGGGGGCTGAGTGAGGATCCTTGTGGTAATCCTTTTTTTGTTGTTATGGTCTTAGACATCTGGCCTTGGATGAATACTTGGTTTGTTCTGTTGGAGAGGGAAGACTTTAACCATTGCAGCATGTGTCCTTTTATTCCCATTCTGGATATTTTCAGCAGTAAGAGATCGTGGGGAACGGTGTCGAAAGCAGAGGAGAGATCTAAATATACTACGATACAGGTCTTTTGGCTTGAAAGGGCTGATAGTATTACCTGTTCCAGGTTAAGTACCTGGTCTACTGTAGAACAGGTAGGTCTGAAGCCGGCTTGTGAGGAGGGGATGAGGTTATTGTTTTCAAGGTGCCAAGAGAGTCTTGTCTGGACCATTCTTTCTGCCAGCTTGCTTATGCTAGGCAGGAGGCTGATTGGTCGGTACGATGATGACAGGCAGGGGTCCTTTCCTGGTTTAATGAAGGGCAGGATGATACCATTTTTCCAGTCCTTGGGGACGTTGCCTTGTGTCCATGTTGTGTTGATAAGGTGAAGCCGTTGGGTGTGCATTGTTGGTGGTAGGTATTTGATAAACTCGTATGGTATGCGGTCATGTCCTGCTGTTTTGCCTGTTGGGAGGTGGGCTATTGCGGTTTGCATTTCAGAAGTGGTGAAGGGCTTGTTCATTTGTGTAGGACGATGTATAGCTATGGTGATCTCATTACTGATCCTGTTGGCTTCTTCTTGGTCATCTGGGGGTTCCTGGTGTTGGTTATTTTGTATGCGGGTAGCTATTGCATCGGCTCTGTCTTTGGGTAAAAGGCACATCTCTCCATCTATTGTGAAGGGGAATGATGGGAAGGAGGGTCGTCCTGTGATGCTGCGGAATCTATTCCAGACTTCTGAAATTGGGGTGTCATGGTTCTCCAGGAGGATTTGCAGGTTGATCGGATTGTTTTTGTGGCAAAAGCTGTAGTTTTTTTAACTTGGATCCAATTCAGCAGTGATTTAGACCTTCGTTGTTTTTGGATAGCCCTTCTTTGTGTCGCTACAGCTCTGGAGCATTCCTCGGTCCACCAGGGTCTCAGAATTTTGTTGGATGGGAGTCCTGACGTGAGTTTGAAGTGTTGTGAGGCTGCTGTATCTATTGCTTCGGTCATTTTTACATGCATGACGTTGGGGTCTGTATGGTTGCCATCTGGATTTTGTACAGTATTTTCCCAGGTCTTCCAGTTGAACTTTGGGGGGATATGCCATTTGGGTAGGGTAATGGGGTATATAGGTGGGCTGAAGTTTGTGAACTCTACAGTATGTGTAGGGGCCGGTGGTCTGTGCCCAGGTCTGGCCCTACTTTGGATCTTACCTCTGGGGAAACGATTCCTGAGCCAAGGCATATGTCGATGGTGGAGCTGTAGTTCGTTTGTAGGTTGAAGTATGTTGGGATGAAAGGTTCTGATAGTAGGCTATAGTTGCTGTTTTGGATGTAGCTAAATATGTCGTTCCCTGCTGTATTGGCTGTGCCTCTGCTCCACGAGGGGTGGTTGGCATTTAGGTCGCCTATCACCATGAAGGGTGTGGGTACTTGTTGGATATAATGAGTCAGCTCCTGATGTGATATAGAACCCCCTGGATTATATGTTCCAATGATGGATAGTTGCGTTTTTTTATATGGGAGTGAGACAGCTAGGATTTCTAGTGTTCCATTAGGAATGGCCTGAGTTTTATTTCTTTTGCGGAGAGTTCGTGTTTGGTAAGCAGCAAGATTCCTCCTCCTGGTCTCCCTACTCTGTCTTTCCTTATGCTGATGTAGGGTTTAAAGTTGGGTTTATACTTGTCAGTTAGCCAGGTTTCTGTTATAATTGCTACATGTGGGGATTTTGTTCTTAAGTAGTTTTTTAGTTCTGACAATGATGTTTTAAGGCACTTGGTGTTCCATGTCATTACTTGGAGTGGAGCCATAGTTACTAACGTTTTTTGTTGGTGTTTCTGAGGTTTCTGTAGTGGTTATCCTGAGGTGGTGATGATGGATGTTTGGTCTGGGTATGGGTGGTGTTGTTTTTTTTTTTTTTTGGGTGCTGAAAATCTGCCGTTTTGATGGTGGGGTTTGGTTGGCCTTGGCTTTTATTGTCGCTTGTATTTGTTTGTGTTTTGTTACTTTCATTACTTTCTTTTTTCGGTTGGGATGCTCTTGGGTTGGCTGGTATTACCAGTACTGGTACCAGTATCAGTTATTATTATTATTTGTTGTTGTTCCGTGGGCTGTTGCTCTGTTGAGTTGACTTGGGTCATCGTGCACTCTGGTGACTCTGGTGATGGTTGTGGGGTGGGTGAAGCTGTATGGGCTGATGTATTTGGTGCCAGTACTGGTGGTGCTGTGGTATCGGTAGTTGTATCTACCGGTACTGGAGGTGTTGTGCAACTTGTGCTAGTTGCATCTACCGTTACTGGTGGTGTTGTGATAGCTGTAGCTACTGGTGCTGGTGGTGTTGTGGCTGTTGCAGTTGTAGCCTCCAGTATTGATGGTGCTGTGACTGTTGTAGCTACTGGTACTGTAGTGTAGGTGTTGTGTTAGTTGTGGTTGCAGGTGGTGTTGGTGTTGATGATGTTGTTATAGTTATGGCTGTAGTATGTGATGAGTGTGGTAGGTTTTGGGCCTGGTGGAGGGACTTGGCAAGGCATATGTGGGGGGTCTGGTTGTTGTGAGGGTGGCGGTATGTGTGGAGGATAATATGGCCAAAGGTTATCTCTTACCACACCAATCGAAATATAAAATTAATCAACATAAATAAAAATAAACTCTGAGATCGCCTACCTTATGGTATGAACTATGGTAGCCTATCTCTCAGGATGCCCTAACTAAACATTGTATAAATGGCCATATATATCAATGACTTAGCTATAACTAGGGTCCTGGTTTAGTTCAGAGGATTCCGGCTTCGGTAGATAAGGGTTATAGGTCAGGACTCCGGGCCGGCGTGGGAATTGTGGTGGAGGAGATCACGGGACACTTCTCTACCGTTCAGATGTTTACTAGCGTCTGATCGGAACTTCAATTTCCGACTCTTAAATAAACTATATATTAATTCGTTACCAAGGGTTCATTCCCTCTTCACGAAATCATATAAATAATTATCAGCATTTAAATTATATAATTATAAAGGTGAACATCGTTTCACAACGATTTAGTGAACATAATATCAAGATATTAACGACCCTAAAGCAAACGGTGGATCGCGTATGCGGTCGCGGGAATATTTAAACTGATCCTCTTTACAGTTCTTCTAAACTTATTTCTACAAGGTTTTATAACTAAATTAACTTGATCAAGGTAATCTTATACAGTACTAAATTACCTAACATTAATTAATCTCTACAATATATACAATCACCGGGTTCTGGTAGGAAATTGTTCACTCTAGTGAGGTTACCCTATCGGAAGGTTGTTGCCAACATTCCCCAGATACCGGTGTAGTCAATTTATTTCTCACAGTATGCTTATGTTGGTGGAAGATGGTCCACCATCTGTATCAGTGCGATTATTTTTTGTTTGTACAACATGTTGGAGGTTGCTGATGATGGAGGCCATTATGTGTAGCTGCTCCTCCATTGGCAATGATGTTATGGTGTTAATTATGTTTATGTGCTTGCCTTGGTCTTTGGGGTTTGGTGCTTGTGGCCTAGTGTTTGAGTTGTGTTGTGGGTGGGTGGGAAAGTTTGTTAGATAATTGTGGGATGTCCTAGTTGTGGGGTTCTGATTCTGTAAGACATGGGAGTATGATGTGCTGGGGTGAGGGCTAGGCTTGTTTCCCACTAGCGGACGGTATTCTGGTTGCACAGTTTGCACTGATGCACCTTGTGCCTTTGCTAGTGGTACCAGTACTGATGCAACTTGTTCCTGGATTTTATTCGTAGTACTGGCTCCCTGAGGGTTATTTTGGTGTTTTGCCGTTACAAATTCTGGGCAGGTGTTTGAGGTGTATGGGTGGTCTCCGCCGCAGTTTGGACATCTGAATTCTGTGCTCGTGCATTCACTGGTTGGATGTAGTTGAGTGCATTTGGCGCAACGGATCGATGTTGCTCGGCAGTTTTTGGTCATGTGGCCCCATCTTTTGCACTTACTATGAAGCCCTTTAAATCTTTCATCAGCACTTCTTCTTCTTCTTCCCACGAAACTCCCTCAACGCAGTGTTGCCAAATCAGAGCGCATATTACCCATAGATATCAATGATATTATAAATATATTATACCACCATAGAGTAATCTGATTACCACTACATTTTTTTTTAAAGTCACTAGAAGGCTGCTAGATAGTAATTAAATTCCGAAATTATCTAAAATTCATGTTGTTAGATACAATTATTTGTCGCTAGATCAGATTGATCAGTTCAGTTGCTGGTCGGGAAACTATGCCTTTGCAACTGCGCCTCCCTTTTGTTGTGTTTTTAGTTTTCTAATTTAACAGTAAAGTTTATTATGTGCTATTTCTTCTTGTTATTCTTTCTTCTTGCTTGTTTTCCTTTCTTCTTGGTTGTTGATCTTGGTTCTTGTTTCTTCTTACGTCTTTATATTTTGTTTGCGTTTTTTTTATGTATTGTTTCTTTGTTTTTCTCTTTTTCTCCTAAAAATATATATAGCCTTTTTTACCCTACCTATGCTTTGACTACTGAACATTAAACCTAGTATATGGGATTAATCTTCTATAAATGGTTGTTGGAATAGAGGTTCCCGTCTTCTTTCCTCTGTATATGCAGGGCACCACATAATGAAATGCTTTATGGTCCAGGTCCTCTATTCCATCCCCACACATATCACATCCTGTGTTTCCTCCTGTAAATCTATTTATATCATTTAATTGTAGGTTATTTGTTCTTGCTTTGTATAGGATAACAGAAGCTGGTCTATTATCATATATTAGTTTTACTCCCCTTATTTCTTTCTTATTCTTTCTATAAAAATTTAAACTAGTTTTCTTGTTCAGTTGTTCCCTCCACATTTTAGAACCCCATTGTTTTAATTTACCCTTCAACTGGACTTTCCCTATATCTTACAATTTTTTACAGTAGATCCTCTGGAAAAAGGCAAACTAGGCCTGTGTATCCAGCTCAGTGCCAGTACATGCACTGCTGCGGTCGTTCACGGTGTTGGCGGCGGCGGTAGCAGACGCAACATTTTTACTATTCTATATTTTTGCTTTGTAATCAAACTTCAAATCTTGTCTTCCCCATGCTTTATCAAGATTACTTTCAAACTTCCTTACTGATTCGGAATCGACTACATACTGGGGCAGTGCGTTCCACTCATTTACCACTCTATCACAAAATGAGTTCTTTACCTTTTCAAGACTATTTCTTTCCTTCTAAATTTTCTTAGAGTGTTCTCTCGTTCTTGTTCCCTCCCGCATCAAGAAGATACCTTCACACACATGCTCATCATACTTAGCAGGTTAGTCACTCTAGAACCTTGTTCTTGTTCTTGTTTGTTGATTATAGGGCTGTGTGGGCAGGCCCAATTAACCCTGCCGGAGACCATCCCAGGTACGCAATCACAGGCGGCCGAGACGACCCGAACGCCGCAGGAAGACTTTGGTGTGCTGGAGCACCCGGACACGGAGGGCCGGGTCCAGTCCACTGCCCCCCAACAGGACGGGGAGGGTAAAGTTGGAGACCCCCAGGGAGCGGAGGCTGCAGCGGAGGAGGGTCCTATGGGAATAGAAGCGAGGGCAGTGAAGCAGGAAGTGCTCTACCGTTTCATCCACCGTCCGGCACCATGGGCAGAAAGGGTCAGGCACCAGTCACAGACAAAAGAGGTGAGAGGCCAGTCCAACATGGTCTCTGCGGAGACGGACCAGGGCAGTGTCAAGGGGGCGGAGGGGGGAGCGGAACCACGGGTGAGAAGAATCTAGCCTGTACTGACCAAGGGCGGTGCGGGAGAGCTCACCTCTGAGGGAGGCATCCCAGAGCGTCCGGCATTGGGCAAAAGCTAGCCTGGCAACTGAGGAGGGAGGGAGAGGGAGGCGTTCAAGGGCAGGGGAGGAGTGTGCAAGGGAAGCTGCAGCATCAACAATGATGTTACCCCAGATACCAACATGGGAGGGAACCCACTGAAAATGGAGGGAAAAACCAGACTGCCCAAGGGAGCAAAGGAGAGAATGGGCCTGAAAGACAAGGTAGCGATGAGATACTGGGTGCTGGGAGCTGAGGAGGGCAAGGGAGGATAGTGAATCTGAGAAAACTACTATTGACTGTGGGGGGAGGAAATCGCGAATGAAAAGTAAAGCTTGAAGGATGGCATATAATTCTGAAGCAAGAACTGAAAGGAAACCGGACAGCCGCCATGCCCGACAAAGGGAAAGGTGCTCAACATAAATAATAATAATAATAATAATAATAATAATAATAATAATAATAATAATAATATTTATTCAGTCAGCAATTTACAGAGTTGGTACCACATAGTTTGTTACAAATATGACATGTACCAGCCTTGCATAATTCCAACTAAGGATAGCCCAATAAGGCCATTAGGCGTATTTCCATTGGGGTCCTTGTGGGATTAGGTTAGCTGGGGAAAAGGGGAGGATAAAGAAATAGATACTTTAGAGAAAGTATTTCTAGGGGGTTATTTTAAGATACCTTACATCCTATAGTAAATATCAGTAATCCATAATCAGTAATTATTTCAGTTTGGTTTGTCTATCTCTTATGTCGTATTTAGTAGTAGACATAAGCTTGGTGCTCCCTTCTCGCAGCTGTCCGGTTCAGGTGTTCCTTCAGGCTACGTCTGAAGGAATACAGTGTTCTCTTTTCACGGACTGACTGGGGTAGGTCGTTCCAGTCTTTGATGGCAGTGAAGAAGAATGTTTGCTTACCCTGTCCTTGGATTCTCGGGACCTTAAAATTAAACATCATGTTTCTTGTATTATGTCCACTCCTCTCATTTGCTTTAACAAAATAATTTTTTAGATACTCTGGAGCTCTGTCATAGACAATTTTGAAGGCATTAGTTAGCCTGATTTGTTTGGCCCTGTCAGAGACATTGAGCATACCTAGTGACTGAAGTTGTTCCTGGCCAACATGTGATCTGGGTCCTAGGTTCAGCATGAACCTAACCATTTTATTTTGAGTGACCTGAAGTTTGTGCTGTGCTGATTTAGATGATGCAGAGTACCAGGATGACACAGAATAGTCAAAATGACATTGAACAAGCGCTTGGCAGAGGGTCTTTTTGGTCGCCGCGGGCAAGCATCCCACCTGTCTATACAGGTATTTTATACGTGCTCTACACTTACTCAGGATAGATTCCAAAATTGTTTCACCTGACAAACTCGCGTCCAGTTTCAGTCCGAGATATTTAACTTGTGACACTGTTGTTATAGGAATATCATTACAGTTGACCGAGAAGCCCACAATGTCTTTCAGTTTGCGTTTTGTTCCACATAAGATGGCTTCCGTCTTGCCCAGGTGAAGAGATAGTCTATTGTCCACTAGCCATTCACTACATGATGCTAGTTCTTTGGAAAGTGAAGCGGCAATACTTATTGGGTCTTTTCCTGAAACCAGAAGCACGCTGTCGTCTGCATACAGTAATAATTTACATGAGACGCTCAGTTCCATGTCGTTCACATAACAGAGATAGGTGGTAGTA
This sequence comes from Paralithodes platypus, assembly GCA_032716605.1. Taxonomy (NCBI): domain Eukaryota; kingdom Metazoa; phylum Arthropoda; class Malacostraca; order Decapoda; family Lithodidae; genus Paralithodes; species Paralithodes platypus. Next base: position 23,857,343 of record CM064577.1, on the reverse strand, counting down.
GAGGACAGGGGGGAGGAGGTGTGGGAGCCATCCGTGTAAATAGGGAAGTGAGTACTATAGCGGAGGGAGACAAGGTCTAGGAAAAGGGAGGGGGCATGGGAGCTATCCAGAATGTTGACGAAGGGAACATGAAGAGCAAGGTGGAACATAGAGGAGAGGTCGGACCAGGGTGGGAAAGGGGAGACGGAGGGGGTAGGGGAAGGGGGCGGAAGGGGCAAGGAGAGGGAGGATGAGGACAGGAGGGCACGGACAAGGAAAGGAGAATGGGAGCGGAGAGGCCAGGAGGGAGCATGACGCAAGACGGGGGCATGAGAGATGAGGAGGCTATAAGGATGAGCAGGTGAGAACGACAGGGCACAATGGAGGGTGATGACGGTCCATAGCAAGGGGAAGAAGACCCGCCTCCGCGTGGAGAGAGACCGCCGGCGACGAGCGGAAGGCCCCCAATGCGATGCGGAGCACCGTGTGCTGCACCACATCCAGCCGTTTGAGTACCGTGGGGGAGGCTGAGCCGTAGACGGAGCTACCGTATCGAATTTTACTGAGCACGTACGCCGAATAAAACCGTAGGAGGACTTCCCGATCCGCGCCCCGACGAACGCCCGCCAAGCTCTTCATGATATCGAGCCGCTTCATACACGACGACCGCAAATACTCGATATGATGCTTCCAGGTTAAGGTGGGGCCATCGAGTCGGAGTCCCAAGAAAGTATGCTGCGTACGGAACGGGGCTGGCGTACCCGCGAGGAGGATGAAGGGGCGGGAGGGGAGCTTGCGCTGGAGGGTGAAGCACATCAAGGCGCCCTTCTGCGCATTGACGGCAAAACCCCAGTCCGCAAACCACCGGAGCAGTTCATCCACCCCGGCCTGCAGATTCTGGTAACTATTAGACGATTTGATAAAGCTTAGGAAGGACTTCTAGCAAAAATAAGACTTCAAACGATCTCGACTAACCCTTTTATCTACCACAGGTCCTTCCTAAGTTGCATGATATCGTCTACATACAGCTATAATTAAATATAAGACACGTCGCTGGTACTAAAAGGGTTAACTTGGCTTTAAATGATTAATGATTCAAATTGGTGTACGCACTGTACGGTAACCTTATATGGTCCTGCCCATACTGTAAAGTCGGCCAAATAAGTGATGTCTCGGAACCAAGCATATTTCGATAAATAATTGGTATCAGCAATATCTATACTTGATTTATTCATTTCGATTGAGATATACAAACATGTTTCTACACTTACCCACCCTATTCAACATCTGACAGACAGTAATACAGCACAGAGCGAGCCAAATGTAATGACAGCTGAGACATGACTTATTAGCGCAACCGTACCTTCCCTTTTATCTGCCTGAATGCTTACTTTTCAGTTATATGCATGCCTGTTTGTTTGTCTGTCTTATTGTCTATGAATGTTTACCTTTCTTTTTAGCTGTCTATCTGTCCACCTGTCAGCATTGTACCTTCCTGCCAGCCTCAAAGCTTACCTCTCCATTTATTAGCCTGTCTGTCTGCCTGTCTAAATGCTCAAGTTTGATCTGAATGTTTACCTTTTCTTTTAGTGTCTGTCTGTCTACCTGCCTCACTCCTGAACTTCTCGTCTCTGTCTGCCTGCCTATATGTGTGAATGTGTACAGTCCTTCACACCTCTACTTTCAATGAAGTTAGTACCAAGGCTACGGCACTAAAACCTTAAATGCCTGAATCACTGCAGCGAAATAGTAGATACCAGAAGTGTAGGAAGGCCACAGTTAATGAGGCATTCAAGCTTTCAATAATCTTGGCTGAGAGCAAAATAGGGAGGAATTTTGGTAGAATGTATAGTTTCCCACTTAAGTTTGTACCCACTCATATTTGTTTTACTTACGGAAGGAAAAATAGAATGATTGGATTTGCAAATTGGAAAACAAAGTGGTCTTAAGTCAATCACACTATGTTACTTCCACACATAAAACAATGGAATGGGTACGAATTTGTGTGGGCAACTGTACAATCAAAATTAATAGTTAGTCAACAACCTTGCTCAGAGCTGTGTAATCTTTGCTAACTGCAACACACAAAGTTACTGCAACTGACATGTCACAAACTTACAATACGGCGCCCATACTACAGGGGCAAACGGGAGCTCAGCACAGAAATAGAAATGTCATCACTAATCCCCTGGGGGAGTGATTAGAGGTAGGTGGAATCCCACGTTCCGGACAAGACTGGTATAACACACGGCCCCAGCCTCCCTTGAGATATGCCCCTGCTATCCCAACATCGACATGCCTGAACACTTCAATAAAAGTTGTCACTACCACACCGCCAGACCGAATCAGCAAGAAGCTTAATTAGTACTTATTTGGAGGCCTCACTTGGAACAGGTCGAACTGACATCAACCCTTCATTTTCAATTGGGGCTTGAACCCAGTTAATTTGCAACTACCGGTGTAGGGGCAACTTTATTTGCAACATATTGTCATCCCTCATTTACAACTGGGACCCGTAGTATATCAACTATGATTGCAAAGGGTTTTAATCCCTCCTTTACAACTGTGACTCGGTGTAAAAACCTTGATTGCAAAAGGCTGTTGCCTGTTTTACAGTAGAAGAGCGACTGCAAATCACCACCGAGAGAGAGCTAACAACACCGGAGATACCATTCCACCCTGGAAAACATTTCTACCATTAATAACACAAAAGCCTGGACAGGATTCTCCCAGTTACATTTTTGTTATTCCACAAGCGATGAAGCCGAATGCGAGCCATCTTGGCCTATCTCTCAAAGCCTGGGGTTCTCATAGGAGCCTCTTAATCAGCGGAGTTTAATATAGATAAACTGTGTAAGTGCCAGTTACTCGAACCAGGTAAAATAGGCAAATTCAATAACATTTTGGGCAAGATCTGCATGCTTGTTTCTAATAGCCCATGAGTACTCTACTTGTTTCACATCGCAGAAGTGTGAAATGTTGAGTTATTGTACTTGCTTCACATCGCAGAAGTGTAAAATGTTGAGTTATTGTCCATCTCTCTTTGATATCACATAAGTTATAATCAATGTTTTAGCCGAGTTATTGATTTTTTGGATGTACCTCAACATCTTTTTATTTTTGCTTGTTTGTTTTACTAAATGCGTAAGATTCTTCTCCGTTGATATGCCTGCAATTTCGTTTCATTAAACCATCTCAAACTTGTTTCAACCATGACATTAAAGTAACAACAAAGAATTAACTGAATACCAATCATTAGAAAAGATTGAGCGAGTCTTCCCCTAAAAATTATGACCAGTTTTCTATGATGAACCGTCGTCTGCTAAAGCTTTATTTATATATTTTGTGCTTATAATTTAGACGGATGGTGCTAGATAAGACGCCTCGGTACAGATTGAAGATGATAGCAAGAAAATCAGGAAGCCCAAAATAACACGCATCGAAAGAAGGTAAAAAATAGGGAGGGAAAAGGGAAGAAAAATAAGCTGATTAAAATTCCTTCCCCATCTTCATCGCCGCATAAAAAACGGAGGCCCCACCCAACTGTAAACAAATAGTATACATAAAAAACGCTGATCTATTCAAATTTTTTTTTTGTTTTTTTTCTATGTGATTGAGGGAGGCAAAAGGCATAACTGCCTATAGCGAGTGCCTCCCCCATAGTTGAAAGAGTGACAGGGCCAAAATCAAGGGACGTTCGAGCCAAAATGCCTGGACACACGGAGTTTGAAGCAATTTAAGTCATAGGAAGAGGGAAAGACTGATTCTGGGAGAGAGTTCCAGAGCTCAGCTGTTGAGTAGAAGAAAGTTTGAGAGTAACGTTTCACTCTTGGGTTGGAGAGTTGCACAGAGTAGGGTGGGATTGAGTTGCAAGACGGGTACCACGTGCCCTACGTAAAGGAGGTGGTATGCACTGAGATAGCTCTGAGGAACACTGATTATTATAGTAGCGATAGAATAGCGAGAGAGATGCAACATTGCGGCGGAGAGAGAGAGATTGCAGAGAGTTGGTGAGTGGACGGGAGTTAATGATACGAAAGGCCTTCCTTTCAACTTTGTCTAGGAGAGCAGTGTGAGAGGAACCTCCCCACACATGTGAACAATACTCAATACAAGGGCGCACTATGCCCCTGTACAGAGCAAGAAGCTGTGCAGGGGAAAAGAACCCCCTAAGGCGGTTGAGCACACCCAGCTTCTGGGAGGCTGCCTTAGCAAGACTGGTAATATGGTCCTTCCAAATGAGAGCAGAAGAAAAAGAGACACCAAGAATATTGAGAGAAGATGAAGGGTTGATTTTTGTATTGTTGAAGAATAAGGGATAGATTAGCATATATTCCCTCACATCGGCGATAATAAATTAAATTATATACACCGTTCACGAATAAATTTACAATAAGAGAGAAACTAGCTTGGAATATATTTTCCAATTAAGGAGGGTCACCGTTTTTTTTTTTTTTATCTTTCTCTCCTTTTCTGTCTTTCCCTGGCTTGTATCCATTCCCTCCCCCCAGTGCCCCCTCATATTGCTCCCCTTCTCCCAAACAGGCTTCAATCCCCCCAACCTTACCCCCTGTCGAGAAGAGTTCCATTTTTTTTGCTTCGTCTCCCTCTTGCATCTCGTTTTCTCTTGGTTTGTATAGTATATTCCACTTTCTTTCTACTCAGAGGGCTAGAAACTCTCAATTAACCCTCTGACCCTTCAAAAAGCCTCCCTAATCTGAATAAAATCGTCTAGTGGCATCCAGAATAAATAAACATCTGGCTTCATACTGAAAGGGTTAGCCCCCCCCCCCCCCCCCCCAGCAGGTTTCAATCACCCCCACCACTTGTCCCCAATCTATTTATTTATTTATTTATTCTGTATTTAAATATCAATACAAGCCCCAACACTTATGGGAACATTGTGGTTGAAGGCTAGGCAGATATAAAGAAGATTGTAATGCCCTCGAAAATATCCCGCAACCCCAATAATGTACTACCCGAATTGACGTCAGGTATAGTGTAAAATAGTCGTTGATGGGAAGTCCAATAAACTCATCACGTGAATCACCACGAGACTATCACCTGGTTCTTACAAATCGGACTAAGGTTACTATACTTTTGTACGTCCGTGGTAGTACAGTGGGTCAGCGCGCGGGCCTGGTTGACCTATGGTGGTCATGGTCACTAACCAGGGTTCGAACCCCACCCAAGGCATCTCAAAACCTGTGGGTTTTTAGGAGGGTTAAACTCCCTTCAGAGGTTCGAGCCCCGCGCCAGGCCCCAGGAAAGGTTGACCCTAAGTGGGCCTGGGGAGTTGTCAGGACAGAAAAATTCCCTTCACACCCAGTATTTCATTGGTGGCAGTCACGGAACGTGATCTGGTAGCTACATAGAGCACCCATCACGCTGACCCTAACAATATTGAGATTGCTGAGGTGATACAGCTACGATACCTTACGACCTTAAAGAGGCTAGGAACTAGCCTAGTTAAAGAAGGATGTAATGTAATGCCCTCGAAAATATCCCGCAACCCCAATAATGTACTACCCGAGTTGACGTCAGGTATAGTGTAAAATAGTCGTTGATGGGAAGTCCAATAAACTCATCACGTGAATCACCACGAGATTATCACCTGGTTCTTACAAATCGGACTAAGGTTACTATACTTTTGTACGTCCGTGGTAGTACAGTGGGTCAGCGCGCGGGCCTGGTTGACCTATGGTGGACTGGTCATGGTCACTAACCAGGGTTCGAACCCCACCCAAGGCATCTCAAAACCTGTGGATTTTTAGGAGGGTTAAACTCCCTTCAGAGGTTCGAGCCCCGCGCCAGGCCCCAGGAAAGGTTGACCCTAAGTGGGCCTGGGGAGTTGTCAGGACAGAAAAATTCCCTTCACACCCAGCATTTCATTGGTGGCAGCGGTGGGATAGGATGGTATTTGGATAGGTAAATGCTGGGTGTGAAGGGAATTTTTCTGTCCTGACAACTCCCCAGGCCCACTTAGGGTCAACCTTTCCTGGGGCCTGGCGCGGGGCTCGAACCTCTGAAGGGAGTTTAACCCTCCTAAAAAAGAGAGAGAGTTGGTGAGTGGGCGGGAATTAATTATACGAAAGGCCTTCCTTTCTACTTTGTCTAGGAGTGCAGTGTGAGAGGATCCTCCCCACACATGTGAACAATACTCAATACAAGGACGCACTGTGCCCCTGTACAGAGCAAGAAGCTGTGCAGGGGTAAAGAACCCCTTGAGGCGGTTGAGCACACCCAGCTTCTGGGTTACTGCTTTAGCAAGACTGGTAATATGGTCCTTCCAAGTGAGAGCAGAAGAAAAAGAGACACCAAGAATATTGCGAGAAGATGAAGGATTGATTTTTGTATTGTTGAAGAATAAGGGATAGTCCGCTGGGAGTTCCGGACGGGTAGATAGATGGAGACATTGGGTTTTGGAAGCATCAAAGGCAAAAAGGTTTTCTCTGCCCCAATTGGAAATAGTAGTTAGTTCAGCAGATAAGTGTTGTATGGCTTCATTACATTTGTCTTTGAGGGATTGCTGGCTGGGGCGGTCTGGAAAACTAATTAAATACAGTAGTGTAAAGTAGAGCTATCTGCGTATGAATATATGGGACTGGAGGTACAGTTGAAAAAATCATTTATGAAAATTAGAAAGAGAATAGGAGATAGGACAGAGCCCTCAGGAACACCGGAGTTAATAGGATGAGGAAGTGAGCGATGGCCATCCACAACCGCAGCTAAGGAACGGCCGGAAAGGAATTTAGAGACAAAGGTACAGATGAAGGGATAGAAACCGAAGGATGGCAGTTTAGAAATTAAAGATTTGTGCCAGACTCTATCGAAGGCCTTCGATATGTCTAGCGCAATAGAAAAGGTCTAACCGAAGTCCCAAACGGAGGATGACCAAGAGTTAGTAAGATATGAAAGAAGATCACCGGTAGAGTGACCCTTATGCTGGGGTCACACATTCCCGTATATGCTCCCGTACGAAGATTTATTGGTAGTTGGCAACCGATTACGTAAAACGTAAGGGCATAGTACGCAAAACGTAAATGAAATTGTGTATAGTCGTGGGGGTTGGTACGCATGACGGGAGTAGCCACGCTGGTCGGGGAGGTGGTGGGTGCGGCCAAGGCCGCCCGGTATGTTTTGAATTTGAAATCACAGTCGGCTCACGCGCTCCCGTATGTCAAAAGTCGGGAAATCTTACGTCTGACCGGGCGAGCGGCTACGTCTGACGGGAGCAGCCCCGTCAGACATAGCCGCTCGCCCGGTCAGACGTAAGCTGTTCCCGTCAATCGTAAAATATTCCCGTCAAACGGGAAAGTTTACGTTAGTCCGGGCGCATCTGGCAGCACCGCCGCACTGCGGCTTGGCGGGAAAACGTGGCAACGTTGTACGGGGGGGTATATAAGGACCAGCGGGGGACACTCCAGTCACACCTCTCACCACACCGGAGCAGCAACCAACAAGCCAACCCTGCCACCCTGCCACCCTCTGCACCCTGCCCTGCCCTGCCCTGTACCTCCAGCCACCCTCTGCATGGTGCCCTGCCCTGCCCTGCCCTGTACCATGCATAAGAAAGGCGTGAAGAAGGCCAGGAAGGCTTCCCCTGCCACCTCTCCGCCTGCCACCTCGACGTCTGCCACCTCACCGCCTGCCACCTCGACATCTGCCACCTCACCGCCTGCCACCTCGATGTCTGCCACCTCACCGCCTCACCCCTCAACGCCTGCCACCTCTCCGCCTGCCACCTCACCTTTTGACCCTTCTCAGCCTGGCCCCTCCAACTCTGCCACCTCACCGCCTGCCCTCTCGACACCTGATGAAGATGAAGTTATTTTCGACCTCGGCCCCGATAGTGGAGAGCTCGACACTGTCGAAGAGGTTCCCGAGGATGAGAGTGAGGAAGACGAGGAGGAAGAAGAAGAACCTGCACCTTCCAACAGCGTACAGGCTCCACCAAAGAAACGGCACCGGAAGAAGACCAACTTAGTACTGACGGAGGAGACTGAGCGTATGCTGGCAGATTGGATTGAACTGGATGCGCCTTTTATTTACGACAAGGGTGACCCCAGGCACAAGAACAAGGAGCATATTGAGGCTGTATGGGTGGAGAAGGCTGCGACCATGGACCCACCAATGACCGTCTTCGACTTAAAGACGTGGTGGGGACCTCTCCGCTCCAGGTTCGGCTGGCTCAGCATGGTGAAGAGTGGTGCTGGGGCCAAACGACTGACGGAGAGGGAAAAGTGGATCCTCAACATGTTCCACTTAATGAAGCCACACATCGTGCGTCAAAAGAAGCCCCGGACACTTGGTATGCCTGAGGTACGTTGATATTTGTTATGTTTTCAAACCCTTTCACAGTGACAGTGTAATTTTTTTTTTTTCGTAATTATTTTGCTTATAATGATGCTATTATTGTGTTCAATTTATCGTGTTAACTTAAATTTTTTGTTAATGAAACGCATAATAACTCAAACCAGTTTATTCATGTTATTTAAAGGTTACAAGGATGAATGGTTATGTTGAATGTTATTTTAAAGTTCATAAATAATGTACATGTTACTAATTATACATTCATGTCCCAACAGTCTGCTGCCCAAGCTGCCGCACCGGAGCCTCCTGCTGTTCCTGTCCCTGACCCCACCCCAGCACCTGCCGCCCCAGTCTACGAAGTGGATGACCCCTCTGCCGGCAGTCAGGAGGAGGAGGACACACCCCCAGCCATCGCCCAGCCTGCGCGGAAGGTGAAGAAGGGGAAGCCTCCTGGTGCTGTCCCTTCAACTACAGCACACGGGACCCTGGAGCAAGTGAGTAGAGGAAATATTAGTTACATTGTTCATTGTTGGCACCCCATTGCAATTCCATGCTATTATTAGATAAAGTGTTTCTGTTTCCAAAGTTATTAGAATAACATAAAGTAATAATAATACTAAAGATGTCATGATTTCACACCATACTATCAACAATAACTTTGAACATATTGGCTTCCCAGAATACCGCAAAATTTCATTGGTTAAAATTAATACTTGGTCAAATATGAAAATATTATGTTTCGTGTGTTTAATGTTCTCTTGTTCCTTGTTCAAGGTCCTTGAAAATTCGGAGAAGCTGCGCCAAAACCTGGGTAAGGCTTTCGATGTGGTCGAGGACCCGGACCACAAGTATTGGCGCCACTCCCTGGAGGGCATGGCCAAAGACTGTGTGGGGCTGCCTTCAACTTATAACACCCAACTGAAGTTGGAACTCTTGGCAGCCATCGACCGGTTCAAGCTTGCCCATGCGGAGAGAGTGGCCCGGCCTGGTCCGGACCTCTTGCTCCACGCCCACAGGAGCTTTGGCTTTCCGGCGCCCCAACCCCAACCCCTGGCACAGCAGCATCCTATACAACCGACACTGATGTACCAGGGCACTCCGGCAACCACCCTGTCTCCTCCCACCATGCCTCCTCCCACCCTGCCGACCCAGCCCCAGCCTGCTGCTGGGGGCATCGTGCCACCTGCACACCAGATTGCAGCCTTGCAGTCATTGCTGGTGCCGCCATGTGTAGCGACACCCCCTCGCCAATTTGTCCCGCCTACTGCCTCCACACCCAGCCACACGTCGTTCGACCTGGGGCAGTTTGGCACCACCTTCATTGATATGATGTCGGCCCAACAATCACCTGCATCTTTCAATCCAGGTACGCCCGGGCCGGCCATAGATCCCGTTAATCAAACCCTGGAGACCCCCAAGAAGTAGCCCTACCCTCTCTATATGTAAATAAATGTTAATTTGTATTTTGAAAAAATATATGTATTTGTCTAATGATGTGTGTGTTTCTATTTCCAATATTTTATCATAATTATTGATTAATAAGATGACAAATACAATCTATAATGAAAGTAATGAGTAAGCATAAAAAAGAAGTAATTAATTTAAACGCAATAATGATAATATGGTTAATAATAATTATGAAAATCCTTGACTGACAACTTAAATTAAATATAACTGTAAAACATAAAGTACAAAACAAAGGAAACATGGAAAAAACACAAACATTGAATGAAATATAAAAGTCAAAAATGGAAAATTAAATAAGCATGGTACAATTTAAGTAATTAAAGGAAATATAAAAATATAAAAAAAAACAAATATGGAAGAACCTAAAACATTAAAGAAAATCCAAATTAAAAGATAAAAGTACAATACAAACCAAACTGGCAAAGACTCGATAACTGAAATGTAAGATGAAACTAAAATATAAAGCAAAATAATAAGTAAACAGGGGAAAATCTTACAATTTTCAATGAAGTATTAAAGTAAATGTAACTCACCTAAATCCTGTCATCCTGCCAAGCCACAGATCCTTGAGGGGAAGAGAAGTAGGTCTTGAGGTAGTTGCGTTGTGCCTTGGCAAGCATGGTTGCAGTGTTGCGGGACACGGGTGGGATGTTGTTTCCTACAGGTGGGTCACTCCTCCAGGCGGCAGGTATGAGTTGGTGGGTGTGTGGGTCCTCTTGATCTACCTCTGATTGGGGTGGGCTTCGTCCTCGTAGGATGTTGTGCAGCATGCATGAGGCCAACACAACAACCTCTACACATTCAGGTTTCAGAGATATTGCAGTGTGGAAAACCCGGAAGCGGTTGGCAAGAATGCCAAAGGCGTTCTCTACCGTCCGGCGGGCCCTGCTGATTCTGTAGTTGTATATTCGTTCCGGTTTCGTGAGGGATCGTAGGGGGTAGGGCTTCATCATGTAGGCGCGCAGAGGGAATGCATCATCACCTACTAAGAAGTAGTCCGTGGTTGGTCCAGTGGGATCGGTAGAGATGACCTCGGCGGGTGGCAGATTTGCGTTCTGTCTCTCAAGCAACTTAGACAGACTGGTGTGTGCAAAGCCACCACCATCAGACTCTGACCCTATGGCACCAACGTCGACGTAAATGAACTTGTAGTTGGAGTCAACAATTGCCATCAGGACAATGGAAAAAAACTTCTTGTAGTTGAAGTAATATGTGCCACCAAAGTTTGGGTTTTGGATCCGTATGTGTTTGCCATCAATGGCTCCTACACAATGCGGCAGATTCCATCATTCCTCATAGCCGCTGGCAACCTCCTTCCATTCAGCAGGCGATTGTGGCGTCTTGATCTCCTGATCTCCGTAGACAGAAATGATGGCCTGGCAGGTGTCTGGAACAATTTGGCTGATGGTGTTGTGGGCAACACGAAAGTTGTATTGCAGGCTCTTATAGGAATCACCCGTAGCGAGGAAACGTAGGGTGATGGCCACCCACAGACCAGAAGGAATGGGTTCCCACCAGAACGTAGGTTTCCTCTGAATGAGGGGGGTGACACGTTCCACTATCTCATCAAATAGTTGTTTGTCTACCCGGGTGAAGTTTTTGTACAGTTGTGGACATTCTGTGGCCAACTCTTACATCAACTTCTCATAATGGCCATGTTCAGGCCTTCGTTGTAGATATGGCCACACCCACACTGTCCTCTTGCTCCTTTCCTTCTTCTTCTCTTGTTCATCTTGATGGATGTAGTTTGCTATTGCAAGCAGTTCTAACATTTCTATGTAGGAAATGATCCATTTCATGAGCCGAGTGTTATGCCTGTTCTCCGGTTTGATTAGGGAGTTAACCATCTTGAACTCCTCCAGGATGTATTCCACGATGTTCTTCATGGTGCCGAGTCAGGAGTGGGAATGGGAAAGTTGTGGCCAGCCCTGCCCTTTTGTAGTTCCCAGATTCCAACCCAGACCTACGTGGTTGACAAAGACTGTCTTTGTCTGTGTTTGGACAGACGGGGTGTGCCTACGCTTGTCTGGAAACGGTCCACGTAAGTCCTAAACACTCCCAAGACGTATGGCCTCAGCTATGCAGGTCTTGTGGGGGCGTGGCCATGGGCGTGGCCTGTGTTCCTGCAAATCGGGCAGCCCAGGCGGACTAACGGGGACATGCTTACGCAAGTCGCAAGCATGTACGTAGTTCCATACGACTACATTACGTCTGACGTAACACTGGCCCCGTCACGGTACGTCTGTCGGGAAGTGCAGTAGTCGTGGTCTATACGGGCGTACACGGCCGGACTACACCCGTCAGAACACAAAATTGGCGATTACGCCTGACGGGAGCTGTCGGGAGCGATATACGGGAATGTGTGACCCCAGCATTAACCCCCTGAATGCCAGGTCAGTATAAATACGGACTAGGGTCTTGTCACGCCCAGTGCCAGGTCCGTATATATACGGACTTGCCGAAAAAAAATCGTAGCAGCGAAACGACTGCACCTATGGCTTTCACATTTCTACCACATGTACCTTACCCTTCTGGCTTCTTGCTATCACCAACACAACCCTCTCCCCCCACCCACTCGCTGACTGTCGCCTCACAAGGAAAAAAAAGGAAAATCTGTGGCAGCGAAACGACTGCACCAATCGGTTCCATATTTGTGTGGCAAGTCCCTTACCCTTCTGCCTTCCCCCACCACACCCTCAACCGCCTCCCACAACCCACTTCCAGCGTATCCGTACGAAGAAAAGAAAAAAAAAGGAAAATCCGTGGTGGCGAAACTACCTCACCAATCGGCTTCATATTTGAAACACGAGTCAATTACGCTTCTACCTTCCCCCCACCACCCTCCCACCACCCTCCTACCTATACATTCCAATACCAAAAAAGTCGATGATTTACTCTGAAAATTTCAGCTTCATTGGGACCATCATCGGGGACCTGATTTCTGGCGAAAATGGTCAAGGGGAGTGTTTTTTTTACCATTATCCTTCCTTTCTCACCCAACTTGATAGATTTAGCCAAAAAAAAATAAAAATAAAAAATCCTCTGGCACTGGCAGATGCATAGGGTCAATAATTGTCTGGCACTCAGTGGGTTAAGGAAGCCATACTGGTGATCTGAGAGTAGATTATGAGAAGAGAAATGCTTAATAAATTTGGAAGCAAGAATAGTTTCAAAAACTTTAGAGATACAAGAGAAGAGAGCAATTGGACGGTAGTTGGAGGGTTGAGAGCGGTCACCCTTTTTTGGGACAGGTTGAATGAGAGCAAACTTCCAGCATGAAGGGAAGACGTTAGAGGAGAGACAGAGAAGAAAGAGTTTGACTAGTAGTAGGGTCATTTGCTTGGAATCCGTGACCATTTTGTTCCTACCTTTTTCTCTCGATGGATTTGACAACCTGAACCATTTTAAAGGAAAATTAGCTCCTATGCCCCTCTGAAAATTGACGGCTAACTCTGCTAGAGCCCAATATTCAAAATGGCCGCCAACGCCATCTTGAAAAACATGAAATGTAATATCTCTGGCATCAGATGAGCTACAAGGACGAATGAGGTGTCCTTTTTCACCAATTCTGGCATTACAAATCCACTGGAATGGTTATTGTATTGTATTGTATTGTATATTGTATTGTTATTGTATTGTATTATACTAATTGTACATACTAATCTGCCACTTCACTGTCACTACATGATTCACTGTATAAGCCACTATCAGAATCACTGTCCTCACTTTCGCTGCTATCATCACTGTTGTTCTCTGCCTGCGGTGTATATCTAATATTACTTTTTTACTGTTTCAGATGGATCGCATGCCCATCTGATGAAAATCGCCGACTTGTGAAGTGACCGAAATAATGGATAATAGAAGAGAGAGTGAAGAGTTACCAGACAAGACATTAAATGAATACGAGTGCATTTTACTCTGTGGTAAGCGATGTACCGCAGATGATCGTTTGGAAAACATTACACCTGAGAAGTGGGAATCCATCTGGGAAAAGTCTTTACAATGGAAAGAACTTGATAAGTTTCAACATATACATGAAAATGTGGATTGGGAGAAGAGACCAAAGGGTCACCACATGCATAGCACTTGTTACGCATCATTATCCAGCAAGCGCAAGCTCTCTCAAGCTGAAAAACGCAAACACAAATCCGAGGAACGTCTTGAAAGAGATGAAGCATCAGATCAACAAGACCCTTCCCCAGAGGCCAGTGCACCTAAAAGGCTCCGCTCCAGTATGGGTGTCCTTCACGATAAGACTCTATGTGTGTGGTGCATGAAAGGGGCATACAAGAGTAGTGATCGTGACAAGCAGATTTTACTCCTATCAACAGTAGATGCCTTGACTAAATTCAAGTTACATACTGTCCGTCTGGAAGATGAGGTCATGAGATTGAGACTTGACACTCTGATTGCATCTATCCCAGATAGTCAAACAGCATTTGGGTTGGAAATCCGCTACCATCGTGCATGCTGGCGCAAATATGTAAGCGACCACAAGCCCCTTTCAGATGAAAGCACTCAACATCTGCAGCGTGTAAACCTCCGAGAGGCCCAAGCTCTCTTCTTTCATCATATTCGTCAAGTCATCTTCAAAGACCATGAAATTCACACACTGCAAGGCCTGCTGCAGGACTATAAGCGCATTATCTCAAATCACGGACATAACTCAGTAGTAAAATCCAGCTACTTAAAGGAAATTCTCGTCAATGAATTTGGGGAAGACATCGGATTTCATGAACGCATTCAAAAGAATGTGAGTGAACTGGTATATGATACAACAGCAGCAGGTACATACATCGAGGCGGCAATATCTTCATTGGGTGTCAGCAATGATCAGTTTGTGATGAATGTTGTGGCACGACTCAAAGAGCAAGTCATCAGGACAAATACTATTCCCTGGCTCCCATATATACACGAGTTGGAGAAAGAAGAAGACCTCAGTGAGCTCCTGCTGAAGCTGCTCACATGGCTGAAACACCCAAATAAGTCTGCAATTGATGACAGTCCATCCGTCCGATCGATTGCATCTATCCTCACAAGCTACATCACTGGAAACTCACTGCATTTGAGATAAATCTCTGTCTTGCTACATGGACTGACCAAGAGTAGGGAGATAGTCGACATAATGCACAAAGATGGACTGGGCATCAGTTACAATGACGTACTTATGCTGCGAGATTTTTGGGTGGTCAATGACCTCAAGTGCTCATCTGATTGCCCCTTCGAACTAGCTGAGGGTAAGCCTGCTATCGCTATAGTCGACAACGATGACTTCAAGAGCGACACACTGACCGGTCCTGGCCAGTCACACCGCACTAATGTCATGTTTGTGCAGCCAGAATAATTTGATACAGAACTTCCTTCCGAGAATCACGAGGATAGACCAGTTCCCGGTGCCAACTTTGCATCAAACCTCTCGACAACTCTCAAAGAGCTCGGAAGTGAAATGCAAAAAGTCAACCCATACAAGACAGCGAAGCGTGGGGAACCACCTCTCAGGAAGCCACCAGCTAATCAAAGTACTCCTCCTCCTGACACATCGGTGCAAAGAATTTGTGGTGTGATCCATGCATTGGCCAGGGCGCAAGATGACCGAACGAGACCTAAGCCAGAAGAACAGACTGTGCCTGGATTTTCAGGGTTTCACGCCAGCATGTCAAATGCAGATGAGAAGAGTCGAGCAATATACCACATGACCTATCCCAACCCACCCAGTAAGACAATTCTCAATGATGTGATGTGTAAGCTTGCAAAATCAATCGAAGAAAAAAAGATGCCTTTTGCAATAATTGTTGGTGATCATCCTGTCTACGTGCTCATGCTAGAGTTGAAAAGTGAGAATGCTGAGCTGTTCAGCAAAATCTTACCATTCATAGCACCCTTCCACATCCAAATGTCGTTCATCTACACTATATATTTTTTTTTATTTATTTATTTTTTTTTTTCTATATTCCAACTACTCCCTCTCGGGCATAGGCTGAGAGCCTGTACATTCCACCGCTCAACACGGTGAAGCCCGTGAGGTCTTGTTCCAGTCTGGGGAGTGAGACATGTGAAGCATCCATCATGGCTCGAAGGAGCTCCATCTCTGAAGCGGCTGGTTGCTTCGCTCAAGTGCTTCACCGTCTCACCCTCCAGACTCAGACCCTCACTCTCAGAACGCCACCTATTGAGCAGTGAACTCACTAGGCATTGTCCCCCTGTAACATATTTTGAATATGGGAATATTCATACAGTGTTATTTAATCAGGGAACAATGAGGGTATTTTTTTGGCATTTCGGTGGGCTTTGTGCTAATGCACTGATACTAGGTACAGCACAAATTCAATCACAATAATATCTTCCCATTGACATATCGGGATTTGAACCCGGGTCCATTGGATTACCAATCCAGTGGCATGACCACTCCACCACACCTCCCCTACAAGAGGTTTAAGGGATCTGGCATCTCAGATGTGTTGGTGGCAGCTGGTGTTATAGCAGATGGGTCTGTTGATCATGCCCTTCGTGGAAAACATGTTAAGCGTGGGGTTCGCTGCTTGCGACTATTCTACGAGACTCTGGTCCACCATGTCATAGACAAACGTTTGGAAGATTCCCCTCTATCTGAAGAAGTAAAGGCATCCCTTCCCAAGCTTCGACATCCGATTGATGCACAGGAACTTGCAGATGAACATGCAGAGCTAGAGAGAAATGCTGAGCTGAAGGACCTCATTGATGCTCTCTTCAAGGACTTTGAGGGTGCCCCACAAGCAGAATACTGGATGTCATTCATGGAAATGGTTAAGGTTCTAACTCAAAATATCCATGCAATCAGAACTAGCAACTGGACTGAGTTCAAGTCCTCACTCAAGCTCATGCTTCCTTTGATGCAAATCTATGATAATAACAAGTATGGTCGGCATCTCCCCGATTTCACCGCAGTGCTTGATACCCTTCCTGTTGATCAGGCTGCATTCATGGAGAGTGGTATGTTTGCACAGTCAATGACAGGAAAACCATATTCGTGTGTCGCCCTTGACATATGGATAGAGTCAACAATGAATAAGGGCTCTAAGCTGAAGTCTGGTTGGTTGGCCATTCTGAACAATGAAAAGCAGCTCCTTTCAAACACTCGGAATGTGAATAACGTCAATCGGGTGAGAACAAAGGTCCATCGCCATGCTAATCGCAAGAGTCCCTTACCCTTCTGCCTTCCCCCACCACACCCTCAACCGCCTCCCACAACCCACTTCCAGCGTATCCGTACGAAGAAAAGAAAAAAAAAGGAAAATCCGTGGTGGCGAAACTACCTCACCAATCGGCTTCATATTTGAAACACGAGTCAATTACGCTTCTACCTTCCCCCCACCACCCTCCCACCACCCTCCTACCTATACATTCCAATACCAAAAAAGTCGATGATTTACTCTGAAAATTTCAGCTTCATTGGGACCATCATCGGGGACCTGATTTCTGGCGAAAATGGTCAAGGGGAGTGTTTTTTTTACCATTATCCTTCCTTTCTCACCCAACTTGATAGATTTAGCCAAAAAAAATAAAAATAAAAAATCCTCTGGCACTGGCAGATGCATAGGGTCAATAATTGTCTGGCACTCAGTGGGTTAAGGAAGCCATACTGGTGATCTGAGAGTAGATTATGAGAAGAGAAATGCTTAATAAATTTGGAAGCAAGAATAGTTTCAAAAACTTTAGAGATACAAGAGAAGAGAGCAATTGGACGGTAGTTGGAGGGTTGAGAGCGGTCACCCTTTTTTGGGACAGGTTGAATGAGAGCAAACTTCCAGCATGAAGGGAAGACGTTAGAGGAGAGACAGAGAAGAAAGAGTTTGACTAGTAGTAGGGTCATTTGCTTGGAATCCGTGACCATTTTGTTCCTACCTTTTTCTCTCGATGGATTTGACAACCTGAACCATTTTAAAGGAAAATTAGCTCCTATGCCCCTCTGAAAATTGACGGCTAACTCTGCTAGAGCCCAATATTCAAAATGGCCGCCAACGCCATCTTGAAAAACATGAAATGTAATATCTCTGGCATCAGATGAGCTACAAGGACGAATGAGGTGTCCTTTTTCACCAATTCTGGCATTACAAATCCACTGGAATGGTTATTGTATTGTATTGTATTGTATATTGTATTGTTATTGTATTGTATTATACTAATTGTACATACTAATCTGCCACTTCACTGTCACTACATGATTCACTGTATAAGCCACTATCAGAATCACTGTCCTCACTTTCGCTGCTATCATCACTGTTGTTCTCTGCCTGCGGTGTATATCTAATATTACTTTTTTACTGTTTCAGATGGATCGCATGCCCATCTGATGAAAATCGCCGACTTGTGAAGTGACCGAAATAATGGATAATAGAAGAGAGAGTGAAGAGTTACCAGACAAGACATTAAATGAATACGAGTGCATTTTACTCTGTGGTAAGCGATGTACCGCAGATGATCGTTTGGAAAACATTACACCTGAGAAGTGGGAATCCATCTGGGAAAAGTCTTTACAATGGAAAGAACTTGATAAGTTTCAACATATACATGAAAATGTGGATTGGGAGAAGAGACCAAAGGGTCACCACATGCATAGCACTTGTTACGCATCATTATCCAGCAAGCGCAAGCTCTCTCAAGCTGAAAAACGCAAACACAAATCCGAGGAACGTCTTGAAAGAGATGAAGCATCAGATCAACAAGACCCTTCCCCAGAGGCCAGTGCACCTAAAAGGCTCCGCTCCAGTATGGGTGTCCTTCACGATAAGACTCTATGTGTGTGGTGCATGAAAGGGGCATACAAGAGTAGTGATCGTGACAAGCAGATTTTACTCCTATCAGTAGATGCCTTGACTAAATTCAAGTTACATACTGTCCGTCTGGAAGATGAGGTCATGAGATTGAGACTTGACACTCTGATTGCATCTATCCCAGATAGTCAAACAGCATTTGGGTTGGAAATCCGCTACCATCGTGCATGCTGGCGCAAATATGTAAGCGACCACAAGCCCCTTTCAGATGAAAGCACTCAACATCTGCAGCGTGTAAACCTCCGAGAGGCCCAAGCTCTCTTCTTTCATCATATTCGTCAAGTCATCTTCAAAGACCATGAAATTCACACACTGCAAGGCCTGCTGCAGGACTATAAGCGCATTATCTCAAATCACGGACATAACTCAGTAGTAAAATCCAGCTACTTAAAGGAAATTCTCGTCAATGAATTTGGGGAAGACATCGGATTTCATGAACGCATTCAAAAGAATGTGAGTGAACTGGTATATGATACAACAGCAGCAGGTACATACATCGAGGCGGCAATATCTTCATTGGGTGTCAGCAATGATCAGTTTGTGATGAATGTTGTGGCACGACTCAAAGAGCAAGTCATCAGGACAAATACTATTCCCTGGCTCCCATATATACACGAGTTGGAGAAAGAAGAAGACCTCAGTGAGCTCCTGCTGAAGCTGCTCACATGGCTGAAACACCCAAATAAGTCTGCAATTGATGACAGTCCATCCGTCCGATCGATTGCATCTATCCTCACAAGCTACATCACTGGAAAACGCACTGCATTTGAGATAAATCTCTGTCTTGCTACATGGACTGACCAAGAGTAGGGAGATAGTCGACATAATGCACAAAGATGGACTGGGCATCAGTTACAATGACGTACTTATGCTGCGAGATTTTTGGGTGGTCAATGACCTCAAGTGCTCATCTGATTGCCCCTTCGAACTAGCTGAGGGTAAGCCTGCTATCGCTATAGTCGACAACGATGACTTCAAGAGCGACACACTGACCGGTCCTGGCCAGTCACACCGCACTAATGTCATGTTTGTGCAGCCAGAATAATTTGATACAGAACTTCCTTCCGAGAATCACGAGGATAGACCAGTTCCCGGTGCCAACTTTGCATCAAACCTCTCGACAACTCTCAAAGAGCTCGGAAGTGAAATGCAAAAAGTCAACCCATACAAGACAGCGAAGCGTGGGGAACCACCTCTCAGGAAGCCACCAGCTAATCAAAGTACTCCTCCTCCTGACACATCGGTGCAAAGAATTTGTGGTGTGATCCATGCATTGGCCAGGGCGCAAGATGACCGAACGAGACCTAAGCCAGAAGAACAGACTGTGCCTGGATTTTCAGGGTTTCACGCCAGCATGTCAAATGCAGATGAGAAGAGTCGAGCAATATACCACATGACCTATCCCAACCCACCCAGTAAGACAATTCTCAATGATGTGATGTGTAAGCTTGCAAAATCAATCGAAGAAAAAAAGATGCCTTTTGCAATAATTGTTGGTGATCATCCTGTCTACGTGCTCATGCTAGAGTTGAAAAGTGAGAATGCTGAGCTGTTCAGCAAAATCTTACCATTCATAGCACCCTTCCACATCCAAATGTCGTTCATCTACACTATATATTTTTTTTTATTTATTTATTTATTTTTTTTCTATATTCCAACTACTCCCTCTCGGGCATAGGCTGAGAGCCTGTACATTCCACCGCTCAACACGGTGAAGCCCGTGAGGTCTTGTTCCAGTCTGGGGAGTGAGACATGTGAAGCATCCATCATGGCTCGAAGGAGCTCCATCTCTGAAGCGGCTGGTTGCTTCGCTCAAGTGCTTCACCGTCTCACCCTCCAGACTCAGACCCTCACTCTCAGAACGCCACCTATTGAGCAGTGAACTCACTAGGCATTGTCCCCCTGTAACATATTTTGAATATGGGAATATTCATACAGTGTTATTTAATCAGGGAACAATGAGGGTATTTTTTTGGCATTTCGGTGGGCTTTGTGCTAATGCACTGATACTAGGTACAGCACAAATTCAATCACAATAATATCTTCCCATTGACATATCGGGATTTGAACCCGGGTCCATTGGATTACCAATCCAGTGGCATGACCACTCCACCACACCTCCCCTACAAGAGGTTTAAGGGATCTGGCATCTCAGATGTGTTGGTGGCAGCTGGTGTTATAGCAGATGGGTCTGTTGATCATGCCCTTCGTGGAAAACATGTTAAGCGTGGGGTTCGCTGCTTGCGACTATTCTACGAGACTCTGGTCCACCATGTCATAGACAAACGTTTGGAAGATTCCCCTCTATCTGAAGAAGTAAAGGCATCCCTTCCCAAGCTTCGACATCCGATTGATGCACAGGAACTTGCAGATGAACATGCAGAGCTAGAGAGAAATGCTGAGCTGAAGGACCTCATTGATGCTCTCTTCAAGGACTTTGAGGGTGCCCCACAAGCAGAATACTGGATGTCATTCATGGAAATGGTTAAGGTTCTAACTCAAAATATCCATGCAATCAGAACTAGCAACTGGACTGAGTTCAAGTCCTCACTCAAGCTCATGCTTCCTTTGATGCAAATCTATGATAATAACAAGTATGGTCGGCATCTCCCCGATTTCACCGCAGTGCTTGATACCCTTCCTGTTGATCAGGCTGCATTCATGGAGAGTGGTATGTTTGCACAGTCAATGACAGGAAAACCATATTCGTGTGTCGCCCTTGACATATGGATAGAGTCAACAATGAATAAGGGCTCTAAGCTGAAGTCTGGTTGGTTGGCCATTCTGAACAATGAAAAGCAGCTCCTTTCAAACACTCGGAATGTGAATAACGTCAATCGGGTGAGAACAAAGGTCCATCGCCATGCTAATCGCAAGAAACAAGGAAAAGTGAAGCATGCTGATTTCTCGTCGAGTAAAATGAAGAAGGATGAACAAGCTGTACAGGATATAAGCGCATGTCTCACTGAATTCAAGTGTGATCCATTTGACCATACAAACAAGACACTTCGATCCCTACAGTCAGGAATCCCAGCCTCAGACGCTCTCGCTGCCGACTTGAAATCGGCAAAGGAGGATGGCACAAGCAAACTGAAGCAGTTCTTGAATGAGAGAGTGTATTCCAAGACCAAGTCTCTCAACGACAGAGTTCCCCGTAGAAAACGTTTGAACTTTTCAACTCAGGAATTGAAGAAAGCAGATGGTGAGAACCTGAAGGGAAAGACTGAGGAAATGGAGCGTAATGCCTTGGCCTCTGTTCTCGGACTGGTTGAAACGAGTGGTGCCCTCAAACTTCAAGAAGTCCTGCAGCATCGTGTTACAGCCGAGTGCCTTTCCATCTTCAACGTCAATGGAACCATCCGTAAGGCACAGAAAAGGAAGCTTCAACAAAAACTAACTATGACTGTCATTCCAGAGCCTGATGTATACACGTCTATTATTGATATGGGCCTCATCTGGCGCCTAACAACTCCTACAATTGAAGACAGAGAGAAGGGAGACGGTATCAAGTATACCTGGGGAGATTATGCAGAGAAGTTGGTGCACTTCGTTCTAACGAGACACAAGCATGCTGAGCGCATCATTTGCGTCAATGATTCATATGATCAGAATTACACGATCAAGGACAGTGAGAGAATACTGCGCCAAAAAAACCTGCCAATCAGCAATGTCTTCATGAAGACAGAAGATAAACTTCCTTCTAGTAAAGTTTTCCATGCTCTCCTGGGTAAACCTGAGAACAAAATCCGCCTTCAGGCATTTCTTCAAACGGAATTCCAGAGAACAGCAGCAACAACTAGCACCGATATCATCTACTGTGTAGTTGGCAGCACTGCAAAGAATCTCACCACAGGCAAGCTTGTGCCAGAGCTCACATGCTCCCATGCAGAGGCAGATACGGCAATGCTCACCATATATAGTGTGCTCCGGTCAGACAGCTACACAGCAGCTGTCGTTCTTGACACAGAGGACACAGACAACTACGTGCAAGCGGCATATGTTGCTCAGAAGACAACAGGAATCCTGTGTGCGAAACGCAAACGTCTGCTTATCGATGCCCGATGTTTGTGCAGTGAGGCAATGGCTGCATCCATCATACCACTTCATGTCCTCACTGGGTGTGACCACAACTCTGGCTTCTATGGAGCAAGCAAGAATCTCATCGCAGATCGTCTGGAGAAGTCTAAACAGGCACACGACCTGCTAGCAGCATGTGGTACACAGCTCCTAGTCACAGAACAGGTCATCAGTGATTTGGAGCGGTTTGTCATTCGATATGTCTATGGTGATACCAAAAGCAAGACCCTGGGAGATGCGAGGGCAGCGAAGTGGAGAGCTCTGAAGAAAAAAAGCACTATCCGACTTGTGCCTGACTTGGACAGTCTCCGTCCACACTTGGAGCGTGCAAACTATCTTGCATATTTGCAAAAGCATTACCAGCTCCAAAGTCACCCCTCACCGATCGACCATGGATGGCATCTTGTAAATGGCCTATGTCTGCCTGTCCGTTCAACCCAGCCCCCACTTCCCCCATCCATACCACTACCTACAAATCCGCAGGCAGAGAACAACAGTGATGATAGCAGCGAAAGTGAGGACAGTGATTCTGATAGTGGCTCATACAGTGACTCATGTAGCGACAGTGAAGTGGCAGATTAGTATGTACAATTAGTATAATACAATACAATAACAATACAATATACAATACAATACAATAACCATTCCAGTGGATTTGTAATGCCAGAATTAGTGAAAAAGGACACCTCATTCGTCCTTGTAGCTCATCTGATGCCAGAGATATTACATTTCATGTTTTTCAAGATGGCGTTGGTGGCCATTTTGAATATTGGGCTCTAGCAGAGTTAGCCGTCATTTTTCAGAGGGGCATAGGAGCTAATTTTCCTTTAAAATGGTTCAGGTTGTCAAATCCATCGAGAGAAAAAGGTAGGAACAAAATGGTCACGGATTCCAAGCAAATGACCCTACTATAGGCAGGGAGTCAGCAAGGAAGCACAGTTTTTGAGTACAACAGGAGGAACACCATCCGGACTGTACGCCTTCTTAGTAGTAAGCCCAGAGAGGGTATAAAATACATCTTTAGAAGATATTAGGATATTAGGCATAAGCAGGAGAGAGAGAGGGGGGGGGGGGTGGAGAGGGAGGAATAGCACCGGAATAATCCAAGGTGGAGTTTCTGGCAAAAGTTTGAGCAAAGAGCCATCAGAAACCTACATTATTATTGCATTTATATTTACAATCGATATATACGGCTCCAACTTCCTTATAGCCTGAAACTCGCAAGTGGTCAATTGAAGTTTTTTTTTAGCCAAGTTCCAGGGTACAGGATGGAGCTAAACACGAGGGAGAAGGGAATTCAGACGAAAACCCAACCCTTAAGGGGGAGGTAGTTACTTTTTCTGGGCACTCTTCTCCCTCATGCTTAGCATGTTAGTTTTGAGATTTTAAGACGTTATTTCCGTTAGTTTTGAGATTTTGAGACCTTTCGCCCCAATTCTTTGTCAATATTTAAGACCTTTCGTGCAATTTAGGTGTTCATTTTGTTCCTGGCGAGCAATAGCAAGCATGTAATTTTCGAAGGAACCGGCCCCTACCGAAAAATGTACATATTTATTTTGAAAGGGGATCTAGGGGTGTTTTTTTAAAGCTTGATGGAGGTCTAGCGAGGAAACTAAAACATGTACAGTATATATGTTTGAAGTGGTCGGTGGTCGAGTATGGACGTGCCGTCAGAGCTCTTGTTATTATAGACTCTTGTTTCCGTATATACCGTGAAAAAAAGAGTGAAAAACGTATTACTAGTGTACAGCAGTCATGCCTGCATATGAGAGGCAGATTTAAAGGTGGGAAATTTTCGAACATTTGAATATTATGGCGGGAATTGATGGCGGTGGTGGAGTCGGCGGCAATGACCAGCTGACTGGACGTAAACAAACCAAGGACAGCAAACCGAGCAGAGGAAGCCTGAGGTCAGATAAGTGTGGAAAATGTAATATTAAGGTGACTAGCAAAGATTTAGCAATAAAGTGTAACTGGTGCAACTTATGGCACCATATTGCATGTGAAGGAGAAACAAAGGAGACTTACAGATTCTTACAGAGGAGTTCTGAAAATGCTACCCACTGGTATTGCAACAAGTGTAGGATCGCATCAGAAAAAATCAAGTATAAGGTAGATGATGTGGATGAGAGGCGGAAGCATCTTGCAGCAAAAGTTGATCTGTTGGAAATTACTAATCATGAGAAATTTAAACTAGTGAAGGGGGACCTTAATGAAGTTATATCTGAACTTCGCCAAGAATTCAATGACAAATGTGGAAAACTAAAAGAAGATCTGATGCAATCCCTGAAAGTGGAAGTGCTTTGTGAAATAGAAAAACACTTGAATGAAGGAGTGAGTGAGGGAATAAAGGAAAAAATATTCAAGGATGTTACCAAAAAGCTGAACAATGAAGTCAAAGAAAAATGTGAGGAAGTGAAGAAACAAATGTGTGATGAAGTAAACTCAGTGAAGTCAGACCTATCCCACTCCTACAGGGAGGCACTTCAGAAGGAGGTCAAAAAGCTAAGTGATGAGCCACTACATGGTAACAATCAACTAAAACAAGATAATAGGCCTAGCTATGATGGTGATATTGTACAAATAGCTACAAGCAGGGTACAGAGCAGAATAGATAGAAACAACAACATAGTGGTGTTTGGCGTACCAGAGGAAATGAAGAAGGATATGAATCTTGGAATACGATCAGAGAAAACTAAACATGATAAATTGGTAATCATTGAGATGTGTGATGAAATAGGACTTGCTTGTTATGACAGTGATATAGAAGCAATAAGACGGTTAGATAAATATACGGGTGTGGTGAATGATAAAGGAGAGGAAAACAATCCAAGACCAATTCTACTCACGTTGAACGGAAGTTTGAAGGACAGAATATTTAGAAATATATACAAGTTAAAGAAAGCAAACAAATTGTTTATAGGAAAATTGGGGTTTCTCCTGACATGACTTATGAAGAAAGGCAGAAAGACAGGAATCTTACGGAAGAAGCTAAAATCAGGAATGAAAAGAACACAGACATTTTTTATGTGGTCAGAGGAAACCCTCGGGAGAGACGAATTCAGCGAGTAAGAAGGTGGGTTCCTGCGCCAACGAATACCCCAGCAGAAATATCAACAAACACAACAGCAGAAATATCATCAGCAAACACGACAGCAGAAATATCAACAGCAAACACGACATCCGAAACATCAACAAACACGACAGCAGACAGCTCGACATGCTCCCCAGCAGCTACCCTAACAATCAATGTAGCAATCAAGACGGAGGGCAAACTGTAACGAGTATCGGTACTACTATACCCACAAACCATGTGAGAATAAAGGATAAATTTAAAATTTTATTCAGTAATGTGGATGTTTTTTCACCTGACAAAATTAGAGAAATGAAGCATAGAATCAATAATGAAGACATATACCCTCACATCATTGCTCTACAAGAAATAAAGCCCAAACATTTTAGATATGAAAGAATGTTAGTAGAGTATGTTATTGATGGATATGAACTAATTGAGGCAAACATTCTAAGCTCAGATGAGGGGAGAGGTATATTGATATATATTAAGCAGGGGATACCTTTTAGCATAGTTAATCTGACTCAAGAGTATTGTGAATTTTCATGCATTTTGGTAAAAGGCGAAAAAGAAGAAGTACTGATTACATCTGTCTATAGGAGTCCGACCAGCGCCGGTGAAAATAATGACGAGCTACTGGGACTAATGAGGGAAATTAGTCAATCTACAGTGAAAAATAAAATAATACTGGGTGACTTCAACTTACCAAATATAAAATGGTCTAACTACACTACGAGAGCAGGAAGAAATAGTTTAGAATACCGGTTCATTGAGGAAATAAGAGATGGCTTCATGACACAGCACATAACAGAACCAACTAGATACAGAGATGGCAACATAAGTAACGTTCTAGACCTACTTTTCAGCAACGATGAAAATATTATAGAAGACATCAGAATAGAGAGTCCAATTGGGAAGAGTGATCATGGATGTACACATTTTTGTTGCAATATTGAATCGCAAGAAATTAATAATAAAAGAACTGTACTAATGTATGAAAAGGCTAATTTCAATATTTTGAGACACAAACTGGATATTGACTGGAAGGTTTTGCTTGAATGCAAAAATATAGATATTATGTGGCAAAGGTTCAAAAAGAATTTACAGGATGTAGTAGACGAATGTGTCCCTAAAAGAGATTTTAAAACTAAGGAAAAGGCAAAAATGAGGACCAATGAGAGCCTACCAATGAACAGAAAACTTTGGAGAATGATAAAACGAAAACAGAGACTATGGGCAAATTTGAAAGAAATGTCCAATGAAGAAGCACCAAGTCAAGACCTATATCTCAGAGTAAAAAATGATTACAGAAGATTAAACAATCAAGTGAGAAGAGAAACACGAAGAGCGACAAAGAACGTAGAAAGGAATATAGCACAGCATGTAAAGACTAACCCCAAACTATTTTGGAAATATGTACAGTCAAAGACCAAAACTAGGGCTAACATTCTAGAACTGTTTTCAAACAAAGAAAAAACATCCAGAACTAATAACGATAAAGATAAAGCCGATGTGCTGGAAAACTATTTTAACCAAGTTTTCACCAGGGAACCTGATGGTGGGGTACCGTTACCTGACCCTGTGAGAGCGAACATTCCTGAAATGGATCCCATACAAATATCAGAAATACAAATTAAACAACTTATAAATAAATTAAATAGAAATAAGTCACCTGGACCTGATGGTGTGCATCCACGTATAATCAAGGAAGGAATGGACCAATTAGTTACACCATTGAAGATAATATTTGAATATTCCCTCGACACGGGTGAGATACCAGAAGACTGGAAGATTGCAAATATAACAGCAATTTACAAGAAGGGAAATAGAGCTGACCCAGGGAATTATAGGCCGATCAGTTTAACGAGTATCATATGCATGATATTTGAATCCATTATCAGAGAAAACATAATGGATCATATGCACAAATTTAAGCTTTTTAGCCCTAAGCAGTTTGGTTTCCTATCAGGTCGTTCTACTGTTTTACAACTCATTAAAGTTATTGACCAATGGATGGATATACTGGAACATGGAGACTCCGTGGATATATCATATTTTGATTTCATGAAGGCATTTGATAGAGTTCCTCACAAAAGACTGCTTGCAAAGTTAGAGAGTTATAACATCACACATAAAATTCTGGTATGGGTAAGGGCTTTTCTTAAGAACAGGAGGCAGAGAGTCTTCGTAAATGGACAAGCATCGGAGTGGACAGAGGTGATGAGCGGTGTCCCACAGGGATCAGTGTTAGGGCCAATGCTTTTTGTGATTTTCATCAATGACTTGCCAGAGGTAATGAAAAATGGTAGTGAAATATATTTATATGCTGATGATACAAAAATATTCCATACAATTAAAGATGAAAATGACTGTCATAAAATGCAAGAGGACATAAATAACATGAAATCATGGTCAGAAAAGTAGCTACTGGAATTTCATCCTGAAAAATGTAAGCAGATGAGAATTGGTAGATCGGATGTTGGAGACGCAAATTATACTTTATGTGGGGAAATGAGAAAGGTTGAAGCAGAGAAAGATATTGGTGTAGTAATTGATAACAAATTAACATTCTCGGATCACTTGGCTGAACAAATAAATCAATCAAACCAAATTGTTGGACTAATTAGACGGACATTCCTGACGCTGGACCAAGAGATGTTCAAGGCTCTTTATGTGTCATTAGTTAGGCCCCATTTAGAATATGCAAATCAGGTGTGGTGTCCATTCCTGATAAAGGATATTGATGGGGTGGAGAATGTACAGCATAGGGCAACCAAACTGATTCCGGAATTTAGAAACTTGAGTTATGAGGAAAGGCTGAGGAAAATAGATTTACCAACTCTAGCGTACCAAAGGACTAGGGGTGATATGATTGAAACATATAAAATCCTATGTGGTGTGTACGACCCAAATGTGTGCGAGGACATCTTCACCCTCAGACAGGATTCAAGAAAAAGAGGACACACCAAGAAGATCTACAAACCAAGAACCAACAACAGAAAACAAAAAATAACTTTCTGTTGCAGGATAGTGAATTGTTGGAATGATCTACCAGAACATGTGGTTGCCTCAGACTCTGTAACAAAGTTTGAAAAGAGGTTGGATCAAACGTGGCATAACCAATAAATAAAACTTAATTACAAAGAACACATAAACAGAGCAAATAACACATCGACCACCACCCCGGTACTGGCTAGTAAGTTTAATATAGAGCTGGAGACAGGCTGAATAAGCCTCTTCCAGATCATCGTCTGTGAGTACCTGTGAGCATATTATATATATATATATATATATATATATATATTTTATTTTATTTTTTTTTTTTTATTTAATACATACGAGGTTGAAAGAAATGGCAATTTCTGCGTTGGAAATTTTATTATTCAAAGTTTCCAGGTCTCTGATGAGTTTTCGCTGGGTGGCAGGAAGTAGATGAAGGAGATGAGCAAAATTCATGGTGGTACAGGGTTACATAAATGTAAATGATGATACAGGATATACGACGCGTTTCACTGGACAACCAGCATTATCAAGTAAGGATGGAATGATATAAAAGGTAAACAGGAAGGGTATATATAGAGGGTGGAGGATCAGAGGAGGCGAAAAACAACCCGCAACCCAACCAACGAAATCAAACGCACTGCCAACACCACCATCACCGCCATCAACGCCAAACAAGGAGGGATCCACCTTAAAAAACTCGTCGGAGAATACACCCCTGGTTATGCATACGGAACCATCAAAACACACAAACCTGGGAACCGCCTCCGCCCCATCATCTCCCAGATCCCCACTGCCACCTACCAGATCGCCAAGGCCCTGAACAACCTCCTCACCCCCTACGTGCCCAGCCAATTCAACCTTAACTCAGCCCACGATTTCTTGGAAATTTTACGAGACGCCCCCCGTAACAACAACCACACAATCGCCTCTCTCGACGTAGAAAGCCTGTTCACCAACGTGCCAGTGGATAGGACCATTGACATGATTCTACGTCGAATTTATCATTGCCCTGATACACCAACACTGGACATCCCGGAGAAGGCCCTGAAAACACTACTGGAGCTATGTACCAAGGAGGCCCCCCTCCTTTGCCCCCGGGGCAACATGTACAAGCAGATAGACGGTGTGGTGATGGGCAGCCCTCTAGGAGTTCTTTTTGCGAACTTTATCATGGGTACCATCGAGGAAGAGCTCCTAGCTGCCCAACGACCCGCCGTCTACTGTAGATACGTGGATGACATCTTCGTGCAAATCAAGGACCTCCACGAACTACAGGAACTCCAGCGTCGCTTCATGACCTCCTCCGGACTTAACTTCACCTTTGAAAAATCTAACAATGGACAACTCCCCTTCCTCGACATCCTCGTAGCTCTGAATGACCATGGGTTCAAAACCACCGTCTACATTAAACCAACTAACACAGGACAATGCCTCAACGGCGATAGTGAATGCCCCCGCCGTTATCTTCTATCCTCCATCTCCGCCTATGTTAGGAGAGCCCTCACGCACTGCTCTACCTGGGCCGACACCCACCAGGAACTAGAAAGACTATCCCAAGTTTTAGTAAATAACGGATACTCCAACTCCGACATCTCCAGCACCATCAACCACCATCTTGAAAAATGGTACACCCAAAGCACTCCCAACATTGACCCCCCCCAATGAAATTAAGATCTTCTACTGCAATTACATGTCCTCTGAACACAAAAATGACGAGGCCGTCTCAAAAGAAATAATCTCCAAGCATGTCCACCCAACCAACCCGGAAAACAAAATCAAATTAATAATTTATTACAAATCCCCCAAGACCTCCAACCTCGTTCTCCGCAACAAACCTGCCTCCACCAAGATAAAGAGCCCGATGACCGACGATCACGTCATTTACCAACATACCTGTAATTATGAGGACTGTGGACCTCATTCCTATATTGGTATGATGCAGACTCGTCTTTCACGTCGGCTAACTCTTCACCTTCAGGCTGGAGCCATCAAAGACCACTATCTCACCCCTAACCACCCTCACCTCACACGCAACGAGTTAGAGAAACACACCACCATACTCGATAAAGAAAGTGACCCAAGGAGATTACCTATACTCGAAGCTTTATATATCCAAGCCTTACATCCCAACATCAACAACCAAACTCTGGACCTTCAGATCCTTCCTTCTGCCAAAAGGCACTTTCCTACAGGACCTAACACCCCCCCTCGCCCCCCCGCGCTACCTCCTTCAGCTTCGTCTACCGCAGGCGCCACACAACTTAGGCCACGCCCCTCGACACGCAGCCAATCAGCTTCGACCCCACCAACCGACCACCATCCCGCATCCAGTGCGCATGCGTGAAGCGGTTCCCCCCTTTCTCTTTTCCAGAATCCCCTTCCACCAATAGTAGATTTTTGCCCCTTGTTTTTCGCCTCCTCTGATCCTCCACCCTCTATATATACCTTTCCTGTTTACCTTTTATATCATTCCATCCATACTTGATAATGCTGGTTGTCCAGTGAAACGCGTCGTATATCCTGTATCATCATTTACATTTATGTAACCCTGTACCACCATGAATTTTGCTCATCTCCTTCATCTACTTCCTGCCACCCAGCGAAAACTCATCAGAGACCTGGAAACTTTGAATAATAAAATTTCCAACGCAGAAATTGCCATTTCTTTCAACCTCGTATGTATTAAAGAAAATTTATTACCTGGCTTTACTAACATATATATATATATATATATATATATATAACGGCCAAAAAACAAGCACTACAGAGAAAGAATTGGTCGCTGATTAAATGGTGGTTTTAGCAAAGTTCCCGGGTACAAGACTGGGCTAAATATGAGGGAGAAGGGGGTCCATAAAAGCCGAGTTTCAGGATTTTGGGCGGTTCTTCCACACAAGACTATGGGGGTTTGCCTGTACGGTTGGCCAAATAAGTC
The DNA here is from genome assembly GCA_032716605.1 of Paralithodes platypus. Classification (NCBI taxonomy): domain Eukaryota; kingdom Metazoa; phylum Arthropoda; class Malacostraca; order Decapoda; family Lithodidae; genus Paralithodes; species Paralithodes platypus. Next base: position 23,825,686 of record CM064577.1, on the reverse strand, counting down.
GTGTCTCCGCTGTCATTAATGCCTGTATTAATGCCTGAATAACGGAACATAAATTGGTCATATTAGACGCCAATGTAACCGAACAACGCGACGCACCGAACTCTCCTGATTGGCAAACTACTATAATAAAATGCACCGGAATGTATCAGATGTTTAGTTAAAATAAATAAGTTACCCTTACAATTTAGTTTTCTCTAGTGAGGTTACTTTAGAGAAAACTAAATACGAGCAATAACTATTATATATGTTTAGTATACCTTCGTAAGTTACATAATAATAATAATAATAATAATAATAATATTTATTCAGTTAGCAATTTACAGAGTTGGTACCACATAGTATGTTACAAATATGACATGTACCAGCCTTGCATAATTCCAACTAAGGATAGCCCAATAAGGCCGTTAGGGGTATTTCCATTGGGGTCCTTGTGGGATTAGGTTAGCTGGGGAAAATGGGGAGGATAAAGAAATATATACTTTAGAGAAAGTATTTCTAGGGGGTTATTTTAAGATACCTTACATCCTATAGTAAATATCAGTAATCCGTAATCAGTAATCATTTCAGTTTGGTTCGTCTATCATATTTAGTTATTGTTTTATAGAATACTTTGACATGATCCACGTCAGGAATATCAAATATAGATATATTATCAATACAAAATTAACACAAATGTGCTAAGACCTAAGATTAAGACAAAAATTATCTGTCGTAATGTGTACATTTTGGTTCAGCTCCTAAAAGTTGATCATTGTGACTCTGAGATACACTTAGATTGGACGTGAAATACATTACTTCCTTCAAACACCTGACTTATACGAACATTGTCTTATCTTTACAGTATAAGTAGGCCTAAGTGTTTCGTAAGCAATTAACTTGAACCTTATTACTGTTAATTGTAATACCATCTTCTTCAATTAAGTATTAAATTGGATCGTTGTTAGAACTGTCTTCCATTACCGGTATCCCTTCGAGTGTAATCCTTCACACTGTCAGGTATATCCCACATGCTTCCTCAAAGGTGGTCAAGTTGCCACAAACGCTAAAAATAAAGCTTCAATATATATATATATATATATTTTTTTTTTAACATATTTAAAACCGATCGAAAAATAGATTTAAATGAATCTCATTGGGTGGCGACAGATGGCCAACTTGAGTATCAGTTGGACCAAGGGGTACCTTTGACACTTTCAAAGGGCTTCTCTAAAATTCAATTGAAATTAAAAAGGGGCCGCAAAACGCTACAAAAGTATACTGGTGACATAACGGCCGAGCAGTCCCAGGGATCTTTTGTTAATAATACCTTACCGATAAATACATCTGTTAATACTATTGTGGAGGTTCCTGGTGAACTACCTGTTGAACCAGAGGTGGAGCCTGGTGAACTACCTGTTGAACCAGAGGTGGTGCCTGGTGAGCTTTCTGTTGAACCAGAGGTGGTTCCTGGTGAACTTTCTGTTGAACCAGAGGAGGTTCTTGGTGAGAGTGAAAGCTGCAGTGGTGATGCTGGTGAAAGTAACAGTTCGGAGGGTGATAGCGGTGTAAGTGATGATGGGGATGATATTTGGGACGACAGTGAATCAAGTGATGATGGGGATGATATTTGGGACGACAGTGAATCGGACATATCAGATGACGATTATCTGTTGAAAGTGAATGCAAAATGGGAAGAGGAAGTTGAGAAGGATGTGGTCGGTAAGCAGGAAACGAAGGCCGGTTTGGTCGTGTAGAGGTTCGTACAATGGAGACCTGGCAGTTTGAACACTGGGCAGCCAGAAAAGGTCCATGGCAGCAGTTTGCTCGTGATAGGGAGCGATTCTCTCGCCGCATAGCTAGGCTAGAGCACGAACTCTCTTGGGTGCTCAGTCAGGAGCACAGAGATAATGTTTATAAAAAGATGTAGCGGTCGTGTCCAATACAACTCTTTCAATAATTAAGGATGCATTTTCACTGCTTAGCCCATTGGTGGAATTATTTAATTTATCTAATATATTCTTATGTGGGTGATGGATTGGGTGGTGAAAAACACAGGAAAGAGCTTTGATTTTTTATTCTCTGTCGTTTCAGGCTACGGACAACCCATCTTCAAATGGGTTTATTGCATTATTTTTACTTTTAAATGGTATTTAGGTTAATATGGACACTTTAATTACTCTTTTCATACCGAAGTTATTATTTCCCAATAAGGTTGCTTACGCTATGAAGATTATGTTCAATTATAACAACAATGATACACATAGTACGGTAGATCCTTCAGTCGTTTAACCCCTTCTCTACCGGTGATGTCTTGTGTATTATATTCTAGCTATATTTAGACGATTATGTACAGTTTAAAAAGGATCTGTGGCAGTACAAAGGGTTAAGTGAGATCGCTTAAAGCCTGTTATATGTTGGAGGCCCTTTTTAAACTGAAACTAATCGTATAATAGTAGCCATAATAAAGATATAAGGATGGCACTGGTACTGAATGGATTAACCCAGGGTAACAAACGTAACCCGAGTTCGGTCAGGTCAGGTGAAGGTATTGAGGGATAGGCCTTTACAATGGCACCTCGTATCTACATTCTACTTTTCCTATTTTTCTGAAGAGTGTAGAGAGGGGAGAAGGGGTGTTGGAGAGAGAGGAAGCTGTTGGATTGGCTTTGTTATTACTTTTAGTCTTTATTAACTGTCTTGATGGTGTAATGGTTTGAGTGTTTAAGATCAGTATGTGGTAACCCAGGTTCGAATCCCGGTAGGATCACATGCTTTCATTAATTTCATTGGGAGGTGTTTGGTGTTGGGAGTCAATACATTATAATATCAGCTCACAGGTCCTCATATTACTTATTACTTAGGTCCTTATTACTAAGATGGATAATAATATGTTATTATTTAAAGGAAGATGGGTTTATTTTTGTTAGATTATTTCATATATTTTTTTATAATATTAGTTTCCTCCCTAGACCTCCATAAAGCATAACACATAATCCATTAGATCCCCCTTCTAGATTAGTTTGTGCAGTTTTCGGTAGAAAAATGTCCCTCCGAAGACCGGTTCTTCCAAAATTACCGGCTCAATTACGTTCGCCATGAAAAAAATAGACACCTAAGTTGCACGAAAAGGTGTTAATATTGACACAGAAATAGAGCGAAAGGTCTTAAAACGACAAACTAATGGCAAAAACATCTCAAAACTAATGGATGAGGGAGAACGGGGACCAGAAAAACGAGCCATCCCCCCTTAAACAACAATCCCTTGGCAGGGGAGGTGTTGCAGTGTGGTCTTGCCACTGGACTTGTAATCCAATGGACCCGGGTTCGAATCCCAATATGTCAATGGGAAGATATTATTGGGATGGAATTTGTGCTGTACCTAGGTATCAGTGCACTACCACAGCACACCGATATGCCAACAAAATACCCTCATTGTTCCCTGATTAAATAGCATTGAATGAATATTCCCATATTCAAAATATGTTACAGGGGGGCAATGCCTAGTGAGTTAATTGCTCAATAGGTGGCGTTCTGAGAGTGAGGGTCCGAGTGTGGGGGATGAGACGGTGAAGCATGGAGGCGAAGCGGCTTGCTTCGAGTCGGGGTGCTTCGCATGTCTCACTCCCTATAAATAAAGATTGACAGTTTTTTTAGTCAGATCGTTTTGAGTCCTCAATTTCATATTATATGGCATAAATGCATAATTCTTGAGGTAATTAGTAATCATCCTCATCATCATCATCAACTGCTGTTCGTGTTTGATCATTGCAACATTCAATGGAGGATTGACAAGCACAAAACATTGTGCATGGTAGCCTCGACTTGTTACATGCGCATCTTGAGGACTTACATGGCTGTTTACTTGAACATGTGCATCTTATCAACTTTAGTATATGATTCGGTGCTAGCTGAACATTGGTAGGGACTGTTGTAGGCAGCAGTGACTTTGTTCTGCTTTCTTTGATCCATCCATAACTTGTGGGTTCCAAATCTGGTGGATCTAGTTGCAGGGCATTCTTCCATATGCATGTTTGCAGATGAGCCCGCTTGACATTCTCAATGAAGGCCTCTGTAGTAGGTGGAAGAGACCATAACTTGGGAATAACTGTTGCTCCCGACTTCCCCGTTCTTGAAGTCCACACACTTACTCTGGCCTCAGACATAGAATTGGTCTTTGATTGTCCATAACAGGAAGCTATGAATTTTGTTGCCTGTTCCAACACCTCAGGCCAGTTAGCCTCAGCATTACCTATCATATCCAGATTCAGACCTGTTTTCAGTACTTTCAACATCTTTCCTTTTCCTATACCAAAACATGCTGCCACTCTATCACATCCAGTAAGAGCATGACCTGCCAATATTGCTGGAATTATGTTCTGATGTTTCTTTACAGTGGCCTGGATATCAACAACAGTTCTCTCTTTTACAGGTGATTCCATAAACATTGGTGTTTGTATGCCTTGTTCCAGGTAATGATAAAGAAGAAGTGCATAAACATCTGTATCATCTTCAAGAACAGTGACAGGTTGCTGCTGAGCTACAGCAACTGCTATAGCCTGCTGCACAATGATGTTATAAGTATAAAAAAAAAAAAAAAAAAAACACAAAAAAAACCCAGCCATTTTGAAAATGGTGGTAATTTTGGATATGAAAATACCAGAAATGAATTTTTCTGGGTCAAAATACCTTGGAATCCATGTATTGGTTGACCGGTTATGTCAATTTGTAAGGGAATTATGGTATATTATGTATTTTGATATTTCCTTGGCGGCCATTTTGTTTTATGCTAATTATCTCAAATTGCCCAAGGCTGACAGCAGCCAACATATATATTTTTCAAACCGGATATGTTGGCAAACAAAATCCACTGAAAAAAAACACTTTAGACCCCAAAACAAGGTTATAAGAAAAATGTACTTTTGGCTGCCGGACTAATTCAGACGATTTTATTTAGCCTGGGAAGGATGTATGGTCGCTAAAAGGATTCATTGAATGAATGAATGAATGAATATAGAAAAGGTGGGTGAAGGTGAAAGAAGGGAAGTTTTTATTGGTTAAGTAGGAGAGACAGTGGTAATAGTGAGAGAAATAGGGTGTCGGGGCTTGACCCAACGTGCATGAGTTGAATAATTGGGTTGGGGTTGAATTGTTTTCGTTAGAGCAGTTACTTTACTGAGATTCAGTATGGCTTGCCAAGAAGGGGGCTGTGGATGATGAGAGCAAAATTTTGGATGGTATAAACTCGAAAGTGCTTGCTTATGGGCAGGAGGAAGTCTACTGGAGAATTGGTTTTAATAATTTAGGGTGGTAATAATACGAAAATGCTATAGAAGGGGGAGGGGGGAATTTTGGGCGGCATAGAGTAAAAAATAGGGCGGTAATGTGGGGAGAGAGCTGTCAATGGCAGAACTTGTAAGGTGGCTGTACTGTCATTTATTTTGAAGTTGACGTTAAACAGGTTAATTTAGTTATAGTTGGCTAAGGGTTGGTGTTAATGCAAATTTTTTAGGTTGGTCTGTGAAGTTATAAATTTAATTATTGTACGTGAATCTAGGAATGGGTGCCTCTCTGTTGTCAGGGTGAAGGAGATTTGACATGGGGGGGGGGGTATAAAATTCTATTGAAAATTTGGGTGAAGTTATCGTGAAAGGTCTCAAGTTTAATAAGTTGTTTTTCTGCTAAATTATTCCAATACGTATTAAGAGAGGGGAAGCGGGCTAGATCGTGAAGATGTTGTGCCGTCTGGAATTCAAACCACTGAGTCCCGAAAATCCATCTCAGTGCTGTATTTTGAACGTTTTGGTATTTCAGTTGGTTAGTAGTGGCTGAAAGAGAGCTACTGAGTGGGACCGTAGCACAAAAGAGGTCTTATCAGTGCTTTATATAAGTGAAGCTTGGTTTTAATTGATGCATTACGGAATCTAAAGATGGTTTGGAGGGATTTTGATGCGATGGCAGTGGAAGTTTTGGCTTGATGATGGAATCGGAGGTATTTGTCAAATGTGAGGCTGAGTACTTTGTTAGTGGGAGAGACATTTATTTGTGTGCGGTTAGGGAAACGCGCTCGGGAGTTTAGGAATAGGGGTCTTGGACGGGGATGTCCTTTGGTAAAGTAGGTAATGTGGGATTTGCGAGGATGAGCCTGAATCCGCCATTTTTGTTCCCATTGTGCTACTTTGTCAAGTTCTCTTTGTGCTCTGTTTGTCAATGTGTCTAGTCTGTCTGCTCTTATTACTTGAGTCACGTCGTCTGCGTACATTACTGTGAGAGAGTCATTGTGAATGGGTTTGGGAAAGTAATTTGTATATAAGTTGTATAGGCTAGGAGCGAGCACTGAGCCTTGAGGTACGCCTGCGTTGAGTGCAAATGAATCTGAATAGAGATTAGAAAATTTAATTTTGGCTGTTCTATTATCCAAAAAATTGAAAAGAAGTTTCTGAGTTATTAATGGGAAGTTGAAATTTTCGCAGATTTTGTACTTCAAGCCTTCGTGCCACACAGTGTCAAAAGCTCGTTTTATGTCCTTGGTAATTAAAGCTGTCTTGTTTTTTCGTCTGTTTCGTTTATTTATGTGAATATAGTTTGTTATAATGTTTAGTGCTTCCTGTGTCGATCCATGTTTTCTAAAACCAAATTACATGTGTGTGAGGAGTCCTTCGTCTTCAAGAAATAGTCTGAGTTGGTGGTTTATGATACGTTCTAGAGTCTTCCCAAGAGTCTCAAGTAGACTAATGGGTCTGTAGTTTAGTGGATTAGTTTTGTCTTGGTTTTTCTTGGGGATGAGGATAATGGTCGCTGTCTTGAAGGACACGGGAAAGTAGCCTGATGCCGGGATGGCGTTGTAGAGGCGAGTGAGTGCTGCTATAAAAGTGTTAGGTAGGTGTTTTACAAGGTGATGATTAATACCCGTGGCACCAGGCGCCTTTCTCGGTGTTTTAGATAGAATGGGCTTGACTTCGTCTTGCACAATGGGAGCAGTGAGTATATTTTGGGGGTCAAGTGTGTTTATGTTAATGGGTGTGTCATGGGAGATGTTGTTGGGGATGGTAGTGAGATGTTGTTCTATATTGCGGATGTGTTGTCTGGCAGGCCTTTCAGCGGGGTGTGGGTGGTATACTTGTTGCCATGTCTGCTTAAATGTATCTGTGATAGCCCTAGGATCAGTAATTTTGTTGCCATTTATAGTGAGGGAGGATGTTCTGGGAGTGTTATTACCTTTTAGGCGTTTTATGTGTCTCCAGAATTAATTGAGATAGTCTATAGCTTTTTAGTAGGGGTGTTCAATCTGTAGACAAGCTTGCCAGATGTCACCAGATTCTCCAATTATTGTAATAAAATTTGAACAAGACTAAGAAGGGTGTCAGTTTCTAAATTATTTGTCGATTTTTCCTATAGTTAATATTGTAGAGTCTTATGACAAGCGGTTTTAATCTCATATATTCTTCATATATAGTATAATAATCTCTTATATATTTTAGCTCACTACTATATCGTATATATATTTAAAATAAGAGAGCAAGAAAAAATATTGTGTTGTGAAATAAATCCATTACAAAATGGTAAATACTGGTTGCAATCAATAAATAGTATATGATATACCTTCTTTTGTATGCTAATGATATATTTATAATAGTGGTATCTAAATTAAACAACGCTTTAATAATTAAATTGACATTTCATTCAGTTACTTATTTTTCTCTGAACAGGACTGCCGGACTTGAGAAGCAGCTATTTTTTTTTATAGAGGCCGTTGATTGGCTAATGGATAAGAGTATGAGTAGTAAATCAAAATATCTTCATTATTTCATATATAATTTTTAAATACTTTAATTACAAGCAATTTCAACAATTGAGTCATGTTCTAGAGTGATATCCGAACACCATGGTATCAAATATGTCACATAAAATACACTATTAACGTAAATATTATACAGTGAACACAGACAAAATAAAAAGGTATGAGAAAAATCGCTAAGCGAGAGAGTAGACTGCCAGACGAGAGAGCAAAGTTTTCGAGGCTATCAGCCAATCAGGGGCTGATATTCTAACTTACCACCACCATGTTCACTTTACTCTGGTATTAGGAAGCCAGTGCATATGTTAAAAATACAGAGGCTTGTGATTGGCTAAGGCAGGTGAGATGTAAGCCGAGGCTCAGTCAGTCTACAAATCTCGCTTACTTTTTTTGTTTTTTTTTTCTTTCTATATTCCAACTTACTTCCTCTCGGGCATAGGCTAAGAGCCTTAACATTCACCGCTTTACAATGAACAGTGAAGCCCGTGAGGTCTTGTTCCAGTCTAGGGAGTGAGACATGTGAAGCACGTAGAGCACAACGAGCACCTGCCATCTTGCCTTCACATGAGGCACAGTGCTCACTCATGGCCCGAAACGACCCCATCTCTGAAGCCACCTCGTTCCCGTGCTTCACTGTCTCACCCCCTACACTCGGACTCTCACACTTACACACACACAACGCCACCTGTTGAGCAGATAACTCACCAGGCATTGCACCCCTATAGCATATTTTGAATATGGGAATATTCATACAGTGCTATTTAATCAGGGAACAATGAGGGTATTTTATTGACGTTTTCTATGGGCTTGTGGTAATGCACTGATACCAGGTACAGCACAAATTCCATCCCATTAATATCTTCCCATTGATACATCGGGATTTGAACCCGGGACCTTTGGATTACCAGGCCAGTGGCAAGACCACTCCACCACACCTCCCCTTGTTGGCTTTAGCAATTTGTATTTCGCTTGTGTTCACTTTATAATATCTATGTTATTAATGTGTTATATGAGATATATTTTAGTTCTCAGGGTTCGTATGTCACTTTAGATTATCACATTATCATTAAAATTGCTTACAAGTTTAGAGTTTCAATAATATTATGGAATAATGAAGCTATCTCAACTTTATCAACACAAATCAATCAACAACTAATCAGCATCTTCTGTATACAATATTCTACTCTACAATGAAAAATAGAAATGTACTTTATAAAATATATATCCATTAGATGTATCTGTTAAACACCATAATGTAGGAAAACTGATTCTAAACTTATACTTGATGTTTTGAAATCACAACAAAAGAGATATAGTATATAAGTATTAGCAATGTTCACACTTTATTATTTTATTCGTGATAAATTAAAGAATCTGGTGACATCTGGCTAGTGTGTCCACAGATTGAACACTCCTGGTAGACGTCCTTCTTAACCTGAATATAATCGTCTAAGATCAGCCAAAATAAAGTGAAAAGGACGTCTCCGGTACAGAAGGGGTTAACCTCTATCACTCAAAAAGGACTAAAGTGAGCAAGCACATATTTCTACCATTTAGGGAGAGTCAGGCAGGGAAATACGTGTGGAAATTGCCAGCTCATTTGCTCCGGCCCTTTTGATATTAGAGAGGTTAGAGGATTTCTGGCCTACCTATAATGAATGAACTATAGTTATGGCAACATCTTTAGTGGTCAGTCTAGCCTAACCTAAAGCCAGTGTCTTAAAACTCAAACTAATGGGGCTAAACATGAGGGAGAAAGGGGTCCAGAAAACCAGCCCATCTCTCCTTAATGTTTACGGGCAATTGTATAATCTGGCAGCTTCAAGATTTAAGTTCCGTAAGAATTAAGTAACGCCCCGTTCTTAACATTAATCATCAATTATAAACCCCAATGCACCTGAATAAACTAATGAAAGCATATGGTCCTTCCGGGATTCAAACTTATACCCAGAGCATAAGCATCTAAACCATTACACCACCAACAAAGTTAAAGATTAAATACACGATCACGATTAATATCCATTTTCGAATTTAGCATATCAATCTAATCATGTACTCAGACCCAACTGCATTATGGAAAGGCTAATGATTTATTGAGTGGAAAGAACAATGAATGGAGCCAAGATCACTAAGGACCGGCCTCGCTAGACATTATAATTGACCACTTGTGAGTTTTGGTCTATAAGGAAGTTGGAGCTGTGGCCATCAATATTTAGCAGAATTATCAGCTAAAATACGGTCATAATACATCTAAAAATACATGCAAGTAAATTGATCATACTTTTTATCCATCAGAAACCCACATTATTATTGCATATATCTTTAATATTGATGTTCTCGGCTCCAACTTCCTTATAGCCTGAAACTCGCAAGGTGCCAATTAAACTGCCTAACATAATCTACCTTCGATCTAGTTTCCAATTCCAATGCGAAAAAGCCTCAAAATAGTACGAGAAAAAACTTGCTCATCAAGAATTGTCGGGAAAAGCGCTCTTGTGATCACGCCTATTATCTCGGACAGGGTAGGACGGAAAATGATGGAGTTTGATGATGATGATGGTGATAATGAAAGGGAAAATATGATGATGCGAAGTCTGGAGATCGATAAAGGGGCTGAGGAAAAATGAAGTGGGGGGGGGGGATAATTTGGAGTTATTATTGAGGAGTGATGAGATGGTGATGATGGTGGTGGTGGTGGTGAGGAAGGGATGGTGGTGGTCATGTAGGTGGTGGTGGTGGTGGTGAGGAAGGGATGGTGGTGGTGATGTAGGTGGTGATGATGGTGGTGGTGGTGATGATTGTGGTGGTGATGGTGATGGTGGTGGTGGTGGTGGTAGTGGTGGTGGTGAGGAGGGGATGGTGGTGATGTTGGTGGTGGTGATGGTGATGATTGTGTTGATAATGATAATGAAAAGAAAATTGAGGATATGAATTATGTAATCTCTCTCTCTTTCTCCCTCCCACACACACACACGCGTACACCCACACCCACTCCCCCCCCCCCCCCCCCTCCTCATACACACATACACTATCGACTAACCAAAAACCTAGTCAACAATGTTCAGAAGTTGTTAAGAAAGCAAATAAAATAGGTGGCTTTATGGGCAGGTCATTCAAACATAAATTCAAAGATGGAATCCTCACACTTTACAATTCCGTAGTCCGCCCTCTTCTGAAATATTGCATTCAATCCTGGTGCCCCTTCTACCAAAAAGATATCGATAAACTTGAACGAGTTCAACGTAGAGTTACAAAAATTATACCTAATCTAAGAAACAAACCATACGAGGAGCGTCTTAGAGAAGTAAGTCTATATCCTTTAACTCAGCCCAGATTGAGAGGTGGCCTAATTCAGGTCTTCAAAATCATCAAAGGCATCAACAATATGAACTGTAATAAGTACTTTATGCTCGACCAATCAATCTACACACAGGGAAATGGTTGCAAAATGATTGGTAAATCTTTTAACTCGCACGAGTCTAAATATATCTTCTTCAATCGAGTTGTGAACTTCCTCGAGATGTTTTAGACTGCAGCACCGTTGATTCCTTTAAACACTGCCTAGACAAACACCTCGCCTTAAACCCACAACTGATTGCATTTTTAAATTAATTACCTTTATCTTAGATACATCGTGTTATGTTATTAACCCAAATTGTTCCCTACTAACATCTCTTAACCCTGCCAAGGACATTGGTCTTAAGGCAGTGCTTCCCTTTCCAATTGTCCCTTACCCACTCTGAACCACTGTTGGACACTTTGAACAACAGTGATTTATTTTAGAGAGTAAGCAACCTTGAGGGGTCGCTAGAACTGTTGTTGCTTGACTTCCGTTGTACCCTTTGCACACACACACACATTATCCCCTCTTCACCCACACCCACCCACCCACACACACACATAGACCCCCCTATAACAAAAAACACACACTCACAAATCTCCCCCCCTCCTACACACACACACTCACAAATTCCCCCCCTACACAAAAAAAAAAATCCCCCCTCCCTATACACACACACACACACAAATCCCCCCTCCCTACACACACACACACACACACACACAAATCCCCCATACTACACACACACACACACACAAATTCCCCCCCTACACACACACACACAAATCCCCCCTCCCTACACACACACACACACACAAATCCCCCCTCCCTACACACACACACACACACACAAATCCCCCCTCCCTACACACACACACACACACAAATCCCCCCTCCCCCCTCCCATCTCTCAAACCTATGGAACAGGAGAGAAGTGTTAATTGATACTACTACCAGGTGTAGACGTGTGGAGGGTGTGTGAGAGAGGATGTGTGTGTGTGTATGAGAGAGAGAGAGAGAGTGAGAAGTGTTAATTGATACTACTACCAGGTGTAGACGTGTGGAGGGTGTGTGAGAGAGGATGTGTGTGTGTATGAGAGAGAGTGAGAAGTGTTAATACTACTACCAGGTGTAACGTGTGGGGGTGTGTGAGAGAATGTGTGTATGAGAGAGAGAGAGAGTGAGAAGTGTTAATTGATACTACTACCAGGTGTAGACGTGTGGAGGGTGTGTGAGAGACGATGTGTGTGTGTGTGTGTATGAGAGAGAGAGAGTGAGAAGTGTTAATTGATACTACTACCAGGTGTAGACGTGTGGAGGGTGTGTGAGAGAGGATGTGTGTGTGTGTGTATGAGAGAGAGAGTGAGAAGTGTTAATTGATACTACTACCAGGTGTAGACGTGTGGAGGGTGTGTGAGAGAGGATGTGTGTGTGTATGAGAGAGAGTGAGAAGTGTTAATTGATACTACTACCAGGTGTAGACGTGTGGAGGGTGTGTGAGAGAGGATGTGTGTGTGTGTATGAGAGAGAGAGTGAGAAGTGTTAATTGATACTACCAGGTGTAGACGTGTGGAGGGTGTGTGAGAGAGGATGTGTGTGTGTGTATGAGAGAGAGAGAGAGTGAGAAGTGTTAATTGATACTACTACCAGGTGTAGACGTGTGGAGGGTGTGTGAGAGAGGATGTGTGTGTGTATGAGAGAGAGAGAGTGAGAAGTGTTAATTGACACTATCACAAGGTGTAGACGTGTGGAGGGTGTGTAAGAGAGGATGTGTGTGTGTGTGTATGAGAGAGAGAGAGAGAGAGAGAGAGAGAGAGAGAGAGAGAGAGAGAGAGAGAGAGAGAGAGAGAGAGAGAGAGAGAGAGTGAGAAGTGTTAATTGATACTACTACCAGGTGTAGACGTGTGGAGGGTGTGTGAGAGAGGATGTGTGTGTGTGTATGAGAGAGAGTGAGAAGTGTTAATTGATACTACTACCAGGTGTAGACGTGTGGAGGGTGTGTGAGAGAGGATGTGTGTGTGTATGAGAGAGAGAGAGTGAGAAGTGTTAATTGATACTACTACCAGGTGTAGACGTGTGGAGGGTGTGTGAGAGAGGATGTGTGTGTGTATGAGAGAGAGAGTGAGAAGTGTTAATTGATACTACTACCAGGTGTAGACGTGTGGAGGGTGTGTGAGAGAGGATGTGTGTGTGTGTGTATGAGAGAGTGAGAAGTATTAATTGAGAAACCAGGTGTAGACGTGTGGAGGGTGTGTGAGAGAGGATGTGTGTGTGTGTATGAGAGAGAGTGAGAAGTGTTAATTGATACTACTACCAGGTGTAGACGTGTGGAGGGTGTGTGAGAGAGGATGTGTTGGTGGTGATAGAGGAGATGAGAGTGAGAAGTGAATTGATACTACTACCAGTAGACGTGTGGAGGGTGTGAGAGAGGATGTGTGTGTGTGTGTATGAGATAGAGAGAAGGAGTGTTAATTGATATGTGTATGAGAGAGATAGTGGTGTTAATTGATACTACTACAGGTGTAGACGTGTGGATGTGAGAGATGGTGTGTGGTGTGTATGAGAGAGAGTGGAGAATGTAATTGATACTACTACCAGGTAGACGTGTGGAGGTGTGGTGAGAGAGGATGTCGGTGGTGTGTATGAGAGAGAGAGAGAGAGTGAAGTGTTAATTGATACTACTACCAGGTGTAGACCGGGAGGTGTGTGAGAGGATGTGTGTGAGAGAGGATGGTGAGGAGAGGATGAGAGAGAGGCGAAGTGTTAATTGATACTACTACCAGGTGTAGACGTGTGGAGGGTGTGTGAGAGAGGATGTGGTGTGTGTTGAGAGAGTGTGTGGAGG
>CM064577.1:23736727-23806727 GCA_032716605.1 Paralithodes platypus | reverse complement strand
TTATCTAGATTGTGTTGCATATCGTCAACTTGTTCTTTTGAGAGTACGCTATTTGCAATTTTTGTATCGTCAGCAAATTTTGAGATTGTACAAGTGAGACCCTCATCTATGTCGTTGATGTAAATTAGAAAGAGAATTGGTCCTAGTACCGATCCCTGGGGTACCCCGCTATTTACATTGGTCCATTTAGATGCCTTACCGTTTATGACTACTCTTTGCTTTCTGTCGCTTAGCCAATTTTCTATCTATTTCAACACACCGTCTTGTATTCCATGCGCTTTTAGTTTTAGCAGTAAACGTTTGTGGGGAACTTTGTCAAAGGCCTTTTGAGAGAGAGAGAGAGAGAGATTCAGATTCAGATTCTTTTATATTCATTAAATATCCAATGGCTGTTCATACAATAAATTCATCTTCAACAAATTACATATTACATAATGCATAATAGAGTGTTGGTAAGAATGTACAGAGAAATAGATCCTACCAAAAATAAGTTAAAATATATAGAATAGATTAAACAAATATTAACAATATATAGAACGTGATCAATATCTCACTCTAGAGTCTAGAATCTAGATCATCTTCTAAAATATGCCTCTTTAGTCTACCCTTGAATACTGGCAGGCTGTTTGAGTTTTTGAATAGGTTGGGCAGGGCGTTCCATACTGTAGGCCCCAATACTTTTAGAGAACTTGCCCTATAGTCGGTTCTAGCTCTAGGGACATAAAGATTATTCTGCTGTCTTGTGGTACTATTAGATATATCATTATGGTAGAGAATTGCGAGAACCAGTTAGGATATAAATGATTTTTGTAGCAGTCTTTGACTGACCACCGAGCTGAGCACACGCACTTCCTCTCTCTCTCTCGTCAGAAGGTCGAATCTATCACAGCTTACATCGAAATATTCACCAGTGGACAACATGGATACGGCTGGGATACAGTTACTATTGGACAGTCAGCGCAATTGTTACAGTGATTCAGTGGATAGACTTGAGAGACGGTTTATTGATTATATTAAATCAAATGAACAGAAACTCGCCGAAGTGATATCCAGCCTGGAATTCTCTCAGAATGAACTATCCAAATCTAAAGAGCAACTGAAACAGCATAACACTGGACTATCAATCCACATAGAGAAGTTCTCCAAGCTTCACCATGAAAATCAAGAATTAAAAGCACAACTAAATGAAGCAACATGACGACTGGACCTTCTAGATGACCTAGGCAGGAAGGTTAATCTACGATTCTGTGGTGTTCTGGAGCAGCCGCGAGAAACTCAGGAACAAGCACAACATAAAATATCTTGTATTCTACGTGATAAACTCTTACACCGGAACTAGAACAGGTATATCGCATGGGCAAACCCTCCAACAAACCAAGAGATTTAATGATTAAATTCTCCAAGATATTTGACCGAGAAGCCGTCTTTCGCAACCGCCGATTTATGAAATATTATGCTTTCTCCACTAACCAACCTTACTCCTAAACTCGATTAATGAAATTAACAAACACATGTGGCAGTCCGGGGATTCGAACCTAGGATGCTCACACCGAAAATCAACACACTTATGCATTGCACCACGAAGACGGACATATTCATTAATGAGGATCTATGTCCGGGAACTGTGGAAGTGCGACGTCAGCAATTGTCCGCCTACAACGATGTGGTGAAGTGTGGTAAACATTCTTCAATTACCGCACGTTGGTGGTGAGGGACCGACGCCGCAACCCACCCACGGAGCCCCGGCAGCATATTTCCGAAGTCGAGACTAGTATATATCATAGGGAAAATTAGGACCAATCAGAGGCCGCAGTGGCAGTGACGTCACCCACAAGGGGAGGAGCCAGTCTGTCTGTCTCTCTCTCTCTCTCTCTCTGGGTGAGGAGCCTGCCTGCCTCTCGTTTGTTTATCTCTCTTTCTGGTAAATAGAAGAAGTAAGTCACCTAGTATAATAAGTTATCAATATTTATTCGCATAGTATCTGTCTAGATTAAATAAGCATCCAGAGTACAATATGTTATTCCCATAAATTATGGTTTTACTTGAAAAGCAATGAGTAAACAATGAAAATTTTGCGATTCTGGCATCTTTCGTCCCAAGATTTGAGGAGGAGGGTGTTGCCAGTTCTCCTTAGACAGTTAAATTGTTTCAAATAGTTCCTGTTTTATTTATCATTATCATTTAAATTTACATTCATGCACAACGTAAATAAACTATAAATGGTAACTTTTCACTCTCTCTCTCCGCATATGTAATGATCTCATTCCATAATATTATGTATGTAGGCCTACAGATGTATGTCTGTATGTATGGATGTATGTATGTATGTACACTCAGGCACATACCCCATAGCTGGGGGTGGCTGAATCGAGACATAGACTAAGGGAATAAGTAAAGATCAATGATAGGAGAGAAAGTGATAGATTGATATGAAGGGAATAACAAAATTCACAATTATATCTCATCGTACATCTGGAATCACAGTCCAACCTTACAGGTGAGTGTAACCTTTATGCCAAATGTCTCACTTCATATCGTATGGTTTCTTTATGTTCAGCACCTTTCACGATAACAATCGTTAATATTAGAGAACAGGCTGATTGAACTCATTGTTTTTTTGCTTAAAATCATTATTTGTTGTGTTCCCAGTGTCCTGATCAGGATTATTGGTAACATTGTGCTTTATTTAAAAATTACATATTATATTGGCTTAAAGTACCGAGGGCGGTACAATATTGTACCGCCCTGGATATAATGGGCTTAAGAGGTGTTCAAGTAGCCCTAACCACTACTGTACTTATATCAATATTCATTAACATTGTCACATCATAACATATCGACTACAATAAAAGTAATATTTAGCAAAATATAGAAATAGCTGTCATACATAAGAATAAAAGAAAATGGGAATCTACAGAAAGTCGATTGGCTCACACAAGGCAGATTCCCTTCACACCCAACCCTAATTATAAGGCCTAAGTAGCCTATAGGCCTAGGCCCAACTCACTAACACGTATCGTATAATTATATAGCCTACTAATTAGCCTTTGGCTCTACCTTATGCACTTAAACCATTAACTATTTCATAACATTTGATGCTTAATATATTTTGTACTATCTGATAATGTTAATGTGTTAATGACATTTAAAATAAAGTAATGTATAGGGTATGTATATACTGTATATATAACCCTTTAGATATATGAGTGACTTAAGTTCCTTCTTGAAATTATCAGCACAGGTTAACTGCTTAAGTGTCACAGGAATCAATATAGTTCGCCAGTGAAATAATATTGTGCCTTCTAAAATTGTCAAGGAATTTCTGTCCATGGTTGTGCAATACGCGTAATACGGTAGGCTACTCTTATTTACTCATAACCATAACATAACATAGCACAATCATAATGTATCCTTAATGTAGTTAATATTTGAAATAACTTGTTATACTAGGTGACTTACTTCTTCTATTTACCAGAGAGAGAGAGAAACCAAAGAGAGGCAGGCAGGCTCCTCACCCAGAGAGAGAGAGAGAGAGTGACAGACAGACTGGCTCCTCCCCTTGTGGGTGACGTCACTGCCACTGCGGCCTCTGATTGGTCCTAATTTCCCCTATGATATATACTAGTCTCGACTTCGGAAATATGCACCCCGGCAGGACCTACAACCATCACTTACCGGTAACGAACAACCTGTCGACCAACCATCCCAAGGTCCCTCCCCGCTCCCCACTCAGCCCTCGCACAGCTCACCTAATACATCTACGAACGATTCAGCCTTCCAACAACAAGTTACCTCAACCCGCAGAAATGGACCAAATGTAAATAAACCAGAAAATATGGAGAAAAAAGGTACCAAGACTTAAGGTGTGGAAGTTGACGGAAGAAGGTCGCTCAGAAAAGGACGAAAATAGCCCAGTAATGAATGCATGTAAATAATGGGTAACATTTCGGGAATAATATACATAATTTGTGTTTGTTTCAATTTCCCTATCATGGAATTACCATTCTTTAACTTAAATGACTGACTTACTTAATATTTTAAATGTTAATAATTCAACATTGCAAGAGGCACCTGTCACCGATTTACTTAGATTGAATAGATTTAATCAATTTTCAACCTCTGATCACCTAGCGGATAACGATCCAGACAACTTTATGCAAAACACTCTTAAAATTACGTACTAACCCTTTATGCAGTTATTATTGGCAAGAATGTTAAGTGCGGGCGTACTGCCAGCCTTGTTTACACTACGCGTAGTGGCGTCGGACCTTTCCCATCATGTTCCCGTCTATTTTGACTGCCTTTGGATATAAAAATACATTAGCCTAACCAAACAACCTAACCTAACCTAACCTAGTATTCATGTAGTAATACAAATAGCAGAAAATATAGCGTGGAAATAGACTGGAACGTAACTGCGAGCGCACAACATGACGACCATACGCCCAAACTCTACATCCATCCCTTATTATTTTCCCGAAGAATTAAATAATGTATTCAATGATTTGGGATGGATGTAATTACCAGGTGTACCACTACCGACATACAACATAAATCATCTATAAATACTTATAATAAAATAAATACTTATAAATCTATAATACAAGGTTAGGTTAGGTTAGGTTGTTTGGTTAGGGTAATGTATTTTTGTGTCCAAAGGCAGTCAAAATAGACTGGAACATGATGGTGAGCGTCCGCGTGGTGTAAACAAGACACCCGGTAACTTCATTCTTGCCAATGATTTCAATGGTGACTATTTTAATCTTATGTGTTTTAACATAAATAGTATTCCTTTTAAATATGATCGCTTTACGGAAATATGTGAACCTTTTCTTATGAACAAGTTTGATGTACTCCGGTTTTGTGAAACCAAACTTTGCAATAGTATTCAACATTTGTATGAAATACCATCTTATAGTATGTATGCCAATAATGTTTCAAGAAAATCTGTGGAGTTGCTTTATATGTTCGCTCTGTATATAATGTCCAAACCAGACCAGATCTTACTTGGCAAACTTCTCACCTTGAAACATTAAGATAATGGGGCGGCAGCGAAATGTGATGGTTGGTATAATCTATCGAAGGCCTAATACCAGAATTGATACATTTTTCGAGTCACTAAAAGAACTACTTCTACTCATCCAGCAAGAAAATAAAACAATTTATTTAATGGGTGACTTCAATCTTGATCTTCTTAATTCTGATAGTTCTGTACCTGTGTCTGATCTAATATCACTTTTCCACAGTAATTTTCTTTTTTGTACTACAACTTGCGCTACCAGAGTAACTAAAAATACAGCCACATTTATTGACCACATATGGACAAACGACTTGCATGCTAACATATTAAACGGAATTGTCCAATGTGAAATATCTGACCATTTTCCCATTTTTTCTAGCTTTAAATCTAATAATCCAACAAGATTAACTAGTAAAACAATAACAATAACATACCGAGACCATACAAGTGATAACGTAGATAATTTTCATATGGACGTGAGCAATGATAACTGGAATAGTTTTTATGAGTCAAATAATCCATCCACGTGTTTCGCACTGCTTCATGACAAATTGACTTCGTGTTACGATAAGCATTTTCCAATAAAGACGAAAACCATAAAAAAACAACACGAAGCAAAGCCATACATTACAAATGAAATTAACTCGCTCATCAAGGAGAGAAATAAACTACAACGAAAATGCTATAAACAACCAATAACTTACGGCGAGGAATACCGACGCTTACAAAATAAAGTAACTCAGCTGATAACAAATGCTAAATGCAAATATTATAAAAATAAATTGAATGAATCATCTGGTAATGTTAAACAAACTTGGAAAGTCATAGACTCCATATTAAAAAGAAAAATTAACAATTCCCATAAACCTATTATAATTCACTCCAACACTAATGAAACGACGGCTAATCTATTTAATTAATATTTTGCTAATATCGGGCAAACACTATCGAATCAAGTAAAACCTAGCCTTGCCCCCTACACCTCATATTTACCCGAATCTAATAATGCCAATACCCTACAACATACCCCAGTCACGTCACATGAAATAACAAGTATAATACACACATTACGTGACAGTGCTGGTGGCCACGATCATTTCCCCATGTTCCTAATAAAACGTTGTGTAACAGTGCTCGCTCCCGTTATTGCCCATATGTGTAATGTTGCCCTTACATCCGGTATATTTCCCGAACCACTAACAATTACCAAAATTACTCTTATTCACAAATCAGGTCCCTATGATGATGTAAGTAATTTTTGACCGCGACCAATCTCTTTCCTCCCATCTCTTAGCAAAGTATTAGAAACAAACATGTACCAAAGGTTATTGAAGTTTGTCACTAATAATATATTAACAAATAGTCAGTTTGGATTCAGACCCAAAAGATCAACCGAAACTGCCTTGCTTCGCTTCACTGATCACATTTTGAATGCTTTGATAAAGATAATTTCACACTTGGTATTTTCCTTGACCTGTCAAAAGCATTTGATACAGTTGACCACAATATATAATTTGGATAAGTTGTATCATTACGGAGTAAGGGGAGTTGTACAGTACATGGGTGGTTCACTAGTTACTTATCAGGTCGCCAACAATATGTTAACGTTAATGATGAATGTTCAAATAAATTATTTATCAATTGTGGTTTGCCCCAAGGCTCAATTCTAGGCCCCCTTCTATTTTTAATCTACATTAATGACACAATCAACTCCAGTAAAATCTTAGCATATATTATATTCACTGATGATAGTACTCTTTATCTTAGTCACTCGAATATTAACACTTTAATTCATACAGTGAACACAGAACTGAATCTTGTCAGTGATTGGATATCAGCAAATAAGCTAACCCTAAACATTAAAAAAACAAATTATATAATTTTCCATAGGCACAAAAGAATTATACTGTATATCCCTTATCTCCACTGAAATTAAATATCTCTGTTCTAACCGAAGTTCACACAACAAAAGTTCTGGGTGTAACAATGCAACAACATTTAAACTGGTATGACCACATTAACCCTGGACAGGTTTCGCGTTCTAACGCGTACGATAAAGGAAACGAGGGTCGAAAGTGGCACGCCGCACTAAAATATTCGCCAAAAATCAGGTAATTGAGATAGATTTTTTGTCTACATTTGAACATGTAATATAAGGAATGCTTAATCGAATGTGAAGTGGAATTGAAAATCAGATTGATTTTTATATTTTTAATGATTATTCTAGAAAAATAACTTAAGAAAATGACTAAGTTTACTAAAAAAATATAAAAAAATACTTAAAGTTCCTGAGGATAGTGAAACTCTGGGGACTAGTAGGGGGATGGTGTGGACCTCATCAGCTGCAGTCTTGTCGACCTGGGTCCCATAGGGCGCGATCTGTGCAAAGAATAAAAAGGGTTAATTTCGAAAACTCAAAAAAATGATCAATGGTTTACAAAAAATCATTATGGTGCCTAAATATTGATGGATTTAGCTGAAATTTTGTCAGAATAGTGTCAAACAACACTGGAACACAGGAAAATCCTAAATATGGAGATCAGAACTAGTAAATTGCAATGACATAGCATTGTGTACACTTAACTCCGAGACGTCCGACAGTTTTCGGCAAAAATTTGAGAGAAAAAAATTCATAACTGAACAAATTGTTTATGTATCTACCTATAAATCACCATGGACATTCCTAAACAACCTATGAACAATATCAGTATGAATAATGGGGTTTGGAGTATTTATACACACACAGTACTGAAAGGGTTAACCTTATCTCCCAGCACCGCTCCGGCCGCAACCCTCTGAAAGTAGACAACACTTTCCACAATGTATAGGATGATTATAAATGCATGGATTTTGATCACAACTCATGTGAATGATGAATACTGCTTGAATAATACATACTACACCCTAAAAATTAAATAGGCATAACATAAATGCCAAAAAAAAAAAAAATTACGTTACATTGCAAGGGAAAACTTGTTGAAGAAATGAGGTTGGCAATTATTAACATTATTTACTTTATATAACTTATAAAAATAATAACAATGTATAATAATAATGTAAAATCCCTTACCTTTATGTTGTGCAGTTCAAGCAGGTCTGCGACACATGGTGACCACAGACAGACCTCTTGCATCGGTGGCACAGGATGCGCGTCTTGTGGCTTGACTTGGTTGGGCACATGTAGCATCTCTTCCTCTTCTCGGATCTGTCCGCTCCGCTGGCGGGTCTAGCATTGGTAGATCGAATGTAGTGGAGATGAGTTGTCTTAGCTCCCGAGATATAGTGGCCTGGTCATTGTACCGCTTTCTATTCCCAGTTGTCGCACAACCTGCTGATGGAGATGTCCTGGTGGAAGTCGCGCCACTTCATAATGGTCCCCGTGCAAGATTGAGAGTAGATGATATAGCTGTTCACTAATGCTATATTCACCATACCAAAAAAAAGGCACAGGGGCCACCGTCCGGGTCTTCCGGCCAACATGGCGATGCTGCAGAGCTGGTCAAATGTATCTACCACCGCCCTTGGTGGCATTGTAGAACATTTGTATGTCTGACTTCTGCCGTTCAATATAGCTGGACTTGTGGTGAATGGTGGAGAGAAGCTGCATAACTTTGGTCTCGCTGGCTCGGTGGACCTGAAGGGTTGACCTTGTCCTCATAATTGTACACACCACCGACTCCCCGACCTCCATCTTGTAGTCCAGGACTTGGCGGGGCAGGTATGGCTTTTTGGGCGGATTGTTCCCACGAGTTCCAGGCCTTCCTTCCGCAGGGAAAAGTGCCAAGGGCAAGCTGGTGAACCCAGTTATCGGTGGTGACTGTCCTTCCCAGGTGTGCGTAGGGTTCAGTTAGCTTCACCGTGAAGTACTCCCCCATGCTGAGGGCTTCTGGAGGGTCACTGTCCCCTTCCCAGGTAGGCAAGGCGTTCAGCATGTAGTGGGAGTCTGCATCACACACCATCACCAGCTTCAACCCATATCTGAGGAGTCGGAATAATGCATTAGAACAAGTAAAAAATGTCAGTAAATGGGTAGCTGGTAACTGGGGGCATCACAGGTAAGTACTCGGCAAAAACTGGGGGCATCACAGGTAAGTACTCGGCTAAAACTGGGGGCATCACAGGTAAGAAATATTCCTTGATAATGACATGATGAATGTTATCGCAGGTAAGTTTTACTAGACAGGTAAACTCTCGGCAATGACAGGTAAGTAATGATAAGATGCCTAAATATACTATGTGCTAGCCTGGCAATGTTATTCGAAAATAAATTGTTACAAAAAACATTTCTCAGGTCACTTACTTGGCAGGTTTGTTGGGGATGTACATGCGGAAACTACAATTCCGCGGAAGGCCACCAACTGCTCATCCACTGTCAGGTGAGGGCCAGGCTGGTAGAACTCCTTGCAGTGCCGGATGAGGGCGTCCCAGGTGAGTCGGATCGGTGCCAGCCTGTCGTCCTTCACCCTCTCCTGGCGAGTGGCAGCGTCGTCGAAGCGTAGACACCTAACGATGAAAGAAATCTTCTCTCGGCCATGGCACACCTGTACAGAGGACAACCACAACCGTCTTATCCCACATTCCATAGTTGTCACATGGTTGTCCTTCTTTACTCCGCTCATGACGAGTATACCCAGGAGTGCCTTCAATTCCATGATTTCAATAGGAGAAAAGGTGTGTAAGCGTCCTTGTTTTTATACTTGACCTTCAGTATCTCCATCCTTTCATTGGTATGGACGCATATCCTAGCCAACATGGTGTCATCCAGGAATAATCCCAGGTACTGCTCTGGTGTTGTTGCTGGCGGAAGTGGCTGCAGTAGGCTTTCCTGGGGTGCTGTAGCAGTCGGTTTATTGTGGTAAGGCAGGATTAGGGGTACAGTTCCACGCAGTTCTGTCTCTCGCCTTGACAACAGCCTGGTTTGTAAAGCCTGAAAGGTTTGTCCTTCAGGCTGAAGTGTCCCTCGTCTCCTCTTACGACTTCTCAGTTCCTCCCTCTGTGGACTGGCTGAAGTGCCCGCGGAGTGGCGTTTGGCGGCGGCAAGATATTTGGTGGGGGGTCGTCAACTTCTTTCGTCAGTATCGTCGTCATCATTGGAGGGAACCCTTACCCTATGCCTAGGCAAGCCTGTCCTGGAATTTCTGGGGGGTAGCGATGGGTGAAGACCTGGTCCTGGCGACCGTGGACAGTGGGGGTAGCGATGGGTGAGAGACCTGGTCCTGGTGACAGTGGGTGCAGAGGTGTTGTGGGCGGCCCTGGTGTTCCTTTCCTCCCTCCCACGGAAGGAGAAATCGCGTCTCAGTGTCGTTAAGGTGCTGGTCCTCCTCGTGACACACGGGGGGGTGGTGGCAATGCGGAGGGAGTGGCGAGGGGGTGGTCTCACGTTCGGGAGAGTCGTCATGTGGTGCGTGGCTTATCATGTCGTCTTGGATGTCCTCCTCTTCCACATGATCTTCGAACACCTCATCATCGTCAGCACCGTCAGCATCATCATCATCCCAGTCCTCCAGCAGGATGCTTGAGATGGCCTCCGGGGATAAGCCCTTGCGAGCCATGGCAAAACCTGAAAAAATAATGCATTAGAAACAAGTAAAATGTAAGTAAATGGGTAAGTAGTCCCTGGGGGTATCACAGGTAAGTACTTGGTAAATTTCAATCACCAATAACACCCATAGCGAAATCAGAAAAAAAAAAGTTGAAAAAAAAAAAAATAATAATTGTGGGGGCATAACAGGTAAGTACTTGGTAAATTTCAATCAGCAGGAACAGGTAAAATGGTAATAAAATGGGTAGCTTGTCCCTGGGCAACTGGGGGCATGACAGGTAACTAATTGGTACCAAGCAATCAGCAGAAACCAGGTAAAATTATAAGGAAATGGGTAGGTAGTCACTGGGGGCACAACAGGTAAGTACTTTGTAAAATTAAATCACCAGGAACAGGTAAAATGGTAATAAAATGGGTAGGTAGTCACTGGGGGCACAACAGGTAAGTACTTTGTCAAATTCAATCAGCAGGAACAGGTAAAATGGTAATAAAATGGGTAGCTTGTCCCTGGGCAACTGGGGGCATGACAGGTAACTAATTGGTACCAAGCAATCAGCAGAAACCAGGTAAAATTATAAGGAAATGGGTAGGTAGTCACTGGGGGCATAACAGGTAAGTACTTGGTAATTTCAATCAGCAGGAACAGGTAAAATGGTAATAAAATGGGTAGCTTGTCCCTGGGCAACTGGAGACATGACAGGTAACTAATTGGTACCAAGCAATCAGCAGAAACCAGGTAAAATTATAAGGAAATGGGTAGGTAGTCACTGGGGGCATAACAGGTAAGTACTTGGTAAATTTCAATCAGCAGGAACAGGTAAAATGGTAATAAAATGGGTAGCTTGTCCCTGGGCAACTGGGGGCATGACAGGTAACTAATTGGTACCAAGCAATCAGCAGAAACCAGGTAAAATTATAAGGAAATGGGTAGGTAGTCACTGGGGGCATAACAGGTAAGTACTTGGTAAATTTCAATCAGCAGGAACAGGTAAAATGGTAATAAAATGGGTAGCTTGTCCCTGGGCAACTGGGGGCATGACAGGTAACTAATTGGTACCAAGCAATCAGCAGAAACCAGGTAAAATTATAAGGAAATGGGTAGGTAGTCACTGGGGGCATAACAGGTAAGTACTTTGTCAAATTCAATGAGGAAATACACCAATAGCGAAATCAGAAAAAAAAACGAAAAAAAAAAAAAACAAGAAAAAAAAATATTGTGGCGGCATATGGCAACTCAAATATCTGGCAACAGTCAGGACACGACGTCACACAATCTAGCCATCATGTGTAGAAGACTGAAAGTCCTAAGTCTAATACAAAGGCATGAAATACATGATTACTGTAACTTTCAACAAATATGGTAAAAAAACTTACTGTGTTTACAGGGTCATATGTGGAACCGGAAAAGTGATGAAAGGGTTGTGGCAGGAGGAGCGAGCGGCGCAGGTCTGTCTTTGGTGGGGTCCCAGCTCCTACTGATAGATGGCTTGCCTCACCAGGAAATTCAGCCTCCTATTGGCTCCCGCGGTCACGTGACATGCAAGCATAGACAAAGGCGGATTTTCGTGTTCCTTAAATGACCCCACGAATCCTGTCCAGGGTTAACGCAGTTAGAGGCAAGATCGCTAAAATATGTGGGATTTTGTATCTAACTCGCGATTCTCTTGATCAAAATGCCCTTATTTTAATCTACTACTGCTTAATATATAGCAACATACTATATTGTAACCCTGTGTGGGGAGGCACTAACAAGTCAGCGCTTAGTCCAATAGTTAACGTTCACAAATGGGCCGTACGAACTATGGCGGGATTGAGAAGGCGAGACCATACTAATGAATCTTTCCAAAACATGAAAATACTTAAATATTATGATATAAATAAAGTACAAAGTGCCACGTTTGTATATAAATGCTTGAATAACTTGATTGATAATGATGACTTTTTAAAACTTAATATTAATGACAGATATTCTCTAAGATATCAGAATAATCTCCACATACCCCTAATGGTCTCGACACAGTCCCAAACTAACATTCGGTACCATGGTGTCAAAATATATAACAGTTTGCCCGATGAAATTAAAACAAAAAACAGTATTGAGAGCTTTAAATCCAGTTTAAAAAATATTTACTTTCGTTTTATTCCATAACATGAACATTTGAAGGAATTGTAGAGTATACTTCCTTGCATTGTTGTATCTATATTCAATATACAAAATATGTGATTACTGCTGCTGTATGCGTTCACTGGCCATGTAGTGGTGTATCATGGCTGTCATGTTACAGATAATTGATACTCTTGTAAACAAAATTGTATAAACATTGTACATTGGATATGAAGGTTCTTTAAGATGAAAATGTTCATCAAAGAACCTGGTCTTAATATATATATATATAAATTGTAATTATGTAAAAACTGTAATCTTTGCAGACCAAATAAAATGTTTTCAGTTTCAGTTTCAGTTTAAAAAAACAGTAGGCTAACAGCTACTTCAAAGGTAAGCTTCTGGGATATTGTCATCCATTCTAATTGTTCAATTATATATATATATATATATATATATATATATATATATATATATATATATATATATATACAGAGAGAGAGAGAGAGAGAGAGAGAGAGAGAGAGAGAGAGAGAGAGAGAGAGAGAAACACCTAAAGACACAAAGATAACAAACTGTAGCACTTTATGTTACCTGTGTTTGTTTGTTCTTAGTTTAACGAGGAGGAAGCTTGTTCACCTGTTTTTTTTCTCTTTCTCTCCTTTTCTCTCTTTGCCTTCTTTGCTATTTGCTATCCACTGTCCCTTACTCTCGAGTTATCTATCTCTACTAGAATTAAGTCCTGACCACCTCGCTGTGATAGTAAGGTCTGTGTGGTCAGTGTATATATGTAAATCTATGTAAATCTGGTTTGTATCCATTCGGCCCCATTCAGCCAACTGTTTTAAGACGTTTATCCCCATACAGGTGTCGATTTCTTCCTGGCGAGCGATAGCGAGCCAGCATTGTATGGAGAAATCCGGCTTCGCCGGAGAAATTTGTCTATCGAAAAATGTACAAATTTAGCTTGCTGTCAAAATGAAAATATATATACGCCAGGAAAATATTGACACCTGGATGAGGGTTAAACGTTTTAGAACAGTAGGCTGAATGGGGCCGAATGGATACAAGCCAAAGAGAGAGGGAGAGAGAGAAAAAAAAGCGAGGTGGGCTCCCTTACACTAAGAACAAACAAACACAGGTAATATCAAGTGCTACAGTTTGTACTCTCTCTCTCTCTCTCTCTCTCTCTCTGACCTAAGCTTTCCGTAGTTAGAATAATCAATCGAAATCAAATATAATCTCATCTTCCATCTCTCTCTCTCACTCTCGCTCTCTCACACACACACACACACACATACATACACACAAATAAACTCACTCTGTCTCTCACACACACACACACACACAATCTCTCTCTCTCTCACACACACACACTTGCACTCTCACACACACTACATACATACTCTCTCTCAAACACACATACTAGCTTATTCTCTCTATTCCACACACACACACACACTCTCTCTCTCACCAACCCACACACTCTCTCTCATCATCATCTCAGGCATTCTCCCCAAGATCGACGCACCTGACAAATTCTACGGCAATGCCTTCAGCACAAACAGCCGACTAAAATATTTGTGTCTGAAGGAAGAAGTTGAATTCATCAACCTCTGGTATAATTTCTATAACCAGCCTACTCTGTTCCGCAAGGATGGCACTCATCTAAACCCTGTGGGTTCAGCTCGCATGGGTTGTCTCCTACACGAAGCAGTCCGCAGCCATGGATCAAAAAACGCCATCTGAGAAGAAGCAGCAGTGACATAAATCATCCAACGCCAAGCAAAAAACAGAGGCAACCGAGGACCGCCAGCAATAAGGACCGAAGACAGCGAGGACCGAGGACAGCCATGAACAGAAATGTAGATCCGACAAGAACCAAAAATATTATTAAAGAGCGTTCCGTGATTTCTAAAATAACAAATTTAAAGGTTTTCTATGCAAACGCTCGTAGCATACGCAAAAAAAAATCAGATTTAGAGGAACTAGTGTTTACAGAAAATTATAATGTGATTGGCATAACAGAATCTTGGATCAATACAGAAGATAGAGACGTTTTAGCCCGGTTATATAATGTTTGAGAAAAGCAGAATAAATAGAAATGGAGGTGGCGTGTTACTTTATATCAAAGCAAGTCTTAACCCTACCCTCTTGTCAAAACCTCAAATTGTAAACGTCGACATATCTTTTGTGCAAATAAAGAATAATAAAGGTACAAAAATAATACTTGCATTAATATACAGACCTCCAGCTCAATCAGTGCAAACTGACCGAGAAATTTACGAACAAATTGCAGATGTAAGTAACTCACAAGATACCGTAATTTTTGGCGACTTTAATTTACCTGCGACCAAGTGGGGCGATACTCTTACTTCACACTCCGGACATGACTTGTATGCGAACTTGCAAGAGAGTTCGCTTTATAAATTTGTTCGAACGCCAACCCGTGATAATAACGTTCTTGACCTTGTACTTGCAACAAAAGAAGAATTAAGAGAGAATTTGAATGTTGGTGATGAATTCAGTAACAGCGACCATCGTACGATAACTTTCACTTTAAAGTTTACTAGTAACGAACTAAATAGTAGCATCGAAAAAGTCCCTAATTTCAAGAAAGCAAACTTTCATAAACTTAGAGCTATGTTTAAAAAAAACTGACTGGAGCTTTTTAATTATCAATAACGACATAAATACATCTTGGAAAATATTCGAAACCACTTACCTAAAAGCAGTGCAAGACTGCATACCATCGAAAATTCGGCGTTCAGGCCATAATAATAAGCCCAAATGGTGGAATAAAGATATTTCAAACTGTCTGCTTGCTAACAAATTTGCTAACGATAGATTAAAATCCTCACAAAATGACGAAGAACGGGTGAAATTTGTAGAGCTACGAAGCAAAGCCAAAAAGTTAATTAAGCAAAGTAAAAAAGACCCTGGAGCTACATGTTGCGAATCAAAGTAAAACAAACCCGAAATAATTATATAGTTATATCAGAAAGAAAAAAGTAGTTACTTCAACTGTTGGACCGTTAGTCGATGAAAATGGAGAATACACCAAAGACGAAGTACAAATGGGTAATGCCCTCAATACCTTCTTTGCATCAGTTTTTACAACCGAAGACCTCAGTGATATCCCTACACCATCGCCGATTCAGATTGATAATTCAGATGTTCTAAGCAATATCACCGTTACAGAGAGAGAAGTATTGAATTGTTTAGATAAACTCAAGGTAAATAAAACGCCTGGACCTGATACAATCTCACCTAGAGTTCTAAAGGAAGCTAAGGATGAGCTCTCCAAACCACTGACATTACTAGTCAATAAATCCTTGCAGTCTGGAACTATACCTGATCAGTGGAAGCTAGCCAACGTAACACCCACCGATATTAAAAAAAGGCAGCAAATCCCTACCCAGTAACTATCGTCCAATTAGCTTAACCTCAGTTGTATGTAAAATGCTAGAAACGGTCATAAGAGACAGACTCGTAAATCATTTAGAGGAAAATAACATACTTAAAGATACTTAACACAGCTTTCGTAAAAAACGTTCCTGTTTAACCCGGCTTCTGCGGCAAGACTTATAAGAATGTTACCGTTGCGCTGCGGGAAGGCTCTTACAATCCTAGGCCTAAAAAAAAAACATTTGAACCAGCCCAGTATAATTTTTTTTTTTTTTTGGCCATGCCAAATATCACTCCTCCACATCCCCTCCTTCCTCCCCCCCCCCCCTCCACCCCCTTCAATTATCATCTATTTTCCCTGTTTTTCCCTTATTCTTAGGTATATTTTTGTGCTAACAATAGCGAGTTGCTAGCAGGTTGTGGATATATATGTTACCAAGCGAGTGCAAGAGAAAGATTGACGTCACTACACATCAGTGTCGCTCCAGGCGCCGTGAGAGGAGGATGTTGGCCAAGCTGGCTCTGACTTTAGTTATGTAACTCTCACATTCATTTCGCGATTTTTACCAGCCAAACACTGTTTCCACTTGGTTTATTGTTGTAACAGGTTAATATCTTCATATTCAACGTAAAATAGGAGCATATTTTTTATTTTTTTTCTATGTGATTGAGGGAGGCAAAAGGCAGAATTGCCTATAGCGAGTGCTTCCCCATAGTTGAAAGAGTGACAGGGCCAAAATCAAGGGACGATCGAGCCAAAATGCCTGGACACACAGAGTTTGAAGCAATTTAAGTCATAGGAAGAGGGAAAGACTGATTCTGGGAGAGAGTTCCAGAGCTCAGCTGTTGAGTAGAAGAAAGTTTGAGAGTAACGTTTCACTCTTGGGTTAGAGAGTTGCACAGAGTAGGGGTGGAATTGAGTTGCAAGACGGGTACCACGTGCCCTACGTAAAGGAGGTGGTATGCACTGGGAAAGCTCTGAGGAACACTGATTATTATAGTAGCGATAGAATAGCGAGAGAGATGCAACATCGTGGCGGAGAGAGAGAGATTGCAGAGAGTAGGAGAGCGGTGTGAAAGGAACCTCCCCACACATGTGAACAATACTCAATACAAGGACGCACTATGCCCCTGTACAGAGCAAGAAGCTATGTTGGGAAAAAGAACCCCCTAAGGCGGTTGAGCACACCCAGCTTCTGGGAGGCTGCCTTAGCAAGACTGGTAATATGGTCCTTCCAAATGAGAGCAGAAGAAAAAGAGACACCAAGAATATTAAGAGAAGATGAAGGGTTGATTTTTGTATTGTTGAAGAATAAGGGATAGTCCGCTGGGAGATCCTGACGGGTAGATAGATGGAGAAATTGGGTTTTGGAAGCATTAAAGGTAACAAGGTTTTCTCTGCCCCAATTGGAGATAGTATTTAGATCAGAATTTAGGAGTTCTATGGCTTCATTACGTTTGTCGTTAAGGGATTGCTGGCTGGGGCGTTCTGAAAAACTAATGGAGTAGTGTAAGGTTGAGTTGTCTGCGTATGAATGGATGGGAATTAAGGTACAGTTAAGGAGATCATTTATAAAAATTAGAAAGAGAATAGGAGATAGGACAGAGCCCTAAGGAACACCAGAGTTTATAGGGTGAGGAAGTGAACAATGGCCATCCACAACCGCGGCTATGGAACGGCCGGAAAGGAAATTAGAGACAAAGGCACAGATGGAGGGATAGAAACCGAAGGAGGGTAGTTTAGAAATTAAAGATTTGTGCCAGACTCTATCGAAAGCTTTCGATATGTCTAGTGCAATAGAAAAAGTCTCACCGAAGTCCCGAAAGGAGGATGACCAAGAGTTAGTAAGATATGAAAGAAGATCACCAGTAGAGCGACCCTTAAGGAAGCCATACTGGCGATCTGAGAGCAGATTATGAGAAGAGAAATGCTTAAGAAATTTGGAAGCACGAATAGTTTCAAAAACTTTAGAAAGACAAGAGATGAGAGCAATTGGACGATAGTTGGAGGGTTGAGAGCGGTCACCCTTCTTTGGGACAGGTTGAATGTGAGCAAACTTCCAGCATGAAGGGAAGACGTTAGAGGATAGACAGAGACGAAAGAGTTTGCCTAGGCAGGGAGTCAGCACGGAAGCACAGTTTTTGAGAACAACAGGAGGAATACCGTCCGGACCGTACGCCTTATTAGTGTTAAGCCCAGAGAGGGTAGAAAGTACATCTTTAGAAGAGATTAGGATATTAGGCATAAGTAAGAGAGAGGAGGGTGGAGAGGGAGGAATAGCACCGGAATCATCCAAGGTGGAGTTTCTAGCAAAAGTTTGAGCGAAGAGTTCAGCTTTGTCAGAGGAGGAAGTGATGGTTGTACCATCAGAGTGGGAAAGGGGAGGGAAAGACGAGGAAGAGAAATTGTTGGAGAGGTTTTTGGCTAGATGCCAGAAAGCTTGGGAAGAGCTAGAGTTGGATAGTTCAGTGCATTTATTATTGATGAAAGAGTGTTTGGCAAGTCGAAGAACAGATTTGGCTTGATTCCGGGCAGAAAAATAGGAAGAATGAGAGTCTTGAGTTTTAAGGCGACGGTACAGTTTGAATGCTTCCTCCTTATTGCGGACAGCAGTAGACCAGGCGTGAGTAAACCAAGATTTTTTAGCATTAGTCTGAGAGAAAGAGAATGGAATGTATGCTTCCATGCCCGATAGGATTACCTCGGTAATGCGTTCAGCACTCTCCGAGGGTCCCCGGCCATGGAAGCAGAAATCATTCCATGGGAAATCAAAGAAGTACTGCCAGAGAGCCTCCCAGTCGGCAGCGCCAAAGTGCCACAAGCACCGCCGGCTAGGAGGATCGGGTGGCCGTACTGGAGAGATAGGACAGGTGACAGAGATAAGTTTATGGTCGGAGGAGCCCAAAGGAGAGAAAAGATCGACAGTATAAGAAGAAGGGTTAGAAGTTAGAAACAAGTCAAGAATGTTGGGCCGATCTCCGATGCGATCTGGGATACGGGTGGGTTGCTGAACTAACTGCTCTAGGTCATTTAGGATAGAAAAGACGTAGGCTAGTTCACCAGGTGGATCAGTAGTTTGAGAGGAGAGCCATTGGCGGTGGTAAACGTTGAAATTTCCTAAGATGGAGATTTCTGAGAAAGGAGAAATGGATAGAATGTGTTCCACTGTAGAGTTTAGATAGTCAACGAATTTGGGAAAGTTGGTAGAGTTAGGGGAAAGATAGACAGCACAGAAATATTTAGTAAGAGAATGACAGGAAAGTTTGAGCCATAAAGTTGAGAATTCAGAGGAGTTGAAATCGGGAACACGAGAGCAAGTGAGTTTGTTGTGCACATATGCACAACATTCGCCTTTGGCTTTGAAACTAGGATAGAGAAAGTAGGAGGATACAGAGAAGGGGCTGCTGGATGTTGCTACAGACACCTGAGTTTCGGTGAGGAAGAGAAGATCAGGTTTGTATGGATAAGTATTAATGATATTTATGGTAAGATAACGATTTGAGTGACAGGAATCAGTGAAATAGGTACGCACAAGCAGAGGTGGTCACTACCCCCCCTGCGCAGCGGAGAGGTTAACAAACCTCTTAGACTTCTTCCACTATATCCTTAACCTCTACGATGAGAGTAAAGCTTTAGATTTATATACCTTGATTTTCAAAAGTTCCCCACAAACGTTTACTGCTAAAACTAAAAGCACATGGAATACAAGATGGTGTGTTGAAATGGATAGAAAATTGGCTCAGCGACAGAAAGCAAAGAGTAGTCATAAACGGAAAGGCATTTCAATGGACCAATGTAAGTAGCGGGGTACCCCAGGGATCAGTACTAGGACCAATTCTCTTTCTAATTTACATCAATGACATAGATGAGGGTCTCATCTGTACAATCTCAAAATTTGCTGAAGATACAAAAATTGCAAATAGCGTACTCTCAAAAGAACAAGTTGACGATATGCAACACAATCTAGATAAGTTGTCATGTTGGGCCCAAATTTGGCAAATGAGTTTCAATGCGGATAAATATAAAGTACTACATATCGGATACCTAAATGAGAAAGCAAACTATTTGATGAATGGCACTCAGCTTAAGAATGTAAACAGAGAAGCCGATCTGGGAGTAACAATATCGAGTAACCTAAAACCAAGTCAACAATGTTCAGAAGTTGTTAAGAAGGCAAACAAAATAATTGGCTTTATAGGCAGGTCATTTGAGCATAAATCCAAAGAAGTTATCCTAACCCTTTACAATTCCTTAGTCCGCCCTCTTCTGGAAAACTGCGTTCAATCCTGGTGCCCTTATTACCAAAAAGATATAGACAAGCTAGAACGAGTTCAACGTAGAGTTACCAAAATGATACCTAGCCTAAAGAACAAACCATACGAAGAGCGTCTTAGAGAATTAAATCTATTTCCTTTAACCCAGCGCAGATTAAGAGGCGACTTAATTCAAGTGTTCAAAATCATCAAAGGCATCGACAATATGAACTGTAGTAAGTACTTCACTATCGACCAATCTAATTACACGCGGGGAAACGGGTGCAAAATTATTGGTAAATCTTTTAACTCACACGAAGCTAAGAATTTCTTAAATCGAGTTATTAACTTGTGGAATGGGCTTCCCTGAGACGTTATAGACTGCAGCACCGTTGATTCATTTAAACTTCGCCTAGACAAATATCTCGCATCAAACCCGCGACTGACTGCGTTTGTAAATGAATAACTTTATTTTATCCCCCCCCTCAGGTACCAACCCATCTGTCCCCTACTAATTTCCTAATCCTGCTACAGACATTAGTTCCAGGGCAGTAGTTCCCTTTCCAATGTTCCCTTACCCACTCTAAACCACTGTTTGGACACTTGATCCTCAGTGTTTTGGAGGACAAGCAGCCTAGAAGGGTCACTAGACCTGTTGTTGCTTGATTTCCTTTGTACTCCTTTGTAATTTGTACACTCTCTCTCTCTCACACTCTCTCCCTGGTGCCCTTATTACCAAAAAGATATAGACAAGCTAGAACGAGTTCAACGTAGAGTTACCAATCACCGCTACCGCCAGACGCTCTGTGTCAACGCTCGCTCTCATGATATCGATCATAGTTTGAGTATTAACTACTCATCCTCTTCATTCTTGTGCATGAAAGGTGGTTAAGAGCACGTTTAACCATCCTGTAGCTTAGTAAGTAACACTGCACGATATTTTGCAGTGTATTGACAGATAAACTTTGTGTTTATCACAAGACTCCTGCTCGGACAGGGCGCCCCTAGCGCCATCTATTGTTTTGTTTTGTAAACAAACTCTCTCTTATTATTTTATATAAAATCGTAGCCCCTAGTTTTACCCATTACCTACTGTAGTAAGTATCTACTTAACTGCCTTGTGTGTAAGTAAAGCTTTGCATATTAATTTGCTAATAAACAATATTGTGTACTAACTAACCTGCCTACAGGGAGAACACCAACGCCATTTTGTAAACAAACTTTTTTTGGGGGGGATTATACATATTAAATTCCAGCCAATTTTATACCAAATTTAAGTGCATTCATTTATCTTTTCCCCCTAGATATATTCTTGACTTTTTCTCCTCAGACTAATTTTACTTTAAGCTAAGGGTGGTATTTGTACAAACTAATTTAGCCGAACCCAACCTGCCGAGCTTTCAACCTAACCCAAACCTAGCCTAGCCTATAGCCAGCCAATCTGTTTTTCTTATTAACTCTAGTAGATATTGTATTTAGTATCCTACTGTAGCTATATATATCTGTAATTTTAGTTGTTGCTTGCACGATCTTGTAGTAACCTTTGACTGATACACTGTTTTTGTTTTATCTAAAAAGAGTAGGCTACTGCTTTACTAGGCTACAGCGACACCAGGGCCATCTGTTGATACAGTATATTAACCCCTTGTGTGCAGTCACACTTTATTTTTATATAATCTCTATTTGGTGAATTGTATATTTAGTTACATATTATGTTATATATATATTTGTTTAAAGTTAGGTTATCACACCTGGTAGCCTATTTCTGTGTATTTCAATTTTATTATTTTCGGTTAGGCTATTCAACGCTGGTAGCCTATTGTTGCGTATTTCAATTTAAAAAACAACAACTTTTGGTTAGGCTTTCGCCCCTGGAGGCCTAATTCTGTGTATCTCAATTTTTTTTTTTCGGTTAAGCTATCACCCCTGATAACCTATTTCTGCGTATTTCAACATATTTGTTTTCGGTTGAAGTGATTGAAGTGTTTTTAAAGTGAGTGAAGTGTTTTAAAGTGAGTGAAGTGTTTTTTAGGTGAGTGAAGTGATCTGAAAAAAGTGACTGTCACCATGCCTCGCACTTGTACAAACTGCGCCGGTAGGTTTGGTGAGTCCATGTTTGCTACTGTCGATCTTCAAGTCTGCCGGCTCTGCCAGCAACAGGAGAATTTGACAGTGAAATTAGATGAAGCCTACAACAAGATCAACGTCCTCACCATAAAGCTGGAATCACTCCAAGAGTTTGTAACACACAACGTTGGAGTACCACAAACTTCAATTGCCACCGCAACTCCAGCAGCCACCAACGCCCCAACGTCAACTGCCAACAATTCAACGCCTGCAGTAGCCATTTCAGCTAATGGTTCCGATACTCAAGAAACAAATAGTGACTCTCTTCCCCCTCAAGACAACTTCCGTGTCATGAGGAACAACGATTGCCCCAAGACCAGGAAAACCATACCGATTACCGAACCGTTTCCAGATACTCACAGACTCAGATGACGAAGAAGAAATAGAAGAAGTCCAGCTCGTGGAAGACTCGATGATACATGGTCAGCTCACAGAGTTTTGCGCCAGGGCACCTAAGACCAGGAAGCGTTTTTGTATCCCTGGTGGTGGTGTGGACAACATAGTTGCTGCAGTTGACGAAGTATCAAAGCTGGCCCCTGCTAATACAATGTACGTCATCCACGTTGGATCCAACGAGGTACAGCGAACCCGGTCGGAAGAGCTTTTAAAGTACCAGCAGCTGATCAAGTCATTTAAGGAGAAGTCATCAAAGATCATCGTCTCAGGAATCGTCCCCTGGCTCGGTGTAGAGAGCCGATTTTACAAAATAGCCACCAGCACAAATCGTTGTCTAGCAAACCTCTGCAGGAAGGAGAACGTAGTATTCGTCGACACCTGGGACAATTTCTACTATGATGACTATTTGTTTTCGGACGATGGAGTTCATCTGAACCAGGTGGGAGCAGCACGTTTTGGGCGTCTTCTCAACGATGCGGTGAAGGATTTTCAGAGAAGAAATCGACTCAGCACAGGACAACCAGGAAGGAGGACCGAAGACAGCGAGGATGGCAACCTGCGAAGGAAATAAATGCTAATCCGTTAAGAACCGCGAATTTGGATAAAGCTCCACCAACACGACCCAAATTCAAAACCGCCAGGGATAACGACCGAGGACCGAGGAAAGCCATGAATGTAAATGTAGATCCGACCAGAACCAAAAATTTGATTAAAGAACGTTCTGTGAGTTCTAAAACCGCAACTTTAAAGGTTTTCTATGCAAACGCTCGTAGCATACGCAATACATTTTCAGATTTAGAGGAACTAGTGTTTACAGAAAATTATGATGTGATTGGCATAACAGAATCTTGGCTCAATACAGAAGATAGAGACTTTTTAGCAGAGTATTCACTTCCCGGTTATGTAATGTTTGAGAAAAGCAGAATAAATTATAAATGCAGGTGGCGTTTTAATTTATATCAAAGAAAGTCTTAACCCGACCCTCTTGTCAAAACCTCAAATTGTGAACGTCGACACATCTTTTGTGCTAATAAAGAATAATAAAGGTACAAAAATAATACTTGCATTAATATACAGACCTCCAGCTCAATCAGTGCAAACTGACCGAGAAATTTATGACCAAATTGCAGATGTAAGTAACTCACAAGATACCGTATTTTTTGGCGACTTTAATTTACCTGTGACCAAGTGGGGCAATATTCTTACTTCACACTCCGGACATGACTTGTATGCGAACTTGCAAGAGAGTTCACTCTATCAATTTGTTCGATCGCCGACCCGTGGTAATAACGTTCTTGACCTTGTACTTGCAACAAAAGAAGAATTAATAGAGAATTTGAATGTTGGTGATGAATTCAGTAACAGCGACCATCGTACAATAACTTTCACTTTAAAGTTTACTAGTAATGAACCAAATAGCAGCATCGAAAAAGTCCCTAATTTCAAGAAAGCAAACTTTCATAAACTTAGAGCTATGTTTAAAGAACCTGACTGGAGCTTTTTAATTAACAATAACTACATAAATACATCTTCGGAATTATTCGAAACCACTTACCTAAAAGCAGTGCAGGACTGCATACCATCGAAAATACAGCGTACAGGCCATAATAATAAGCCCAAATGGTGGAATAAAGATATTTCAAACTGTCTGCTTGCTAAAAAATTTGCTAATGATAGACTAAAATCCTTACAAAATTACGAAGAACAGGTGAAATTTGTAGAGCTACGACGCAAAGCCAAAACGTTAATTAAGCAAAGTAAAAAGACCCTGGAGTTACATATTGCGAACCAAAGTAAAACAAACCCGAAAGAATTCTATAGTTATATCAGAAAGAAAAAAGTAGTTACTTCAACTGTTGGACCGTTAGTCGATGAAAATGGAGAATACACCAAATACGAAGTACAAATGAGTAATGCCCTCAATACCTTCTTTGCATCAGTTTTTACAACGGAAGACCTCAGTGATATCCCTACACCATCGCCGATTCAGAATAATAATTCAGATGTTCTAAGGAATATCACCGTTACAGATAGAGAAGTATTGAATTGTTTAGATA
The DNA here is from genome assembly GCA_032716605.1 of Paralithodes platypus. NCBI lineage: Eukaryota > Metazoa > Arthropoda > Malacostraca > Decapoda > Lithodidae > Paralithodes > Paralithodes platypus. Next base: position 23,781,819 of record CM064577.1, on the reverse strand, counting down.
AACTCAAGGTAAATAAAACGCCTGGACCTGATACAATCTCACCTAGAGTCCTAAAGGAAGCTAAGGATGAGCTCTCCAAACCACTGACATTGCTATTCAATAAATCCTTGCAGTCTGGAACTATGCCTGATCAGTGGAAGCTAGCCAACGTAACACCGATATTAAAAAAAGGCAGCAAATCCCTACCCAGTACCTATCGTCCAATTAGCTTAACCTCAGTTGTATCTAAAATTTTAGAAACACTCATAAGAGACAGACTCGTAAATCACTTAGAGGAAAATAACATACTTAAAAATACTCAACACGGCTTTCGTAAAAAACGTTCCTGTTTAACAAACCTCTTAGACTTCTTCCACGATATCCTCAACCTCTACGATGAGAGTAAAGCTGTAGATATTATATACCTTGATTTTCAAAAGGCCTTTGACAAAGTTCCCCACAAACGTTTACTGCTAAAACTAAAAGCGCATGGAATACAAGACGGTGTGTTGAAATGGATAGAAAATTGGCTCAGTGACAGAAAGCAAAGAGTAGTCATAAGCGGTAAGGCATCTAAATGGACCAATGTAAGTAGCGGGGTACCCCAGGGATCGGTACTAGGACCAATTCTCTTTCTAATTTACATCAACGACATAGATGAGGGTCTCACCTGTACAATCTCAAAATTTGCTGACGATACAAAAATTGCAAATAGCGTACTCTCAAAAGAACAAGTTGACGATATGCAACACAATCTAGATAAGTTGTCATGTTGGGCCCAAATTTGGCAAATGAGTTTCAATGCGGATAAATGTAAAGTACTACATATCGGATACCAAAATGAGAAAGCAAACTATTTGATGAATGGCACTCAGCTTAAGAATGTAAACAGAGAAACCGATCTGGGAGTAACAATATCGAGTAACCTAAACCGAGTCAACAATGTTCAGAAGTTGTTAAGAAGGCAAACAAAATAATTGGCTTTATAGGCAGGTCATTTGAGCATAAATCCAAAGACGTTATCCTAACCCTTTACAATTCCTTAGTCCGCCCTCTTCTGGAATACTGCGTTCAATCCTGGTGCCCTTATTACCAAACAGATATAGACAAGCTAGAAAAAGTTCAATGTAGAGTTGCCAAAATGATACCTAGCCTAAAGAACAAACCATATGAGGAGCGTCTTAGAGAATTAAATCTATTTCCTTTAACCCAGCGCAGATTAAGAGGCGACTTAATTCAAGTGTTCAAAATCATCAAAGGCATCGACAATATGAACTGTATTAAGTACTTCACTATCGACCAATCTAATTACACGCGGGGAAACGGTTGCAAAATTATTGGTAAATCTTTTAACTCACACGAAGCTAAGAATTTCTTCTTCAATCGAGTTGTCAACTTATGGAATGGGCTTCCCCGAGATGTTATAGACTGCAGCACCGTTGATTTATTTAAACTTCGCCTAGACAAATATCTCGCATCAAACCCGCGACTGACTGCGTTTGTAGATGAATAACTTTATTTTATCCTCCCCTCAGTTACTAACCCATCTGTCCCCTACTAACTTCCTAATCCTGCCACGGACATTAGTTCCAGGGCAGTAGTTCCCTTTCCAATGTTCCCTTACCCACTCTAAACCACTGTTTGGACACTTGATCCTCAGTGTTTTGGAGGACAAGCAGCCTAGAAGGGTCACTAGACTGTTGTTGCTTGATTTCCTTTGTACTCCTTTGTACTCCCTCTCTCTCTCTTTCTCTCTCTCTCTCTCTCTCTCAGAACAAGTCAGTGATCCATCCCTTTCCATGTCATGTTTTTTTCATACAAACCATTCATGTTACCTCCCTCCCCCCTTGCTCTCGCTCTCTCTCTGTCTCTATCTATCTATCTATCTATCTATCTATCTATCTATCTCTATCTGTCTATCTATCTATCTATCTCTCTCTCTCTCTCTCTCTCTCTCTCTCACTCTCTCTCTCTCTCTCTTTCTTTCTTTCTCTCTTTCTCACAAACACACTATTTTCAGCTATTCGGGCTGCTGTTCTTTAAATAAACCGTTTATTATTAGTATTATTACACTCACTAACGATCTCTCTCTCTCTCTCTCTCTCTCTCTCTCTCTCTCTCTCTCAACCGATAATTATTATGTTCTCTCCACTAACCAACTTTACTCCTAAACTCGATTAATGAAATTAACAAACACATGTGGCAGTCCGGGGATTCGAACCCAGGACGCTCACACCGAAAATCAACACACTCATCCATTGCGCCACGAATTATTAATTATTATTATTATAGAAACCACACTCGCAATTCATTCATACTAATTTGACTTTCATATACATAAGATAACTACGAGGAACAGAACTTATGTAGTCACCTGTATGTATGTACTGTATGTATGTATGTATGTATGTATGTATGCGTGTATGTATGTATGAATGTATGTTTGTATCATTATATGTATGTGATAAACATGTATGTACTGTATATATGTATGTAATATTCATGTATGTACTGTATGTATGTATGCATGTATGTATGTATGTATGTATGTATGTATGTATGTATTTAATAGTGGCCCCTCCATCATTGACGATGTTGCCTATTAGAATAATAGTCTCCATTCAACACCCACGTCAGTCGTTTGAATCAGCCGCCGCGAGGAAGAAAAGAGTCAATCCTCATAAGTGCAACGCTACTTCTCTTATGGTATCGTCATAGATTGGTTACCCACTACGAAAACACTTTTATAAATAATACGAGAAGAAAAAGGAAAAAGATTAATTACTTAATCAATGTTATAACACGCTTCCCACATTCGGTGGATTTCTTGCGTTGTGGCTTCTTGCCGCTCCTCGCCAAGCGCACCATTCGTCCTTCTCTTCCTCGCAGGCAACGGGATAAGTTGTGTGCCCCCGCGCTCTGCTTCATTCGACGTTCGCTCAATTCTCGTGAGTCTTTGCTCATTTGTATATATCTGGGTTGTAGTGAAGAAGGTTTAGATTAGCTAGCACGGGTTATCATATTGTTGCCCGCAGGAAGTGTTAAATTAGGGCACTTTTTCAGGCGCTAACGTGTTGGGTTCAGGACCGACGCCACATGTGTTTTTGTTCTTGGGTCTGCGCGCCTTAGTTTTTTGCTATTCCTTAGTTAGGAGGCTGTTAGTTATCACAAGCTGTTCTTCAGTCCTGTGTGTATGGCCTAGGGGCCTTTTTTCTTTTTCATTTAGCAGACTCGCCAGTCTAGGATTGTCACACGTGGTGTGGGATCTTCTGGCATTCGAGCCTGCTCGGAGGCCCTTTCGGGGGCTTCACCTGCTTCGTGCCGGTCGGTGTTGTCGTCAAGGTAAGTTGCGTCCTATCTTAGGATGTGTTACCTCGTGATCAGCCTTGTTGGGACTACTCGTTAGGGGTGTACTTTATATTTGTATCATATATTGTTGTGCTCCCTTTTCTTGTGCTCCCTGGGTGTTAGTGTTGCTCACTTTCCGGGTGCTCAAGGAGACGTCCTTGCTGCAGGGGTTTTGTGGTTGGTTTTCTCTCAGTCTTGTGCCCTTGCCTGAGTGTTTTTTTCAGTTTTGGGAACCGCCGGCCCTTGGTTCTGCGGACTGAGGACGGTTGCCGCCGTGCCTGCGTGCGGTCTTGTTTTTTCCCCTTACCCCTGTTTATTCTATGTTTATTTGGTAGTGCGCCACTACACCTCCTTGCGGCGGTCTTGCATGGCCGGCGGAGGGAGACTTGATACGTTTCGGATTCCGTATCGGTACGTCCTTTTTCTTACCAGTTTACCCCGTCAGCTGGCGGCTCAGTGTGTAAACGGACCAACGGCTGCTAGCGATTGCAAGTAATAGCAAGCAGATATCCGCTGAGTTCACGGTTCATCAACCTTTGACTCATGTCACAGGTAGGCAGGCCGACGTGAACCTCCCCCCCTAGATTGAAAAGGGCATGGGGGGGAGGATTTCACTACCTCTGGGGAGTCAGGAAAAGGTTGGAGGCGGTAGCCTAATGTTTTTCTGACTCCTAGAGTAATAGGATGTTAAACCCTCTCAGGTTATCCTTATGAGCATTGATTCCTGGAAATGTTCTATTTCCAGACCCTTTCCGCAGTCCGGGCAACTAAGGAGAAAGCGTTCCCGCTGGGGAGGGGAGAGTCTGTGACCATGTCTCTATTCTCGACTTGCTCTACGCCCACGTGCCTTCTTGTGCCGGTAGCAGAGCATAGGCTGTGTATCAGGTGCGTCAAGTGTTTGGACAAGTCTTCGTATTTGTGGACTTCACGGAAATGTCCAGTGTGCTCTGACCTGTTTGAGGAATGGCTAGCAAGCCAGGACATGTCCTGTTTACTGACTCTGATCGAAATTAAGAACAAGTTTGCTTCGTACGCTTCACGAGTAGCAGACGCAGTGTTCTGTGATAATTCGGAACTGTTGAGGCTCATTCAACTCTATTCGTTCGACGACGCCTCAGTCCCTCCAGCACAGGTCCCCCCGGTACCAAGCATGAACTGTGTATCACCCCAATTGTCTACGACCTCCGCACAGAGCTCCCCTCCCCGCTCCAAGAGGTTTCGCTCAGAGTCACCGGAGTGTGTGCCGTCAACCCAGCCGGAAACACCCGAGAGACTGCGGCAGAGGGCCTCCAACTTGGAGTTCTTACCAGACAAGATACGCAAGCTAGCTAGCCCAAGACTTACTGAGAAAAATGTCACCGGTCACCTTAACTCTAGCTCCCAGTTTTATCAATCTAATGCACAGCCGGTTGCCTCGACATCCACGGCGGAAACGCCGGGGGTTTCCCCCGGTCTTTTCGGGGTGGATGCCGAACAACCACATTCTGCTACGAAGGTGAGGAAGAATGTGAAAGTGCGGCTCCAGGGCTCCAAACTTGTGCTGACTAAGTGGGATCTGCCAGAGGCCAGAATGGGTCTAACGCTGTCTCTAGCGCCGGAGACCCAGGGTCGGGGTAAAGTTACAGGTCTTAAGGCGCCAGCGCCAGAATCAGGGTGCACAGACACGAGGGTAAACAAGTCTAATGCTACGCCGGAGATGGTCACTCCAAAAGGGTCTTGCCCCAGAGTCGACCCGACCCCGGCGGAACATACTCCAACGACCTTTGTCCCAAGGGACACGGTTCTACTACCCTCTACAGAGGCAGGACAAAGAGGTGCAGGCGAAAGGTCCCCTCTCAGTTGCTAAACCTAGTGGTGATGGGATACTAGCAAAGTCAAGTCCCCTAGTGCAGGTAGATGAACAGCAGTTGGAGGGGAAAGGTTCAAAGTCTCTTAAACGACCGAAACCCCAATGTTTCACATCAAAACAATTAGACGATCTGTTACATAGAGTGCTTCAACAATGTGCCATTTCGAAAAGACATCAGGGAGCCCCGACGGAGGCTGCGGTACCTCCACCGGTGGATTCAGTGCCCACCTCCTCTAGGGCTAACAAGGTTTTGCTTCTTAACTGAGTTCCCCCCGCGACGAGGAAATTGCCAGAACAAGTCTCCATCCGCCCTTTATCGCCAGCCAAAATTAATGTAATTACGGATCCAGATATTATCATGGTTCCGACAACATCTAGCCTCTCTCTCCCCAATGCCGGTAGGCAGGGACAGGACTTACCAGACAGAAGCCAGGTTCAATCCCGGCGGGTGGATGAGTCTTTGCATAAGAGGGAGGAGCCTAGTAGTTCCTTGCTAATTGACAAGCTGGTATCTGGCACTAATGTGCCTTATGTAGGAAGGAAGGAGACTAGTTCTAGCTCGCTGCCTCATGTCCATAGTACGGGAGAAAACGTAAACTCTTGCCGGAGACGTCAGACTAAATCTCAAGTTGATAGGGTGGCTCGAGACCCGGCACCTCTTCCGCCGGATCTCGAGGAACCCATGGACTCTCAACCTATAACTCGACCTCAAAGATCTCAGTCTCAGTCGGTGGACAAACCTCAGACTCTATAAGAGCCAGGTAGGCTGTGGCTCCCAGTTACCGCATTAACTAGAGGAGAGGGGCACAAATCAACACAGGGGGAGGGAGGTTCCGGTGCCAAAGGAATGGTCTATCGAAGTGAATAGGAAACAGGTCTTCCGGGCAAAAGACATACATGGTAAAGTAATAGATGCGCAGGTTCAGGCAGTGCCTGACCCGGCTAATTTTAGATACTTTGTGTACAACCCTGGTCAGTTGACTCCTCTTCCCCCGGATGACCCTAGTCCTACCCCTTCTTCCCCAGGTGTCCCGGTTTGCCCCGATTGCTCTCAGCGCTGTGGCTTCAATGGGTGCCATTCTATTCAGTATCGGTACGATGAACCTAGCTTAACTGTTCATCGTTGTAATCCTCATCAAGACCGAAGAGAATTAAATCTAGGGGAGGTTGGACATGGACCTTGGGTGACGTGGGATCAGGAGGTACAACAATTTGCTATTGATGTTACTTCCAATGCCTCGTTACCGGTTCTCCCACCGCAGCATACTGAGTTTGACTGGCTTAAGCAACAGCCCGGCGGAGTCCCCCGGGCTATTTTTGAGTTTCTTACTGCCCCTCAATTCGAGGTCAAGGATTTCCCACCTCCTTTTATCGTCCCAGACCCTATGGAATTCCAGAGGGAATTCCTAGTCAGAGATAATGCCCATAGAAAATTTATTAGTTTTCTCCTAACCAGGGATACAGCTCAAGCCATTGCAAAGCCAATCCCCAATCTACCAAAGAGAAGGGACGAGCTGGTCAAAACTTTTCAGTAATACCTTCTACCTCGCCCGGCGCAATCATTGTTCGACATCCGGACAGCCTCATTTGAGGCAGTCCGAGCTCGGCAACTACTCAGACTCAGTATGGTGCAGGGGTTACCGGTGAACGTTTGTTATAGAGTTATTTTCTCTCCAGTACTAACAGCTACTATAGTTAATCCACAGACACAGAGAGATGTTAGGATGATGCTTCAAGTGGCACCTGGACAATCCAAATAAGTAACTCCTAACTTTCCATGCACTACAGGGCCAGCGATCAGCGGACGTTGAGCTTGAACAACCCCCCTTTTTGATCCTTAAGCTTTTGTTTTTTCCAGTGGGTGAAACTGTTCCCTGTTTCTTCTCCCCCTCTCGCCTTTGACCTGGCTGAGACAATAGGTTTCGAGGGGTGAGTGTGTAGTGTGTTTACCGCACCTGGGCCGCGCCTAGGATCTCTGTTCCAATTCTTGGCGAGGAGCGGCAAGAAGCCACAATGCAAGAAATCCACGGAATGTGGGAAGCGTGTTATAACATTGATTAAGTAATTAATCTTTTTCCTTTTTCTTCTCTTATTTTTTACGAATTTTTTTTCGTAGTGGGTAACCAATCTATGACGATACCATAAGAGAAGTAGCGTTGCACTTATGAGGAATGACTCTTTTCTTCCTCGCGGCGGTTGATTCAAACGACTAACGTGGGTGTTGAATGGAGACTATTATACTAATAGGCAACATCGTCAATGATTCCGGGGCCCCTACTAAATATTAGGTTTTCTCTACTTCCCTCCGGGAATCAAACCTATAATGTATGTATATATTTATGTATGTATGTATGTATCAATAGTTTCCCAATAATCAACCTCTTTCAATTACCCCCGTATAATAGTACCCCCCCCCCCCTCTTCCGTTTGTCTTAGTGAGTCCTTCCGGGGTTACTTTTTGTACTATCCTATACTTCCTTCCTTCTTCTCTCTCTCTCTCTCTCTCTCTCTCTCTCTCTCTCTCTCTCTCTCTCTCTTTAAGATGTTTTCCCCCATCCAGGTGTCAATACTTTCCTGGCGAGCGGTAGCGAGCCAGCATATATGTATTTTTGTTTTGACAGCAAGCTAAAATTGTACATTTTTCGATAGAAAAATTTCTCCGGCGAAACCGGATTTCTCCATACAATGCTGGCTCTCTATCGCTCGCCAGGAAGAAATCGACACCTGGATGGGGATAAACGTCTAAAAACAGTTGGCTGATGGGGCTGAATGGATACAAGCCAGGGAAAGAGAGAAAAGGAGAGAAAGATAAAAAAAAAAAGCGGGTGACCTCCTTTAACCCCCTAAAATAGTACCCCCCCTCTTCCATTTGTCCTAGCGGGTCCTTCTGGGGTTAGTTTTTGTACGCTACTATACTTACTTATTTACTCTCTCTCTCTCTTTCTCTCTCGAACACTATCTTTCTTCTCTCTCTCTCTCTTGAACACAATCTTTCTTTCTCTCTCTGTCTCTCGAACACTATCTCTCTCTCTCTTTCGAACATACTCTTTCTCTCTCTCGAACACAATCTTTCTATCTCTCTCTTGAATACAATCTCTCTCTCTCTCTCTCTCTCTCCCTACACCCTCTCATTAAGTCTGTATTCATGACCCCTCCCTTTCTCTCTCTCTCTCCCTCCCTCCATCTCTCTCTCTCCCCCCCCCATTCCCTCCTTCTCATTCCCCCCTCTCTTTTCCCTCCCTCTTCCCTCAATCTCATTCCTCCCTCTCCCCTCCAACTCATCCCACCCCCTCCCTCTCTCTCTCTCTCTCTCAATCCTTCCATAGTTGTTTTCCCTCCCTCCCTTCCTCTCCCCCCAACCTGCCATTCATTCTGTATTCCCCCCCCCTCCCTTCCCCCCCTTTGTCTCACTCATGTCCTTCTATTTTATCCCCTCCACTTCCCCATTCTGTTATCATAACTTTCTCTCTCTCTGTTAATATTCTTTCACTCCATGATCTTATATATAATCTAATTTAATAATTTCACTCCCAACACCAAACACCACCCAATAAAATTAAGGAAAGCATGTGATCCTACCGGGATTCGAACCTGGGTTACCACATACATATCTTAAACACTCTAACCATTACACTATCAAGACACTTAAAAGTACAGCACATGACTACGATTAATATCCATTTATGGAATACTGGATATCAATCTAATCATGTACTCAGGCCCAATTGCACACTGAATAGCGTAACGCTTAATAACACATATAATAAATGTATGTTATAATCGACCAAAAATATATACCCTATTCCCTTAATGGTTGTTGTTGTTGTTGTTGTTCCCCAGGCTGCCTGGCCGAACAGCCCCAAGGTCCCGAGCAAGGCCAAGGCCATAGAGCGCCCCCACAAAATCCTCCCTGCTTACCACTAACAAAACCCAGGTGACCGAAGCCACTCTAAGACAGGAAGCTGAGGAGGGCGCGGAAATGCCCGGGAAACCAAAGCCCCACCCAAGGCCCTGTGCCCCTCAGCAATTATGAAGGGAAAGTTGAGGGGCAAGGGAAAAATGTGACGCTTTGGCTCCCAATCTGCCAACTTTTAGGTTGGCAGTAGGGAGGTCGATCCACGGAAAAGACGCCGTCACTTGAGATCTAGAAGATATATAAGTAAAAGGGACAGTCAGAGTAAGCTATGGGTATGGCAGAGATCGCTCAGCTCTCACTCTGATAGACCAGCCCATCACCATTCCCTTAATGGTAATGGCTAGTGTGTGGAATTTCGGTGTGAGTGTCCTAGGTTCGAATCCTGGGAGTACCACAGGCATTCATTAATTTCATTAATGTCATTAATTCGGTTTATTGTTAAGTTAATTGGTGGGTTGGTGACAATTACATAAATTAAAATATTAACCCTTTGAGTATCAGCGACGTTGTTGTCTAGCTATATTAACCCTTTGAGTACCAGCGACGTTGTTGTCTAGCTATATTAACCCTTTGAGTACCAGCGACGTTGTTGTCTAGCTATATTAACCCTTTGAGTACCAGCGACGTTGTTGTCTAGCTATATTAACCCTTTGAGTACCAGCGACGTTGTTGTCTAGCTATATTAACCCTTTGAGTACCAGCGACGTTGTTGTCTAGCTATATTAACCCTTTGAGTACCAGCGACGTTGTTGTCTAGCTATATTAACCCTTTGAGTACCAGCGACGTTGTTGTCTAGCTATATTAACCCTTTGAGTACCAGCGACGTTGTTGTCTAGCTATATTAACCCTTTGAGTACCAGCGACGTTGTTGTGTAGCTATATTCAGACGATATTATGCAGCTTAGGAAGGATCTGTGGTAGATACAAGGATTTGGTTGAGATAGTTTGAAGCCTTAATATTGCTAGAGGTCCTTCCTAAGCTGAATGTAATCGTTTAATAGTTGCCCGAATATGATGAAAAGGATATCCCTGGTACCGAATGGGTTAAGTATATCTCGCAAATCCATGTGAGCTACTAAATGTTTTGTTATACTCCCAGCCGGACTCGAACCACAGACAGTCAGGAAGAGTGGCCATGTTATAATCCACTATTCCATGCTCTATTATGTCGTGGTGTAGTGGATTAAAGCATGGACACTCATCCTGACTGTTTGTGGTTTGAGTCCGGCTGGGAGTATAAAAACATAAGTTATATATATATATATATATATATATATATATATATATATATATATATATATATATATATAATTATATACTATATATATTATATATATATATAATTATATACTATATATATTATATATATATATGTGATGACCGGGCTAAAAGCAAATCATGAAGTCACCCCCTGCAAGATAGCTAGTCTTCAAGTGCGACAACCAAAACAGAAGGCCAGGAAACCATGAACAACCAAGACAAGAATGGACGAGTCACCCCTAGTTAACCCCATCAGAATACCTCAGTTGGCCCTTCCACACCATTCTCAAATTTACCTGCCGCCCAACCTGAGAACGGGAAGCCTGGACCAATCACCGGACACCTGGACCAACCAACCACAACCCAGCTTTCGAATGAAGTCAACGTTTCAACCCCCAGCATCTTCATTCCAGCCAGATCTACAGTATGATGAGAATATGTTTATGGAAATACCACATAGACGACCCGAGACCTACAGGTATAAGTGGACTTAGAATATAACCTGAAAGTCGACCACTGAATAGGTAAAAGAATATTCAGGTAACTATATCTACCTAAGCAGATATTAGAAGCTGAAGATGTAACTAGGATTAAAGTCCTATACTAGTTTATGTAAGATTGCTCAGGCATTAAGCTGAGTTCATTATTACTATATATGTAAGATATTACCTTGGAAGTATGCCATTTTATCAATACCTAACTTCCAAGACTAGGATAATAATTATTTACCTCACAATAATCACATAACCTTTTCCCCTATAACCTTGTGACCCTGAGACCAGAGCAACGAAGGTCAAAGATAATGCCGCATATGACCTCTAGGAAATAGTAAAGGAGTATGCAACCAACACCCCACTACTATTCTAAATCTGGACCTCTGCTCGAGTGATGCCGGACAACCCTGAAGTGCTGTCCACCACCCTCGACCCTCGTTGGCCAGACTTTTACTCTCGACCCCTGCCCTCCAAATCACATAAGTGTCCCTGTGTATCTTCTGTTTGTGTTATTGTTGTGAGGTATTATATGTAAAATATGTGAAACGTGCTGCGTGAATCTATTCTGTGATCTGTGCCTAAGATCCTGTTTCGTTGCGTATTTAATTAATCCTTCTGAGCTATCTTTATAACCAGTGTTAAGTTTATATTCAATTTATACCCTGTTAATTACTCCATTTGCATTTTACGTCTTACGCCTACGTTACCTACTTGTCTTAATTATTCTGATTCACCTCACGCTCGCAGATTTTCTATTTATATGTATTCTGTGATGTATATTGCGAGTTGAAGTCGTAGTGTATTCCGTGAATTAATTCTCTAATTTATACATATTTACCTAGAACCTACGCTCAATTTCATAGCGAGGAATACCCAGCTTATCCCTTTATTACCTTAATTTCGAACTTGATAATTATTTACGCTGGTTCCTTAAACTACTTTAGTAATTATTTTATGAGTTACTATTCCCGTTCATTTGATTATTGATGTAAGTGATATTCAATTCTTCATGCGTAGCAATTCTCGACCGCATAGTTTCTAATTACTTAATTTCACGTCATCCACCTTGCACTTCCTATATTCCGTGTAAGTTATTTTTATAGTTTCTGCTAACACGTTCAGAATACTTATCTAATACTGCTATAAGTATTACTGAGCATAACTTCGTCGTATGCGCCCATTTAATTACTAATTCATAGTTTAGTAATTCCAGTCGTACATTTCACCTGTACCCGTATTATTTGAGCAGATTTAATTAACCTTGTTGATCTACGTTAATCTGTCTCTAATTTGACTAGTGTCATTGAGTTAACTTAATTTCCATTTATTATATTTGATACATGTGAATTCCGAAGCTTGATTTGTTACCATTACATACGATCGTTTAACGAGAATATCAAGTAAAATAAGAACTTCTACTTTTGAGGCTTTTGTGAACTTCATCTTATGTGAATTAAATAACTTGTTCCTCTGCCACCATTTAATTTGACGTTGAACCTATACTATAGATATAGTTGCATTAACTAAATATTAAATTCCCAACATCTCAGTCAGATAGATGACCTGACCAGTTCACCTTTCCTTAAGGTCACCGTGTGACTCGCCCGCCTGCCTGTGCGTCTGTTTACTTACCTCAATCTATCTTTTAGAGTATATTCCCTGTTGAATCTTCTTATTATTTATTCACGGAAGACGCTCGACCCTCATTTAATTATTGTGTTGAGAGCTTGTATTTATTTTTATGCTTTGTATCATTGTTGTATATTTGCCATTTGCCCAAGTTATTCCGGACTCTTTCTGTTGAGTAGTTCCTGAATATTTGTACTTGAGTCTCTTTATTGTATTATTACTATTATTACAATTTAGAAGACATCCAGGGTTGCGAATATATATCCGTAACCTAGAGATTGATAACATTATGATTAGACGATCCACTTCGTCTCCACTTATGCAATTATCACAATAAAACCATTTATATGTTCATGTTGTGTTGTTATTGAGTTCTGTATTATCCTATTGAATACCCTTATCACTGATTAAGAATACGCTCGGTATGACCCTGTCAAGTTTTATCAAGGTCTATCAGTCCACTATTGGATCGTTATAAAGACTATATCACGGTTTATATATTATTATAACCCGACATAACAATATATATATATATATATATATATATATATATATATATATATATATATATATATATATATATATATATAATAAAATGCATGTGGCCAACTGTACAGAAGTTATTATTCCCCCCCCTCCCCCCTTTCTATCTGTCTAGTGGAGGGGGAGAGGGGTAGGGGGTGTTCTGTGTTTCCCTGTCCCTTTAAACCCCTCCCCCCCCCCCTTTACTGCCATCACCCCCCCCCCCTCTACTTCGACCCACCATTAACGCCCCCTCTCTGCCCAACCATGGACCCCCCCACCCCCTACCCCATCAAGACAGCTGCCACGTGCCCCTCCTGGATTATTTACGAGGGAGAGCTAAATTGACGCGTCGCCTGTGAGGAGTATAAGTCTGTTGTCCCTACCCCTACCCCTACCCCTGTATCTGTCCCCTACCCCTACCCCTGTTCCTGCCCCTACCCCTACTCCTACTCCTGTCCCTGTCCCTGTTCCTACCCCTTCTACCTCTGTCCCTTACCCCTACCCCTGCCCCTACCCCTATTCCTATCTCTACCCATACTCCTGCCACTACCCCTGTCCCTGTCTCTACCCCTACCCTTGTATCGACCCCCTGCCCCTACCCCTGTCCCTGTTCCTATTTCTACTGCTGCCCTTGCCCCTACCCCTGCTGCCCCTATTCCTACCCCTGCTCTTGCCCCTACCCCTTCTCTACATGTATGTTTAAAATAAGAACAAAAACATTCCGTTAATATAATACTGTATATAGTAAATATAAGGAAGAGTTAAACATTATCTTCAATATCCATGTATCAAGTTATCTAATAGTGTACATGTAATGACATAGTTGAAGCTAGAATTAGGGTGAAGATTGCGTATGCACCTTTGCCCCCTTCCGCTACCCCTACCCCTGTCCCCTGTCCACTACCCCTATCCTGACCCTACCCCTACACAAACACAAACAAACACTACCTGAATTAATTGTGTAACCATATCCCAAGTGAACAGTGAACACAGCATAGTTGACAACCCATTAGAAAACTACAAAAAATCGTTTCATACGAGATTATGTCAGCTCTATCCTATACTCTGTTTCTTTTCGATTATGTCAGCTCTATCCTATACTCTGTTTCTTTTAGATTATGTCAGCTCTATCCTATACTCTGTTTCTTTTAGATTATGTCAGCTCTATCCTATACTCTGTTTCTTTTAGATTATGTCAGCTCTATCCTATACTCTGTTTCTTTTAGATTATGTCAGCTCTATCCTATACTCTGTTTCTTTTAGATTATGTCAGCTCTATCCTATACTCTGTTTCTTTTAGATTATGTCAGCTCTATCCTATACTCTGTTTCTTTTAGATTATGTAAAGATATTGCAAAGTTCCCATCATGAGTTCTCAGTTATTTTGATTTGTTTGGTTTTGTAGGGAAATATGGTGCTAATTAGCCTATATAAACTTCAAAATAACTGAGAAATATTGATGGGAACTTTGCAATTTACCGCCAGTTGAAAATAAAGAGGGTATACTGTAGTTTATAGTATATAATATATTACTTGATAACTGGCTCATATGTATTCTACTGATTTTGACCTTATTATAAGTGAATATATAAGTCAAGCTTTACAATTTCAGACTACGGCTGCAATTATCAATACACCGTTTGATATTATTATTATTATTATTATTATTATTATTATTATTAATATATATATATATATATATATATATATATATATATATATATATATATATATATATATATATATATATATATATATATATATATATATCCCATACAAACACACAAAGACACACACAAACACACTCCCCGCATACACACATACAAACATAATACGCTCATCACTACGCAACAACAGAAACACGCACACACACATACGAACAAAATAATTATACACACACGCCCACTACCAAACAACAAGATAAACACGCACCTAAATACACAAACACAAACACAAACACACACACACACACACACACACACAAACATGGTATTTTGGGCAGGACCTCAAACTTCCTTTATCACCAGTATCTCTCTCTCTCTCACTATATTGTTTTTGTTTTTGTTTTTTCCTGTCTGTGTATATCTGTCTCTATGTCTCTGTCTCTCACTCTCACTCTCACACATACTCACTCTCTCTCTCTCTCTTCCTATATTCCCTAATTACCCCCCCCCTTTCTCACTCACTCTCCCTTCCCCCCTCTCCCTCTGTTCCCCCCTCCCTTCTACTCAACCCCTACTCCACCCCCCCCCCTCTCTCTCTCTCTCTAATTTCCTCCTCCCTTCATTCATTCTTCCCTCCCTCTCTTTCCTCCCCATTTCCATATCCCCCCCCCACCCCCACACACACAAACAGCTGGTCATTGGGTGGGGTGGTGGCTCTAATTGTTTCCTGCCCAAAACCACACCACGCCCCCCAACCAGACCACCCCATATATATATATATATATATATATAGAGAGAGAGAGAGAGAGAGAGAGAGAGAGAGAGAAAGAAAGAGAGAAAGAGAAAGAGAGTGAGAGTGAGGTGGGGAGGTACTCTGAATTAAAAATAAATAAATACAAAAATAAATAAATAAATAAATAATATATATATATATATATATATATATATATATTAGTAAAGCCAGGTAATACATTTCTTTAATACATACGAGGTTGAAAGAAATGGCAATTTCTGCGTTGGAAATTTTATTATTCAAAGTTTCCAGGTCTCTGATGAGTTTTCGCTGGGTGGCAGGAAGTAGATGAATGAGATGAGCAAAATTCATGGTGGTACAGGGTTACATAAATGTAAATGATGATACAGGATATACGACGTGTTTCACTGGACAACCAGCATTATCAAGTAAGGATAGAATGATATAAAAGGTAAACAGGAAGGGTATATATAGAGGGTGGAGGATCAGAGGAGGCGAACATATATATATATATAATTATATATCTATATATACAGTATATATATATATATATATATATATATATATATATCCCATTCAGTACCGGTGACGTCATTTTAATTATACTCTGGCAACTATTTTTCGCTTTTATTCAGCTTAGGAAGGACATCTACAAATAAAAAATCTGCAGACTATCTCAATTAATCCTTTTAGCTACCATATATTTTTCCTATCTATCTATCTATTGCCTGACGCCGTGATCCCCGAAGGGGTGGCCACGAACGAACCGCCCCCATGCACCTCTGTCCCTAGTCAGTCGACACCCCTCCCCCCAACCAGCACCGCCTTCGTTCATATACTTCCTCACTCCATCCTTCCACCTCTCTACCGGTCTACCTCTCCCTCTCTGTCCCTCCACCTCGCTCTCATACACCCTCTTAGTAATTTTCTCGCTTTCCATACGTTCCATATGGCCGAACCATCTCAAGTTGTTCCTTTTCACACTTTCCAGCACATCTACCTCCACACCACACCTCCTTCTTACTTCCTCATTAGTCTGTCTATCCCTCCATGTAACTCCGCACGCACTTCTTAAGTAATTCATTTCCACTGCTCTCACTCTTGGTCTGAGTCTCTCAACCAACGTCCATGCTTCGCTTCCGTAAGTCAGTGTCGGGATTACCACACTGTCATGCAAGGACTTCTTCACTTCCATACTGACCACCCTACTTCTTGTTACTGCTTTCAGCATTCCTACAACCCTCTTCCCCTGTTGTACCCTCTCCCGCACTCAAGAAAGTAAACTTCCATAAACTTAGAGCTATGTTTAAAGAAACTGACTGGAGCTTTTTAATTAACAATAACGACATAAATACATCTTGGAAGTTATTCGAAACCACTTACCTAAAAGCAGTGCAAGACTGCATACCATCGAAAATACGGCATCCAGGCCATAATAATAAGCCCAAATGGTGGAATAAAGATATTTCAAACTGCCTGCTTGCTAAAAAATTTGCTAATGATAGATTAAAATCCTCACAAAATGACGAAGAACAGGTGAAATTTGTAGAGCTACGACGCAAAGCCAAAAAGTTAATTAAGCAAAGTAAAAAGACCTTAGAGTTACATACTGCGAATCAAAGTAAAACAAACCCGAAAGAATTCTATAGTTATATCAGGAAAAAAAAAGTAGTTACTTCAACTGTTGGACCGTTAGTCGATGAAAATGGAGAGTACACCAAAGACGAAGTACAAATGAGTAATGCCCTCAATACCTTGTTTGCATCAGTTTTTACAACAGAAGACCTCAGTGATATCCCTACACCATCGCCGATTCAGCTTGATAATTCGGATGTTCTAAGCAATATCACCGTTACAGAGAGAGAAGTATTGAATTGTTTAGATAAACTCAAGGTAAATAAAACGCCTGGACCTGATACAATCTCGCCTAGAGTTCTAAAGGAAGCTAAGGATGAGCTCTCCAAACCACTGACATTACTATTCAATAAATCCTTGCAGTCTGGAACTATGCCTGATCAGTGGAAGCTAGCCAACGTAACACCGATATTAAAAAAAGGCAGCAAATCCCTACCCAGTAACTATCGTCCAATTAGCTTAACCTCAGTTGTATGTAAAATGCTAGAAACGGTCATACGAGACAGACTCGTAAATCACTTAGAGGAAAATAACATGCTTAAAGATACTCAACACGGCTTTCGTAAAAAAGTTCCTGTTTAACAAACCTCTTAGACTTCTTCCACGATATCCTCAACCTCTACGATGAGAGTAAAGCTGTAGATATTATATACCTTGATTTTCAAAAGGCCTTTGACAAAGTTCCCCACAAACGTTTACTGCTAAAACTAAAAGCGCATGGAATACAAGACGGTGTGTTGAAATGGATAGAAAATTGGCTCAGCGACAGAAAGCAAAGAGTAGTCATAAATGGTAAGGCATCTAAATGGACCAATGTAAGTAGCGGGGTACCCCAGGGATCGGTACTAGGACCAATTCTCTTTCTAATTTACATCAACGACATAGATGAGGGTCTCACCTATACAATCTCAAAATTTGCTGACGATACAAAAATTGCAAATAGCGTACTCTCAAAAGAACAAGTTGACGATATGCAACACAATCTAGATAAATTGTCGTGTTGGGCCCAAATTTGGCAAATGAGTTTCAATGCGGATAAATGTAAAGTACTACATATCGGATACCTAAATGAGAAAGCAAACTATTCGATGAATGGCACTCAGCTTAAGAATGTAAACAGAGAAACCGATCTGGGAGTAACAATATTGAGTAATCTAAAACCGAGTCAACAATGTTCAGAAGTTGTTAAGAAGGCAAACAAAATAATTGGCTTTATAGGCAGGTCATTTGAGCATAAATCCAAAGAAGTTATCCTAACCCTTTACAATTCCTTAGTCCGCCCTCTTCTGGAATACTGCGTTCAATCCTGGTGCCCTTATTACCAAAAAGATATAAACAAGCTAGGACGAGTTCAACGTAGAGTTACCAAAATGATACCTAGCCTAAAGAACAAACCATACGAAGAGCGTCTTAGAGAATTAAATCTATTTCCTTTAACCCATAACTAGCGGCGCGCAACATAAGTCGAGTATAATAAATCTGGACTATCTGGCGGCGCTCGACATAGGTCGTGTGGCAATTTCAGCACGTAATGTTGCTGAGAGAGAGAGACAAGTGGTGGCAGGAGAGTAGCGAGCGTATGACTGCTCCAGACCACCGTGGCGAACCTACTGACACGAATCCCACCTCCTCCCTCCCTCTCTCACTCGCTACATACGGAATTGTATGGGGAAAGTGCCGAATTACATGCTTTTTGCACTCGCGTTGCGCGGTTGTTGCAAGAAAACTAGCCATCATAAAAGGATCGTTATGGTGTCATTGGAAAGCTCTGTTTATGCCCTTTCAGGGATAGATACTTGTTTTACGCTATGGGTCTTATTTAGGCATGAAAGTGATCACGTAAACAGCCCTATTTTGGCTAAAAACACCCCGCTGGGCGGTACATATAAATAAACCGCTAGCCCGCTAATCTAGTGTTAACCCAGCGCAGATTAAGAGGTGACTTAATTCAAGTGTTCAAAATCATCAAAGGCATCGACAATATGAACTGTAGTAAGTACTTCACTATCGACCAATCTAATTACACGCGGGGAAACGGTTGCAAAATTATTGGTAAATCTTTTAACTCACACGAATCTAAGAATTTCTTCTTCAATCGAGTTGTCAACTTGTGGAATGGGCTTCCCCGAAACGTTATAGACTGCATCACTGTTGATTCA
Organism: Paralithodes platypus; assembly: GCA_032716605.1. Classification (NCBI taxonomy): domain Eukaryota; kingdom Metazoa; phylum Arthropoda; class Malacostraca; order Decapoda; family Lithodidae; genus Paralithodes; species Paralithodes platypus. The sequence goes on along the minus strand of CM064577.1, from coordinate 23,762,606 downwards.
TTTAAACTCCGCCTAGACAAATATCTCGCATCAAACCCGCGACTGACTGCGTTTGTAAATGAATAACTTTATTTTATCTCCCCCTCAGTTACTAACCCATCTGTCCCCTACTAACTTCCTAATCCTGCCACGGACATTAGTTCCAGGGCAGTAATTCCCTTTCCAATGTTCCCTTACCCACTCTAAACCACTGTTTGGACACTTGATCCTCAGTGTTTTGGAGGACAAGCAACATAGACGGGTCACTAGATCTGTTGTTGCTTGATTTCCTTTGTACTCCTTTGTACTCCTTTGTACTTCTTCATCCATAGTCCCATCTTTACTCAACACACTGCCCAGATACTTAAAAGAGTTGACGATCTCCATAGCCTGACTGTTCAGCTTCACCTCACACTTTGTGACTTCACCCCTTTCGAAGACCATAACCTTGCTCTTCCCCGCATTTACCTTCAAATTCCGTTTTTCACACACTGTTCCAAACTCATTTACCAGACCCTGCAACTCCCATTCATTATCACTCATCAGAACTGTATCATCCGCAAACAGCAGTATAGGTAGCTTCCACTCAATTCCCTCCCTTTTCAGCGATACACCAACATCCACTGCTCTTGATAGTATTTCTTTCATGACTCCATCCATATATACAGTAAACAACCATGGGGACATCACACACCCCTGTTTCAAACCAACATTCAGGTCAAAGAACTCGCTCTGCTCACTCTCCACACGTACTGCCGCCTTTGCACCCTCATACATGGTCTTCACTGCTTTCAGCAACTTGCCATCTACTCTGTATATTCTAAGTACTTTCCACAAACTTTCTCTATCCACTCTGTCATAGGCCTTCTCCAAATCCATAAAGGCAACATAGACCTTTTGTTTCTTCTCCAGATATTTCTCCACAACACAATTCAGGGTAAAAATCTGATCTACACATCCTCTTCCCTTCCTAAAACCTCCCTGCTCGTCGCCTATCCATTTCTCCGTTTTCACTCTCACTCTCTCAATCACTACCCTACTGTATACCTTCCCGACTACTCTTAGAAGACATATTCCTCGGTGGTTACCACACACTCCTCTTTCCCCTTTGCCCTTATATAGGGGGACTATTATGCCAGTCTTCCAGTCATCGGGTGCACTCCCCTTCTCCCATGCTAGTTTGCACATTTTCCATACCCATTCGATCACTATCTCACCACCATACCTAATCATTTCCCCACACACTCCATCTGTTCCTGGTGCTTTCCCCAACTTCACTCTTTTCATGGCTTCCCACACTTCTGACCTCCTAATCCCCACCTCCTCCTCCACTACTTCTCTTCTTCTCCCTCCCATACCATATCCAGCTATGTTTGCTGGCTCTTCATTCCTTACATTTAGCAACTCATTGAAGTACTCCCTCCATCTTTCGACTCTCTCTTGCTTCTCGGCTAGCATTCTCCCATTCTTATCTTTCACACCCTTACTGTTTCCCTTGCTACCTTCCCTAACTTTCTTGACTTCTTTCCAGAACAGTTTCTTACTCTCCCTCCATTTTACACTCAGATTCCTTCCAAATTCCTCATCTACTCTTCACTACTCTCTTCACCACCCTCTTACTCTCCACGTACCTCGCTCGTTTATGTCTCTCCAAATCTTCATTCCCTCTACTACCCAACCACTCTCTATATGCTTTCTTCTTTTCTTCCACAGCTATTCTTACCTCTTCTGTCCACCATGCTGTACCTTTCACGCCCCTCCCTCTTCTCCTCACTCCACACACCTCCTCACATGCTGCACAGATCTCTTCCTTAAACACCTTGCTCATCTCCTCCACTTCCTCCATAACTTCCAGGTCGAACCCACAGTCGTCTTTCCACTGCTCTCCTGTACTCCTCCCTGACTTCCTCCTCCTGTAACCTCTCCACCCTCCTCACCATTCCACCCTCCTATCGCCTCCCTCCAGCTCTCCTCACCCACTTCTTTTGTATCCTTACCTTAGCTACCACTACATAATGATCAGACAGACCCCCTCCAATAGCCCTATACACCCTAGCATCCATCACAGATTTCTTCATTCGTTCATCCACACATACATAATCAATCAATGACTTTCGTTCCACCACTGTCTCATCCTCCATCGTCCACACCCGTTTCCACGTGTACCTGTGGATCATTCTGTGTCGGAAGAAGGTGTTAGCTATCAACAGCCTCCTCCCCACACATACATCCACAAGTGCCCTACCATTCCCATTCACCTCTGATGGTACCCCCCACCCTCCCACCACTCCCTCAACTTTCCTATCACCCACCTTACCATTCATATCCCCAATCAGAAATATTCTTTTGTTCTTGTCAAACTTCTCCAGGCACGCCTCCACATTCATCCAGAACTCCTCTTTCTTTCTTTTAATTTTATCCTCTGTCGGGGCATACACACACACAATCACCCACGTTTGTATTCCTACTTTCATTTTCACCCATACAATCCTTGAACCCACAAACCCATACTCTTTTACACATTCCTTCCATTTGCTACTTACTAACAAACACGCACCTTCTCTCGCTGTTCCTTCACTCACTCCAGCACACACACCCATTCCACACTCCCACTCTCTCACATCTGAACCTTTCCATTTGGTCTCTGTCATTCCACATACATCCAGCCTGGCATTCACTAGCACTTCCAGAACCTCTCTCTCTTTTGTGCCATCATTCATGCCACTAACATTCCATGTAGCCATTCTCAGAATGTCCGAAGGAATGTCCTTAGTCGGTCGTGGTTCTTCAACATAGGTTCCGTCCGCATCCGAGGCTGTTCGTCCGTTTGTCTTTGCTTAGGTATTTTTTCCGGGTGGGGGTCGCAAGCCCACCGACCCAACCTCTTCAGTCGCCTCTTACGACACGCAGAAGGCACGTGGGGCATATTCTATTCCCTTACCCCCAGGGGGTATATATATTTTTCCTACAATTCATAAAATCATCTAAATGCAGCTGAAATTAGATAGATATTACGACGCTTCTATATATATATATATATATATATATACTGTATATAATTATAAATATACTAATTTCTATTAAGTTTTATGGCTATTATTAGGCGATTTTATTCAGATTAGGAAGGGTATATGGAAGTCAGGGGGTTAATTGAGATAGTTTTTACCCTTATCATTCGCACAGGTCCTTCCTAAGTTGTATAAATTCGTCTAAGGATAGCCAGAATAAACTGTCAAAATGCGCCATAATCTTCAAATGGTTAATACACACACACACACACACACACACACACACACACACATACATACACATAGTGAGAATGGTACCGTACAGATCAACCCTAAGCCTTCGTTTCCAGATGTCGCCAATTGGCCAAAATACAGACTACACACACATCCACAGCCATTCCAACGATACATAAACATTTAACATGCATTTCACGCAATACATTCCCAGTTAAGGAGGCGCGATAATAATGAGCTTAGCTCGCATTGCGTGGATTCCCCTTGACGAACAAACAAGCAAGTGAACATACACACACACACTCACACTCACACACACACACTACTGATTCCATGTTCATTCATTTTTGCTACACCAGGGAATGAGAGAGAGAGAGATAATTTTTAAAAGACCTTGCCGCCCATTGGAAGTATTATAATTCTCTCTTGCTCTCTCTCTCTCTCATTTCCCCTGGTGTTGGAAAAATGAATCAACATGTAATGAGTAGTGTATGTATGAGTGAACACTATGGGAAATGGCAGAACAAGATGAACAAGGTGCGAGAATTGGAAGACTAAATAGCCCAGCTAGAGTACCTCCTGTCCTCCCGAGCGTGGCACAAGGATGTGCTCTACCAACAACACCAAATATCCCCCGAGGACTACTAGGTACACATAGTAGCCCCTCCCCCGTCTTGTTTGCAAACATCCAAGGTCTTAAAAATAGAACCACAAACAAAGTACCATTTATTAGGGGCCTGCTAGAAGAAGGAAACGCTATATTTGCGGCTCTCACAGAAACCCACATTAAAGATCAGGCAGATAGTGAAGTATGGATTCATGGTAATAACCTACATAGGGCGGACAGAACGCATAGAACTCGTGGAGGTGTAGCCTTGTACATTCATGACTCGCTGATATCTACTGAATTTCTAAATAACAGTACAAAAAAGTAGTAGAAATACTTGGAGTTATAATAGAATCCCTAAACCTAGCAGTTATTGTTACATACAGACCTCCTGACTCATCCTTAGAAGAATTCAAAACCCAGCTCAACATGATAAAATCAGAAGTGGAAGCCCTGGGAAACCCGACACCAAATATTATGTGGTTAGGAGATTTTAACTTTCCAAACATCAAGTGGAGGCAACTAGAAGACCAAGTAGTGTCGATAAACGCCAGAGAAGCAAATGCAAGAGAACTATTTAAACTTTGCGACTTTTTTAGTCTTAACCAGCATATTACCGAACCCACACGTGAAAACAATATCTTAGACCTTGTCTTCACTAATAATGACAACCTAGTACACAGTGTTAACATATCGGACACAACATACTCAGATCATAAATTAATTGAGATCAAAACAACCCTAGCGTGTGTACAGAACACCTCAGAAACTAGACCAAAAACTGGTCCATTCAGCAAATTTAACTTCAATAGTAAAAATATTAGGTGGGAAGAGGTAAACCAAGAAATGGAGGATATAGACTGGGAAGATTTAATGAAAAATCCGGACACCATCAGAATGCCTAGTCCTATTAACGGAAACCATGACCCAAATCTGTAGCCACCACATACCTGAAAGACAAACAAGACGAAGAAGCAAACAAGAACGGGAAAGAAGGAAGCTGCACAGAAGAAGAAAATTACTAACACAAAGATGCACACAACAAAATCTACAGGAAAGACAAAAGATCAAAATAGATAGAGAAATTGTGGACATTGAATGACTAAGAATCTCCTATGAGCTACAACAAATAGAAGAGGAGAGCAAAGCTATTGCAAGCATAAAGGAAAACTCAAAGTACTTCTTTTCACACGCTAAACATAAAACTAAAACCACATCAAACATCGGCCCACTAAGTAAAGATGATGGGTCATTCACAGGGGACAAAGAGGAAATGAGTGAACTATTACGTCTACAGTATGAAAAAGCCCTCAGTAAGCCTGACGAAACAAAAGCAATCAGAGACCAAAATGAATTTTTCATGAATAATCCCCTCACGGAAACCCCCCAGATTCTGGACATTAATTTTGGACCAAACGATATAGCAGAAGCCATCGCCAACATGCCATCCCACTCAGCACCAGGCCCGGACTCGTGGAGTTCAATCCTAATAAAGAAATGTAAGGAAAACCTCTCAAAACCCCTGGCTATAATGTGCAGAAGGAGTCTAGACACTGGAGAAATACCGGATAGTTTGAAAAACGCAATAATTGCCCCTTTGCATAAAGGAGGGAGTAAAGCACTACCAAAAAACTATCGCCCACTAGCTCTGACTTCCCACATCATTAATAATTTTGAGCGAGTCCTGCGAGGCAAAATCTCAACATTTATGGAAAAAATTAACTACACAACACAGGTCAACATGGGTTCAGAGCAGGAAGATCATGTCTCTCGCAACTATTGGAACACTACGACAGAATTCTTAAATCCCTAGAAGAAAAGAAAAACGTGGACGTCATCTACACCGATTTTGCTAAGGCATTTGATAAAATTAACGTGATCACGGTATTATTGCACACAAACTTAAAGCAAAAGGGATAACAGGTAAAATCGGAAGGTGGATATACAACTTCCTCGTGAACCGAAAACAATCAGTAGCAGTAAGCCAAGTAACATCTGAGCCTTCAGACATCAAAAGCTCAGTTCCCTAAGGAACAGTACTAGCGCCCCTTCTTTTCCTCATTCTAATAAGTGACAGAGATGCAACACAAGACACAGTACAGTATCCTCCTTTGCGGATGACACGAAACTGAGTATGATAGTAAAGATACAGGAAGACAATGGGCCGGCTGCAAGAGGACATAAATAAGGTGTTCCAGTGGACCAGGGAAAATAACATGCAGTTTAATGAAGACAAATTTCAATTAATACGATACGATACGGAGATGAGGATTTCGTTAAAGAGAACACAAGTTACATAACAGAATCCAATCACATAATAGAATGTAAAGACAATGTGAAAGACCTTGGGGTGATAATGTCTGAAAATATGGGATTCAAAGAACATAACCAAGTCAAAGTTGCAGCTGCGAAACGGCTAACAGGTTGGATTCTACGTATATTTAAAACTCGCGGTGAATTACCTATGATAACACTCTTCAAATCCCTGGTGCTACCGCGGATAGAATACTGTAACGTATTAACATCCCCATACAAAGCAGGTGAAATTAATGACTTAGAAAGTGTACAAAGGAACTTCACCTCACACATAAACTCAGTAAAACAGTTACACTATTGGGATCGTTTAAAATCACTAAAGCTGTATTCGTTGGAACGTAGAAGGGAACGATACTTAATAATATATACGTGGAAAATCGCAGAGGGTTTTGTACCAAATCTACATACCCCAATAGCAATGAAGTTCAGTGATAGAAGAGGCTGGGAATGCGATATCCCAAAGATGAAAAATCGGGGTGCTATGGGCTCTCTGCGAGAGGGCAGATTATCACATAGAGGAGCACGTCTCTTCAACAAACTCCCGCGGCAAGTAAGAAACATGAGAGGTGTCTCGTTAGACAGCTTCAAGAGAGCTCTCGATGTCGAACTACAAAAAGTGCCAGACGAGCCCATCTTCACAAGGGTACGCTCCACCTCTTCGAATAGTCTGCTGCACCAATACTCAAACAACAACGAAGGGCGGTTCATTCTTCGGTGCCACTAGCAAGAGTGGCGAACTCCACATAGGTGAACATAGGTAGGTGTGTGTGTATTAATGTCTGTCAGATGTTGAATAGGGTTTGTAAAGGTAGGAACATGTTTGTATATCTCACTCGAAATGATGAAATAAAATTTAGATAGTGCTGATACCAATTATTGATCAAAAATATATTTGGTGCTGTGACATCACTTATTTGGCTGACTGTACGATGGCGCTAATAAGTCATGTCTCAGCTGTCATTACGTTTGGCTCTCTCTGTGCTGTATTAATGTCTGTCAGATGTTGAATAGGGTGGGTAAGTGTAGGAACATGGTGGTATATCTCTGTAAAAAAGAAGAAATTATGTGTAAATATTGCCGATACCAATTATTGAACAAAATATACTTGGTGCCGAGACATCACTTATTAGGCCGACTGAACGGTCGGCCTAATAAGTGATGTCTCGGCACCAATTATGTTTTGATCAATAATTTGTATCAGCAATATTTACACATGATTTCTTCTTTTTGATTTAGATATACAACCGGTGTTCCTCAGGGCTCTGTCCTATCTCCTATTCTCTTTCTAATTTTTATAAATGATCTCCTTAACTGTACCTTAATTCCCATCCATTCATACGCAGACGACTCAACCTTACACTACTCCATTACTTTTTCAGAACGCCCCAGCCAGCAATCCCTCAACGACAAACGTAATGAAGCCATAGAACTCTTAAATTCTGATCTAAATACTATTTCCAATTGAGGCAGAGAAAACCTTGTTAACTTTAATGCTTCCAAAACCCAATTTCTCCATCTATCTACCCGTCAGGATCTCCCAGCGGACTATCCCTTATTCTTCAACAATACAAAAATCAACCCTTCATCTTCTCTCAATATTCTTGGTGTCTCTTTTTCTTCTGCTCTCATTTGGAAGGACCATATTACCAGTCTTGCTAAGGCAGCCTCCCAGAAGCTCGGTGTGTTCAACCGCCTTAGGGGGTTCTTTTCCCCTGCACAGCTTCTTGCTCTGTACAGGGGCATAGTGCGCCCTTGTATTGAGTATTGTTCACATGTGTGGGAGGTTCCTCTCACACCACTCTCCTAGACAAAGTTGAAAGGAAGGCCTTTCGTATCATTAACTCCCGTCCACTCACCAACTCTCTGCAATCTCTCTCTCTCCGCCGCAATGTTGCATCTCTCTCGCTATTCTATCGCTACTATAATAATCAGTGTTCCTCAGAGCTATCCCAGTGCATACCACCTCCTTTACGTAGGGCACGTGGTACCCGTCTTGCAACTCAATCCCACCCCTACTCTGTGCAACTCTCCAACCCAAGAGTGAAACGTTACTCTCAAACTTTCTTCTACTCAACAGCTGAGCTCTGGAACTCTCTCCCAGAATCAGTCTTTCCCTCTTCCTATGACTTAAATTGCTTCAAACTCTGTGTGTCCAGGCATTTTGGCTCGAACGTCCCTTGATTTTGGCCCTGTCACTCTTTCAACTATGGGGGAGGCACTCGCTATAGGCAGTTATGCCTTTTGCCTCCCTCAATCACATAGAAAAAAAAAAAAAAAAAATCCCTACACTTACCCTCCCTATTCAACATCTGACAGACATTATTACAGCACAGAGCGAGCCAAACATAATGACCGCTGAGACATGACTTATTTGGCCGACTGTACATCTAAATAGGGTGGCAAAATTCAACCAATCACTGTATCGATTTTGGTGGGGGTTTAAACTGTTAAGGGGAGACTGGCAGTGTGTTTGGTCTATTAATTAATTTATTCATATATTTTTTAGTTTCCTCCCTAGACTTCCATCAAGCTTAGAAAAACACCCCCAAGATAAATTTGTACATTTTTCGGTAGAAAAATGTCCCGGCCGAAGACCGGTTCCTCTTAAAATTGCAGGCTCGCTTTCGCTCGCCAGGAAATACCTAAATGGCACGAAAGGTCTTAAAATTGACAAGGAAATAGGGCGAAAGGTGTTAAAATCGCCAAACTAATGAGCCGAAAGTCTTATAATCTTAAAACTAGTGGGGCTAAACATTAGGTAGAAGGGGGTCCAGAAAAACGGTCTGCCTCTCCTTAAGTCCCCTCCTTTCCTTTAACCCTTTTCCGTACCGGAGCAGTCCTTTTAAGGGGGACATGGGCCGGTTTTATGGACCACTTTCTCCCTCATGTTTAGCCCCATTAGGTTTTAGATTTTAAGATGTTTACCCCCTTTGTTATCGATTTTAAGACCTTTCGCCCCATTTCGTCAATATTTAGACCTTTCGTGCCATTTAGGTGTCAATTATTTCCTGGCGAGCGATAGCGAGCCTGTACTTTAATAGGAACCGGCCTTTGGCTGGGCCATTTTTTCTACCGAATAATATACACATTTATCTCGAAGGAGGAACTTGTGGGTGTTTTTTAAGCTTGATATAGATCTAAGGAGCAAACTGGAAGAATATATATATATAATATTTAGACAAAAATATAAGAATAACCTCCCCTAAAGTTATAGAGGTTAATGTTCAAGAGGTTTGGCCTACTTAATTGAAACAGGGTATACTCTCTGGCCTAGAAGATACACATGCTGAAGGTTCAATAGTTCCTTTGAAAGATGAAACACACTAGTGGGATATGTGTATATTATTATGTGCTTTCCACCAACTTCACTTCTAAACTCAATTAATGAAATCAACAAATACATGTGGCACTCCAAGGACTCCAACCCAGGATACTCACGTCGAAATTCAGCGCACTATGCATTACGCTATCGTCTGGCGGTAGCTTTATTAGGGTAGGGATGGGGGGGGGGGGGGAGTGAGGGAGAAGGGGGGGGGATGGAGGGGAAAGGGGGTGGCGGGGAAGTGAAAGGGAGGAGAGGAAGGGAAAAGGGGTGTTATTGCGGAAGAGGGGGGGGGGGAGGGTATGGAGGGGAGGGGTAAACGGCAGGGGTGGAGGGGAAAGGAAAGGGAGGGGTGGATTGGGAATGGGGGTGATGGTAAAGGGAGGGGGGATGAAGAGGAAGGGGGGGGGGGGGGTTATTGATTTAGGAAGGGTAGGCTTGTTATTGTGTCCCTTTACAATGATGACCGTGGCTGACTTTGTCTATCTCTCTCTCTCTCTCTCTCTCTATCTATCTATCTATCTATTTATCTATCTCTCTCTCTCTCTACCTGTCTATCTATCTATCTATCTCTCGCTCTCTATCTATCTACCTCTCTCTCTCGCTCTCTATCTATCTATTTATCTATCTATCTCTCTCTCTCGCTCTTTATCTATCTATCTATCTATCTATCTATTTATCTACCTATCTATCTATCTATCTATCTCTCTCTCTCTCTCTCTATCTATTTATCTATCTATCTATTTATCTCTCTCTCTCTCTCTCTTTCTGTCCCCCCCCCCCCCCCACACACACACATACTGTATATACAGACACACACAATATCTCTATCTCACTATCTCTCTCCCTCTAAGTCTCTAACATACACCCCCTCACATACTATCTCTCTCTCTCTCTCTCTCTCTCTCTCTCTCTCTCTCTCTACTGTCACCACCCCATCCATCATTTAAGGGGAGAATTCCACTTGAGGGATTTTTTCTGGACCCATGTCTCCCTCATATTTAGCCCCGTTGCTTTTACGATTTTAAGACGTTCGACCCATAAATTTGGCAATTTTAAGAACGTTCGCCCCATTTCTGTCAATTCTAAGACCTTTTAACTGTCGATTTTTACTTGGCGAGCGATAGCGAGCATGCAATTTAAGAGGAACCGGCTTACGGCCGATACATTTTTCTCCCGAAAAATGTATAAATTTATCTTGAAAGAGGGTCTAAGGGGTGTAATTTTAAGCTTGATGGAGGTCTAGAGAACAAACTAAAATACTCGTTGGGAACGCTAATAACAAAGAATTTACCATACCGCTATTTTATTATTAGTTTTTTTTCCACTAAACCAACTTCACCTCTAAACTCAATTAACCACTTGCGAGTTTCGTTCTATAAGGAAGTTGGAGCTGTAGACATCGATATTTAGCAGAATTTACAGCTAAAATACGGTCGTAGTACATTTAAAAAAACATAAAACCCAATTCAACATAACATTTATCCATAAAAAAACCCACATTATTAATGCATTTCTGTTTAATATCGATGTTCACGGCTCCAACTTCCTTATAGCCTGAAACTCGCAAGTGGTCAATTAATGGAATCAACAATTACATGTGGCACTCCAAGCACTCCAACCTAGGATTCCGCGCACTAACCATTACGCTATCAAGACACAATAGAAAACGAGGCATACAGGAGACACTTTACTAAATCAAGGGTAGAAAAAGTCTTAATATTGACAAAGAAATTGGGCGAAAGGTCTTAATATCGCCAAACTAATCGGCCGAACGTCTTCATAACTAATGGGGCTAAACATGAGGAAGAAGGGGACCAGAAAAATGACCCATCTCCCCTTAACTCCTAATGAGAGAGAGAGAGAGGGGGGGTGGGTATGTTTCGTGTATTGATATGGGGAGATTGTAGACACCAATCGAGCAGGGCAGTACCCAGGGGAGGCCTCATAGGCATGTGATAAGGAGTTGCTGGAATTCCTGTTTCATTTGTCTGGCTTTCCTCACTGTTTCTATTTGTGTCTCACCTACACAGAGAGTAAGCCAGCTAGTTCTCACAAACACCTCCTCCTCCTATCCATTTCCCTACATTAAGGGGAGATTGGCCGTTTATTTGTCTTTTTAATTATCTTTTTATGATTTTCTTAGTTTCCTCCCTAGACCTCTATCAAGCTTAAACAAACATCCATTAGATCCCCCTTCTAGATTAATTTGTACATTTTTCGGTAGAAAAATGTCCCGGCCGAAGCCCGGTTCTTCTAACATTACAGGCTCACTATCGTTCGCCAGGGAAAAAATCGACACCTAAATTGCACGAAAGGTCTAAATATTGACGAAGAAATAGGGCGAAAAGTCTTAATATCGACTAACTAATGGGGCAAACATCTAAACATATGAAAACTAATGGGGCTAAACATGAGGGAGAAAGTGGTCCAGAAAACCGGCCCATCTCCCATTAAAGAAGCACATTACTCTTTTTTCCTATACACAGACACAGACATTTATATTTTTTTATTTGGGCTCTCTCACTCTTTCAACTTTGGGGGAGGCACTTGTTGCGGGTAGCGTTGCCTTTTGTCTCCTTCATACACATAAGAACAACAAAAACATAAAACACCAACACCAACACCAGCACCACCAACAACACTAACAACACCACCAACAACACTAACAACACCACCAACAACACTAACAACACCACCAACACCAACACTAACAACACCACCACCACCACTAACAGCACCACCACCACCACCACTAACAACACCAACACCACCAACACTAACACCACCACCACCAACACCACTAACAACACCAACACCACCACCACTAACAGCACCACCACCAACACCACCACCAACACCAACACTAACAGCACCACTATCACCAACACTAACACTAACAACACAACCACCACCACCAACACCACCACCACCACCACTAACAACACCAACACCACCACCAACACTAACAGCACCACTATCACCAACACTATCACTAACAACACAACCACCACCACCAACACCACTAACAACACCACCAGCACCACCACTAACAACACCAACACCACCACCATGGTGAGGGGCTAGTCTATCAGAGTGAGAACTGAGCAATCTCTGCCATACCCATAGCTTACTCTGACTGTTCCTTTTACTTATATATTTTCTAGATCTCAAGTGACGGCGTCTCTTCCGTAGATTGACCTCCCAATTTACCAGGATTGGAAGCCAAAGCATCACATTTTTCCTTTGCCCCTCAACTTTCTCTTATAATTACTGAGGGGCACAGTACTGGGTGGGGCTTTTGTTTCCCGGGCGTTTCCCCACCCTCCTCAGATCCCCGCCATGGAGTGGCTTCGGTCACCCAGGCTTTATTGTGGTCGGCAGGGAGGGTTCTGTGGGGGCACTCGGTTATGGCCTTGGAATTGCTCGGGGCCTTGGGGCTGTTCGGCCAGGCAGCGTGGGGAACAACAACAACAACACGACCATCACTAACAGCACCACCACCACCACCAACAACACTAACAGCACCACCACCAACACCAACACTAACAACACAACCACCACCACCACTAACACCAACACCACCACCACCAACAATACTAACAGCACCACCAACACCAACACTAACAACACAACCACTACCACCAACAACACTAACAACACCACCACCACCACCACCAACACTAACAGCACCACTATCACCATCACCACCAACACTAACAACACAACCACCACCACCACTAACAACACCAACACCACCACCAACAACACTAACAGCACCACCACCAACACTAACAACACAACCACCACCACCAACACCACTAACAGCACCACCAACACCACCAACAACACCACCACCACCAACAACACTAGCAGCAGCACCAACAACACCATCACTAACAACACAACCACTACCACCAACACTAACAACACCACCACCACCACCACCAACACTAACAGCACCACTATCACCATCACCACCACCACCACCATCACCACCAACAACACTAACAGCACCACCACCAACACCAACGCTACCAACACAACCACCACCACCAACACTAACACAACCACTACCACCAACAACTCTAACAACACCACCACCACCAACAACAACACTAACAGCACCACCAACAACACCAACACTAACAACACAACCACTACCACCAACAACACTAACAACACCACCACCAACAACACCAACACTAACAACACAACCACCACCACCAACAACACTAACAACACCACCACCACCAACAACAACACTAACAGCACCACTATCACCATCACCACCACCAACAACAACACCACAGCTACTACACCTACAGATCACCTACATCAAGAAACCAAAGTCCTCAAAGTCAAAGACCACCTAGACATGAGAGGCACTCAATTAACCACTTGCAAGTTTCAGGCTATAAGTAAGTTGGAACCGTGAACATCGAAATTAAACAGAAATGCAATAATTTTGTACATTTCTGATGGATAAATGGTATGGTGAATTAGGTTTTATGTATTTATAGAAGTACTACGACCGACCGTATTCTAGCTGTACATTTTTTTAAATAGCGTTGTCTACAGCTCCAACTTCCTTCTAGAACGAAACTCGCAAGTCGGCAATTCCTGGCAGCAGCCTCCACAAACCAACACCACCCACTACACTACATGGCAACACACCCACAGACACCAAGAAATATCAAAACAACACCCAGCACATGGTATCACATACAAATACTGTCATCTCTCCCTCCCTGCCCACCCCAAACCAACTTCCAGAACCACATCCATACTTATATATCTCGCCGTTCCATCCAATCACTCATAGACAACACGCAGCTGCAGGCACGACCTCCCGAAATCCATCCTTCTGAATCCTCCCTTCCTCACGAGGACAGAGTCCACCTGGCCAGGCTGAGATGTGGGCACCATCCAGCACTTCTGAGCTATCAGAAGAGACTGGATGACTCCGTTGAAGACACCTGCCCGGGATGTAACACAGCACCCCATACCATTAAACACATCATAGAAGACTGCATTCTACACACTTACTTACGCCAACAACATAATCTACACTCCTTGAGAGCTCTGTGGGAAAGCCCGACCGTGGCCATGGCCTTCCTTAGGGACTCGGGGCTGTTCGGTCAGGCAGCCTAGGGAACGACAACAACAACAACAACTTTCCCTTTAGTCCTATACAGTTGCTACATTTGCTCCAGTTTTGGAAAATGGTTTGTGTATCGATTACTTATTGATCCAGAGAGAGAGAGAGAGAGAGAGATATGCCCCTTTCCCACTGGTGCGACAACTCACGATTTTTGTCACTGACACCAATAAATTGGCACATTCGTGACATGTCTCAACACCTCTCATGAAAAATCGTTTGACTCTCAAGGCCTCTCAAGGCCTCGCAAGGGCCCTCGCGGGTCGTCGCAAATGTTCGGACCGTTCAAAATTTTGGACGAGGACTCACGAGGATTGGTTGCCCTTGCAAGCATCGTCGAGCATTGCCGAGGGATCTGCGAGGGCTTCTGCGATCATCTGCGACATCTGGCGAGACATCGCGGAGGGTTTCGCACAAAAAAAACTTTGCAACGCTGCATGGATGCTCACCGATGCTCTCAGATGATCGGAGAACATCGACGATGCCAAAGAGCACCTTCGGCGAGGTGGGTAAAAACAAATTATTAGGCCTATAGTGAACCTGATGAACCCTTTTTTCTATGCACCTCTCGTGGGGGGTTCACCTGTTTTTTGTTTTCTCTTTCTCTCCTTTTCTCTCTTTCTCTGGTTTGTATCCATTCAGCCCCATTCAGCCAACTGTTTTAAGACGTTTATCCCCATCCAAGTATCGATATCTTCCTGGCAAGCGATAGCGAACCAGCATTATATGGAGAAATCCGGCTTCGCCGGAGACATTTTTCTATCGAAAAATATACAAATTTAGCTTGCTCTCAAAACAAAAATATATATGTTGGCTCGCTACTGCTCACCAGGAAAATATTGAAACCTGGATGGGGTAAACGTCTTAAAACAGTAGGCTGAACGGGGCCGAACGGATCATAGGCAAAGAGAGAGGGAGAGAAAGAAAAAAAAACGAGGAGGGAGAGAAAGAGAAAACAGCGAGGTGGGCTCAATGTTTACGTTACGGCTTAGCCTAATTGAGCCCACCTCGCTGTTTTACTTTTCTCTTTCTCTCCCTCTCTCCTCGTTTTTTTTTTTTTTCTTTTTCTCTCCCTCTCTCTTTGCCAATCTCCGAATTAAGGGAAGATGGGTCGTTTTTCTGGTCCCCTTTCTTCCTCATGGTTAACCCCCTTAGTTTTCATATTTCATGACGTTCGGCCCATTAGTTTGGCGATTTTAAGACATTTCACCCCATTTCGTTGTCAATATTAAGACTTTTCGTGTCATTTAGGCATCGAGTTTTTCCTGGCTAGCGATAGCGAGCCTGTACTTATTGAGGAACCGGCCTTCGGCCAGGATATTTTTCTATCGACAAATGTACAAATTGATCTTGAAGGAGGGTGTTGGGGGATGCTTTATATGCTTGATGGAGGTCTAGAGATGAAACTAGGGATGAAATAGAAAACAAACAAAAAACGAGGAGGGAGAGAAAGAGAAACAAAAAAAGGCGAGGTGGGCTTAAATTTTAAGCCGTAACGCAAACATTGAGCCCACCTCGCTGTTTTTTTTTTCTTTCTCTCCCTCTTTCCTCGTTTTTTTTCTTTTCTATTTCTCTCCCTCTCTCTTTGCCTATAATCCGTTCGGCCCCGTTCAGCCTACTGTTTTAAGACGTTTACCCCCATCCAGGTTTCAATACGCCGAACCATCGCTTGAATCGCCGAAGACGTCGCAGAACATACGGTGAGTTTTCTTTCATCCTCACATGATTTCGCAAGATATTTTTGAAAATGTGACATGCCTCGCAGAGTTCATCGGCGAAACATCGCTCACTTCGCCGATAACGTCGCAGAAGGTCGGCGATTGCGTCGCCGACATCGGCGACATCTTCGCCGCTAGTATAATTTGTCATTTGTTTGAAACGGTCAAAATCGTGAACATCGCACGTATTCTTGCGAATTTGACAAAACTAAGTCATCGGCGACGAAAATCGTGAGTTCTCGCACCAGTGGGAAAGGGGCAATAGAGAGCGAGAGAGCGTGAGTGAGTGAGAGAGAAAAAGAGAAACTTGACTTTTTATTACCTAGAGATTGATAGATAGATAGATAGATAGATAACTAGATAGATAGATAGAAAGAGAGAGAGATTTACATATATTTACATAGATACACTGGCCACACAGATCTTACGATCCCTGCGAGGTGGCCAGGAAATAGAGATAGCAACCCTAAGAGAAAGTGGAAGGAAAGGTTAGCAAAGATGAAGGCTCTCTCCCAACCCTCCGCTCCCTTCGGCAATGTGCCGTACATGAAAATAATTAGAAGAGAATAACCTTGCAGGGCTTGGAAATCGCCTGAAGGAATTTATAGTATAGTTAGAAATGGAATGCACACCATCACTTTTTTTATTATTTATATATACTGTATATATATATATACATATATATATATATATGTACCGGTATATATATATATATATATATATTTTTTTAATGCTCTCTTCAACTGAAAACGTTTTCATTTCCGCCAGGTTCTCTTGTCAGTGATCAGCTTCCACTGCAGACCAACTTTTCTGTGATATGTGTCTAACCTTTTTTTAAATGTGTATATCGAGTCACTGTCAATAACTTCATTAGGGAGTTTATTCCACTCATTAACCCTTATTTAGCGGCGAGCAACATAAGTCGAGTTAAATAAAGCTGGACTATGTGGCGGCGCTCGACATAACTCGAGTGGCAATTTCAGCACGTAATGTGGCTGAGAGAGAGAGACAAGTGGTGGCAGGAGACTAGCGAGCGTATGACTGCTCCAGACCACCGCGGCGAACCTACTGACACAAATCTCAGCTCCCTCCTCCCTCTCTCACTCGCTACATACTCAATTATGTACTGAAAGTACCGAATTACCTGCTTTTTGCACTCGCGTTGCACGGTTATTGCAAGAAAACTATCCATCATACAAGGATAGTTATGGTGTCATTCGAAAGCTCTGTTTATGCCCTTTCAGGGATAGGTACTTGTTTTACGTTCTGGGTCTTATTTAGGCATGAAAATGATCACGTAAACAGCCCTATTTTGGCTAAAAACACCCCGCTGTGCGGTACACATAAATAAACCGCATAGGCCGCTCGTAAGGTGTTAATAATACTGTGGGTGAAGAAATTTTTAGTTATGTCTAGGTTCGCTTTCCTGCCTGTTAGTTTTAATTTGTTTCCTCTTGTGGAACCTTCTTTGGCTATCATAAATAGATTATTAGAATTTACGTTACTAAAGCCTTTTAGTATCTTAAAACATTCTATCAGCTGTCCCCTTTGTGACGCCTACCAGCGTTGGCAGAATCGCCTCCCGGTAGCCACTAGCGCTCGCCAGGGCAGTGAAATGGGCTACAGTTATCAGAGAATGTTATACTTTCTTTCTTGTGAATCATCATGTCACAGGCAGTAGAGAAGTGGTATTTATTTTCGTCTGTGACAATGCATTATATTTTATATCATCAGTTATAAGTTTAATGTATAAGACTGAATGATACAGCTAGAGAGTGTGAGTGAGTAAGTGCAGGAGGCAGAGGGTTGTGCGCGTAGTGTTACGCGTTGTCTCGGTGACGTCATGCCACGGCCGGGCCCCCTGAGTGGCTGGCCGCCTTGCCGCCCTTCTTCCGCAGCAGAAGGTAGTTCCCCCGCACTCCTTGCTGCCTTTGTGCCTTCCTCGCTCAGAGCTTGCTTGACCAGCATAACCTTCACACCTCCCTTGCCATCTGCCCCCGACTAATCCACCTATAGAACACTTTCTCTCTCTCTCAACTTCTTACCTCTTATTCTTCTAATCTATTTAACATCATAACTCCCCTTTGGTTCTGCACGATTTCATATATCGGCCACCGTATTATATGCTGAAGCTCTCAGATATCCCATGTTTAGTTAGACATTTTGAAGGGGTTAACATTTTGTCTGTAGAGGTTCGACACACTCGCGGTGTCTCCCTACCTATTTCTTGGTTGTCTGCTGGGCTATTTAATGCTAGACTGGGGTGAGGCTATTGATGTTGTGATTTCCGATGTGTACCAGGTTTTGTTGAACTTGTACAATCGCAACGGATGCGTGGGAAGCCTAGGTTGTCTTTCTGACTGTGTACCTTGTCAGTTTAGCACTGTGTTGCGATTGAGGGCTTTTGCCTCTGCCACCCAACACTGTGCGAACTCATTTTGCTTTGACTTGAAGAGGGTCGCCAGGAGAGAACCAGATACTAGCGATCTGGATCTCTCAAGAGAGCACCCCGTCATTTAACGTAATTTGGCCGTACAGTCTTAAGGACCTCGCTAGGCTACGAGCCGCTTGCTTAGCCATTGTTTCCTAGCCTACGACATCCCAGCTAGACTTTATTCGCCTAGCAGACACCCGATTAGGATTATAATCTCTTATGTTATGTATGCAGCATTTTTATTCACGTTGAGTGTAAGCCTTGGTTGTTGTTGAGTTGCACAACCCGGAGCAGGCTTTTGCGTTGCCTGAGGAAGTACTTCTTTTGTTGTTGGAGATAATACCATTGCATATTTATCGTTATTCCCGTGCCAGTTAACACTGTATGTCCCTACACTTGTCATATCTTGTTCCTGCTTTATATAACAGTTCAAAATCTGATTCGATCATCTTAAGCAGCATCAGACTTTCTTCAGAAGATTCCTGTTCGATGCTTTAGGACTTTCATTCACTTTCTTTAATATAGGAGTGACAGTTTATTATTGTTTAGAGTAACTTTAATTATACCTTCTTCTTGTTTGCATTAAACCATTCCAGTGATTTAATTAAGCTCTCTATCATTTTCCTTGTATACATTATTAACGTAATTGTATGTTGTTGTGATCAGGCTGTATCAGAGATCATCAGCCTGTAGTAGTAGTGCATTTATACCGAGTTAGAGGATACCCCGCTATCGCAGATTTAACTCTGGAGGGTATAGGTGTTTTTGTGCGCCGGCATTATAAAGTTCGAGGGTTTGATCTAGTGTTACCGTTGTGGCTGTGTGCCTTTCTAGTCCAATGATTAAGAGCCCTTGTTTTATAAGAGTCCCGGTCGTAACAAATGGCAACCTTGCTTAGGATTTTGTGAACTTAGAGAAATATTGCAGGAGTGTTGTGGTCATTTGTTTTTTTGTTTGAAGGAATATAGTGGACACAGATTTTGTTTTGGGCAAGTAGTATAACACTTAAGAGTCTTCAAGCATTTTGGAGTGAATAGTGCTACATAAGAGTTTAGGAACTTCTTTTTTTTTATAAACGTTGATAATTTTCGGTGGACACTATGTCGGACGACGGATCAGTGTACAGTGAGGACACAGTACGGGAAGCAGGCTCTGAGGTGCAGCAGCGGGGTTTGTTAGAAGACATTAGAGTAATAACTAGTGAGGAGGATGCAAAGAAGTTTCTGGAGATGCCTATTACTGTTGACCGGGTGTCGGGGATTGATCGGTATGGTCTCCAGTGTTTGGCCACGGTCATGGGTCATGTGGGCACTAGCAGCATGACGAGAGGTGACCTGGTGGTCTGGGTGCTCGGCGGGGTGCGTGGGGCTTCGGGTGGAGCGGGAGCTGGGGCACCTTCAGCCCAGCCCCCATTCCACTTGACTCCTACCATGGCGCCCCCTCGGGCTCCGGAGCCGGGTACGGTCCCGCAAGCCGATAGTCACTGGCAGCGTGGTTTGCACCTGGGTGGATCACGGGGTGGGTCTCCAATTGTTGCATCTCTTCCTCCTCAAGGTTTAACTGCAGATATGATCTTCCATCTGGAGATGGCTAAACTTAACCAGCAGGCTGAGCAACGAAGGCATGAGGCTGAGCTCGAGCAACGGCAGCGGGAGGCTGAGCTCAGGATTCAGGCTGAGGAGAGAAAGACCAAGTACTGTGCAGACATAGATCTTGAGAAGTCTAGGGTGGAGTCGACAGGGAAGCGTCTCGGTTCTGGGAATCGAGGTCTTGATCAGTCTTTATCGCACCTTCTTAAGTTGGTCCCTGTATTTGATGAGTCGGGTGTCACCGAATTTTTCATGCGTTTTGAGAAGAAGTGCCGGGAGCACCAATGGCCCGAGGTTAAGTGGGCAGCCCTTGTTTCCTCTAGGTTGGTTGGCAAAGGAGTCAAGGCATATGATGCGTTGCCCTTGGAGTCTTGTGTCGATTATGAGGTATTGAAGGAAGCTGTTCTGCGGGCGTACGAGTTACAACCAGAGACGTACAGATTGAAGTTCCGGGGTGTAACGAAGGGTCGTGAGTGCACCTTTCTTGAGCATGCCCGGGATCTGTTCGATGCATTTAGAAACTGGCTGCGTTCTGAGAAGGCATCGACGTTTGAGGAGTTGAAACAGCTGATGCTTCTAGAACAATTTTTCAAGTGTACGGGCGGCGATCTGACGTTGAATCTTAAAGAAAAAAAACCGAAAACTTTACAGGAGGCAGCTGAGATGGCTGACCGTAGGCTATCGCTGATTCGTGGGTGCGGGTCTGCACAACGGAACGATGCAGGTAACAAGGGGCGTAACACTCCACCCCCCCCGAGTCAGTGATGCACCACATAACAATAACAACAAGAGCAATGATATTAAGTCTGACCAGAAACCTAATACCGTCCCATTTAAGAAGGGTCAGGGCCCTTTCCCACCTCAAGGGAAGCCCAAGGGGGAGTTAGAGTGTTTTCATTGTCATGAGAAGGGGCATTTTGCAAGAGCCTGTCCAAGCAAGCTACCTAATGCAATTGTGTCTTTGGCTCGCAACATTGGGGTGTCCCCGAAGTCGTCTGAGTTTGCCCGGGGTATAACGTCAGAGGCTGGGACACAGCCAGTGGAGAAGAATCCGGAAGGCTCGAACCCTGTCCGCGATGTCTTTTGCGACCATCGAGGGCGTGGCTGCGTGAAGTGGGCTGGTAAGAAGCATGGAGTTGAGCTGTTGCGAGACACGGGTGCCTCTCAGACTTTGATGAAGAACTTTACTGGTAGACCAATAAACGCGGCACGGGTGGTTGTGGTGCAAGGTATCAATGCTATCAGGTCATACCCGTTGGTCAGGATGGAACTGGAGGTAGATGGTGTGACAGGAGAGTTGGATGTGAGAATTGTGGAGAACTTACCTGTTGGGGACGTCGACCTCCTTCTCGGCAATGACTTTGCGGTGCCTACTTCTGAGGTTTCACCCTTAGTAGTTGCCGAGAAGCCGGCCGACGTGAGTAGGGAGGAACAGGAGTGGGTAGAGAAGTGTCAAGTACAACCTATGGTGTGCATTGTTACTAGATCTCTTGCATCGAAAGTGTCACAGCCTATTCATCAGTCTCTAGACCAGCGGAGGAACGGTCGGAAGGAGCAAGCTAAAGTTGGGAGTTTTGTGAGTTTTCCTCCAGCGGCTCTCCTTAGCGGCTTAGTACTTGACTCAGAGGTGAGCTCCGGAGTGGCCCCAGAACCTGTCACCCCTAGTGACATGGTTGGGCGTGATGGCACTCCGCGACTTAGTAGTTCCCAGTTGGAGGAGAGTTGTGGTTACGGGGCTATCGAACACTAGGACGGGGAAACATGTCATGTGAACCTGTTGGAGGAGTTTGTGAGGCAACCACTTGAGCAGCCTACTGTCCCTGCGTTGGTCTGCAGCGGGCAAGGTGGAGAAGGAGAGGGGGGCAGTAGGGCACAGGTGGAGGAGAGTAGGGATTGTCATGTCTCGGCGGAGCAGTGGGCGGGGGACACGAATCTGGTGGCTGTGGAAGCGCTAGAGCACCTGCCTGAGCAGCAGTGTGCAGCGCTCCAGCACCAGCTCGGTTCATACCCCACTGGTCGTGCCGGGCACCCGAGCCTCACAACTCAGGCGGTGCAAGATGTTCCGCGGGCAGGTCACCTGAATGTTGATAGACCGTTAGCCTCATTGTTTCGGTGGTTCAAGGTGGGCGACGAGGCTTGGACATGGTTGTCAGGTCAGGGTCGACCCATGGCTGCCAAGGGTGGTGGTCAAAAGGAGGACATTGAGCAGATTGGTGAGGTTGGCTGTGGAGTGGATGTGCCCGGTCGTCGCATAGCCTCCCAATGCTGCTCTAGTCGAATGCAACAGCCCTACCATACACCGACTGTATCTGGCCATGTCGCTAAAAGCGGTGATGCTGCGCAGGCAGATGTAGTCGTAAGGAATGCGGGGGTGCGCATGTACGGTATCGGCGGGGAAGCCTTAGCAATAATGAACTATGGGAGTGACTGCACAGGTGGTACTGATTGTCCCTCTCATGACCTGGCTGTTCTAGGGACGAAGGTGGAGAAGGAGGGAGACTACAGGTTAGAAGCTGCGGTCTCGGCTTGGTTGTGGGAGGGCACTAGGCATGTTGTTCTGCGAGATAAGTTGTTTACTAGGCTGTGGCAGTGCATCCGCATGTTTGTTGCTTCTCCAGGCCTGATGTACGGGGTAGAATCCGACATGGAGGCTGGAGACAGTTCAAGGCTCAGTTTAATTCCCTACCGTATAAATCCTGCTCAACAGCCTGTCGTGAAAACAGAGCTAGACTACATGTGGAAAAAGGGTCTGAGGGATAAGGGATATCGTGAGTGGTCGTTGCCAGTGAGTTTGCAACCGAAGTTGAGTGGCAAGATCCGTGTGTATGGTGATTGCAAGAGTGTGGAAGCATTATCCCTGACAGACACCTATCCATTGCCCAAGGGTCTGAGGGATAAGGGATATCATGAATGGTCGTTGCCAGTGAGTTTGCAACCTGAGTTGAGTTGCAAGATCCGTGTGTATGGTGATTGCAAGAGTGTGGAAGCATTATCCCTGACAGACGCCTATCCATTACCTAGAGTTGACGATACCACAGACCGCATCGGGGCTGCCTCATTTATCACGAAGGTAGAACTAGTGAAAGGATATTGGCAGGTCCCGTTGCCGGAAAGAGCAAAGAGAAGTGCCAGTCTTGTGATGAACTGGGCAGGTTATCAGTGTCAGGTGTTGTTTTGCTGCCGGGACACAAGTTGGATGTGTGGCATGATAAGGGCACTGATAATGTTTTGGCTGATTGTTTGTCATGGGAGGGTTTGTTTGCAGGAGAACCTTCGCCATTCAGTCAGTGTGTGTTGAGAGTGGAGAAAAAATCAGGCTTGCCCCTGTAGAGCAGCCGTCAAAAGCAACATTAAAATTAAATAAAAAAAAATCACATAAAAAACTCTTTCTTTTGATAGTTAATTGTAAGTTGCCAATGTTATAGCTAAAGTCCTAAGTTGAACCTGTCTTTCACTTAGGAGGCTGGGCTCTGTGAAGCTCGCTCTGGGAGCATAGCAGGCTAATATTATACTATTATGTTTGGGAGGGGTTATAAGATTTTATTTATGCTAAAATGTTGTTTTGTTTATGATTGAGCTTTGCATTTCATTTCTGGCGGAGTGGCTGGTTGTGGCGGATTTTTTCGGCATTCTGCCTTGTCAGATATGGTGCTCGCCTAATGTTGAGCGTCCCATATCTTGGGTGGGGTGTGACGCCTACCAGCGTTGGCAGAATCGCCTCCCGGTAGCCAATAGCGCTCGCCAGGGCAGTGAAATGGGCTACAGTTATCAGAGAATGTTATACTTTCTTTCTTGTGAATTGTTATGTCACAGGCAGTATAGAAGTGGTCTTTATTTTCGTCTGTGACAATGCATTATATTTTATATCATCAGTTATAAGTTTAATGTTTAAGACTGAATGATACAGCTAGAGAGTGTGAGTGAGTAAGTGCAGGAGGCAGAGGGTTGTGCGCGTAGTGTTACGCATTGTCTCGGTGATGTCATGCCATGGCCGGGCCCCCTGAGTGGCTGGCCGCCTTGCCGCCCTTCTGCCGCAGCAGAAGGTAGTTCCCCCGCACTCCTTGCTGCCTTTGTGCCTTCCTCGCTCAGAGCTTGCTTGACCAGCATAACCTTCACACCTCCCTTGCCATCTGTCCCCGACTAATCCACCTATAGAACACTTTCTCTCTCTCTCAACATCTTACCTCTTATGCTTCTAATCTATTTAACATCATAATTCCCCTTTGGTTCTGCACGATTTCATATATCGGCCATCGTATTATATGCTGAAGCTCTCAGATATCTCATGTTTAGTTAGACATTTTGGAGGGGTTAACATTTTGTCTGTAGAGGTTCGACACACTCGCGGTGTCTCCCTACCTATTTCTTGGTTGTCTGCTGGGCTATTTAATGCTAGACTGGGGTGAGGCTATTGATGTTGTGATTTCCGATGTGTACCAGGTTTTGTTGAACTTGTACAATCGCAACGGATGCGTGGGAAGCCTAGGTTGTCTTTCTGACGGTGTACCTTGTGAGTTTAGCACTGTGTTGCGAGTGAGGGCTTTTGCCTCTGCCACCCAACACTGTGCTAACTCGTTTTGCTTTGGCTTGAAGAGGGTCGCCAGGAGAGAACCAGATACTAGCGATCTGGATCTCTCAAGAGAGCACCCCGTCATTTAACGTAAGTTGGCCGTACAGTCTTAAGGACCTCGCTAGGCTACGAGCCGCTTGCTCAGCCATTGTTTCCTAGCCTACGACATCCCAGCTAGACTTTATTCGCCTAGCAGACACCCGATTAGGATTATAATCTCTTATGTTATGTATGCAGCATTTTTATTCACGTTGAGTGTAAGCCTTGGTTGTTGTTGAGTTGCACAACCCGAGCAGTCTTTTGCGTTGCCTGAGGAAGTACTTCTTTTGTTGTTGGAGATAATACCATTGCACATTTATCGTTATTCCCGTGCCAGTTAACACTGTATGTCCCTACACTTGTCATATCTTGTTCCTGCTTTATATAACAGTTCAAAATCCAATTCGATCATCTTAAGCAGCATCAGACTTTCTTCAGAAGATTCCTGTTCGATGCTTTAGGACTTTCATTCACTTTCTTTAATATAGGAGTGACAGTTTATCATTGTTTAGAGTAACTTAATTATACCTTCTTCTTGTTTGCATTAAATCATTCCAGTGATTTAATTAAGCTCTCTATCTTTTTCCTTGTATACATTATTAACGTAATTGTATGTTGTTGTGACCAGGCTGTATCAGAGATCATCAGCCTGTAGTAGTAGTTCATTTATACCGAGTTAGAGGATACCCCGCATCGCAGATTTAACTCTGGAGGGTATAGGTGTTTTTGTGCGCCGGCATTATAAGTTCGAGGGTTGGATCTAGTGTTACCGTTGTGGCTGTGTGCCTTTCTAGTCCAATGATTAAGAGCCCTTGTTTTATACGAGTCCCGGTCGTAACACCTTATTCTCCGTTTCTTAAGCGAAAACAGGTCGAGTTCTCTTAATCTCTCATTGTATGGTT
>CM064577.1:23712750-23736627 GCA_032716605.1 Paralithodes platypus | reverse complement strand
TGAGAGAGAGTGAGAAATAAAAATAATACTAATAAGAGAGAGAGAGAGAGTTAATTGATCACCTGGATGGCATATCATCCTAATTACTCCACACTTCCGGTTAATTGTTTTCTCTCTCTCTCTCTCACTCTCTTTCTTTCTTATTTTGCTCTTATGTGCTTGTTTGACTCCTCCCTACTCCTTTCTCTCTTTCTCTCTATCTCGTCATCTCTCTCTCTCTCTCTCTCTCTCTCTCTCTCTCTCTCTCTCTCTCTCTCTCTTTCTTTCTTTTCTTTTTTTTCCTATGTGAATGACGGAGACAAAAGGCATAACTGCCTGCAGCGAGTGCCTCCCCCAGATTTCAAAGAGTGACAGGCCCGAAATCAAGGGTTGTTCGAGCTAAAATGCCTGGACACACGGAGTTTGAAGCAATTTAAGTCATAGGAAGAGGGAAAGACTGATTCTGGGAGAGAGTTCCAGAGCTCAGCAGTTGAATAGAAGAAAGTCCGAGAATAGCGTTTCACTCTTGGGTTGGAGAGTTGCACAGAGTAGGGGTGGGATTGTGTTGCAAGGCGGGTACTATGTACCCTACGTAGAGGAGATGGTATACACTGGGAAAGCTCCGAGGAACACTGATTATTGTAGTAGCGATAGAATAGTGAGAGAGATGCAACATTGAGGCGAAGAGAGAGATTGCAGAGAATTGGTGAGTGGACGGGAGTTAATGATACGAAAGGCTTTCCTTTCTACTTTATCTAGGAGTGCGGTGTGAGAGGATCCTCCCCACACATGTGAACAATACTCAATACAATGACGCACTGTGCCCCTGTACAGAGCAAGTAGCTGCGCAGGGGTAAAGAACCCCTTGAGGCGGTTGAGCACACCCAGCTTCTGGGAGGCTGCCTTAGCAAGACTGGTAATATGGTCTTTCCAAGTGAGAGCGGAAGAAAAAGAGACACCGAGAACATTGAGGGAAGATGAAGGGTTGATTTTTGTATTGTTGAAGAATAAGGGATAGTCCTCTGGAGGTTCCTGACGGGTAGTAAGATGGATAAATTGGGTTTTGGAAGCATTAAATGTAACAAGGTTTTCTCTACCCCAATTGGAAATAGTAGCTAGATCAGAAGATAAGCATTTTATGGCTTCATTACATTTACTTTTGAGGGACTGCTGGTTGGGGCATTCTGGAAAACTAATTGAGTGGTGTAAAGTAGAGTCGTCTGCATATGAATGGATGGGACTAGATGTACAGTTGAGAAGATCATTTATGAAAATTAGAAAGAGAATAGGAGATAGGACAGAACCCTGAGGAACACCGGAGTTGATAGGATGAGGAATTGAGCGATGGCCATCCACAACCGCAGCTATGGAACGGCCGGAAAGGAAATTAGAGACAAAGGCATAGATGGAGGCACAGAAACCGAAGGAGGGCAGTTTGGAAATTAAAGATTTGTACCAGACCTTATCGAAGGCCTTCAATATGTCTAGTGCAACAGAAAAAGTCTCACCGAAGTCCCGAAAGTTGGATGACCAAGAGTTAGTAAGATATGAAAGAAGATCACCAGTAGAGCAACCCTTAAGGAAGCCATACTGGCGATCTGAGAGCAGATTATGAGAAGAGAAATGCTTAAAAAATTTGGAAGCAAGAATAGATTAAAAAACTTTAGAGATACAAGAGATGAGAGCAATTGGACGATAGTTAGAGGGTTGAGAGCGGTCACCCTTCTTTGGGACAGGTTGAATGAGAGCAAACTTCCAGCAAGAAGGAAAGACGTTAGAGGAGAGACAGAGACGAAAGAGTTTGCCTAGGCAGGGGGTCAGCACGGAAGCACAGTTTTTAAGTACAACAGTAGGAACCCCATCTGGACAGTACACCTTCTTAATATTAAGCCCAGAGAGAGTAGAAAGTACATCTTTAGAAGAGATTAGGATACTAGGCATAAATAGAAGAGAGGGGGGTGGAGAGGGAGGAATAGCACCGGAATCATCCAAGGTAGAGTTTGAGTAAAGAGTTCAGCTTTATCAGAGGAAGAAGTGATGGTTGTGCCCTCAGAGTGGAAAAGGGGAGGGAAAGACGAGGAAGACAAGTTGTTGGAGACGTGTTTGGCTAGATGCCAGAAAGCTTGGGAAGAGCTAGAGTTGGATAGTTCAGTGCATTTATTTTTGATGAAAGAGTGTTTGGCAAGTCGAAGAACAGATTTGGCTTGATTCCGGGCAGAAACATAGGAAGAATGAGATTCTTGAGTTTTAAGGCGTCGGTACCGTTTGTATGCTTCCTCCTTGTTGTGGACAGCAGTGGAACAAGCTGAGTAAACCAAGATTTGTTTATGCTCTTATGTGCTTGTTTGACTCCTCCCTACTCCTCTCTCTCTTTCTCTATCTATCTCTCTCGTTATCTCTCGCTCTCTCTCTCTCTCTCTCTCTCTCTCTCTCTCTCTCTCTCTCTCTCTCTCTCTCTCTATCTATCTATCTATCTCTCACACGCACGCACGCACACACACACACACTTTCTCATTTTCACTCTTCTGACGAAATGGACTTTAATAAGCAAATTAGTTAGGAATGTAAGAACAGAGAGAGAGAGAGAGAGAGAGAGAGAGAAAGAAGGAAACAAGCTTGCATAGATTTACACAGATACACTGACACCACAGACCTTACGATCCCAGCCAGGTGGTCAGGACTCAATTCTAGTAGAGATAGCTAATCCGAGAGTAAGGGACAGTGGAAGGAAAGGATAGCAAAGAAGAAGAAGAAGAAGAAGTAGAAAAAGAAAAAGCCAACTGTTTTAAGACGTTTATCCCCATCCAGGTGTCGATTTCTTCCTGGCGAGCGATAGCGAGCCAACATTGCATGGAGCAATTCGGCTTCGCCGGTGACATTTTTCTATCGAAAAATGTACAAATTTAGCTTGCTGTCAAAACAAATATATATATATATATATATGCTAGCTCGCTACCGCTCGCCAGGAAAATATTGACACCTGGATGGGGGTAAACGTCTTAAAACAGTAGGCTGAATGGGGCCGAATGGATACACGCCAAAAAGATAGAAATAGAGAGAGAGAGAGAGTTAACAGGACTGATGAATTGAGTAGTTATGTGGAATAGTGTTAATGGTGGGGTGGAAGGGAGTAATGTGTGTGTGTGTGTGTATGTGTGTGTATACAGTACATGGTAGTGTGATGGTAGATTAAAGAAGCAAATAATAGTATTAGTAGTAGTAGTAGTAGTAGTAGTAGTAGTAATGGTAGTGTGATGGTAGACTAAAGTAGTAGCAGTAGTAGTAGTAGTAGAAAGAATAGAAGTAGTAGTAGCAGTAATAGTAGTAGTAGTAGCAATAGTAGTATGGAAAACCTGCTCTAAGGATTACTTTCCCTATTACACACACACACACACTCTCTCTCTCTATATATATATCTTTCACACTCACTAACTCTCACTCTCTCACTCACGCTCTTTCTCTCTATCTTGTTGTCCTGTTTAATTGTTTACTTAGTTTGTGTATGTCACGTAGTAACACCAAATTATACAGACACAACACAACAATCTTACACATACATCCCACCGGTCTGTCAGGGGGAATATCAAATATGACAAACAATTATACTAATAGGAAATAATCACTGTAGTACAACAATATATGTAGACACACATACCGAAACATATTTGGTTGTTGCTACACAGGTTACGTACGGACGATAAGGTATATTTATAATTATTTAAGTAATACATATAACTTAGTAATTGTTTAAGATGTGCATAGAAAATCTAAAAAAAAAAAAAAAATCACGGATGATATAAATCGACTAGATAACTATTTACTTTGCAAATAGATAATAGGAGATATTATCTCCTCCATCAATGGTTAACCCAGGTTTACATTGATGGTTTTCTGATTTGAGTGATACAGAGAGGGAGTTGCTCGCACTGCCTTTTAGGTTGGGAGGGCTGGGCATCATCAACCCAGTGAGGAGGGCGACAACAGAATACCTGAACTCTGTAAAGATAACAGGATCTCTCACTGACCGTATCGTAGCACAAGATTCTGACGGTGAAGTGGACCAGGCGGACATCTACAACATCAGAAAGACCATTAGTCCATGAGCCAGGCCAGATATCGGTACCACCTGGGGTGACTAAACACGAATGGTACTAAAATGTTTATAGAGTGACTGTAAGTACATTAAGATATGATAGCCTTCTCGCACTGGTAGCTTAGTCTAATTTTTTTGATGCAATAGGGGCGCTACCCAAAAATAAAGATTTTTAGCGTGACGCTCGGCGTTTTCCTCATTTTCTTTAAAATCCATCACACAATCATCGCGAAACTTTGAACACCTATGTAGAATTATATTCTCTACCAGAGTTGTTCCTAGGTATTTTTCAAATTTCCTCATATTTCGGAATATACTCTATATTTTGGGTATTTTCCTCTAAATCTAGAATAAATCCTTAAATATGGGGAACATTGAAAAATATATTCTAACAGCTCTTGTAGCTTATTTGATTCTCTACAAGAATTATTCCGATGTGTATTTCAAGTTTCTCCATATTTAGGGGTTTATTTCATATTTGGGGATTTTTTGTTATATTTTGGGGATAATTTATTATTGGAAGGAGCAAACATATGTAGAGTGGTTTCCATGTAATGTGTTTGTTTGTTCATGGTTTAATGGTGATATTTTTTGCAGGTGTGTGTCGACTGTTTGACGGCAGGATGGAACCATCTGCGAGGAAGAGAGCACGGATCGACTGTATCATCCACTGCTCTGATGATGACAGCGATGCTCTGGTGTCACCACAGGATTTGGACTCCTGGAACACATTGCTCAGGGCTGCAGAAATCAGGCAGCATGATCCAGTCCTGGAAGCAGCCAAGGGCCTTGAAGAAGGAGGAATACCACACATACATTATCACCGTAAATGTCGTAGTCTCTTTACAATGAAGAAGTCACTGGATTCTATCCTTGCCAAGGGTGTCAAGATAGAATCAGCAAGCGTCGACCCCAGGAGGAGGGCATCAAGGGATGCCCCTAGTACTAGCAGGGTGTATGCCAAAGTATGTATCTTCTGCGAGAAGTCAAGCAAGTACATAAAAACAACAAAGACAAGGGAGCCACTCATACAGTGTGTTGAGCTACGAGCAGATGAGAAGATTCGCAGAGCAGCAATAAGGAAACTCAACCAGAGAATCCTTGGTTTAGTTAGCAGAGACCTTGTTGCTGCAGAGGGTCACTACCACAAGTCGTGCTACAAACTCTTCACAAAAGATGATTTCCCAGCGGCCGCCAGGTCGGGTGCAGGTGAAAATCAGGAAGAAAGCGAGGAAGCACGCTACGAAGAGGTTGAGACAGAAGCCCTCGAGGAACTCTGCTTGTATATAAGGACCAAATTATTCCCCAACCCAGAGGTACTGCCTATGACAAACCTCACATCTAGGCTTGAGAGATCCATGATGTCCCGTGGTATTATCCAACTGAAACCAGCGACAAAGAAACATGTTCGCCGAAAGATTGAAACCGAGTTTGGAGAATCACTACGCTTTGTCCCAGATGAGAAAGGAAAGCTTCTAATCTATCCACGCAGCCTCTCAATGGACGACCTTGCCCGGCAAGCACACAAAATGGCAAAAGACCTGCAAGAAGCAAGAGCAGCTAACTCTGAAGATGTCTTAACCAAAGCAGGAATGCAGCTGAGGAATGAGATCAATAAACAAGATGTGAGTCAGCCATGGCCTCCCGATACAGATCAGAATGTCATTCCTGCAGCAGTCACTCAATTCCTGCACACCCTGCTGACAGGAGAGTGTGAGTGTGAAACTCCCTCTGAAAGAGCTCAACGTCTTGCCACTTCCTTTGGCAGTGACTTGGTCTTTGCTGTTACCAGTGGCAAGACAAAACCACCCAAGCACGTACTGCTGACCAATGCTGTAAAGTCTTTGACAGGAAACACAGAACTGATCCGAACTCTGAATCGTCTTGGTCACTGTGTGTCTTACTCAATGTTTGAGGAGATCGATACAGCCCTTTGTATCCAGAAGCTGGAATGCTCAAAGGATGACATTCCACTGCCAGCAAACATCTACCCTGGTGTGTTCACAACCCTGGCCTGGGATAACATTGACCGACTTGAAGAGACCCTAAGTGGAGCAGGTACTTCTCATAGAGTCAATGGCATTGCTGTCCAGTCCAAGGTTGCAGGCTCTGTGCCAGAGAAAGTCCTGCCAGAGATTACCAAGTCCAAGATAAGAAGCATCACTCAGACATCATCAATGCTGCCAATATACAATGTTGGGCGGCGGGCAGGGCCACCTAGGATTGAGACTGCGTATGTCGACACTACCAAGGAAGTCCAGGATTCAAAGACAAAGAACCATATCTGGCTTCTTACTCGAATGTCAGACCATGAGGACCAGTCCATCAGCAGTTGGACTGGGTTCAACATCAAAATGCGCAGAGACATTGCAGTGGTTCAGGACACTGTAAGCTACCTGCCCACTATCAATGCTCCCGCAACAGAAATGTCCACCGTTAATGAAATCTTGGAACAAACGCATGCTATCATGCAGTCCTTACAGCTTAACAAGATTGTGTGCGTGTTTGATCAAGCACTCTATGCCAAAGCTGCCGAAGTTATCTGGAAACAAGAGAAGTTCAAGAACATTATCATCAGGATGGGCGTCTTCCACACAATCTGTAATCTCATCTCCACCACAGGAAAGAGGTTTCAAGATGCAGGTCTTAGAGATCTGTGTGTGGAATCAGGTATCATCGCAGAAGGATCAGTGTCAGGAGTGATGAACGGCAAGAGGTACAACAGAGCAGTGAGACTACACAAGCTCGTGTATGAAGCACTGATGAGGCTTGCATGGAAAGGCTTCCTTTCATGGCTAGAAGAAAACCATTCAAGGGACATACACCATCTAGATGAAACACTGAAGGACATCAACAGCTTTCACAGCAATGTGTCTCAGGGACTCTTTCAAGAGCTGATGGAGAGTGAATCATGCACACATATCATGAAGCTTTTCCAAGTTTATCTTGAGACCCTCAGAGATGAACACAACCTCTCAGCATTCTGGATGTCATACCTGGACATGGTTGAGATCATGCTGGACTTAATTCGAGCCTCCAGAGAAGGCAACTGGATGCTCCACCTAGGAGCAATCCGACAGATGATACCGTGGTGTTTTGCCTATGACAAAGTGAACTATGCCCGGTTCCTAACCTACTACTATGCCTTGATGTCTCGACTGCCCATTGAACACCCAGAGGTCCATGAACACTTCATGCAAGGTGGCTTTTCGGTCCAGATCGGTAGCAAGAATCCCTTTGGACGGATCCCTGTGGACCAGACAATCGAAGAGACGATCAACAAAGACACCCAGACACCAGGGGGCACAAAAGGCTTCAGCCTGAAAGGCGGAGCTGTCGCCAGGTACTACCTGACATCGGAGTATCGCAGCAGGTACTTAAGGCAGCTCAGGACTATGGTAGTAGGCCAAAAGTATACTGACTTCAGCCACCCAGACCTACAGATACCCAGGATTAGAAGAGATGAGGCCGATGTCCAATCTTTAGTTCAACTGATGGAGACCAGCTGGTTGAACCCCTTCAACGCAGAGCAAGAAGATCTTGTCAGTTTGTCAACTGCGACTATGGCACCACCAGAAGTTGTCAAAGACCTTCTAGGGGCCTACAGAATAGGAGAGGATGCATATCAAGCCTTCAAGGAAGAGCGCCTGGAGATCGATACGCCAACTATACAGTTTCATGACACGATGACGAAGACGAAACTGAGAACGTTCACTAACATCAGAATGAAGCCACGCTCACAAGACCATGCCAAGGAGGTTATCTTAAAGGCTGACAGGAACCTATTTGGCCAGATGATCCTTGTTGCCGAGAACAGAAAGCTCAAAATGAGTGATGTCTTGGCTCATCCCCTGGGGCCTTTGCCTTGGGCACTTGCCAGCGGTGATGGGTCTCTCCGCAAGACCAACAAGGCTGCCCTCGCAAAGGAGTTAGAGAGGAATGTTTCTCCTGCAGAAGTGATACCCGAGCCCTCTGCTACCATAATTGATGGGATGAGCCTGGTCCACAAACTGAAGGGAAACGACAAAACTTTTTCACAGCTTGCAGGTACAGCACTGAGTCACGCTGTTCATGAAGGTGCTAAGAGCAGGCGCATTGATGTTGTGTTTGATATCTACAAGGAGACATCCATCAAGGATGCAGAACGAGCCAAAAGAAGTGCAGGCACAGGAATTCATTTCAAGAACATTCAACCTGGGCACAACATCCAGCAGTGGAGAAAGTTACTCGGTAGTTCCTCCAACAAGGCAAGTCTTATCAAGTTCTTGGTAGAAGAATGGAAGGCACCACAGCACAGGGAGAAGCTCAAGGACAAGGAGCTGTATGTCACATGTGAGCAGCGCTGCTTCAAGATCACCAAAGAGCAGTGGGAAGAGGCTCCTGAGCTTAAGTCAACTCAAGAAGAAGCAGACACACGCCTTCTTCTCCATGCACTTCATGCAGCAGAATCTGGGAACAAGTCTGTCATCATCACTGCAGAAGATACAGACGTCATGGTGTTGTGTCTTGGCATGTGCCACAAGATCCCATCCCATCTGTTCCAGAAGTGCAGGACGAAGAACCGGACAAGATTCCTGGATATCACCACACTGAGCCGCACACTGGGAGGCAGCGTGTGTGATTCATTGATTGGTATGCATGCCTTTACAGGCTGTGATACCGTCAGTGCATTCGCTGGCCGAGGGAAGATGACGACACTCAAGCAGGTGAAGATGGACAAGACATACCAGCATGCTTTTCACGAACTTGGACGCTCATGGGAAGTGTCTCCTGAACTCTTTGAGAAGCTACAGGAAATCACCTGCCACATGTACCTACCATCTACCCACACAACTAAGGTAAACAAGCTTCGGTATGAGCTGTTCTGTGCAAGACGTGGAGAGGTAGAGTCAAGTCAACTCCCTCCTTGTGAGGACTGCCTCTTCATGCATGCACTGCGTGCAAACTACCAGGCTGCGATCTGGAGGAGAAGTCTTCAGAGCCAGCCATTTGTTGCGAACCCAACAGACTGCGGTTGGATGACAGATGAGGACGGTAAGCTTGCCGTCAACTGGATGCGAGGCTCACCAGCACCAGATGCTGTTATGCAGCTACTGTCTTGCAAGTGTGTGCGGTCATGCGAACTCCCTAAGTGTACTTGCCTCAGCAATGGTCTAAAATGCACGGACATGTGCAGGTTACAGACATGTCAGAACAAGGCTATTGAAGAAGAGCCGGTGGCACAACAGTCAGATTCCGAGTCTGACGTAGATGATATTTAGGAGTAGTAATTTGCCATAATAGTATGTACAAGCCCATGGCATGCTTAGTGTGTATTTACAGGACTTGTATTAAATGTGACAATTACTATATGCATTTTGTTGACATTTAGGCATTCCTGTCCCCAAATTTGACATTTTAAAAAATTTCGGAATTTTCGGTAGGGTATGTCTATTCAAGAAGTGATAACGACCATTAAGCTACCAATGTGCAAGGGCTATCATATCAAAACATAAACTAGAGACATGTAGCAAGCTAAAAACACCTAAGAGAATTAGTCACCCCGGGTGGTACCGATATCCCAAAATTCGGGTCTTGGCTCATGGACTACATCACGTCAGAGAGGCAAAACTCACAGAAAAATGACCTGGCACAATTGATGGGACAACTTTCCTGGAAACTAACAAGAAAACTACAAATAGCACAAGAAACGGGTGCCGTAAAGTGGGGTAACTTCGTACTGCGGTGATAACTTCGGACATCGGCGATAATAAGTAATTAGACATTGTCATTATATAATGGAAACGCTTTTTATTGTTTTTTTTGTGGGGTCCGTTTAGAGAAATGGCAAAGGAAGAGCATGTAAAAGTCCTAGGAAACTGACATGAGTATATGTACACTAACAAAATATTATATATATGACGAAAATATGTACATTTTTCGCTACCCTGCCAAACTTCTATCGCCCTGAAAACATTTGTTTGTATGAATGATATTGTGACTGATATAATTTTGTAGTAACATTACCAGAGACAACATCCACCAAAGGAAATTTGTTACACTTGTATAACGCTCTAGCTAGAACACTATCATTTAACCGATTGTGTTTAAAAAAAAAAAAATTGCTAACTTCGGACATGGAACAAAACAATCGTTTGTTATTATTTGCCCTATGAAAATCATTCATAATACTTGTCCATCATTAACATGGTGGTAAAAGATCAAATAATCATTCTCTGAGTCCAAAAACCCATACAAATATGATTATATGCTAACTGATTTATGTATTTTGGATAATTCTGGATATATAATATATATAAATTAGGAGAGGCATATATCTTGTCCAAAAATTTTTTTATCTGCCGAAAGAAACACCAACAAATACGATTTATCTATAAAAATGCTTAAATTCATAAAAGTGTATATGCAGTGATATAGTATACATACCTATATATTTTCACTAGGCCTAGTTAATTTTCGAGTTATTGATTAGACAGCATTGGTTATTTGTCCTACTCAATATTTTCTAAGAGTGAGCTCAATGCCTAATGAGAACAGATCTAAACAGAATATATGTTAAACATCGTATATATCCCCCTCCTATACTGATTACACAGGCCTAAAAGTATTGACTGTGCATTTTCCACTTAAACATCGGACAGGAATAAGCAGCAATAAAAAAATATTCATATAAAATAGTAGGAGCCGAAAAATGAATGAAATAAGGCCACGAACGTACGTCCGAAGTTCTCCTCCGTTTGTCCGGAGTTATCCCAGCTTTCTTGGCAATCATTTTCCATAAGAAATCACCTATGTCCGAAGTTATCCATACATGTCCGAAGTTTTCAACTTTTCAAGCAAACTTCGGACATCATTTAGGATAAGGATAGCTCTCTTATTATGGGGGATAATTTTAGGAGGCTTCCTGGATTACGGCGCACTACCACCATACATCACTTGACCTAGTTAAATCTCTATAATGTGTTTACACTCAGGAGCAATTGTTAAAAAAACAATTGCAAATTGGCTGACAACACTACCAATAAAGGCAAAAGGCTTCAATCTCAACAAACAAGAATTTAATGATGCTATTGCACTGAGGTATGATTGGCCGATTGAAGGACTGCCCGATCGATGCATTTGTGGAACCAACAACGATGCAGACCACTCCATGATATGTAAGAAAGGAGGATTCATCAGCATCAGGCACGATGAAGTTAGAGATGTAACGGCGAACATGCTCAGGGAGGTGTGTAGAGATGTGGTGTGCGAACCATCACTCATTCCCTTGGATGGAGAGATCTTGCAGCACAGGACGGCCAACACATCCAATGAAGCACGAGTGGACGTTAGTGCAAGAGGTTTTTAGACAAGTCCGCAGCGAGCGTTCGTTGACATAAGAGTATTTGACACAATGGCCCATAGCTACAGAGAGCTGTCTCTGGATGCTGCACACAAGAGGAACGAACAAGAGAAGGTCAGGGCATAAGGGGAAAGGATCTTAAATATCGAACAAGGCAGCTTTACCCCACTAGTCTTCACCACATCTGGAGGGATGGGTCCCAGGGCCCAGTGCTTCTATTCAAGGCTTGCAGAAATCATCGCAGAGAAGAAGCAACAGCCCAGGAGCCACGTTGTAGCCTGGATGAGGCGCCACCTATCTTTCTCGTTGCTCACATTAGCACTACTATGCCTGCGGGGAACAAGACGGTCTGCACCACAACCAGTGACGGTGGCAGAAGTGGACTACGAGGCAGCAGTGGCAGAGGGTCACATAGGGAGGCGACTGGATTGAAGTTGCATGGTGTAGAATAGTAATATCTGACGCTTGTAAAATATAATGTATGTACAATATTAAATAAAAATCAAAGTAGTAGTAGTAATCCACGATGATGAGTCTGAGTGCTTACCCCGGAATAGGAAGTAGTAATATTAATAGTAGTAGTAGTAGTAGTAGTAGTAGTAGTAGTAGTAGTAGTAAGTAGTAGTAGTAGCAGGACAGTGAGAGATGTTAAAGGGAAGGAAGCCATTAACAATAATATATGTGTCTCTTTACTACGCTATCTGGCTAATGGGGTTAAGATAAATATATATATATATATATATATATATATATATATATATATATATATATATATATAATTATATATACCGGTATTATAATTATATATCTATATATATATATATATACTGTATATACAGTATATATATATATATATATATATATATATATATATATATATATATATATATATATATAGAGAGAGAGAGAGAGAGAGTGTAAATGTATTTGTGGGTATATACTGTATATGATCGTGTGTGTGTGTGTGTGTGTGTGTGTGTGTAAGCCATTAACAATAATATATATGTTATTACTACGCTATCTGGCTAATGGGGTTAAGAGGGGTGACCTGCTTTTTTTCTCTCTCTGAGTTGCATCCATTCCGCCCCATTCAGCCTACTGTTTAAAGACGTTTATCCCCATCCAGGTGTCGATTTATTCCTGGCGAGCAATAGCGAGCCACCATATTTTGAATAATGTGTTAGACAGCTGGCTATAATTGTACATTTTTCGATAGTTTCTTAATAAAATTTTGGCAATTTGCAATTGGTTATCATAAGGCAATCAAGAAAATGTTAGGACTGAAATACTGGGAAAGTATCCATAAAGCCGGTATCACACGAGAGCTTTTATAGTCAACATTCGATGATCTACATTTTCTAGCAACATTTCTGGAATAAATTGCACTGGTATCGGAAACTAGACTGTTGATAGATGAATTTAAGTGACCGAAATATTCTAAATGTCGACCTCATAAGCTGCCAGACCAGTGTTGAGGATAAATGTTGAGTGAAAAAGCGCTCGTGTGATACCGCCTTCATGCTTGTCAACTTGCTGGCCTAACGACTTTTAACCATTTGATGAACTGGAATAAAAAAAGATTTGCAAATATATTGATTGTTCATCCTTGTACATTTCTTGAAAACAGTTTAGTGGATGTAGGTAATAGCTTGTATTTAACTAATGAAGTAAATAATATTTTAGATGCAGCATACAGTATGAATTGTTTAAAAGACAATGACATTATAGCAGTGAAGGCAAGAATTATGTACGGTCGCGCTAATAAGTCATGGCCCAGCTGTCATTACGTTTGGCTTGCTCTGTGATGTATTAATGTCTGTCAGATGTTGAATAGGGTGGGTAAGTGTAGGAACATGTTTGTATATTTCACTCGATATGACGAAATGTAGCTTAGATATTGTTGATACCAATTATTGATCAAAACATACTTGGTGCCGAGCCATCACTTATTAGCGCGACTGTACGTTCAAAATCATGAACCAACAATGCGTTAATGTTTACCTTTAATGTTAATTGTATCTGTAAATATGTAAAAAGTTACTATGTATAGCTTTTTATGAAATAAAGAATTGACTGACTCACTGACTATCTATCTATCTATCTATATCAATCAATCAATCAATCAATCAATCAATCAATCAATCCATCCATCCATCCATCCATCCATCCATCTATCTCTCTATCTATCTATCTATCTATCTATCTATCTATCTTTCTTTCTATATATCTATCTATTTATCTATCTATCTATCATTCTATCTATCTATCATTCTATGTATCTATCTATCCATCTATCTATCTATCTATATATCTATTTACCTATCTATCTATCTATCTATCAAGTCAAGAATTATGTTTGTACAAAACCATGAACCTAGGATGCGGTAATGTATAAGGTTACTGTTATCTCTATTGTATATATGTAAACATTTAATTGTGTAGCCTTTTATGAAATAAAGATTTGAGTCTGAGTCTGTCGATGGATGGATCTATTTATCTGTCGGTAGATCAATCTATCTATCGATAGGTCTATGTATCTGTTTGTCGATGGATCTATCTATCTGTTGTTCTTATTTTAAGAACACGTTATTGATACAATGTGTGTGAATGTATATACTGTATGTGTGTATGTATTATTAATATTTTTTAACAAATATGTAAAAAGCATACCTTGTATCTTTTTATGAAATAAAAATATGACTGACTGACTGACTGACTGACTATCTATATATCTATCAGTCTATCTATATATCTAACAGTCTACCTATCTATCTCCCTTCTCTATCACTCCCCTTGCTTTATCCCTGTATTTTTCTCCCCTCTCCACTTAATGATCAAGTGGCTTATTCCTCTCTCTCTCTCTCTCTCTCTCTCTCTCTCTCTCTCTCTCTCTCTCTCTAGATGTGACATAACATTTCTTCACATACAAGAGTGGAATAGTTTACCAAGGGAGGTGGTCGACAGTAATCCAATTGACTACTTGCGAGTTTTGGTCTATAAGGAAGTTGGAGCTGTAGACATCGATATTAAGCAGAAATACAATAATAATGCAGGTTTCTGATGGATAGAATATATATTTAATTTGATTTATGTATTTATAAATATACTACAACAGTATTTTAGCTAGTAATTCTGTTAAATATCGATGTCTACAGCTCCAACTTCCTTATAGCCTGAAACTCGCAGGTAGCCAATTGATATGTTTAACCCCTTCAGCACGATGACGTAATTTCCATCATATTCTGGTTACCATTAGACGACCTTATTGAGTTTATAATATACTTATAGGCCTCAAAGAGGTAAATACGATTTCAATGAACCCTCTGAATAAAATAGGTCCTTTTCACACTGCATAAAATCCTCAAATTTAACCCTTTGACGCACGGAGGGGTTGTCGATTGGCCTTCAAAAATAGAGTTCTCTTAATCTTATAATTACTTCTCCAATATATGTTCTCTGCCCACAGCTAACTCAAAGAGAACTACAGAGGTTGAAGTAACTAAACTAAAGGTTTATAAACACCCCTGATGGTCACAAAGGCTTTACTAAAGTATCCCAGAATAGTCTTAACACAGCTAACTCAAAGACAACTGCAGAGGTTGAAGTAAATAAACTAATGGTTTATAAACACCTTTGATGGTCACAAAGGTTTTATTAAAGTATCCCAGAATAGGCTCAACACAGCTCACTCAAAGACACCTGCAGAGGTTGAAGTAACTGAACTAAAGGTTTATAAACACCACTGATGGTCACAAAGGCTTTAAAGTAGCCCAGAATAGGCTCAAATCGCGACCTGTGCGTGAGAGGGTTAAAAGGGTTAAACATTGTCATCGTGCAGAAGGGGTTAAGAAGAGACTGGACGATCATCTGATGGAGATTGGATTAATATAAATTAATCAGCAGGTAAGTGTAAATTCCCTTTCAAACTCATTTATTTCTATACTCTATAAACACTTTCCTTGTGGGCATTTTCTGACCCATAAGGTTACACTTCATCCTATTTTTCGGCACGGCTTTTTAGCCGGAGGGAGTGGAGAGAGCCTCTTCTAATTTGCTGTCCTATTCTTCCACTATAAACTGTCCTTGTCAAGAAGTTTTTGAGGCCAGTCCATCTTGTAGGAACCGCAGGGTCTGTGAGGTCTGCGTATCTGTGTAACTCTCTCTGTTTCTTCCCACACTACTAGGGTCCTTTAAGACATACCTCTCTCCATTCCATCGCCTTATCAAACGTTCTACTTAATATAATAATTGAGGGTTATACAGGCTCGGCTGTATACTTGAAGCTCTCACACACACATACACACACACACACACACACACACACACACACACACACAGTCACAAACACACACACACATACACAGTCAGTAAATCATCTGATAAGCAACAAGCAAACCTTTTCAAAATGTACAGCTATTATTTCCCTCAAAAGCTATCTGTAAATCCATTTCATACAATATAGTAATGTACGGTCGCGCTAATAAGTGATGTCTCAGCTGTCATTACGTTTAGCTTGTTCTGTGCTGTATTAATGTTTGTCAGATGTTGAATAGGGTGGTTAAATGTAGGAACATGTTTGTATATTTCCCTCGAAATGAATAAATTAAGTTTAGATATTGCTGAAATCAATTATGGATCAAAATATACTTGGTGCCGAGACATCACTTAT
The DNA here is from genome assembly GCA_032716605.1 of Paralithodes platypus. Classification (NCBI taxonomy): domain Eukaryota; kingdom Metazoa; phylum Arthropoda; class Malacostraca; order Decapoda; family Lithodidae; genus Paralithodes; species Paralithodes platypus. The sequence goes on along the minus strand of CM064577.1, from coordinate 23,720,544 downwards.
TAGCGCGATTGTACATATATATATGTGTATATAAAGATATATATATATATATATATATATATATATATATATATATATATATATATATAATATATATCTATATATATATAATATATATATATATATATATATATATATATATATATATATATATATTATATATATATATATAATATATATATATATATATATATATATATATATATATATATATATATATATATATATATATAGCCGACAGGGCTAGGATTCGAACCGTAAAGGCAGGAGGTCCAGTCACCTACACCATCACGAGAGTTAAAAAGAAGGAATTTGATACTTCTACCAGTATTCCTTCCCAACTCGACTCTGCTGGGGGCACAGACAGTCTTTTAATCTAAATCCGGCTGCCCTAAGCATGACAAGTTGTTTATTGGCTGACAAATATAGCTGACAAATATAGCTGGACCTCCTGCCTGTGTATATATATACTGTATATATATATAATAAGTTACAGTTAAGCTGTAAATTGTACCTCTGTACATTTTCAGCCTATGACTGTTGTTACCAATAAACCGTTTATTAATATTATAATTATCATTACACACACACACACACACACACATACACATTCACTCACTCAGATTATCTCTCTCTCTCTCTCTCTCACTCTCTCTCCGCACCGTCTTATCAAACTCTCCACTTAATGTAATAACATTTGTAGTGCCCTAGACTCCATATACAGTATATATTAACTTAATCAACTCCTTATAAAGACTCTTCAACTCTCTTCAACTCTCAATTGGGCCATTTTAAAGGTTTGGAGTTCTATTCAAACCCTGAGTCTTTTTTTTTTTTTTTTTTTTTTTTTTAAAGTGCGGTACTTTGTGGGATTGGTTTGGAGGATTATCTGTGTGTGGGAATGTGTGTGTGTGGGAGGGGGGGGGGGTGAAGGAGGAGTTGTGTGTGCGTGTGGGGAGGGGGGGGGTAGGGATTGTGTGTGTGTGAGTGTGGGGGGAGAGGGTGAAGGAGGAGTGGTGTGTGTGTGGGGTTGGGGGGTAGAGGATATGTGGGGGGAAGGGGAGAGGGGGGTTGTGTAGCGACAGTATATTATGTGAGGCATGGAGAGTCGTGTGGTGGGGGTGATAGTGGTATGTGGTGGGGGTGATTGTGTGTGTGTGTGTGTGGGGGGATAGAGAATAATGTGTGTATGAGGGAGAGGGGGGGGGGGGGTTGTATATGTTTAGGTGTGTGTGTGTGTGTTTCTGAGAATAACTACATATGTTGCCAGTTTAATGTGTTGTGACTTATGTTGTATTTTATGTTGTGGACGTGTCCGTGTGTTCATTTTACCTATATATATATATATATATATATATATATATATATATATAACTGTTTGTTTCTTGTGTTGTGGTATAGATAGATAGATAGATAGATAGATAGATAGATAGAGATAGATAGAGATAGATAGATAGATAGATAGAGATAGATAGATAGAGATAGAGATAGATAGATAGATAGATAGAGATAGAGAGAGAGAGAGAGAGAAAGAGAGAGAGAGAGAGAGAAAGCCCTTACCTCCACCGACCATGGTGGAGGTATGGGCTCTACCGATCACCTCCTAAATGGAACCACTTCTTCCTTGGCACATATTCTATCTACCCGCCAAATTTCGTGAAAATCGGTTCATCTAGATACCTGACATGAATGGTCAGTAAATTGGCAGATGAAGTTTAACATTGACAAATGGAAGGTATTAAAGATAGGGAAGATGCAAACAAATGTTAAATATAAACTAGCTAATTTAGAATTAGAAAATTCAGACTGCGAGAAAGATCTAGGTGTGTTTGTTAGCAATGATTTGAAGCCTAGAAAACAGTGTATAAGCGTTCGTAATAAGGCAAACAGGATTCTCGGGTTCATCTCTAGGAGTGTGAGTAACAGAACTGCTGATGTTATCTTAAAACTTTACTTGTCATTAGTGAGACCCCATATGGATTATGCTGTCCAATTTTGGTGTCCTTACTACAGAATGGACATAGATTCATTGGAGAGAATTCAGCGTAGAATGACAAAAATGATCCATAATATTAGAAATTTTCCGTATGAAGAAAGGTTGAAGAAATTAGGTTTACATTCGTTAGAGAGATGCAGAGTTAGAGGGGATATGATAGAGGTGTTCAAGTGGGTTAGTGGGATTAACAAAGGGGACATGACAAATGTACTAAAGCTCAGTGATAGCGAAAGAACTCGTACCAATGGTTTCAAATTAGATAAATTTCGTTTCAGAAAAGATATAGGCAAATATTGGTTTGGTAACAGAGTTGTAGATGGGTGGAATAGGCTACCAAGTGATATAGTGGGATCAAGAACGATAGGGAGCTTTAAGAAAAAATTGGATAAGCATATGGACGAGAAGGGTTGGGTGTGAAGGGGGATCAGCCGGGTTGGGCCAATCAGCGCTCTGCAGACCCCCGTAATCCTGCGTTAATCTCTAACCGGTTTGGTAAGATGATCCTCAGGGTATTAGAGTGTTGAGCCTATAATTGGGCTTTGTAATTGGGGTTGTGTGGGACAGGGATCTGCCTTGCTTAGGCCAATCGGCTTTCTGCAGACTCCCATTTTCTTATGTTCTTATGTTCTTATAACTCTGTGAGATATCTTGTTTGGTGTTGGTGGTGTAATGGTTTAGGCGCTTATGTTCTGGGTGTGGTGTCCCGAGTTGGAATCCCGGGAGGACCTTATGCTTTCATTGATTTATTCAAGTGCATTGGGGTTTGTAATGGAGACTTAATGTTAAGAACAGGGTGTTACTTATTACAGAGAAACAAACACAGACACACAGACACACGTACCTCGGCAAAAACATAACCTCCTACAACTTCATTGTCCGTCGTAAATACATAACTGAAATGCTGGGTGCGAAGGGAATTTAACGGGAAGGGATGTACGCAGCCACATACCTTACCCCCTGCGCATGCGCGAAAATGTAAGCCTCCCTTGGCCCCGCCCCCCGTTTCCCGCATTTAAATATAGCCTTCAAACCGTTACAGCCAGGTGGCTCTGTATGTCAGTCAGTAGAGCTCTCGCCCGACACCCAGAAAACCAGTGTTCGATCCCACTCAGATTCACTGTATTTTTATATTTTTATTTTGTTATTTGTGTTATGTTATATCATATTATATTATATTAGGGTTAGGTTAAGTTAGGTTAATCTAATCTAATATAATATTTGTACATTTTGGGCAGTGGGCGGTGCCGCGCATGCGCAGAGGGTAAGGTATGTGGCGGCGTACAGACCCTCCCGAATTTAACCCGTACAGTACCGGCGTGTTAGTGTTATTCTGGGTACTATTAATCAATTGTATGACGTTTAGGAAATATCTCTAGCAATGATTTGGCTTCGAACTATCTCAATCAACCTTTTTAACTACCCCAGATCCTTGCTAAGCTGCAAAAAATGTCTAAATATAGCTAGAATACAATATAACACACGTCGCTGGTACTCAAAGGGTTAACTCTCCCGAAAATCCCCAGGCCTGACCGGTGGCCTGGCGGGGACTCAAACCCTGGTCAGTAGGCATGCCAAACTCGCGCGCTACCACTGTACTACCATGGACGTACAATATGATAGCAACGTTAGTTCTCCTTGAAAGAACCAGGTGATACTCTCGTGGTGATTCACGTGGTGGGTTTATTAGACTTCGCCACCAACGACTATTTTACGCTATCCCAGACGTCAACTCGGGTAGTACAGTGGTTCCGAAATTTTTGCAGGTACAGGGTAGTACAATTATTATTACACTCACACACATTCACTCCCTCACTCACTCAGATCTCTCTCTCTCTCTCTCATCCCATTTGCTCCTTTCCACTTCACCTATCGGCTATCTCATCTCATCCAACCACCATCCTCCACACTATTTATACCTCTCTCTCTCTCACTCACTCTCTCTTTCTCTCTCTCATATCCCATTTGCTCCTTTCCACTTCACATGACAGCCATCTCTCTCTCTCTGTCACACACAAACACACTCACACACACTCTCACACACACTCTCACAGAATCCCTCTTTCTCACTTACATCTACACATAATTTACCGTACACACACACACACTAATATATGGAAATTAATCGTGGTCATGTGCTGAATCTTTAACTATCTCGATGGTGTAATGGTTAGAGTGTTTAACACTTACGCTGCGGGCATATTTACGTTATATTAGGGCTCATTCAGGCACTCCTAAATCATTGTGCAAGTGTCTGAATAAAATTAAATGTATTCAGCCAAAAACTACAAGAAAATAGCTTCAAAATGACACCAGAATGAGCTTCATAGTGCGCGGGGTTTATCCGCAGCGCTACCATAGACATCGGCAAATATTCACTAATACTGAGCGAATGTCGCTAATGTCGCGCTACATTTGCCTTTGGCAGCGCTGTATATGTCTAGCGGGACATGGCTGATATCCCTCAGTGCAGCGGCTGCCTGGCTGGAGAGCGGACGGGGGCCTGCCGCGCTCCCGCTCACTCGCACTCGTCTCCACAGGCTTTAACCCTTTATTAGCGGCGAGCAACTTATGTCGTGTGAAAGAAATTTGGACTAAGTGGCGGTTCACAACTTATGTCGTGTGCCATTTTCAGCACGTAATGTTGCTGAGAGAGAGAGATAAGTGGGGGCAGGAGAGTAGCAAGCGTATGACTGCTCCAGACCACCGCGGTGGACCTACTGACATGAATCCCACCCTCCCCCACCCTCACGCACTCGCTACACAGGGAATTATGTAGGGAAACTACCTAATTACATGGTTTTTGCACTCGTGTTGCGCGATCATTGCAAGAAAACTAGCAGTCGTACAAGGATGGTTGGGGTGTCATTGGAAAGCTCTGTTTATGCCCTTTCAGGGATAGATACTTGTTTTACGCTCTGGGTCTTATTTAGGCATGAAAATGATCACGTAAACAACCCTATTTAGGGTAAAAACACCCCGCTGGGCGGTACATATAAATTACCGCCTAGGCTGCTCGTTAGGTGTTAAGAGCCTGTAAATTGCTATTAATTGCCATGGCATTTCAGAACGGTCCCGGCAGCCAGTGGGTTAAGTTCTGTATGTAGTATCCCAGGTTCGAATCTCGGGAGGATCACATGCTGTCATTAATTTCATTTGAAGGTGTATGGTGATGAGTGAAATTAAATAAGTATATTGAGCCAGAACAACAACGGGCCAAAATAGCTACCTTACAGAGTCCGCCCCACAAAGCACACCCTCTTTGAACCAAAATGCACCTACCTCATCCTTCATGACATTGACTCCGCTCCCTCAGCTTAAAACAACGGCCCAGGAACCCAAAACACTCCCCCGAGGTCCCTAGGGAATTAGGAGGGTGGACCACCTGACTCACTCCCTTTTAACCCCTTCAGCACGATGACATAATTATATTTTATTCTGTTTACCATTAGATGATATCATTTACTTATAATCTACCTCTAGGACTAAAATGGGTAAATACGAACTCAATAGGCCCTCTGAATAACATAGGTCCCTCTTAAACTTCATAAAATTGTCTAATTGTAGCCAGAATCAGAGGTAAAAAGGCGTCATCGTACTGAAAGATTAAATCGCCGCTTCCACCGACCCCAGAATGAAACAGCTCCAGCACCACTCACCTGCGAAGAGGAAGAGAGACCTTCTTGCCCTCTTTCATTCCACCCTCCATCTTTCGACTCTCTCTTGCTTCTTGGCTAGCATTCTCCCATTCTTATCTTTCACACCCTTACGTTTCCCTTGCTACCTTTCCTAACTTTTTTGACTTCTTTCCAGAACAGTTTCTTACTCTCCCTCCAGTTTACACTCAGATTCCTTCCAAATTCCTCATCTACTCTTCTCTTACTTTCCTTCACTACTCTCTTCACCACACTCATTCTCTCCACATACCTCGCTCGTTTCTGTCTCTCGAAATCTTCATTCCCTCTACTACCCAACCACTTTCTATATGCTTTCTTCTTTTCTTCCACAGCTATTTTTACCTCTTCTGTCCACCATGCTGTACTTTTCACTCCCCTCCCTCTTCTCCTCACTCCACACACCTCCTCACATGCTGCACATATCTTTTCCTTAAACACCTTGCTCATCTCCTCCACTTCCTCCATAACTTCCAGGTCGAACCCACCTAGTCGTCTTTCTACTGCTCTCCTGTACTCTTCCCTGATTTCCTCCTCCTGTAACCTCTCCACCCTCCTCACCATTCCACCTTCCTCTCGCCTTCCTCCAGCTCTCCTCACCCACTTCGTTTGTATCCTAACCTTAGCTACTACTACATAATGATCAGACAGACCCCCTCCAATACCCCTATGTACCCTAGTATCCATCACAGATTTCTTCATTCGTTCATCCACACATACATAATCAATCAATGACTTTCGTTCCACCACTGTCTTATCCTTCCTCGTCCACACCTGTTTCCACGTGTACCTGTGGATCATTCTGTGTCGGAAGAAGGTGTTGGCTATCCACAGCCTCCTCCCCACACATACGTCCACAAGTGCACTACCATTCCCATTCACCTCTGATGGTACCCCCCACCCTCCCACCACTCCCTCAACTTTCCTATCACCCACCTTACCATTCATATCCCCAATCAGAAATATTCTTTCGTTCTTGTCAAACTTCTCCAGGCACGCCTCCACATTCATCCAGAACTCCTCTTTCTTTCTTTCAAGTTTATCCTCTGTCCGGGCATACACACACACAATTACCCATGTTTGTATTCCTACTTTCATTCTCACCCACACAATCCTTGAAACCACAAACCCTCTCTTACACATTCCTTCCATTTGTTACTTACAAACAAACACGCACTTTCTCTCGCTGTTCCTTCACTCACTCCAGAACACACACCCATTCCACATTCCCACTCTCTCACATCTGAACCTTTCCATTTGGTCTCTGTCATTCCATATACATATAGCCTGGCATTCACTAGCACTTCCAGAACCTCTCTCTCTTTTGTGCCATCATTCATGCCACTAACATTCCATGTAGCCATTCTCAGAATGTCCGAAGGAATGTCCTTAGTCGGTCGTGGTTCGTCAACATAGGGTCCGTCCGCATCCGAGGCTGTTAGTTTGTTTTTCTTTGCTTAGGTATTTTTCCCGGGTGGCGGTCGCAAGCCCACCGACCCAACCTCTTTAGTCGCCTCTTACGACACGCAGAAGGCACGTGGGGCATATTCTATTCCCTTATCCCCAGGGGTATATATATATATATATATATATATATATATATATATATATATATATATATATATATATATATATATACTAGTATATATATATATATACATATATATATATATACATATATATATACTGTATATACAGTATATTGAAATGTCGGGTGAACGAATGGAATTTAACCCCCTGAAAATCTCCAGCCGGCACGGGGATTCGAACCGTGGTTAGTGACCTCAGTAGGTCCAGTCACCCCAGGTCCGCACGCTAACCCACTCTGCCATCTCGGTTGATAGTCTCGTGGATATCATCACGTGATGGGTTTCTTGGACTCGCCATCATGACTATTTTACACTAACCCAAACATCAACTCGGGTAGCAGAGTATTTTGGGTGGCGGGATTTTTGCGAGGGCATTACATATACAGCGTGTTTCCGAACTTTACCGACAAACTGTGTGGGTTAATTGATGGGGAGATCCGAAATATAAATGCCTAAGTAAAAATAATAACGTAAACGTATTATAAGAGAGGTACAGGACCTGCTAGCAGGAAATGCTGACAACACTGGTGTAAAATGA
>CM064577.1:23525250-23707750 GCA_032716605.1 Paralithodes platypus | reverse complement strand
TTGAATATCGGTGTTATGTTGGCTAGCTTCCACTGATCAGGCATAGTTCCAGACTGCAAGGATTTATTGAATAGCAATGTCAGTGGTTTGGAGAGCTCATCCTTTGCTTCCTTTAGAACTCTAGGCGAGATTGTATCAGGTCCAGGCGTTTTATTTACCTTGAGTTTATCTAAACAATTCAATACTTCTCTCTCTGTAATGGTGATATTGCTTAGAAAATCTGAATTATCAATCTGAATCGGCGATGGTGTAGGGATATCACTGAAATCTTCTGTTGTAAAAACTAATGCAAAGAAGGTATGGAGGGCATTACTCATTTGTACTTCGTCTTTGGTGTATTCTCCATTTTCATCGACTCACGGTCCAACAGTTGAAGTAACTACTTTTTTTCTTTCTGATATAACTATAGAATTCCTTCGGGTTTGTTTTACTTTGATTCGCCATATGTAACTCCAGGGTCTTTTTACTTTGCTTAGTTAACTTTTTGGTTTTGCGTCGTAGCTCTACAAATTTCACCCGTTCTTCGTCATTTTGTGAGGATTTTAATCTATCATTAGCAAACTTTTTAGCAAGCAGACAGTTTGAAATATCTTTATTCCACCATTTGGGCTTATTATTATGGCTTGTACGCCGTATTTTCGATGGTATGCAGTCTTGCACTGCTTTTAGGTAAGTGGTTTTGAATAATTCCCAAGATGTATTTATGTCGTTATTGTTAATTAAAAAGCTCCAGTCAGTTTCTTTAAACATAGCTCTAAGTTTAGGAAATTTTGCTTTCTTGAAATAAGGAACTTTTTTGATGCTACTATTTGGTTCATTACTAGTAAACTTTAAAGTGAAAGTTATTGTACGTTGGTCGCTGTTACTGAATTCATCACCAACATTCCAAATTCACTATTAATTCTTCTTTTGTTGCAAGTACAAGGTCAAGAACGTTATTACCACGGGTCGGCGATCGAACAAATTGATAGAGTGAACTATCTTGCAAGTTCGCATACAAGTCATGTCCGGAGTGTGAAGTAAGAGTATCGCCCCACTTGGTCACAGGTAAATTAAAGTCGCCAAAAATTACGGTATCTTGTGAGTTACTTAAATCTGCAATTTGTTCGTAAATTTCTCGGTCAGTTTACACTGATTGAGCTGAATGTCTGTATATTAATGCAAGTATTATTTTTGTACCTTTATTATTCTTTATTAGCACAAAAGATGTGTCGACGTTCACAATTTGAGGTTTTGACAAGAGGGTCGGGTTAAGACTTTCTTTGATGTAGAGTAAAACGCCACCACCATTTCTATTTATTCGGCTTTTCTCAAACATTACATAACCGGGAAGTGAATACTCTGCTAAAAAGTCTCTATCTTCTGTATTGAGCCAAGATTCTGTTATGCCAATCACATCGTAATTTTCTGTAAACACTAGTTCCTCTAAATCTGAAAATGTATTGCGTATGCTACGAGCGTTTGCATAGAAAACCTTTAAAGTTGCGGTTTTAGAACTCGCAGAACGCTCTTTAATCAAATTTTTGGTTCTGGTCGGATCAACATTTTCATTCATGGCTGTCCTCGGTCCTCGGTCGTTATCCCTGGCAGTTTTGAATTTGGGTCGTGTTGGTGGAGCTTTATCCAAATTCGCGGTTCTTGACGGATTAGTATTTAATTCCTTCGCAGGTTGCCGTCCTCGCTGTCTTCGGTCCTCCTTCCTGGTTGTCCTGTGCTGAGTCGATTTCTTCTCCGAAAATCCTTCACCGCATCGTTGAGAAGACGCCCAAAACGAGAGAGAGTGAGAGAGAGATAGATAGATAGATAGATAGATGGATGGCATAAATAGATAGATAGATAGATATAGATACTCAGGCATTTACCCCATAGCTGGCGGTGGCCGACTCGAGACAGAGCCCGAACAGAAAACAAAACTCACACACATCAGGTCGCTCAGGAGAAGACCCAGAGACCAAGGATCACTAAGGGGGTAGTGCTTGTTTTTTGGTCTATGTATTATATATATATATATTTATTTATTTTTTGAGTTTCCTCGCTAGACCTCCATCAAACTTTAAAAAAACACCACCTAGACCTCTTTTCAATATCAATTTGTACATTTTTCGGTAGAAACAATTTCCGGCCGAAGGCCAGTTCCTTCTAAAATTTCAGACTCGATATCGGTCGCCTGGAAAGAATCGACACCTAAATGGCACGACAGGTCTTCATACTGACAAAGAAATGGGGCGAAAGGTCTCAAAATCACCAAACTAATGGAAGATACATCTTAATATTTGAAAACTAATATGCTAAACATGAGGGAGAAGGGGGTCCGGAAAAAACGACTACCTGGCCCTCCCCCGGCATCCAGACCTCCCAGAAAGATTCCGGTCACGGCAGGCAGACACATAGCGGAGCACACCACAATGCCTACCCCCCTCACATCCAGGCATGACCCTTCATATATAGACCTATACCGGCTCCCCGGGCCAGGCGCCTGACGGACTATTATTTAGTCCAACTGGCGCCTATATAAATGTATAGATAGATAGAAAGATACATAGATAGATATATAGTAAGATATAGATATATAGATTTATAGTAAGATAGATAGCTAGACAGATAGATAGACACAGATAGATATAGATAGTTTGATAGATAGATAGATATAATACTGGATATATATAAAAAGAGGTGTAGTTGTGAGGTTCCCCGGGGGGGGGGGTTGTTTAAGCTAAGAGGAACATGGTGGTGGTGTGATTATCTTGGGCTCTGTCGTGTGTGTGTGTGTGTGTGTGTGTTCTGTTGTGTTGTGTTGTAGTGTGTGTGTGTGTGTGTGTTGTGTTGTAGTGTGTGTGTGTGTCTATCTAACACAGACACACACACAGAGAACTTCAGAGACTCACACACCACCTTGTTCCCCTCAATCTAAACATCAGTTCCCCCCCCCACCCCACTCTTGCAAACCCCCCTCTCCCTTCTTCCCCCCGCTCCTGCTACCCCCTCCCCTCTCCCCCCTCCCCTTGCGCCCTCAGTACCTCTTATATATACATTTCTTCATATATAACCAATACTTTATCTATCATATTTACCGGTATTTATCTATTTACCGGTATTTATCTATTTATCTGATCTATCATATTATACAGGGTGTCCCGCGAGTTTTGTCAAATACTTCCAGAAATGAGAGATTAAGTATTTCTAAGTAAAAACTGTTATATACACATAGGCTTTTGGGGGCATTGTTTTGTAGTTATGGACCCTTAAAGTCGGCATATTGGTGTTTTTTTGTAGTTGCTAACCCTGTTTTTCTTCAATAAGATGAGGATAGGAAAAAAATATATAAAGTGTATTATGAAGCATGATATCAATACTTCAAACTGACATAAAAAAACTTCCCTACATCGTACTTCATATTCCTTTGGCATGGAGTTGAATATTATAAGAAACCAACAAAACTTAATTTTAAGATCATCATCACGGAAAGAAGAAATAAGCTACAGAGGATTGTTTCGTGTTTTCATGAAGTATTGATACCATGCGCCATCATACAGCATTTAACGTTATCGCTATTCATTTTTCTTACTCGGAAAATTAGTTTAAACTGACAGAAAACATAAAAAAATTCCTCTGTAGCTCCTTTCTTCTTTCCGTGATGATGAACATAAAATTAAGTGTTGTTGGTTTCTTGTAATATTCAGTTTGAAGTATTGATATCATACTTCATAATACACTTTATAATTTTTTTCCTATCGTATTCTTATTGAAGAAAAACCGGGTTAGCAACTACAAAAACCACCAAAAATGCCGATTTTAAGGGTCCATAGCTAAAAAACAATGCCCGAAAAAGCCTACGTATATATAACAGTTTTTGCTTAGAATTACTTAATCTTTCATCTCTGGAAGTATTTGAAGTATCTGGAAGTATTTGACAAAACTCACGTGACACCCTGTATAGGCATATACTGTATATATATATATATACATATATATATATATATATATATATATATATATATATATATATATATATATATATATATATACACCCAAACAACATATTATCTCTCTCTCTCTCTCTTTCAATCTATCAATCTATTTATTTATCTAATCTATCTACCTATCTATCTGTCGGTGTCTCTTTCAGACACACACATATAAACACTCACACACACACAAACACACACACGCATACTCTCTCTCTCTCTCCCATCCCCCCCCCCCCTCTCGCTCTCTCTCTCTCTCTTCATGTTTATCTCACTAACAGCTTCGTGTAAATTCCGACCAGACAAAATCATTATCAGGAGAGAGAGAAAGTGAGTGAGTGAGTGAGTGAGAGAGGTCAAACACATGGTATGAAAACACTAGAATTTGGAATCCATTGTTGAAAATTAAATGGAATATCTATAACACACACACACATACAGTATATACAGTATATATATATATATATATATATATATATATATATATATATATATATATATACTGTATATATATATATATATATCTGTACATATATTTATATATATATATATATATATATTTTCTTTCAGGCAGGTGAGATTAAAATAATAGGCACAGTTTGCATTATTGAGTTTTTTATTGATACTCTCAATTTTTCGTATAGTTTTTCTGGTATTTTCAGGAAGTTGGTAAAGGAGCTACGTGACCTTCAACAACGATTCATCGCCTCTTCCAGTCTAAACTTCACCTTCGAGGAGTCCTCTAACGGTCATCTCCCCTTCCTTGATGTCCTCGTAAACAACAACAACACCTCAGGCTTTACCACCACTGTCTACACCAAACCCACCAACAACGGATTATGTCTCAACGGCGAAAGTGAATGCCCCCAGCGATATTTACGATCCACCATCGCCGCCTACGTCAGGAGAGCCCTATCACACTGCACCTCCTGGCGAGACACTCACAAGGAACTCGAGAGGCTCACCCAGGTGCTTGTAAACAATGGGTACAGTAACTCGGACATCACCCACACCATCAACAAACACCTTGAAACATGGTACAAAAACGACATGCCTACTAATACAAACACTGAATACATCAAAATCTACTATAAAAACCACATGTCCTCAGATCACAAGACAGACGAAAACATAATGAGAGACATTATCAGCAACAACGTTAAAACTACGAACCCTGACCAACACCTTAAACTCACCATATACTACAAATCGAGGAAAACATCACAACTAGTCATTCGCAACAGCCCGGCTACCGCTAAGAAACCGTCACAAGAGGACCATGTCATATACCGACACACCTGTAACAGTGAGGACTGTGGACCTCACACTTATGTCGGTTTGACAAGGACTCGTCTGTCACGTCGCCTTACCTTCCACCTTCAAGCCGGAGCTATCAAGGACCACTACCACACACCATCAGGAACTCACCAGACCCGACTTAGATAAACACACCTCTATTCTTGATAAAGAAATAGACTCACGCCGCCTATTCATTCTTGAAGCTATATATATACAAACATACCAACCTACTTTAACCACACAAGCGAAATACAGCCAGATCCTACCCTCGGCACGCCCTTCCACAGCGAGGCCCCCCATGATGCCCCCAGGAATGCCCCCTCCACACACGCAGACTAACGACGCAGAGGCGCCCACTCCTGCGTCCGGCCAGCCTACCAGAGCTAGTCTTAGGTTAGCCAACCAGCGTGCAGCTAGCACACAATAATCCCTCTCTTGATCTTGTATCGCCTATATAAATTCGACTTATCACCTTCTAACTTCACTTCTCCTTGATAATGATGGCTGCGCCCATTGAAACGTCGGAACCATTTGCAAACCTCCTTTACCAACTTCCTGAAAATACCAGAAAAACTATACGAAAAATTGAGAGTATCAATAAAAAACTCAATAATGCAAACTGTGCCTATTATTTTAATCTCACCTGCCTGAAAGAAAATATTCTCCCTGGCTACACTAATATCAATATATATATATATATATATATATATATATATATATATATATATATATATATATATATATATACTGTATATATATATATATGGGTCGACCATCTGGTATCTGGCTTTCCAGAGTAATCCAAGGTAATCCTTATGTAATCTCTACATAAAAAGGAATTATCCATAAATAACGAAACTAACAATCTTAACAATACTGATTATGACAATACCGATTTGCCAATACCGATTATGACAACGAAACATGACTTAACCAGGGGCTCTGCAGGTTGGTGGGGGTGGTAGAGCGTCCCACATCACTGCCAGCTGTAATCCCATGACAACACCGATAGGAGTGCCAGTATAGAACCCCTCGAGATAGCACCGATCTCGGGGTGGAGATATTAGTGCCTCATCATAACTATCCCACAGTACCACTCTGAGGCAGTCAATGGTGATGCTCCCGAGCTGGTGCACTGCTGGGGCCCGTGACTGCCTATCCTCCTATCCCTTACTGGAAACATGTACTTTTGGTGGAGCTCTTGTCTGGGGCCCACCCTGGTGGACCTCAGGCAGGAGAACCATTAAGACTGCATGTCGTATGGGGAGCATTGCCGAGAGCACTTAATCTGGTAGATGGATCTCTTGCCTGGGGCCCACTTCGGTGGACCCCAGACAGGGGACCTATCGAAGCGGCCGGAACAGCAGGACGGCAGGCAGTGAAACATAGTGAAACATATTGGAATAAAATTACCAAAGAGTCGACATACTTTTTCAGTGGCCTTGGGTCAACATTTTTAAAACTTTTATAACATAGATTTTTTTTTTTTTTTTTTCAAAACATAATGTACAAGATACAGTATAAATGAACAACAACAAGGTGGTCAGCCCACCATCTTTATACATCTCCCTCTATTTTCAATTTTCTCGAACTATACTTGCTCTAACTTCTTCAATCTCTTCCCCCCACTGAGAAGCACTCTAGCTTCTACGGAACCCGGAACCCTAACTTCACTTCTCCTTGATAATGATGGCTGCGCCCATTGAAACGTCGGAACCATTTGCAAACCTCCTTTACCAACTTCCTGAAAATACCAGAAAAACTATACGAAAAATTGAGAGTATCAATAAAAAACTCAATAATGCAAACTGTGCCTATTATTTTAATCTCACCTGCCTGAAAGAAAATATTCTCCCTGGCTACACTAATATCAATATATATATATATATATATATATATATATATATATATATATATATAATATGGGTCGACCATCTGGTATCTGGCTTTCCAGAGTAATCCAAGGTAATCCTTATGTAATCTCTCTAACACCAGGACTCTTTCATATCTCTCTCTCTCTCACACACACACACACACACACTACGTTAACTCTTCCTCTCCCACACACACGCACACTAACTCTAACACTCTCTCTCTCTTTCACACACATACGCACACTAGCTCTCACACACACATTCCCTCTCTCTCTCTCTCTCACACACACACACATTCTCGCACACACACACACAAACTCTTCCTCACAGACACACACACACACATACACACTCTCTCTCTCTCTCTCTCACACACACTCTTATTCTCTCTCACCAATATAGAGCCCAGTATATACCGTAGGAGGCAGATCCCTTTCACACCCAACACAATAGTAACGATTAATATCCCTACACCGTCTTTGTCTAACCCTTTGTGTTGTCAGTCTATCTGTCTGTCTGTCTATCTATCTGTATGTCAATCTATCTATCTGTATGTCAATCAATCTATCTGTATGTCTCTCTATCTATCTATCTATGTCTATCTATCTATCTATCTATCTATTTATCTGTCTGTCTATCTACCTATCTATCTATCTATTTATCTATATATCTATCTATCTATATATCTATCTATCTATCTATCTATACCGGTATATATCTATCTGTCTGTCGGTCTATCTATCTATCCATCTATCTATCTTATCTATCTATCTATCTATCTCTCCTACTATACCCTGTTCCAAATAGGTAGGCCAGATATCGTGAACCTTAACCTCTGTAGCTCAAAAAGGGCAAGAGCAAATGGGCTGTATATTTCCAAACATATTCCCTGGCTGACCCTTCCAAATGGTATATATACCTGTATATATGTGTGTGTGTGTGTGTGTGTGTGTGTGTGTGTGTGTGTCTTACAGAGATTCCATTTCATTCCCAACAATAGATTCCAAAGTCTAGTGTTTCATAGCATGTGTTTGGCCTATTGTACTGTTCTCTCTCTCTCTCTCTCTCTCTCTCTCTCTCTCTCTCTCTCTCTCTCTCTCTCTTAGTTTATACTACTGTATAAACTAATATGCAGGCTTTAGCCTAACTGTGTCCTACTGCTAACATCATTATATTTTTATTTTCAGGCATAAAATTGTGTTCTATTGCTAACATTCTTTTTGTGATTAACATATTCTTTTTGTGATTTACAGGCATTAATTGTACCATATTGCTAACCAATATTTTTTGTTACTGTACTGTATACTGCTTTCCAGTTTTCTCACTAGGCTAAATTAACCCTCTCCCACTTTTTTATTCCAGTAAATGTTGTAACAAATTACTAGTCCATTTGCAATTTTCAGGCTTTAACTGTGTCATACTGCTAACATCAATTTTTGTTTTATTTTCAGGCATAAATTGTGTTCTATTGCTAATATATTTGTTGTGATTTATAGGCATAATATTCTTTTTGTGATTAACATATTCTTTTTGTGATTTACAGGCATTAATTGTACCATATTGCTAAAAAATATTTTTTGTTACTGTACTGTATACCGTTTTCCAGTTTTCTCACTAGGCTACATTAACCCTCTCCCACTTTTTGGTTTTTTTCCAGTAAATTTTGTAACAAATTTCTAGTCCATTTGTGATTTTCAGGCTTTAACTGTGTCATACTGCTAACAACAATTTTTGTTTTATTTTCAGGTATAAATTAGTTCTATTGCGAACATATTTTTTGTGATTTACAGGCATATTAATTTTATCATATTGCTAACAAAATGTTGTGTGATTTTCAGGAATTAATTGTATCACATTGCTAACATACATTTTTTGTGATTTTCAGGCTTTAATTGTACCATTTTGTGATTATATCGTCATGGCGCCGCAACGAACCTGCACGAGTTGTTCCGGTAAATTTGGCCCTACCATGTTTGTTGATACTGATGTCCAAATTTGTAGATTTTGCCAGCTCCGAGAGAAGATTGCGGATGAATTGAATGCAGCTCACCGCAAGATCGATGCCCTGACTACGAAGCTTGAATCCCTTCAAGAATTTGCCACACTCAACGTAGGAGTGCCCTCGGCCCAAGAAACCACTACGATGTCAACCGCCATTCCAGTGCATACAGTACCGGTACCGGTACCCACACCAGCAGTTACCGTAGATGTTGCAGAAAATAATAATGACTCTACTCTCACTCCCCCCCAGGACAACTTTCAGTTAGTGAGAAACAATGTGCATCCCAGTACCAGTACCAGGAAGGTCATCCCGACAACATGCCAAAACCGCTTCAAAATTCTTGCTATTGACGAGGAAGAGGAAACGGAAGAAGTTCGGCTTGTGGGCGACTCCATGGTCCGTGGCCAATTAACCGAGTTCTGTGCCAGGGCACCCAGGACCAGAAAGCGATTCTGTATCCCAGGTGGCGGCGTGGACGACATTGTTGCGGCTGTGGAAGAGGTTTCCAGGCTCGCCCCCGCAAGCACCACGTACGTCATCCACGTTGGATCTAACGATGTCCAACGGACGCGGTCAGAGGAACTACTTTGCAAGTACCGGTACCGGCGGCTGATCAGGTCCTTCAAGGAAAAATCTAATAGAATCTTAATTTCAGGAATTGTTCCCCGGATTGATGTAGAAAACCGATTCTACAACATAGCTACCAGTACAAATCGCCGACTAGCCAAACTCTGCAGGGAGGAGGACATCGGCTTTGTCGACACGTGGGATAATTTTTACTATGATAAATCTTTGTTTTCAGGAGATGGTGTACATCTCAATGAAGTAGGAGCTGCACGTCTTGGTCGTCTGCTGAACGATGCAGTCAAGGATTTCCGTTCAAAAAACGGGGTCAACCGGGGGTATCCAGACAGGGTAGTGTAAGTCATATACGAACTGAAAATTCAGACAATGCACAATCAGTAACATCCAACTCTAATACTCTTAAGGTGTTTTATGCAAATGTTCGTAGCATACGCAATAAATTTTCAGATCTAGAGGAAATCGTGTTTACAGAACATTATGATATAATCGGCAATACAGAATCTTGGTTAAATACGGAAGACAGAGACTTTTTAGCCGAATATACGCTTCCTGGTTATACAATGTTTGAGAAAAGTCGGATCAATAGAAATGGAGGAGGAGTTCTGTTTTTATAAAGGAAAGTCTTAATCCCGTCTTAATGTCAAAACCTCAAATTGCGAATATAGACATATCTTACGTACTATTAAATAATAAACGAGGAACTAAAATAACACTAGCTTTATTATACAAACCCCCAGCTCAATCAGTGCAAACTGACAGTGAAATTTATGAACAAATTGCAGAAATAACTAACATACAAGATACCGTAATTCTTGGCGATTTCAACTTACCTGTGACTAAATGGGGCGATATTCTTATTTCACACTCTGGACACGACCTCTATGCTAACTTGCAAGAGAGTTCACTTTTTCAATTTGTACAATCTCCGACCCGACCCGTGGTAATAATGTGCTTGACCTTGTACTCGCAACAAAAGAAGAATTAATAGAGAATTTGAATGTTGGTGATGAATTCAGTAACAGCGACCATCGTACGATAACTTTCACTTTAAAGTTTACTAGTAACAAATAAAATAGCAGCATTGAGAAAGTCCCTAATTTCAAGAAAGCAAATTTTCATAAACTTAAATCAAAGCTTAAAGAAACTGACTGGAGCTTTCTGACTATCAATAACGACATAAATACATCTTGGGAGTGTTTCACAACCACTTACCATAAGGCAGTGCAAGACTGTATACCATCGAAAATACGGCATCCAGGCCATAATGATAAGCCCAAATGGTGGAATAAAGATATTTCAGACTGTCTGCTTGCTAAAAAAATTGCTAATGATAGATTAAAATCCTCACAAAATGACGAAGAACGGGTGAAATTTGTAGAGCTACGACGCAAAGCCAAAAAGTTAATTAAGCAAAGTAAAATGACCCTGGAGTTACATGTTGCGAAACAAAGTAAAACAAACCCGAAAGAATTCTATAGTTTATATCAGAAAGAAAAAAGTAGTTACTTCAACTGTTGATCCGGACCGTTAGTCGATGAAAATGGAGAATACACCAAAGACGAAGTACAAATGAGTAATGCCCTCAATACCTTCTTTGCATCAGTTTTTACAACCGAAGACCTCAGTGATATCCCTACACCATCGCCGATTCAGATTGATAATTCAGATGTTCTAAGCAATATCACCATTACAGAGAGAGAAATATTGAATTGTTTAGATAAACTCAAGGTAAATAAAACGCCTGGACCTAATTCAATCTCGCCTAGAGTTCTAAAGGAAACTAAGGATGAGCTCTCCAAACCACTGACATTGCTATTCAATGAATCCTTGCAGTCTGGGACTATGCCTGATCAGTGGAAGCTAGCCAACGTAACACCGATATTCAAAAAAGGCAGCAAATCCCAACCAGTAACTATCGTCCAATTAGCTTAACCTCAATAGTATGTAAAATTCTAGAAACGGTTATTAGAGACAGACTCGTAAATCACTTAGAGGCAAATAACTTACTTAAAGATACTCAACACGGCTTTCGTAAAAAACGTTCCTGTTTAACAAACCTCTTAGACTTCTTCCACGATATTCTCAACCTCTACGATGAGAGTAAAGCTGTAGATATTATATACCTTGATTTTCAAAAGGCCTTTGACAAAGTTCCCCACAAATGTTTACTGCTAAAACTAAAAGCGCATGGAATACAAGACGGTGTGTTGAAATGGATAGAAAATTGACTCAGCGACAGAAAGCAAAGAGTGGTCAAAAACGGTAAGGCATCTAAATCGACCAATGTAAGTAGCGGGGTACCCCAGGGATCGGTACTAGGACCAATTCTCTTTCTAATTTACATCAACGACATAGATGAGGGTCTCACCTGTACAATCTCAAAATTTGCTGACGGTACAAAAATTGCAAATAGCGTACTCTCAAAAGAACAAGTTGACGATATGCAACACAATCTAGATAAGTTGTCATGTTGGGCCCAAATTTGGCAAATGAGTTTCAATGCGGATAAATGTAAAGTACTACATATCGGATACCTAAATGAAAAAGCAAACTATTCGATGAATGGCACTCAGCTTAAGAATGTAAACAGAGAAACCGATCTGGGAGTAACAATATCGAGTAACCTAAAACCGATTCAACAATGTTCAGAAGTTGTTAAGAAGGCAAACAAAATAATTGGCTTTATAGGCAGGTCATTTGAGCATAAATCCAAAGAAGTTATCCTAACCCTTTACAATTCCTTAGTCCGCCCTCTTCTGGAATACTGCGTTCAATCCTGGTGCCCTTATTACCAAAAAGATATAAACAAGCTAGAACGAGTTCAACGTAGAGTTACCAAAATGATACCTAGCCTAAAGAACAAACCATACGAAGAGCGTCTTAGAGAATTAAATCTATTTCCTTTATAGTAGGGTCATTTGCTTGGAATCCGTGACCATTTTGTTCCTACCGTACCTTTTTCTCTCGATGGATTTGACAACCTGAACCATTCTAAAGGAAAATTTGCTCCTATGCCCCTCTGAAAAATGACGGCTAACTCTGCTAGAGCCCAATATTCAAAATGGCCACCAACGCCATCTTGAAAAACATGAAATGTAATATCTCTGGCATCAGATGAGCTACAAGGACAAATGAGGTGTCCTTTTTCACTAATTCTGGCATTACAAATCCACTGGAATGGTTATTGTATTGTATTGTATTGTATATTGTATTGTTATTGTATTGTATTATACTAATTGTACACACTAATCTGCCACTTCACTGTCATTACATGATTCACTGTATGAGCCACTATCAGAATCACTGTCCTCACTTTCGCTGCTATCATCACTGTTGTTCTCTGCCTGCGGTGTATATCTTATATTACTTTTTTACTGTTTCAGATGGATCGCATGCCCATCTGATGAAAATCGACGACTTGTGAAGTGACCGAAATAATGGATAATAGAAGAGAGAGTGAAGAGTTACCAGACAAGACATTAAATGAATACGAGTGCATTTTACTCTGTGGTAAGCGATGTACCGCAGATGATCGTTTGGAAAACATTACACCTGAGAAGTGGGAATCCATCCGGGAAAAGTCTTTACAATGGAAAGAACTTGATAAGTTTCAACATATACATGAAAATGTGGATTGGGAGAAGGGACCAAAGGGTCACCACATGCATAGCACTTGTTACGCATCATTATCCAGCAAGCGCAAGCTCTCTCAAGCCGAAAAACGCAAACACAAATCCGAGGAACGTCTTGAAAGAGATGAAGCATCAGATCAACAAGACCCTTCTCCAGAGGCCAGTGCACCTAAAAGGCTCCGCTCCAGTATGGGTGTCCTTCACGAAAAGACTCTATGTGTGTGGTGCATGAAAGGGGCATACAAGAGTAGTGATCGTGACAAGCAGATTTTACTCCTATCAACAGTAGATGCCTGGACTAAATTCAAGTTACATACTGTCCGTCTGGAAGATGAGGTCATGAGATTGAGACTTGACACTCTGATTGCATCCATCCCAGATAGTCAAACAGCATTTGGGATGGAAATCCGCTACCATCGTGCGTGCTGGCGCAAATATGTAAGCGACCACAAGCCCCTTTCAGATGAAAGCACTCAACATCTGCAGCGTGTAAACCTCCGAGAGGCCCAAGCTCTCTTCTTTCATCATATTCGTCAAGTCATCTTCAAAGACCATGAAATTCGCACACTGCAAGGCCTGCTGCAGGACTATAAGCGCATTATCTCAAATCACGGACATAACTCAGTAGTAAAATCCAGCTACTTAAAGGAAATTCTCGTCAATGAATTTGGGGAAGACATCGGATTTCATGAACGCATTCAAAAGAATGTGAGTGAACTGGTATATGATACAACAGCAGCAGGTACATACATCGAGGCGGCAATATCTTCATTGGGTGTCAGCAATGATCAGTTGGTGATGAATGTTGCGGCACAACTCAAAGAGCAAGTCATCAGGACAAATACTATTCCCTGGCTCCCATATATACACGAGTTGGAGAGAGAAGACCTCAGTGAGCTCCTGCTGAAGCTGCTCACATGGCTGAAACACCCAAATAAGTCTGCAATTGATGACAGTCCATTCGTCCGATCGATTGCATCTATCCTCACAAGCTACATCACTGGAAAACACACTGCATTTGAGATAAATCTCTCTGTCTTGCTACATGGACTGACCAAGAGTAGGGAGATAGTCGACATAATGCACAAAGATGGACTGGGCATCAGTTACAATGACGTACTTATGCTGCAAGATTTTTGGGTGGTCAATGACCTCAAGTGCTCATCTGATTGCCCCTTCAAACTAGCTGAGGGTAAGCCTGCTATCGCTATAGTCGACAACGATGACTTCAAGAGCGACACACTGACAGGTGCTGGCCAATCACACCGCACTAATGTCATGTTTGTGCAGCCAGAATAATTTGATACAGAACTTCCTTCCGAGAATCACGAGGATAAACCAGTTCCCGGTGCCAACTTTGCATCAAACCTCTCGACAACTCTCAAAGAGCTCGGAAGTGAAATGCAAAAAGTCAACCCATACAAGACAGCGAAGCGTGGGGAACCACCTCTCAGGAAGCCACCAGCTGATCAAAATACTCCTCCTCCTGACACATCGGTGCAAAGAATTTGTGGTGTGATCCATGCATTGGCCAGGGCGCAAGATGACCGAACGAGACCTAAGCCAGAAGAACAGACTGTGCCTGGGTTTTCAGGGTTTCACGCCAGCATGTCAAATGCAGATGAGAAGAGCCGAGCAATATACCACATGACCTATCCCAACCCACCCAGTAAGACAATTCTCAATGATGTGATGTGTAAGCTTGCAAAATCAATCGAAGAAAAAAAGATGCCTTTTGTAATAATAGTTGGTGATCATCCTGTCTACGTGCTCATGCTAGAGTTGAAAAGTGAGAATGCTGAGCTGTTCAGCAAAATCTTACCATTCATGGCACCCTTCCACATCCAAATGTCGTTCATCTACACTATATACAAGAGGTTTAAGGGATCTGGCATCTCAGATGTGTTGGCGGCAGCTGGTGTTATAGCAGACGGGTCTGTTGATCAGGCCCTTCGTGGAAAACATTTTAAGCGTGGGGTTCGCTGCTTGCGACTATTCTACGAGACTCTGGTCCACCATGTCATAGACAAACGTTTGGAAGATTCCCCTCTATCTGAAGAAGTAAAGGCATCCCTTGCCAAGCTTCGACATCTGATTGATGCACAGGAACTTGCAGATGAACATGCAGAGCTAGAGAGAAATGCTGAGCTGAAGGACCTCGTTGATGCTCTCTTCAAGGACTTTGAGGGTGCCCCACAAGCAGAATACTGGATGTCATTCATGGAAATGGTTGAGGTTCTAACTCAAAATATCCATGCAATCAGAACAAGCAACTGGACTGAGTTCAAGCCCTCACTCAAGCTCATGCTTCCTTTGATGCAAATCTATGATAATGACAAGTATGGTCGGCATCTCCCCGATTTCACCGCAGTGCTTGATACCCTTCCTGTCGATCAGGCTGCATTCATGGAGAGTGGTATGTTTGCACAGTCAATGACAGGAAAACCATATTCGTGTGTCGCCCTCGACATATGGATAGAGTCAACAATGAATAAGGGCTCTGAGGTGAAGTTTGGTTGGTTGGCCATTCTGAACAATGAAAAGCAGCTCCTTTCAAACACTCGGAATGTGAATAACATCAATCGGGTGAAAACAAAGGTCCATCGCCATGCTAATCGCAAGAAACAAGGAAAAGGGAAGCATGCTGATTGCTCGTCGAGTAAAATGAAGAAGGATGAACAAGCTGTACAGGATATAAGCGCATGTCTCACTGAATTCAAGTGTGATCCACTTGACCATACAAACAAGAAACTTCGATCCCTACAGTCAGGAATCCCAGCCTCAGACGCTCTCGCTGCCGACTTGAAATCGGCAAAGGAGGATGGCACAAGCAAACTGAAGCAGTTCTTGAATGAGAGAGTGTATTCCAAGACCAAGTCTCTCAACGACAGAGTTCCCCGTAGCAAGCGTTTGAACTTTTCAACTCAGGAATTGAAGAAAGCAGATGGTGAGAACCTGAAGGGAAAGACTGAGGAAATGGAGCGTAATGCCTTGGCCTCTGTTCTCAGACTGGTTGAAACGAGTGGTGCCCTCAAACTTCAAGAAGTCCTGCAGCATCGTATTACAGCCGAGTGCCTTTCCATCTTCAACGTCAATGGAACCATCCGTAAGGCACAGAAAAGCAAGCTTCAACAAAAATTAACTATGACTGTCATTCCAGAGCCTGATGTATACACGTCTATTATTGATATGGGCCTCATCTGGCGCCTAACAACTCCTACCATTGAAGACAGAGAGAAGGGAGACGGTACCAAGTATACCTGGGGAGATTATGCAGAGAAGTTGGTGCACTTCATTCTAACGAGACACAAGCATGCTGAGCGCATCATTTGCGTCAATGATTCATATGATCAAAATTACACGATCAAGGACAGTGAGAGAATACTGCGCCAAAAAAACCTGCCAATCAGCAATGTCTTCATGAAGACAGAAGATATATTTCCTTCTAGTAAAGTTTTCCATGCTCTCCTGGGTAAACCTGAGAACAAAATCCGCCTTCAGGCATTTCTTCAAACGGAATTCCAGAGAACAGCAGCAACAACTAGCACCGAGATCATCTACTGTGTAGTTGGCAGCACTGCAAAGAATCTCACCACAGGCAAGCTTGTGCCAGAGCTCACATGCTCCCATGCAGAGGCAGATACAGCAATGCTCACCATATATAGTGTGCTCCGGTCAGACAGCTACACAGCAGCTGTCGTTCTTGACACAGAGGACACAGACAACTACGTGCAAGCGGCATATGTTGCTCAGAAGACAACAGGAATCCTGTGTGTGAAACGCAAACGTCAGCTTATCGATGCCCGATGTTTGTGCAGTGAGGCAATGGCTGCATCCATCATACCACTTCATATCCTCACTGGGTGTGACCACAACTCTGGCTTCTATGGAGCAAGTAAGAAGCTCATCGCAGATCGTCTGGAGAAGTCTAAACAGGCACACGACCTGCTAGCAGCATGCGGTACACAGCTCCTAGTCACAGAACAGGTCATCAGTGATTTGGAGCGGTTTGTCATTCGATATGTCTATGGTGATACCAAAAGCAAGACCCTGGGAGATGCGAGGGCAGCGAAGTGGAGAGCTCAGAAGAAAAAAGCACTATCCGACTTGTGCCTGACTTGGACAGTCTCCGTCCACACTTGGAGCGTGCAAACTATCTTGCATATTTGCAAAAGCATTACCAGCTCCAAAGTCACCCCTCACCGATCGGCCATGGATGGCATCTTGTAAATGGCCTATGTCTGCCTGTCCGTTCAACCCAGCCCCCACTTCCCTCATCCATACCACTACCTACAAATCCGCAGGCAGAGAACAACAGTGATGATAGCAGCAAAAGTGAGGACAGTGATTCTGATAGTGGCTCATACAGTGAATCATGTAGTGACAGTGAAGTGGCAGATTAGTATGTACAATTAGTATAATACAATACAATAACAATACAATATACAATACAATATAATACAATAACCATTCTAGTGGATTTGTAATGCCAGAATTAGTGAAAAAGGACACCTCATTCGTCCTTGTAGCTCATCTGATGCCAGAGATATTACATTTCATGTTTTTCAAGATGGCATTGGTGGCTATTTTGAATATTGGGCTCTAGCAGAGTTAGCCGTCATTTTTCAGAGGGGCATAGGAGCTAATTTTCCTTTAAAATGGTTCAGGTTGTCAAATCTATCGAGAGAAAAAGGTAAGAACAAAATGATCACGGATTCCAAGCAAATGACCCTACTATTAACACAGCGCAGATTAAGAGGTGACTTAATTCAAGTGTTCAAAATCATCAAAGGCATCGACAATATGAACTGTAGTAAGTACTTCACTATTGACCAATCTAATTACACGCGGGGAAACGGTTGCAAAATTATTGGTAAATCTTTTAACTCGCACGAATCTAAGAATTTCTTCTTCAATCGAGTTGTCAACTTGTGGAATGGGCTTCCCCGAGACGTTATAGACTGCAGCACCGTTGATTCATTTAAACTCCGCTTAGACAAATATCTCGCATCAAACTCGCGACTGACTGCGTTTGTAAGTGAATAACTTTATTTTATCCTCCCCTCAGTTACTAACCCATCTGTCCCCTACTAACTTCCTAATCCTGCCACGGATATTAGTTCCAGGGCAGTAGTTCCCTTTCCAATGTTCCCTTACCCACTCTAAACCACTGTTTGGACACTTGATCCTCAGTGTTTTGGAGGACAAGCAGCCTAGAAGGGTCACTAGACCTGTTGTTGCTTGATTTCCTTTGTACTCCTTTGTACTCTCATTTATTTTCCTTTCTTCACACAATTTATTAGACCAATATTGAGCCGATAACCTGGTCCTCTCTCTCTCTCTCTCTCTCTCTCTCTCTCTCTCTCTCTCTCTCTCTCTCTCTCTCTCTTTCTCACTAGTAGAAGTAGAAGCTGATCACTGACAAGAGAACCTAGCAGAAATGAACACGTTTTTAGTTGAAGAGAGCAGAAAAAAAAGTGAAGGTGTACATGTCATTTCCTTTCCATTTCTAACTATACTATAAATTCCTTCAGGCGATTTCCATGCCCTGCAAGGTTATTCACTTCTAACTGTTTTCATGTACCGGTACGGCAAATTGTCGGAGGGAGCGGAGGGTGGGGAGAGAGAGCCTTCATCTTGGCTATCCTTTCCTTCCACTTTCTCTTAGGGTTGATATCTCTATTAGGATTAAGTTCTGGCCACCTCGCAGGGATCGTAAGATCTGTGTGGCCAGTGTATCTATGTAAATATATGTAAATCTCTCCTCCCTAGAGATATTGGGGTAAGGGATTATGGAGATGGGTTGGTCTGTATAGAGATAGGATATTAGGATGTTTATAGGCTGTTAGAAAGATGTTAGGATGTGTATGAGGATGTTTAAAAGATGTTAGGATGTATGTGATGTACCGGTAGCCTATATATGAGAGAGAGAGAGAGAGATCATACATAAGCTCTTATACATTTTGTTTACATTGCCGTACACAGTGTTCATACATTACATTATATAAGCTATACATACATACATAGATACACACACATTTACACACACACATACTTACACCCACATTGGTAGACACATACATATCGGTACACACACACACACATACACACACATAAATTCACATAACAATTTTCTGGATAACCACAGGAAAGCCGATTGAAGGAAGCCATTTATAGGGAGACTTACGGTAACCTATGTACAGTCATTTATAGGGAGACTTTTACCCCTCTTTGTCGGGGCCCGACTTAAGGTGGTCTAGAGAACACCTGCCTAAAGAGCGGGGCCCGCCTTAAGTCGTATACGATGTTGAGCACATAATTGGCCCTGAGAGAGAGTCCGAGCGGTGGGAGGAGCGTACGAAGGCTCTGACCGTTCGGCACGGCTCCCGCGCCACGACTGGCCCCACCTCCACACACATCCACACCCACTGCCTCCCTAGACAGGGAATTATGTAAGGAAATTACCGTATTTTAGGGATTTTTCCTTCGTGTTACACGATCGTTGCAAGAGAACCCGTGGTCGTAGAAGGATGGTTCAGGTGTCATTGGAAAGCTCAATTATCGCCCTTTCACGGATACATAATTGTATTACGCTCTGGCTCTTGTTTATGCATGTAAAAGAACATGGAATGAAACTCGTTTAAGGTAAATATGCCCGCTGGGCAGGTAGTAGAAGTTATTAACCTAGCCGCTCGTGGAGTGTTAAGGAGGGTGACTTGCTTTCTTTCTTTGCTTTTCTCTCTTTCTCTGGCTTGTATCTATTCGGCCTCATTCACCCTACTGTTTTAAGACGTTTATCCCCATCCAGGTGATGATTTTGTATGGATAAATCTGGCTTCACCGGACACATTTTTCTATCGAAAAATTTACAAATTTAGCCTGCTGTCAATTTTTGTTTTTTAAATATGCTGGCTCGCTACCGCTCACCAGGAAAAAATCGACACCTGGATGGGGGTAAACATCTTAAAACAGTAGGCTGAATGGGGCCGAATGGATACAACCCAGAGAGAAAAAGCAGGTCGGTCCCCTTAACTAACCTCTTATACAGTAATTTATAGGGAGACTTACGCTAACCTATTATACAGCCATTTATAGGGAGACTTACACTAACCTATTACTAGTTATTTATAGGGAGACTGTAGGCACTAATCGAGCAGGGCAGTACCCAGTCTTAACATTGTCGAATAAATGGGGCGAAAGGTCTTAAAATCGCCAAACGTCTTAACATTTCAAAACTAAACTAAGGGGATAAACACGAGGGAGAAAGGGAACCAGAAAAACGACCCATCTCCCCTTAAAGCGTGAATGAAGAGCAAATGTGGTTGGTTCCTTTGATGAGGGGTATTCAGAACCAATGAATACACACAAATACACAAATACATATATACATTCACAAACACACACATACATATATATATATATATACACACACACACACACATACATACATACATACACATACACACAAATACACAAATACATATATACATTCACAAACACACACATACATATATATATATATACACACACACACACACACATACATACATACATACACATACACACAAATACACAAATACATATATACATTCACAAACACACACATACATATATATATATATACACACACACACACACACACACACACACACACACATACATACATACACATACACACAAATACACAAATACATACTGTATATACATTCACAAACACACACATACATATATATATATATACACACACACACACACACACACACACACACACACACACACATACATACATACACATACACACAAATACACAAATACATACTGTATATACATTCACAAACACACACATACATATATATATATATATATATATATACACACACATACATACATAAATACACATACAAACAAATATACACACGCAGCCTACATATTATACACACACATATACACTCTCTCTCTCACACACACACACACACTAATCTCTCCTCTCCTCTCCTCTCTACTCGGATTATTGTGTCTGTTCTCTCTCTCTCTCTCTCTCTCTCTCTCTTATTAACTCCATTTCTCCTCTCTCCATTCCTCTCCTACCCCCTACCCCCCTCTTTCTCTCTCTCACACGCGCACACACACACACTCTCTCTCTCTCACACACTCACACTCTCTCTCTCTCTCTAACTTTATTAATATACTAAGTTGCAGCCGTGTATAAACAAGAGATTTTCTATAATTTTACTCTCACGAATTAGTTTATCAAGAGAGAGAGAGAGAGAGAGAGTTACATAGATACACAGACTGCACAGACTTTGCGGCCCCTACTAGGCAGTCCGGAATTAATTCTAACAAAATTTGCTACTAAGTGGAAGGTAAGGCTAGCAAAGCAGAAGGCTCTCTCCCCACCCACCACACACACACACATAGAAAAAAAAAGAGAGAGAGAGAGAGAGAGAGAGAGAGAGAGAGAAAAGGTTATCCGCTCAATATTGGTCTGATAAATTGTGTGAAGAAAGGAAGATAAATGAGAGAGAGAGAGAGAGAGAGAGAGAGAGAGAGAGAGAGTGACTGAAGGAGAGCTAGAGGGAGAAGGGGGTAGTGAGAGAGTGTAAGAATAAGAAAGTAAAAAGAATGAGAATATCATCATAAATATTAATTATAATTGTATAACGGTACCGTACACTTAACTATAGTCTGTTCATTCTAGGTGGGGCAGAAATCGTAACCCCTAACCTCTCATAATTGAAAAAGGACTAGAGTAATCGAGATAATATTTCTACCAAAAATAGGACGACTTGGCTAGGGAATATGTGTATAAATTGACAGCTCATTTGCTCTAGCCCTTTTTCAGTTGCAGAGGTTAGAGGTTACGATTTCTGCCCAACCTAGAATGAACGGACTATAACATCTAATCCTGCCACGGACATTTGTCCCAGGGCAGTCTTCTCTTTCTATTTTTCCCTTACCCACTCTAAACTACCGGTACTGTTTGGACACTTGAATATCAGTGTTTTGGAGGGCAACCAGCCTTGAGGGATCACTGGTCCTGTTGTTGCTTGACTTCCTGTGTACTCCTTTGTACACTTCTAACTCCTCCTCTCCCTCCCCCCTCTCTCTCTCTCTCTCTCTCTCTCTCTCTCTTTTTTTTGTTTTTTTTCTTCTAAATTTTACGACATTAAATGGTGTTCTTACAGCTAAAATTCCAGTGATGAAACGTGGACTTATCTATAGCGAAACACATTTAACACTCAAAGAGTGGGTGGTGGAGTATATTTGACTGTGCCGCCCAGCGGGGGGTTTTACCGTAAATGAGCTTGTTTCCGTGCTCGTTTTCATGCATAAACAAGAGCCAGAGCGTAATACAAGTATGTATCCCTGAAAGGGCGTTAATTCAGCTTTCCAATGACACCAGAACCATCCTTCTACGATCACTGGTTGTCTTGCAACGATCGTGCAACCGAAGGGCAAAATCGGTAAAATACGGTCATTTCCTCACATTATTACGTGTGAAACGAGTGAGAGAGGGTGGAGTACAAAGGAGTACATCTCAGTAGCTCCACGGCCACCGTGGCGAGCGGTCATGAGGTAACCTACGCTCCTCCCACCACTCCGCTCTCTCTCAGAGCACATTACGTGCTCAAAATTGCACTCGACAATAGCCGTGCCCCGCCACATAGGCCACATTTATTTCACTCGACAATAGCCGGGCGCCGCCAGTTAAGGGTTAAAATGCAAAAAAAATATAGCATTGATATATTTATATATAATAGATACCAGTATATATTTTATCAAAGATCCCTCTTTATGAAGTATAAAAATTATATTACCAAGATTTAGTGCGGAACTGTGATATTCCTGAGCCAGTTATTAACCTCCGACTTGAACTGTTGTAGTGAGGTTAAGTGATGCAGGTCAGTGTGCTGAACCAGGTGATTCCACAGTTTTGCGTACTTTGGTAAGTAGGAACGAAGGTAGTGTTCTGTCCTAGCAAATGGAACACTGACCTGATGATACCTTGTGGATGCGGTTCTTGTTGCATATGATGTTGGTTGGGCAGGTTGTAGTTGTATGGCTGTTAGGTGTGGAGTGTGCCTTTTGGGGGTTTTGTATGTTACACATACACCTGCCACATCCCGGCGCTGTTGTAGAGGCTGAAACCTGGGGGCATGATGTTCTTGTTCTTTGAGTTGGATCAAGTGTTCAGCTCTTTTCTGTATTTGGTCCAAAAGTTTCAAGTATGAGGGGGGACATGATGAACATGCAAGTGGAGAGTATTCCATCAATGGACGAACTTGAGACTTATACAGAGTAGCAACACCTTTAGAGTCCAGGAGATGTGATATACATCGAATGCAACCAAGTTTCCATGCAGCATTCTTTGTGATGTCCTTAACATGGCTGGTGAAAGACAGATTATCATTAAATTTTACTCCTAGAATTGTCACTTGACTCTGCATCTGAACCTTCCTCCCATCAAGCTGAATATCTGGTGGTGTATATGTTGGAATATCTTGTCTACGAGAGATTAGCGTTACTTGAGTTTTCTCCGGAGCAAGGTTCACTTGCCAGCGTTTTGCCCAAGAGGTGATACTATGTAAGGCATTGTTGATACGAGTGACGGTGGCTTGCCTCTCATCTTTGTTACAAGTGAATGTTAGAGTACAGTCGTCAGCATAAGCAAATGCCTCGGGGATGAGCTGCAGAATGTCATTGAAGTAAACATTCCACAACAAAGGTCCAAGAATGCTGCCCTGTGGGACACTGGCTTTGATTGCATAGTTAGCAGAGTTATGTCCATTGACAACTGTGTGAAGTATTCTGTCTTGCAGGTAATCATTGATTAGGTGAAGTAGAGCATCACATAACCCTAGACTACTCATTTTGGTGGTGATGCCCGTATGCCACACCCTGTTAAAGGCACCCGCGATGTCAAGTGCAATCACATAGGTGTCTTTCCCATGTCAAGGGCCTGGTTCCACGTGGTACATAAGTGGAGTAGCAAGTCTGCCGCATATCTACCTTTCCTGAAGCCAAACTGCTTAGAGTTGAGAAGGTGATGTTTATCCAGAAAAGTTACAATTTTTGTTGCCAAGATTGACTCCAGAATTTTCCCAAGAACAGAAAGAAAGGAGATTGGTCTGTAATTTTTTGGGTCTGTTCTGCTGCTTTTCTTGTGAATCGCCACAACTCTTGCTTCTTTCCATATTTTGGGCCACTGTTGTGAGTTGAGGCAATTCTGAAAAATGATGGTGAGTGTGGCTGGCATAGCTGATGTGCGCAACGATTCAAGATATATGGACTGATGTTATCTGGTCCAGTGGCCTTCTTGGGGTCAGCTTCCTCTAGTTGCCGTTTCACATCATCTATGGTAATGTAAGTAGCGGGGTACCCCAGGGATCGGTACTAGGACCAATTATCTTTCTAATTTACATCAACGACATAGATGAGGGTCTCACATGTACAATCTCAAAATTTGCTGACGATAAAAAAATTGCAAATAGTGTACTCTCAAAACAATAAGTTGACAATATGCAACACAATCTAGATAAATTGTCATGTTGGGCCCAAATTTGGCAAATGAGTTTCAATGCGGATAAATGTAAAGTACTACATATCGGATACCTAAATGAGAAAGCAAACTATTCGATGAATGGCACTCAGCTTAAGAATGTAAACAGAGAAACCGATCTGGGAGTAACAATATCGAGTAACCTAAAACCGAATCAACAATGTTCAGAAGTTGTTAAGAAGGCAAACAAAATAATTGGCTTTATAGGCAGGTCATTTGAGCATAAATCCAAAGAAGTTATCCTAACCCTTTACAATTCCTTAGTCCGCCCTCTTCTGGAATACTGCGTTCAATCCTGGTGCCCTTATTACCAAAAAGATATAAACAAGCTAGAACGAGTTCAACGTAGAGTTACCAAAATTATACCTAGCCTAAAGAACAAACCATACGAAGAGCGTCTTAGAGAATTAAATCTATTTCCTTTAACCCAGCGCAGATTAAGAGGTGACTTAATTCAAGTGTTCAAAATCATCAAAGGCATCGACAATATGAACTGTAGTAAGTACTTCACTATCGACCAATCTAATTACACACGGGGAAACGGTTGCAAAATTATTGGTAAATCTTTTAACTCGCACGAATCTAAGAATTTCTTCTTCAATCGAGTTGTCAACTTGTGGAATGGGCTTCCCCGAGACGTTATAGACTGCATCACTGTTGATTCATTTAAACTCCGCCTAGACAAATATCTCGCATCAAACCCGCGACTGACTGCGTTCAATCCTGGTGCCCTTATTACCAAAAAGATATAAACAAGCTAGAACGAGTTCAACGTAGAGTTCCCAAAATGATACCTAGCCTAAAGAACAAAACATACGAAGAGCGTCTTAGAGAATTAAATCTATTTCCTTTAACCCAGCGCAGATTAAGAGGTGACTTAATTCAAGTGTTCAAAATCATCAAAGGCATCGACAATATGAACTGTAGTAAGTACTTCACTATCGACCAATCTAATTACACGCGGGGAAACGGTTGCAAAATTATTGGTAAATCTTTTAACTCACACGAATCAAAGAATTTCTTCTTCAATCGAGTTGTCAACTTGTGGAATGGGCTTCCCCGAAACGAAACGTTATAGACTGCATCACCGTTGATTCATTTAAACTCCGCCTAGACAAATATCTCGCATCAAACCCGCGACTGACTGCGTTTGTAAATGAATAACTTTATTTTATCCCCCCCTCTGTTACTAACCCATCTGTCCTCTACTAACTTCCTAATCCTGCCACGGACATTAGTTCCAGGGCAGTAATTCCCTTTCCAATGTTCCCTTACCCACTCTAAACCACTGTTTGGACACTTGATCCTCAGTGTTTTGGAGGACAAGCAACCTAGAAGGATCACTAGATCTGTTGTTGCTTGATTTCCTTTGTACTCCTTTGTAATTGCGAAATCTCGTAACTGGGCATTGGTCTGTGCTGGTACAGCCGGAGGTGAGCGGTCTGGGTCTGGTACATTAATTTTACTTGAGAAGTAAGATGCCAGAATCTCTCTCTCTCTCTCTCTCTCTCTCTCTCTCTCTCTCTCTCTCTCTCTCTCTCTCTCTCTCTCTCTCTCTCTCTCTCTCTCTCTCTCTCCTCTCTCTCTCTCTCTCTCTCTCTCTCTCCTCTCTCCTCTCTCTCCTCTCTCTCTCTCTCTCTCTCTCTCTCTCTCTCTCTCTCTCTCTCTCTCTCTCTCTCTCTCTCTCTCTCTCTCTCTCTCTCTCTCTCCACCCCGCGCTACCGCCAGACGCTGCAGACGCTCTGTCAACGCTCTCACGATATCGATCATAATTTGAGTATTAACTACTCATCCTCTTCATTCTTGTGCATGAAAGGTGGTTAAGAGCACGTTTAACCATCCTGTAGCTTAGTAAGTAACACTGCACGATATTTCGCTGTGTATTGACTGATAAACTTTGTGTTTATCACAAGACTCCTGCTCGGACAGGGCGCCACTAGCGCCATCTATTGTTTTGTTTTGCTTTGTAAACAAACGCTCTCTTATTACTATTTTATATAAAATCGTAGCCCCTAATTTTACCCATTACCTACTGTAGTAAGTATCTATTTAACTGCCTTGTATGTAAGTAAAGCTTTGCATATTAATTTGCTAATAAACAATATTGTTTACTAACTAACCGCCTACAGGGACTAACGCCGACACCATTTTGTAAACAAACCTTTTTGGGGGATTATACATATTAAAATTCCAGCAAATTTTGTACCAAATTTAAGTGCATTCATTTATCTTTTCCCCCTAGATATATTCTTGACTTTTTTCTCCTGATTTTACTTTAAGCTAAGGGTGGTATTTGTACAAACTAACCTAGCCTAACCCAACCTGCCAAGCTTTTAACCTAACCCAACCTAGCCTATAGCAGCCAATCTGTTTTTAATTAACTCTTGTAGATATTGTATTTAGTATCCTACTGTAGCTATATATATCTGTAATTTTAGTTGTTGCTTGCACGATCTTGTAATAACCTTTGACTGATACACCTTTTTATCTAAAAAGAGTAGGCTACTGCTTTACTAGGCTACAGTGACACCAGGGTCATCTGTTGACACAGTATATTAAACCCTTGGGTCCAGTCACACTTTATTTTTATATAATCTCTATTTGGTGAATTGTATATTTAGTTACATATTCTGTTCTACATATATTTAAGGTTAGGTTATCACACCTGGTAGCCTATTTCTGCGAATTTCAATTTATTATATTCGGTTAGGCTATTCAACGCTGGTAGCCTATTATTGCGTATTTCAATTTAAAAAAAAAAAAACTTTTGGTTAGGCTATCGCCCCTGGAAGCCTAATTCTGCGTATCTCAACATTTTTGTTTTCGGTTAGGCTATCACCCCTGATAACCTATTTCTGCGTATTTCAGCATATTTGTTTTCGGTTGAAGTGATTGAAGTGTTTTTAAAGTGAGTGAAGTGAGTGAATTGTTTTTTAAGTGAGTGAAGTGATCTGAAGAAAGTGACTGTCACCATGCCTCGCGCTTGTGCGAACTGCGCCGGTAGGTTTGGTGAGTCCATGTTTGCTACTATCGATCTTCAAGTCTGCCGGCTCTGCCAGCAACGAGAGAATTTTACAGTGAAATTAGATGAAGCCTACAACAAGATCAACGTCCTCACCATGAAGCTGAAATCACTCCAAGAGTTTGTAACACTCAACGTTGGAGTGCCACAAACTTCAATTGTCACCGCAACTCCAGCAGCCACCAACGCCCCAACGTCAACTGCCAACAATTCAACGCCTACAGTAGCCATTTCAGCTGATGTTTCCGATACTCAAGATACAAATAGCGACTCTCTTCCCCCTCAAGACAACTTCCGTGTCGTGAGGAACAACGTTTGCCCCAAGACCAGGAAACACATACCGATTACCGAGTGTCAAAACCGTTTCCAGATACTCGCAGACTCAGATGACGAAGAGGAAATAGAAGAAGTCCGGCTCGTGGGAGACTCGATGATACGTGGTCAGCTCACAGAGTTTTGCGCCAGGGCACCTAAGACCAGGAAGCGTTTTTGTATCCCTGGTGGTGGTGTGGATGACGTAGTTGCAGCAGTTGACGAAGTATCAAAGCTGGCCCCAGCTAATACAATGTACGTCATCCACGTTGGATCCAACGATGTACAGCGAACCAGGTCGGAAGATTTGCTTTTAAAGTACCAGCAGCTGATCAAGTCGTTTAAGGAGAAGTCATCAAGGATCATCGTCTCAGGAATCGTCCCCCGGCTCGGTGTAGAGAGCCGATTTTACAACATAGCCACCAGCACAAATCGTTGTCTAGCAAACCTCTGCAGGAAGGAGAACGTGGGATTCGTCGACACCTGGGACAATTTCTACTACGATGACTATTTGTTTTCGGACGATGGAGTTCATCTGAACCAGGTGGGAGCAGCGCGTTTTGGGCGTCTTCTCAACGATGCGGTGAAGGATTTTCGGAGAAGAAATCGACTCAGCACAGGACAACCAGGAAGGAGGACCGAAGACAGCGAGGACGGCAATCTACAAAGGAATTAAATACTAATCCGTCAAGAACCGCGAATTTGGATAAAGCTCCACCAACACGACCCAAATTCAAAACCGTCAGGGATAACGACCGAGGACCGAGGACAGCCATGAATGTAAATGTAGATCCGACCAGAACCAATAATTTGAATAAAGACCGTTCCTTGAATCCCAAATCCAAAACTTTGAATGTTTTCTATGCAAACGCTCGTAGCATACGCAATAAATTTTCAGATTTAGAGGAACTAGTGTTTACAGAAAATTATGATGTGATTGGCATAACAGAATCTTGGCTCAATACACAAGATAGAGACTTTTTAGCAGAGTATTCACTTCCCGGTTATGTAATGTTTGAGAACAGCCGAATAAATAAAAATGGAGGTGGCGTTTTATTTTATATCAAAGAAAGTCTTAACCCGACCCTCGTGTCAAAACCTCAAATTGTGAACGTCGACACATCTTTTGTGCTAATAAAGAATAATAAAGGTACAAAAATAATACTTGCGTTAATATACAGACCTCCAGCTCAATCAGTGCAAACTGACCGAGAAATTTACGAACAAATTGCAGATGTAAGTAACTCACAAGATACCGTAATTTTTGGCGACTTTAATTTACCTGTGACCAAGTGGGGCGATACTCTTACTTCACACTCCGGACATGACTTGTATACGAACTTGCAAGAGAGTTCGCTTTATCAATTTGTTCGAATGCCGACCCGTGGTAATAACGTTCTTGACATTGTACTTGCAACAAAAGAAGAATTGATAGAGAATTTGAATGTTGGTGATGAATTCAGTAACAGCGACCATCGTACGATAACTTTCACTTTAAAGTTTACTAGTAACGAACCAAATAGTAGCATCGAAAAAGTCCCTAATTTCAAGAAAGCAAACTTCCATAAACTTAGAGCTATGTTTAAAGAAACTGACTGGAGCTTTTAATTAACAATAACGACATAAATACATCTTGGAAGTTATTCGAAACCACTTACCTAAAAGCAGTGCAAGACTGCATACCATCGAAAATACGGCGTCCAGGCCATAATAATAAGCCCAAATGGTGGAATAAAGATATTTCAAACTGCCTGCTTGCTAAACAATTTGCTAATGATAGATTAAAATCCTCACAAAATGACGAAGAACGGGTGAAATTTGTAGAGCTACGACGCAAAGCCAAAAAGTTAATTAAGCAAAGTAAAAAGACCTTAGAGTTACATATTGCGAATCAAAGTAAAACAAACCCGAAAGAATTCTATAGTTATATCAGAAAGAAAAAAGTAGTTACTTCAACTGTTGGACCGTTAGTCGATGAAAAAGGAGAATACACCAAAGACGAAGTACAAATGAGTAATGCCCTCAATACCTTCTTTGCATCAGTTTTTACAACAGAAGACCTCAGTGATATCCCTACACCATCGCCGATTCAGATTGATAATTCAGATGTTCTAAGCAATATCACCGTTACAGAGAGAGAAGTATTGAATTGTTTAGATAAACTCAAGGTAAATAAAACGCCAGGACCTGATACAATCTCGCCTAGAGTTCTAAAGGAAGCTAAGAATGAGCTCTCCAAACCACTGACATTACTATTCAATAAATCCTTGCAGTCTGGAACTATGCCTGATCAGTGGAAGCTAGCCAACGTAACACCGATATTCAAAAAAGGCAGCAAATCCCTACCCAGTAACTATCGTCCAATTAGCTTAACCTCAGTTGTATGTAAAATGCTAGAAATGGTCATACGAGACAGACTCGTAAATCACTTAGAGGAAAATAACATACTTAAAGATACTCAACACGGCTTTCGTAAAAACGTTCCTGTTTAACAAACCTCTTAGACTTCTTCCACGATATCCTCAACCTCTACGATGAGAGTAAAGCTGTAGATATTATATACCTTGATTTTCAAAAGGCCTTTGACAAAGTTCCCCACAAACGTTTACTGCTAAAACTAAAAGCGCATGGAATACAAGACGGTGTGTTGAAATGGATAGAAAATTGGCTCAGCAACAGAAAGCAAAGGGTAGTCATAAACGGTAAGGCATCTAAATGGACCAATGTAAGTAGCGGGGTACCCCAGGGATCGGTACTAGGACCAATTCTCTTTCTAATTTACATCAACGACATAGATGAGGGTCTCACCTGCACAATCTCAAAATTTGCTGACGATACAAAAATTGCAAATAGCGTACTCTCAAAAGAACAAGTTGACGATATGCAACACAATCTAGATAAATTGTCATGTTGGGCCCAAATTTGGCAAATAAGTTTCAATGCGGATAAATGTAAAGTACTACATGTCGGATACCTAAATGAGAAAGCAAGTTAACTATTCGATGAATGGCACTCAGCTTAAGAATGTAAACAGAGAAACTGATCTGGGAGTAACAATATCGAGTAACCTAAAACCGAGTCAACAATGTTCAGAAGTTGTTAAGAAGGCAAACAAAATAATTGGCTTTAGGCAGGTCATTTGAGCATAAATCCAAAGAAGTTATCCTAACCCTTTACAATTCCTTAGTCCGCCCTCTTCTGGAATACTGCGTTCAATCCTGGTGCCCTTATTACCAAAAAGATATAAACAAGCTAGAACGAGTTCAACGTAGAGTTACCAAAATGATACCTAGCCTAAGGAACAAACCATACGAAGAGCGTCTTAGAGAATTAAATCTATTTCCTTTAACCCAGCACAGATTAAGAGGCGACTTAATTCAAGTGTTCAAAATCATCAAAGGCATCGACAATATGAACTGTAGTAAGTACTTCACTATCGACCAATCTAATTACACGCGGGGAAACGGTTGCAAAATTATTGGTAAATCTTTTAACTCGCACGAATCTAAGAATTTCTTCTTCAATCGAGTTGTCAACTTGTGGAATGGGCTTCCCCGAGACGTTATAGACTGCAGCACCGTTGATTCATTTAAATTCCGCCTAGACAAATATCTCGCATCAAACCCGCGACTGACTGCGTTTGTAAATGAATAACTTTATCCTCCCCTCAGTTACTAACCCATATGTCCCCTACTAACTTCCTAGTCCTGCCACGTTAGTGGCAGGGCAGTAGTTCCCTTTCCAATGTTCCCTTACCCACTCTAAACCACTGTTTGGACACTTGATCCTCAGTGTTTTGGAGGACAAGCAACCTAGAAGGGTCACTAGATCTGTTGTTGCTTGATTTCCTTTGTACTCCTTTGTACTCTCTCTCTCTCTCTCTCTCTCTCTCATCCAATTTCCCTCCCATCCCCTTTTCACATCACAATTTATGTAGCTACTATCACAACCTTTACCGATATTCTCTCTCTCTCTCTCTCATCCCCTTTTCACATCACAATTTATGTAGCTACTATCACAACCTTTACCGATATTCTCTCTCTCTCTCTCTCTCTCATCCCCTTTTCACATCACAATTTATGTAGCCACTATCACAACCTTTACCGATATTCTCTCTCTCTCTCTCTCTCATCCCCTTTTCACATCACAATTTATGTAGCCACTATCACAACCTTTGCCGATATTCTCTCTCTCTCTCTCTCTCATCCCCTTTTCACATCACAATTTATGTAGCCACTATCACAACCTTTACCGATATTCTCTCTCTCTCTCTCTCATCCCCTTTTCACATCAAAATTTATGTAGCCACTATCACAACCCTTATCGATATTCTCTCTCTCTCTCTTAAATGAATAACGTTATTTTATCCCCCCCCCCTCAGAATCATCAAGGATTATTGCGTATATACTGTATATTACTAAGACGTTACTCTCTTTTTCCCAGATATACGAAAGATCACTTATAACTGTGCTATATTATAACCCACTACCCATCTGTCCATACTAACTTCCTAATCCTGCCATGGACATTATTTCCCTTTCCAATGTTCCCTTACCCACTCTAAACCACTGTTTGGACACTTGATCCTCAGTGTTTTGGAGGACAAGCAGCCTAAAGGGGTCACTAGACCTGTTGTTGCTTGATTTCCTTTGTACTCTTTCTCTCCCTCTCATTTCTTTTATATTGTTTACCTCTCTCTCTCTCTTTCTCTCTCATTGCTTTACCATATTTACCTTCCCCTTTGAAGCAAATCCCATGTTGGAATTAAGTCTGAACTGCATAGTAGGGACCGCAAGGTCTGTGGAGTCTATGTGTCTATGTAACTCTGTCTGTCTCCTCTCTATCTATCTATCTATATCTGTCTGTCTGTCTAGCTGTCTGTCGGTTAATCGGTTAGTCTCTCTTTTTCTCTCTCTCTCTCTCTCTCTCTGTTCGTTCACATTTTGGTATTATCCTCTACAACGGCATTTGTTAGACTGGAACAAGACCTCACGGGCTTCACCGTGTTGAGCGGTAGAATGTACAGGCTATCCGCCTATGCCCGAGAGGGAGTAGTTGGAATATAGAAAACAATAATAATAATAATAATCCGGATTAAAACAAAATGCAGTACGGTATATAGATAATCTTTTGGCCAGTAGCTAGGCTAACTATATTTGGTAGAGTAGGCTACCTCATCCGTATCAAAACAATGAACGGTGTGTCAAACGAAAGCAGAGTCCACTATGTTTAGTTGTAATTACCGGTATTGTATACGCTATCTATCTATCTATCTATTTACTCAGGCCCAATCCCCACTTTTACTATTTTTGTTTTCTTTTATTTTTCTCTGGGTTTTTTTTTTTTTTTTTATTTATTTTTATTTTATTTTTTTTTTGGGGGGGGGGCGGCTCAAGACAGAGCAAGAACAGGGAAAACACATAACACAACATAAAACAACGAAAACACAGAACAAAACACAAATTCACATGCAAGGATAGAATTCTGGTTTATAGTTCACATGATGTCTTTGGAAGTGACAAAATGGCCAAAACAATGCTCTTTCATTTTAATTTTTTTGTATTTCTACTCATATTCATTCAAGTCTTCAAACAAAATTGCTCAGGTTTGACACCTTGACGATGATGAAGCTTCGAATACACCCCCCTCAAAAAATAAAAAATAAAATAAAAAAAATAAAATAATAATATATATATATATATATATATATAACAAAAATATGGTAAGATCCTGTGTAGCGGGGAGAACTATTTTGCAGATGCCTATTTAGCTTACTATGAAACATTGAACAATATCTTTAACCTGATGATGATGATGCAGTTTTTACCACCATACACTCCCTGCTGAATAGCAAGGCTAGGGTGGGTGCCCTGATGAATCAGGGACTTAGTGAATAGTTGCCACAGATTGCTAGACCGCACCGTTCACCAACAGCACTGACATCTGCCAATAACTCACTGGCTGGCCCGAGGCTCGAACCGTCAACCTCACGGTTAGCAGGCGAATGCTCTACCAATCGAGCTACGGCCTGTGACCTAACCTAACCTATTTACAAAGAAACATTGAACAATATCTTTAACCTAACCTTACCTATTTACTGAGAAAAATTGAACAATATCTTTAACCTAACCTATTTACTAAGAAACATTGAACAATATCTTTAACCTAACCTATAATTACTACGAAACACTGAACAATATCTTTAACCTAACCTAACCTATTACTAAGAAACATTGAACAATATCTTTAACCTAACCTATATTTACTAAGAAACGTTGAACAATATCTTT
Source organism: Paralithodes platypus (assembly GCA_032716605.1). NCBI lineage: Eukaryota > Metazoa > Arthropoda > Malacostraca > Decapoda > Lithodidae > Paralithodes > Paralithodes platypus. Next base: position 23,673,209 of record CM064577.1, on the reverse strand, counting down.
AACTTAACCTAACCTATTTACTAAGAAACATTGAACAATATCTTTATCCTAACCTAACCAAAATCTAACCTAATCTAGTATATTAGTGAACTATTTATGAATGTAAAATGTAAAAATATATTGTAACATTACCAAATTATTGAGATATATGTACAGTAGCCCAACTAAGTTTTTCGACAAAATATTAGGTATGTGGCACCTGTCTAGTTTGCACTCCCGTCCCTATGTGGTCATGCCTAGCAGAGACCCGTGGTGTCTAGGCAGGAGCCACCGCCTGCACTACTACAGCCAGGGCACTAAGTACTCGCACACGCTGGGAGCTACACATGACAATATTGCTTATCATTATTTGTTTGTATAATAATAGAAGGTGCTCTCTCTCTCTCTCTCTCTCTCTCTAAATATATATAGATTTACGCGCGACAAACTTTGTAGATTAGCACGCGCACACACACACACACACACACAGCCCGTAGCCTAGTAGGTAGAGCTCTCGTCTCACACACGAGGGGTCGGGGGTTCAATCCCGGCCGGGCGGAGACAAATTGGGCTTGTCTCCTTTCATGTGTTAGCCTCAGTTCATCTAGCTGTAAATAGGTACCTGGAATAAGTGGACGACGTTGTGACGTCCCATCTGGGGTTGGCAAAAATGGTACAAGGCGAGATGGGTATCATAAGCTGATGGCTACCTAAGCCTTCGGGCGAGACGGTACCGTCTATAGTGAGAATGGTATCATACAGATCCACCCTAAGCCTTCGTTTCCGATGTCGCCAATTGGCTAAATACAGACTACACACACATCCACAGCCATTCCAACAGTACATAAAACACTTAACATGCATTTCACGCAATACATTCCCAGTTAAGGAGGCGCGATAATAATGAGCTTAGCTCGCATTGCGTGGATTCCCCTTGACGAACAAGTAACTGAGTAACTGAGTAACATACACGCACACACCAGAATGGTAAGCGTCACTACTTTATAGATCCACATTGTATACATAACTTAAAATGAACACAATAAGTTGCATAGATTGTTATTTTATAATCTATTATACACTTGTTAGTGATTGTTTTAATAAGAGCCCCGGCCTCCTTAACACTATACTTGGTGTTGGTGTCAACGACATTGGCTGTAACTCTTATCCTTAGCCTTTCTATAACCCAGAAAGTGCTCGAGAAATGGGTAGTCAATTTCTACATCTATTTCCTGATCTACTCATACATTTGTTTTGTTCTTTATAATATGTTATGCGGTCAGGATTAGCTCCAAGTTCGCTGACACCGGGTATAGATTTTACGAGTTATCCTAAACGTTTACATGTATCAACTGTATTAGATGTTACTCAATAAGATGTAATTTTATACAGCTAAATGACTAAGAGACTTAATTTGTCCGAACGTTTATAGCATCTGAGGTAAAGCCAGTCATCTTGAGGGCTAATAAGTGATTGAGGTTTCCGAATGTGTGTGTGCGAACTGTTGTATGGATTCTTCCCCTGCCGCCTCTTGTTTTGCCTCCTTTCATGTGTTTCTTGTTGATACTCCCTACCCCTTGTGGGAATAAGGGCTGGCTACTGACTAAATTACAAACGTCAAATTAAGAGTAGTATGCTGCTGCCACATTTGTTAAATGCTTAATCATCAATCTTGTAATGGAATTTAACCGTGTTGGCTGCGTGGGCCTCGCTATCTATTAACCTTTCTTTTACAAAGCATACGAATCGATAAACAGACAAAAAAAAATACCTTCAAGGATATTGACATGTCAGTAAAGTTTTCGATAAATATCCACATGAAAGATTGCTGATTAAAGAAGCAGCTCATGGAATAGGGCGAACTACTGTATATTACGTGAATTAGACCATGGCTAATTAGTAGGAAACAAAAAAATAACATTAACAGTAGCCTATACAATCAGATTGGGGTGTAGTGAAGGTTGGGGTCTTACACGATGGTCAGTTTTAGTTCCTCAATTATTCATCTTTTACATTAACGACGTTGATTTAGGCCTAACTAAAAAGATTGGTAATTTTTCAAATGACACTAATAATAGGTTGAATTAGTGATCCTGATAACGATTCATGCTCTCCAAAAATAATTTGAAACACTACCCGAATGGTGCAATACCTTGTCAGTTGATATTTAATGTAGATAAATACATGCAGTTTAGTGATCATTGGGAAATCGACAGAAATTTTAGGATATAAATTTAACAATATTTGTTTCGTCAATAATTACGCGCCATATATCTCCCGTATGAGGAGATTCAATAGCTCAATGCATTCTTGTGATGTCCGATTTCATTACCCATCTCCCTTACTCAAGGCCAGGGTAGCCAGTAACCACCAGCTACATCTCAGAACAAAAATATAAAATGTGTTCACCAATCTGAGTGGTGACAGGGGCAAGACGCAATATCAGTGGTATTTAGATGGCTAAATAACATGGAATTACGGAACTCAATTATTACAAAAGATTTGGAAGTCATCGTCAGTCGTAATATGAAACCCAAAAAAACAATGCAACATTGTTTGAAATCAGAGTTTTTTAAATATATATCTACAGTAAAAGCGTGAATAACAACAAACGTAATTTTAAAATTTCACCCTTCCCTAGTAATGGATGGATCATGTTTTTAATTTTGCTGTCCAGTGTCCATAGATTGATTGGAAGTTACTGTACAAAGAAGAATGTCAAAACAATCCAGAATAATAGAACATTAGAACATCAATAATATTTTAACGCCTGACGACTAAGTCCAAATAACACAGAATTATAGCCAGAATGGGTTAGAACATTTAACAGAAGTAAAAGATTATTGAGGTAGTGAATATCATGAAATACATGATATGGTCAGTACAAAATAAAGGGGACTTGGGAAAACATTAGGCATGCATATATTAGAAGTGTAGAGTAAGAGAGGATATGATACAGATGCTTAAGCTGTAAGTGGGATCTACAAAGACGATGTGGAAAACGGACTACTGCTCCGTGATAAGCATGCAACAGTTTGGTAGATATGTGAAATAGGCTACCGATTGCTACAGTAGGATCAATAACGACAGAAAGCTTAGGAACATAATTAGATAGGCACATGGCTGTGATGTGCTGATTGTCAATGGGATCCGCCGTGAATGGGCCAGTCCATGATATAAAGACTAATATTAGTCTTTACACCATGGGCCAGTCAGCCCATGGAGTCACTCCTCTGAAAAAATCCCTCTTTTATGATTTTTGTTTACGTTAATGTTTATGTAGGCCTAGTGGAATCAGGACGTGTATTTGGCAGTTTATTCAGACTAGCATTATACTATTATATTCAGAGTAGAAAAGGAGACTATTTTATTCAGAGTAGAAAGGAAATATGAAAGTCAGAGGGTAAATATGACATAGTATGTGTCCCTATAATTCCTACAGAACCTCCTTAAGTTGTATAAACCCTCCAATGAAAAGCCTGATTAAACTGCCAAACTTAGTCAATCCTAATGGGATTAATGATTATATATTTATTGATTCTCATGATAAACTGGTCTCTCTATTCACCAATGATAGTTTAGGTAAGGTATTATGTATTATATCCGAAAACAAGTTATGTGCATTCACTAAGGGAGGAAGGAAGTAATAGGGGAAGATCTATCCTATATTGCACAGATAGTGGCGGGCGAGGTGGCTAGGATGAGTTACTAAACCGAACGTGGTTGGTTTTTAGGTAAACAACCGATGGTATAGACAGGAGTGGTTAATGTGCATATTATATCAAGTCATGCTAGCTTAATAGTATTTGGACAATATAAGTAAGGAGTGAATTAGTAAGTTAGGGGTATTAGTGGATGAGTAAAGAAATTAAGATGTTTTATAATGCTCGGTTAATATGAAATTAGCCAAGAGTGATATGATGGAAAGTATTACTCTGTATGATGACTATTATATATATTGTATGCACAATATCAACTAGGACTAACTCGCATGCTGTGCGTTCCTAGGCCTCCTACAGCGCAGTTTTCGACCCATGCGTGGTTCAGCTGAAAGTTTTCTTGTCTGAGAAAACAACTCTTGGTTGGGAGAGAGGTATCCTGACCAGGATTCGAACCCACTCACTCCAGGTATGTTTGGGAGAGTTAGGCAATAATCTAGATCATTTGCACGGGTGGTCCATAAATTGGCAGATGAGTTTCAATGTAGACAAATGTAAGGTATTAAGGATTGGAAATCGTAATTTAGATGCGAAATACAAACTAGACAATGTAAAATTGGATAACTCAGAGTGTGAGAAGGATCTGGGGGTGCTCGTTAGTAATGATCTGAAACCCAGAAAACAATGTATAAGTGTTAGGAACAGGGCAAATATAATTCTAGGATTCATATATCTAGGAGTGTAAGCAACAGGACTGCTGAAGTTTTCTTAAAACTATACTTAGCACTAATAAGACCCCATTTAGACTATGCTGTTCATTTGTGGTGCCCTTATTACATAATGGATATCGACCCTTTAGAGGCAGTCCAAAGAAGAATGACGAAAAAGATACATTATATAAGACATTTATCGTATGAGGAGAGGTTGAAAGTCTTAGGCTTGCTCTCACTAGAAAAACGAAGATGTAGGGGAGACATGATAGAGGTATTTAAATGGATAAAAGGTTTAAATAAGGGCGATATAGATGAGGTATTAAAGCTAAAGAACGGTGACATAACCCGCTCAAATGGTTTCAAGTTAGATAAGTTTAGATTTAGGAAAGATATAGGAAAGCACTGGTTTGGGAATAGAGTTGTTAACATATGGCATGCACTGCCCAGAGCAGTAATTAACTCAGAAACAGTTGAAAGCTTTAAGCATAAGTTCGATTCCCATATGGGTGATATGGGCTGGGTGTGAATGGGAGCTGCCTCATGTGCGCCGCATGGCCATATGCAGTTTCCCGCGATCTTATGACCTTATGTTCTTATGTATTTGGGGTTGGGTGTGACAGGGATCTGCCTTGTGTGAGCCGATCGGCTTTTTGCAGACTCCCATTTTCTTATGTTCTTATGTAACCACTCGGCCATGAGCGGATATAAAGGAAGCAACCTTTATTCTTATTTGAAGAACCCTCGCCAACTCGGCTAAGTGATACAATTTTAATCGTCCTGGTACTATTATGACATTATGACATCTGACATTATCAAAACAACTCGTGCCCAATGGTCAACAAATAGTCGAGCGAAATTAAGCCTAGTTTTTTTGTGCCTCTTGGTTAGCTTTGGCTTGACAGCTGGTGATCTATGTTTATATCCCATCTCCTTTAATATCTTGCGTATAGTTTCTGTAGAAGTTTGAAATTGCAAATGTTGCTTAGCTACCTCGGCGATGGAGAATGGATGGTTATACATATACTGTTTAATTTCTTGGTCCTGTTATGACGTGGTTTTCCGCTTAGCTCCACTTCTATGTCGGTCTGTCATTTGTCCTTCTTCCCACCTCTTTTTGCCAACGGTAAACGTCCCGACACCCCACTCTCGCTCATCCCAACCATACTACCGCGTTCAGCAACCTTGCTGAATGGATGACTAGGTGTAATGTGGGCAAGGGAGTATTGAGGATTTTCTGATCACCCCAGTTTCCAATAATTACAACTTCACGTTTTTTATTATTTATTTATGTATTTATTTTTTTACCGAAAAAACGTTCGACCTGGGAATAGCCTATATTGCGTGAAGTGTTAATGCATGGTTGGAGTGGCTGTAGATATGAATGTAATCTGTAATCAGCCAATTGCCGATATCTGGATTTTGGGTGTTTGGTTGACCTGTACGATACCCGTCCAGCTAGTAATAGACCACCAACACTAAAACAGACGTCGTAAGTGGCCTTTTATTCCAGAGGCCTATTTATACTGCTAGGTCAAGAGAGGCGCATTGTGTAAGAAAAATTGCCAAAATGTTTCTTTCCCGCCTGGGAATGGAACCCGTGTCCTTTTGGCTGTGAAGTAAGTGCGCTAACCAATATGCTACGGACCACTGTGTGTGTGTCTGTGTGATTCTGTAAAATAGAACTTATATTATATACCCGGTAAACTAAATAATGTTTAGTTATACTCCCATATATGTCCATAGTAGACAGAATTTCATCGAAGTTAGATTCTAAAACCATGATACGGTAACGATAATTGTCTATATTCGAATGGGATCTCATAGAAACAGTAAGAAATTTAGCTGTATACACGTTCTAATCATTAATAATATTACCTGATGCAGATGTTGCAAATAGAACTACTCGTATAACTCAGCACTGCAAGATGATGCAGATTATAATATACCTGTATTATCTAAAGAGTGTTAATTAGATAAAATAACACAATTATTTACACCGCATTGTTTTATCAGGGAAATCAGCGTAGACTGTGGGTTTATAACACTGAACTTTGCCTTCCGTTCCGTTTCTGTGCGTGTGTGTGTGTGTGTGTGTGCTAATTAGTCTACAAATAGTGTAGAGTGAAATCGATTGATATTAACCTCAGAGAGAGAGAGAGAGAGAGAGAGAGAGCCTTCTAATATGATACAAACAAATAATGATAGCAATATTGTTATATATAGCGCCCAGCATTTGCGAGTACTGTGTCTGTGTGCCCTGGCTGTGGTATCGCAGGTGGCAGTGGCGCCTGCATAGACACCACGGGTCTCTGCTAGACACGACCACACGGGCTTGGGACAAACTAGACAGGTGCCACGTACCTAATTTTGTCGCAAAACTTAGTTGGGCTACTGTACAGGTCTCCCCGCTACACAGGATTATACTAAAATATATATACCGTACATATAAAAAAAAAAAAAAAAAAAAATCTATAATAAATAACAATAATTATAAATATACAAATAAGTACATAGTTAATAAATATATATATACCGGTATATATATATATATATATATATATATATATATATATATATATATACCGGTATGTATATATACTGTATATAAATATGTGCTCAGGCCCAATCCCCACTTTTCCTATTTTTATTTTTATTTTATTTTTACTCTATTTTATTATTTTATTTTATTTTATTTTTTCTTGGGGGTGGCCGACTCAAGACAGAGCAAGAATAGGGAAAACACAAGACAGAACAACGAACAAACACAGACAAAACACAAAATTCACACACATCTACTGTACACATCTGGGTCACCCAGGAGAACACCCAGAGACCAGGGTCACCAAGGTCGCTCCATATACAGTATATATATATACTGTATACCGTATATATATATATGTTAGTATAGCCAGGTAATAGATTCTCTTTTAAACAGACGAGGTTAAAAGCAATAGCAGTTTCAGCATTCAGGATTTTATTGTTACAGCTTTCAATAGTTCTAACAATTTTCCTCTGGGGTTCAGAGATGAGGTACAAAAGGTGAGAGGTAATGATTAGAATAGGGACAAAGCATCATATTTATACAAAATTCGAGGATCAAGTAGAGGGAGGTGGGCGGAGCTACTGGGTGTGTGGTGGCTGTTCATTGGTGGAAGGCAGTCTATTCGCGAGACGGGCACTAAATCTTATCGGTGGTTGGTTGTTGGCTGTGGGTGGCTGTGATTGGTTGGTGTTGTCAGTTGTGTGCTGAGCGTGGAAGCGTAAGGAAGGGGGGTGCGGGGCGAGAGGAGGGGGGTGGGGGGGCAGCATGCCTGTAGCGCTTGCCTGAAGGAAGAATTTGAAGGTCTTGTGTTTGGTTGTTGATGCTGGGGTTGAGTGTTTGGATGTTGTTACGATCCAGGTTCTCAAAGACACAGGGCTCTTCAACATTGGACTAGATAATGGCAAAATGCAACAACAGTAACACTAGATCCAACCCCTGCCTTAAACACTGGAAAACAAAACACCATTACCGCCCTGAGTCGTGCCTGGACAACGAGGTATCCTATGACTCGGTAACTGGTGCACACACACTAGGCTGACGCTCAATGAAACAGCCTATTCTCAAACAGTAAAAGATTACTCGATTATGTTACACAAAGAAAAGATAGTTAACGTGATTAATTAACGTTACGGTAGATACTCAAATAACTGGCACTCCTGTATTAAAGAAAGTGCAATGCTAGTCCTGCAACATCAACTGGAAACTTCTGAAATAAGTCTGATGCTGGGAAGATGTTCGTAAAGAATCTTGAACAATTATAATGCACAATACGGGTCACAATAAATACTAGGACATATAGTAATAATAGGCAGGCGAATAATAAAGACTGCGCAAAGGTAGTAATGCTCGACAACTAAAGAAATGCTTCGTGACACAACGCAACAGCCTACTAGGGTTGTGCAACTCAACAACAATCTCGGCTCAAAAGTGCAGTGAATAATAATGTTGCATACATATAATAATGGGGGCTTATCTCTAACCAGTGTCTGCTCAGTTAATAAAGTCTAGCTGGGGTATCAAGGCAGGGCAACATTGGGCGAGCATGCGGCTCGTAGCCTAACGTTGTCCGAAGGTGGTATAATGACGATTACGTTATATGACGGGGATGCTCTCTTGATAAATCTAGGTCTCTAGTACCTAGTTCTAGCCTGGCGATCCCTCAGAAGTCAACACAAAGAGGCAGCACTATGTTGTGAGGGATAGGCTATGGCCCTCTCACACCACAGCGCTGTGCTCGCAAAGTAAACCCACCCGAAGACAACTTAGGCTCCCACAGTACCTGTCGATGTCGTGCAGGGCTTAGCTAACACTGCACACATCGGAGACAACGACACAGTAACCTTACCCCTAGTCTAGCTTTAGATAACCAAGCAGAATCACTCAACACCTTGCCAGGGAGACATATACCGGTCTACAACCTTCCCGAGAGAGGACACATACGGAAAAGTCCGTCTCTCCAAACCCTCAATAAAGCATAATACCTCCTTAATCTAATACATGGAAATATCTGAGAGCTTCGCGTACAATACGACTGGCCGACGGTGAACATCTATGCTGAAACTAGAAGGGATGTTGAGTTTAATAAAGATTAGAGAATGAGAAAGGAGAAGTCGAGAGAGAGAAATAGTATGCAAAGTGGCGAGTATGGGGGACAGAATTGCAAAGGATGTAGACGATACGCGTGTCAGGCAAGCTCTGAGCTGATAAAAAACACGAGGCCGCGATGGGCAGGGACTAGTTGACCACCCGGCCGCCAACGCCGTCAGCGCCCAAGCGAGCCGCGTGATAGCTCACCCCGCTGCCAGGTGTACCCCCTCACCCTCTCTCGCTCGCCTCCCACACAAGCAACATTTATATTATAGCAAATATAAAATATAAGGCGTGGTCACAGACCAAAACAAAGACCATTTCTAGACTGTCTGTGGCAACACGACACTAATAACATAAAGCAGATCATTCTAGGACAACTGTAGCCCATCCCCCCATCCTGGCGAGCACTAGCGAGCTGCAATACCCCATGCAACCATTCTGTTAACGCCGGGAGGCGTCACAATGTATAGAACTTCTAAAATAGCTAGTCTTCGGGGGTCTGATTCTTTGTCGAGTATGGTTGTTTGTTTGTCTAGGTCGGCGCGAGTTAGGGCAAGATGGTGGGGGGCTTGATAGTGATCTTTTATAGCGCCAGATTGAAGGTGGAGGGTTAGTCGACGGGAAAGGCGAGTCTGTGTCATTCCAACATAGGATAGGGGTCCACAGTCCCCAGAGGTGCAAATATGCTGGTATATCACATGGTCGTCTTTTGGTTGGTTGGTGGAAATGGGGCGGTTACGGAGGACAAGGTTGGAGGTCTTAGGAGATTTATAGTAAATAATGAGTTTGATTTTATTGTCAGGGTTGGTGGGGAGGACGTTTTTGTTAATTATTTCTTTCATAATGGATTCGTCTGTTGTGTGGTGGGAAGACATGTAGTTTCTGTAGAAAAATGCAATGTCATTGGCCGGGTTGGTGCTAGGGGGGTCTTGTTTGTACCATTTTTCTAGGTGGTGGTTGATGGCATTGGTGACGTCAGTGTTGGAATACCCATTGTTGACTAGGACCTGGGTGAGCCTTTCCAGTTCATTGTGTGTGTCATTCCAGGTGGTGCAATGGGTGAGGGCTCTCCTGACATAGGCGGCGATGGTGGACTGTAGGTATCGTTTAGGGCATTCACTTTCCCCATTAAGACATTGGCCATTGTTAGTAGGTTTGGTGTACACGGTAGTTTTGAAGCCGTGGTCGTGGAGGGAGACAAGGAGGTCGAGGAAGGGTAGATGTCCATCGGTGGTTTCTTCGTTGTGAAGTTGAGTCCGGAGGCGGCCATGAAGCGCTGCTGGAGGTCCCTGAGTTCGCCCAGGTCCTTCACCCGCACGAAGATATCATTGATGTACCTGCAGTAGACAGTGGGCCACTTGCTTGTCCTGGACAGTCGTTCCCCTAGCCCTCTGCCTGAAGGTCCATTCGCCACCAAGTGTTTTTACCTGACGGAGTTTTGGCCATTTCTGGACTCTGTTTTTTTTACTCTTGACGATTTTTCTTCATTTTAGTACTTTTTAGCTGGACTCAGGAAATTTTACTCTTGAGTCTGCTTTTTGGTCTCTGCCGTTTTTTACCTGGACTGGTTTCAGCACCCTTTCTTTTTTTATTATTACTTGCCCGTCCCACCCAGTAGACGCTGTCTTCTTTAGTACCGAATCGAACCCTGAAGGGCCACCGCAGGGTGGTTCCATGAGGGGGGCTCATTAGGAGCTGAGGGAGGAAAAGTTGGCAGCAGGGTATTGTTAGGGGTTAGACGCTCCAGTGGCACTGGTACCCAAACACCATTCGACAGCCTCTAGAGGCTGGTGGTTAAGGGGTGCTGGCAGCCCAAGGCGCTAGGCAGGTTTAGCTAACAGGTGTCATCCGTAGGGTGACACTAAGGGCACTTAGGATTAGGTTTTATCTTTGCTGAAATCAGTGCAGGGATTAGGCGGTGGGTGGCCTGAGGCTTTTAACTTTTAACTTTGCACCTTTATTTTATTTGTTTTTTTAAACATTCTAGTTTTGTATTTAAATTTAACGTAACTTTTCTTGCATTCTTAACTTCAGCTTGTTTTTTGTCCTGCATTTTGTAGTTTGACTTAATATTAACGTAAAGTTTCCTTTATCTCTAGGCCTATCCTTTAACGTAAATGTTCTTGCTTTCTTAACTTTAGCTTGTTTTTGTCCTGCATTTTTGTAGTTTGACTTTCATATTAACGTAATTTTTCTTACTCCCTTATCCTTGGCTTGAGGTTTCTTAATTTTTTTTAAGAAGTTTCAACTCATAGGATTCTTGGGTTTTTGTTCAATTAATTCATTATCTAAATTCATTCTCTTCTGTCACCATAGCAGGGTTTGTTTTTGAGCTTGGCTTTTTAACTTAAAGTGCTACTTTTTAGTTGTTCGATTTTTAACCAGCACCATCATCACTAACTTGGATGATCAAACAGCCAGTGACGTGAGCAACAGGACAGCCAATCACAGGTGGAGAACAACCAATGCATTTCCTATTCCCCACATAGCAAAATGGCGAGGGTAAAAATAAAATGCAACCACTTATCGCAGCATAAGCATAAATTGAAACTGCTGGAATTACTTTCAAAGGAAAATATCTATGTCACGAGAATCATCCCAATAGATGATGGGTATATTGTTCTGACAAAGAATGACAATGACACAGATCAAATATTTGCGGAGAAGTGCCATACCACTCTGACAAACCACTCTTTCACCCCTGTAATGCCACCGGAACTGAGAGCCAAGAGAACGGTTATCATATTCAGAGTGGATGATATAATCTTTGCCCACTCGGAAGGAGAGATTACTCAGGAGGTGGGCAGCGCTAACCAATGGATTGGAGATGGAATAGAAAATGTGTACAAATTTACAAACGGTAATAACATGAAAATTACTTTCAAGCAAACATCCATGGCATCTAATGCCACAGAGAGAGGCCTATTAATGTTCAATTTTAGCATCCCAAACACTCAAATCAAGAAGGAAGAGTACATACCACTACTCACCTGCTATAACTGTTATGCTATAGAGAATCATACAAAGAAAAATTGCCCACAGGGAAATTCTTATAAGGTATGCTCAGATTGCAGTGGTACCGGACACCCATGGAATGACTGTAGTTCTGCCATCAAGAAGTGTTTGAACTGTAATAGAGCTCATAAAACAACAGCCATGTCATGCCCAGTCAGGAAGGAGGCCATAAAGAACAAGAGAGAGAAGCAAACCTTAACTAGAGCTAACCCCAACATCACTTATAGCCAAGCAACATCCAAAGGCTGGGCACAGGCCAAGAGCTCCACTAGCACTGACACCACCAAAATAGCCATTTTGATGCATTATGCTCATCAATGTAATATGGCTCAACCTGGAACTTTTAACAAAGTTATGAATGAAGATTTAAAGAAAAATAATCTCCCACAAGTAATATTGCCAGACAACCCACCATCCGAAATCATACTGAAAAAGACCACCCCACATAATGAGGCCCCAGATGAAAGTACAACAGAACATTCAAACCCACAAAAATCACAAAATCAAGAAGCAATGAATGAACAAGAACAAACCCAGGAGCAAGCGACAAATGACAATATAAGTTTTAGCAATGAGCCAAAATTAACAGCTGCTGACATAGGGCTGAGGATAATCACGTCAAAATCGATTGGTTGGCCAAGAGATAACATAACCAAAGAGGTCCTTATTGATGGTCTGGAAAGAGGGAAAATGAGATGGACCTACACAAACCAACGATATGATGAAGATGATGTGTACACGGCAATAACCAATGATAAGATCAAACTAAGCAGCTGCTTCCGTCAAGTTGAGGACTCGGCATTAAAAACACTACGAGTAGGACTACAAATTGAACGATCACCACCACCAAGAGAGGACAAATACCAAGGGAGTAAACACAGAAGGCACTCGAACAGGGAAAGTCTATAAATACACCACCTCATAAATATATTTAGTAAAGTCAATGGATACAATTAAGATAATCTCTCACAACGTACTTCATTGGCCAAATCGATCAAAACAGCTAACAAATCTATATCTAAAAGAAGACCCACATGTGATTATAATCAACGGTCATGGCTGTAAAAATAGTTCAGATATAGCAATAAAGGGTTTATACACATATTTTAGAAATTCATCAGAAGAACTGCACGATGGTTCTGCAATGCTAATAAAGCAAAACATAAAACATAAAATAGATGAAAATTTTACTTCGGACATAATAAGTCTAAGCATAGACACATCACTCGGAATTATTAACATATCAACAACCTATATACCCCCAAGAAGACCATTTTTGCCATATCCTGATTTTCATAGACTTGCATCATACAATAATGCCTCATACATCATAGGTGATTTGAATGCCAAACATAACATACTAGGACACAACACAAATAATGCTGTTGGTACTGGAATCGCTAGATATATCAATGACCAGAAACTTAACCATGTTGGACCAAATTTCCCAACTTTTATCAGAGGAATTACAAAAACAGACCCAGACATAGTTTTAACAAATAATAATTGCAGACATAACCTCTCTATAGAACCAGGCCCGCTAACAACCTCAGACCACATCCCACTAATTTTAAAAATAACGGCAAGACCATTAACTATCCCTAGAACTGAAAGATACGATTTGAAAAGAGTTAATTGGGAACAATTTAGAGATATAATTACTGCAACAACAAATGAGCAAGATACACATATGAGAGAAGATATGGCTATAGAAGAAATAGACAGACAACTTGAAAACTGGTACAAAGCTATAAAGAAAGGATTGGATGGGACAGCACGAATAACCAAAAATAAAATAATCTGCAAACCCATCATAAGTCCAGGAATAAGAAACATCCAAAATAGATACAGACAATTATCACAAGTAGCTAATTTATATGGGTGGAGTATGGTTGACTATCGCTTGTATAGAACAATCCAGACTGAATTAGCAGTAGAGGTTGAGAGAGTACACAACCAACACGAGCAATCACAAATGACACAGTTAACTGAAAAATATAAAGACCCAAAGGAATTCTGGAGAATTATTAAAAATCTTAATTCAACACCAAACACAACCCCCAACTATATTTTAGATACCCGGTAATAATGGAGTGAAGGTGTTTGACAATAAGGCAAAGGAAGAAATATTTCGTAATGTGTGGCAGGAGGTATAGGCGAGGAGGAGAATGAACAATTTGATGAGCAACAAGAACAAATAGTACATGAGTATCTAAGACATAACAAAGAGAGAACTTTACCCTATGAAAACATTGACATAACACGTTATGATAACCAGAATATCACAATGAGCAGTATTAAGATAGAGGAGGTGGAGAGACATATACAAAACTTAAAAGACAAAGCACCAGGAATCAGCAATATCAATAAGAAAATATTAACAGAGCTACCATATCACATGGTGCAACATTTAACTTCCATATTCAACAAGACACTGTCACTGGGTTACTTCCCCGACAAGTTCAAGGTTGCTATGCTTCACCTAATTCTAAAACCAAATAAATGTCCAAGAGATCCTCTATCATACCGCCCAATATCATTGCTAGAAGTACCGGGCAAACTATTTGAGAAATGTTTATTCACAAGACTTCAAGACCACCTATACAAGAATAACCTTATACCACATGAACAGCACGGATTCAGAGCAGGACGAAGTACCACAACAGCAATAGCACTAGTCTACGAAAAAATAGCTCAAGCACTAGCAAAGAAACATCAATGCCACATAGTACTTCGAGACGTGAGCAAGGCGTTCGATAAAGTTTGGTACGAGGGATTGAAATATAAAATATTAAAACTGGGTCTGCCAAGACACCTTGAAGCTACACTGTGCTACTTCCTTATGGACAGAACAGCACGAATAAGAATGGGTGAAGTACTGGGACCAGAGTTTGAGCTGAAGAGTGGAGTTCCACAAGGATGTATTCTATCCCCCATCCTCTACTCAATATATACTGCAGACATACCACAACCAGCAAATGATTGTCTCAATATACTATACGCAGATGACATTACACAGGTGATAACTTACCGAGGCAAATCAAAACTCATGATGGCAGAGAGGGTGGCAAGTGAAATAAACAAAATTAACATCTTTGAAAATAAATGGAAAATAAAAACTAACACAAATAAATTTACCATTATACCAATTGCCAAAAACATCATCGAAGACATAATATTAAATGGTGATCTGCTGGAACAAGACAGTCAAGGAAAATTGCTGGGACTAAAAATATCAAAACAAGGAATTACAAAGCATGTCAAAGAAATACAAAATAAAACAAACTGGGCACTAACAAAACTGTACAAATTTAATTTATTACCAACAAAAATCAAACTGCATCTAGTAAAAGCATACATACTCCCATTATTAGAATACCCAGCAATTCCCTTGATTTGCCTTACCAGGACACAAACATTAATTTTACAAACAATTCAAAATAAAGCATTGAGATTTGCATACAACGAGCATTATCCATATACAAGAAATACAGAGGAACTCCACCACCTCAGCAACGTGTCACCAATTAATGTCAGATTGTACCACAGAGCAAGAAACACCTGGGAAAGATTGAGCAGAGTGCAAGATCCTAATTACTTAATGTTAATTGAAGAAGACAACAATCGTGAACATGCCTGGTTTCCTAAATCGATGAACAGGGTACAAAATGAGCCTCTCCCAATATTTACGAAAAATAACCCCTAGCTCTATTAAATAGGTCTTACTAAACTTGACATAAACCTATCTTGACAACACCGAATATGACACCACCAGGGGCTCTGCGGGCGAGTGGTGATGGTAGAGCACCCCACACCATAACCTGGCATCCCATGACAATACCGTTTGGAGTGCCAGTATTGAACCCCTCGAGGTAGCACCGACCTCGAGGGGGATCTCTCAGCGCCTCACCAAATCAAAACCTACAGCACATCATCAACTTGTCAATTAACACCAACACTGTACCTGCTGAACTGAAGGAAGCTATTGTAACCCCTCTATTCAAGAAAGGAAATAAACTAGAAGTTGGCAACTACAGACCAGTTAGCATATTATGTATTGTATCTAAAACCCTTGAAAGAGCGGTATACACCCAAATTGAACACTACCTCAAACAAAATGATCTATTCTATAAGTTTCAATCAGGTTTCAGATGCATGTACTCGACAGACTCCTGTCTCATCCACTTAACGGATCACATTTGTAAAGAAATGTCTAAAGGTAACTACACCGGTATGGTTCTTCTTGATCTACAAAAAGCGTTTGACACAGTAGACCATGATATCCTATGTAATAAACTAAAAGCAATGGGCATAGGGTCTGTGAACTGGTTTAAATCTTATCTTAGTGGTAGAACCCAAAGAGTCAAAACTGATGATAATATATCTGATCCTATGCCAATTAACTGTGGGGTCCCACAGGGAAGCATCCTTGGTCCCTTACTCTTTCTCTGTTATGTGAATGACATGGAACTGAGCGTCTCATGTAAATTTTTACTCTATGCAGACGACAGCGTGCTTCTGGTTTCAGGAAAAGACCCAATAAGTATTGCCACTTCACTTTCCAAAGAACTATCATCATGTAGTGAATGGCTAGTGGACAATAGACTATCTCTTCACCTGGGCAAGACGGAAGCCATCTTATGTGGAACAAAACGCAAACTGAAAGACATTGTGGGCTTCTCGGTCAACTGTAATGATATTCCTATAACAACAGTGTCACAAGTTAAATATCTCGGACTGAAACTGGACGCGAGTTTGTCAATTTTTTCTATTGAAACAATTTTGGAATCTATCCTGAGTAAGTGTAGAGCACGTATAAAATACCTGTATAGACAGGTGGGATGCTTGCCCGCGGCGACCAAAAAGACCCTCTGCCAAGCGCTTCTTCAATGTCATTTTGACTATTCTGTGTCATCCTGGTACTCTGCATCATCTAAATCAGCACAGCACAAACTTCAGGTCACTCAAAATAAAATGGTTAGGTTCATGCTGAACCTAGGACCCAGATCACATGTTGGCCAGGAACAACTTCAGTCACTAGGTATGCTCAATGTCTCTGACAGGGCCAAACAAATCAGGCTCACTAATGCCTTCAAAATTTTCTATGACAGAGCTCCAGAGTATCTAAAGAATGATTTTGTTAAAGCAAATGAGAGGAGTGGACATAATACAAGAAACAGGATGTTTAATTTTAAGGTCCCGAGAATCCAAGGACAGGGTAAGCAAACATTTTTCTTCACTGCCATCAAAGACTGGAACGACCTACCCCAGTCAGTCCGTGAAAAGAGAACACTGTATTTCTTCAGACGTAGCCTGAAGGAACACCTGAACCGGACAGCTGCGAGAAGGGAGCACCAAGCTTATGTCTACTACTAAATACGACATAAGAGATAGACAAACCAAACTGAAATGATTACTGATTACGAATTACTGATATTTACTATAGGATGTAAGGCATCTTAAAATAACCCCCTAGAAATACTTTCTCTAAAGTATCTATTTCTTTATCCTCCCCATTTCCCCAGCTAACCTAATCCCACAAGAACCCCAATGGAAATATGCCTAACGGCCTTATTGGGCTATCCTTAGTTGGAATTATGCAAGGCTGGTACATGTCATTTTTGTAACATACTATGTGGTACCAACTCTATAAATTGCTAACTGAATAAATATTATTATTATTATTATTATTATCACCACTTATTGATACAGTCACTGGCGATGCTCCCAAGCTGGTGCACTGCTAGGGGCCAAGTACTGATCAACATACCAGGCATACTCGAACATTTTGACATTATTGTTGAAATATTTAATACTTTATACTGATTTTTACCATGGAATTATTATGTGTTTTTAACCTTAGAGTGATTTGGATGACTGTCAGAGAGGGGATCGCTTGTGTTTTGATGCTGGTGGAGCTCTTGCCTGGGGCCCACCTGGGTGGACCACAGACAGGGGATCCACTGGCGGCGATCAGAGTGCAAGTGTGGATGCGATCTCGGGCACATGATTGGGCGGGTGAGTGAGGGATCACATTGTCGGGATGTGCATGGTGGAACTCTTGCCTGGGGCCTACTACGGTGGGCCCCAGACAGGGGACCCACCGGGATGTAACGGCTAAGACCGGGGGAGGAAGTCAGTGTGGCTGAGGGGGGATGATTGTTTTTTTAAGAATAGCAGAGCTAATCAATGGTGATGGTGGTCAAAATAAATTAATATAAATTAAGTCAATAACATGAGCCTGTCAGGCGGCCTTAACATTTTTGAAATCTTTAAATTAGCAACCTTAGAAATATATGTTGTTCATGGCATGGATGTTTGTACATTATTGATGGTAAATATGAAAAACAGCAAAGTGGTAAGCCCACTATCTTTTACTTCTTGGACTTTTCACTTTTCTATCTTTGTCTTCCCCACTCAAAATCTTCCCTTCACCCCTTAGTGACGACTATCCTCACAGTTTTCGTTTTCGTTTTTCGTTCTAATCATTACCTCTCCATTCCCTGAAGATGCAAGATGTTTACTTGTGAAACGTTGGATTCACCATGAATTTTGCTAACCTTTTGTACCTCATCTCTGAACCCCAGAGGAAAATTGTTAGAACTATTGAAAGCTGTAACAAAAAAATCCTGAATGCTGAAACTGCTATTGCTTTTAACCTCGTCTGTTTAAAAGAGAATATATATATATATATAAATCAATTGTAGAAGTTGTGGATGTATTATTAGAACATTTAGAAGTGTGTGTTAGAAGACAATGCCTATTTAATTACGGTAATGTACCCGGTATAGTAAATATTCCCATGATAAATAAATAAGAGGAGTATGTGTGGAGTTACTCGTAGAGACAGATTGAGGAATGAAGAGATACGTAGGAGAGTGGGGCAGCAGGAACATTTGTCAGCCAGAATGGACAGAAGGGTGCTGAGCTGGTATGGTCATGTTGAACGAATGGGAGATGAAAGGCTTACAAAGATAATATGTGAGTCAGGTACAAGGGGAGATAGAAGGGCAGGAAGACCCCCATTGAGATGGAGAGACTGTGTAAGAAAGGCTGTGGATGATAGAGGAATGACTATAGATCAGGCAGGGGAAGTGGTGGTGGACAGGAGTGAATGGAGAATGCTTGTGAATAGTTGAGTGAACACGTGGTCATTTGGAGTAAGGGGTCGGGCGCAAGTTCGACTAGATAATAGTCCATCAGGCGCCTGGCCCGGGGAGACGATTAATATGAAGGGTGTGCCTGGAAGTGTGGTGGGAGGGCTTGTGGCTTTGGCTCTGCTGCATGTCTGCCTGCCGAGATCGGAACCTCTCCGGGTGGTCAGGGGCCGGGGGAGTGCTGGAGCGACCTTGGTAACCCTGGTCTCTGGGTCTTCTCCTGGGTGACCTGGATGTGTGTGAGTTTGTGTTTTTTATCAGTGTTTATTTTTTGTTTTATGTTGTTTTTGTGTTTTCCCTGTTCTTGCTCTGTCTTGAGTCGGCTACCCCCAAAATGGGGATTGGGCCTGAGCATATAGATAGATAGACCGGTATCTGGTAAAACAAATAATAGATATTATTTTTAGCCTATATATAATTAAGCCTAGCCTATACTATTAACACATGTATATATAATGTAAACGTTGCAAACTAAACAAACCAAAACAGGGACGACACAATAAAGGCAAAATAACTTATCAAAATTACTATGTGGAAATAACGCTTTAGTAAAATAATGTTTTGAAATAAAATAACACAAAACCACCACATAGAATGTACGGTACTGTACATCACTACCGGTATATGAGTAAGTGAATTTGTTTCCCAAGCAAATTAGTCGCACATAATTATATTACCGTACTTCAAGGACTTAGTCAATTTGGGAAGTTCAAGCCCAGGAAAGTATCTGGGCAGTGTGTTGAGTAAAGATGGGACTATGGATGAAGAGGTGCGGGAGAGGGTACAACAGGGGAAGAGGGTTGTAGGAACGCTAAAAGCAGTAACAAGAAATAGGGTGGTCAGTATGGAAGTGAAGAAGTCCTTGCATGACAGTGTGGTAATCCCGACACTGACTTACGGAAGCGAAGCATGGACGTTGGTTGAGAGACTCAGACCAAGAGTGAGAGCAGTGGAAATGAATTACTTAAGGAGTGCGTGCGGAGTTACATGGAGGGATAGACAGACTAATGAGGAAGTAAGAAGGAGGTGTGGTGTGGAGGTAGATGTGCTGGAAAGTGTGAAAAGGAACAACTTGAGATGGTTCGGCCATATGGAACGTATGGAAAGCGAGAGAATGACTAAGAGGGTGTACGAGAGCGAGGTGGAGGGACAGAGGGGGAGAGGTAGACCGAATATGAGGTGGAAGGATGGAGTGAGGAACTACATGAACAAAGGCGGTGCTGGTTGGGGGGAGGGGCGTCGACTGACTGGGGACAGAGGTGCATGGGGGCGGTTCGTTCGTGGCCACCCCTTCGGGGATCGCGGCGTCAGGCAATAGATAGATAGATAGAAGCCCAGGAAAGAAAATTTAATTATAGAACACAAATAACCACCATCCGCAGCCAAAGCCGCGATAGTAATGACCTGGCGGTAGCATTCAAGGAGACTACTGCAGGACTCTTCTTCTTCTCCTTACCTCTGACCGGGTATAGGCTATCCTAGTGTTTACTAGCCTATACCCCTTTGAAAGGACATTAGCATAACCTAACAACCTTACCTAACCTATCCTAGTATTATAGGTGGGGGCTGCCGCCCCCACACCCCCGCTTTGACTTGCGAATCTATTGGTGCCTATTTTCCCTAATAAATTGTTTCTCATAACGTCGCACTAGTGTCCTTGAATATTATCAAAATTCGGTATCTACCCCAATGAAAATGGGTGATGATTCGAAGGAAACACTAGAGTACTTACCTCCTCATTTGCCGCCATTGTTGACGCTGTACAGGCTCCGTGTACACCCCAGACGGTGTACATGATCCCGGGGATGAGTTAGAGTACAGGAAGGCATCAATACTTAATCAATGGACCCGTTTAAATAAGAGTTTACCGAAGAGTAACCTCCCCACGCCGCACACACTCGTAAGCATCATGGACGTCAACACCTAAGCAGTGTTGCCAGATGTTGCTATCTTTCCGATCTCGCTAAACTGGGCCCTCAAATTCGCTTCAAGCAGTCATTACGGGATTTTTGGCGAATATATCCATAATTTAGATATAGGATATGATAGACAGTTATTTAAACTTCAATATACCGCCTACTAAATGCCTGAATATTAACGCTATATTAATCTGGATCAGCTGTTAGAAAGGCGAAGAATCTGGCAATACTGCTAGTAAGTTGCTTGAGGTACTGCGTTGCCAAACACAATACGGAATTAAGTATTTCAATACTAGACTCCGTTTCTTTTCAACTGACGCTAAATTCCAAAGTTCCCATCACATTTTCTCAGTTATTTTGAAGATTGTTTAATGAAATATGTTGCTAATGATATAAACTTGGTCTTAATAGGGTGCAAAGACATAGTGGTTTCATATTTCTCCATTAAGTATCGAGAAATTAACTACCAAGGGATTCAATTTACCGTCAGTTGAAATAAACCCGAATCTAGAGGTGTAGAGATATTATAAGCAATAATTCTCGCATTTAAGGGGAGATGGTTCACGTTTTGGGTGATTTGTGCATGTATTCATTAGTTTTCTAGTTTCCTCCCTAGACCTCCATCAAATCTTTAAAAAAATATACATCCATTAGATCCCCCTGCTAGATTAATTTGTAAATTTTTCGGTAGAAAAATGTCCCGGCCGAAGGCCGATTCTTCCAACATTACAGGCTCACTATAGTTCGCCAGGGAAAAAATCGACATCTAAATAGCACGAAATTTCTAAATATTGACGAAGAAATGGGGCGAAAGGTCTTAAAATCGACTTACTAATGGGGCAAACATCTTAACATCTGAAAACTAATAGGGCTAAACATGAGGGAGAAAGTGGTCCAGAAAACCGGCCCATCCCCCCTTAAAACCACACTGAACCCTTTCAAGATCCGATTACGCATTTATTTTCTGTTTTCTGGCTACGATTAGACGATTTCTGGAGAGCGATAGCGAGAGACGAATATAGGAGGGATATTTGCCACTAAAAACATTTACAAATTTACCTCGAAGGGGGACCCTGGGGGTGTTTTTTAACCCCTTCAGTACCGGTGCCGCCTTTTTAACTTTATTCGGGTTACTATTAGACGATTTTATTCAGTTTAATAAAGGCCTCCAGCAATTAACAGGGTGCGAACTATCTCACTTAACCCTTTTGACTACCACAGATCCTTCTTAAGCTGCACACAATCGTTTAAATATAGGTTGCTGTTGTTGTTGTTGTTCCCCAAGCTGCCTTGCCGAACAGCCCCAAGGCCCCGAGCAAGGCCAAGGCCATAACCAAGCGCCCCACAGAACCCTCCCTGCCTACCACAATAAAGCCCAGGTGACCGAAGCCACTCCATGGCGGGGAGCTGAGGAGGGTGCGGAAACGCCCGGGAAACCAAAGCCCCACCCAGGGCCCTGTGCCCCTCAGCAGTTATGAAGAGAAAGTTGAAGGGCAAAGAAAAATGTGACGCTTTGGCTTCCAATCTTGTTAGATTGGGAGGTCAATCCACGGAAGAGACGCCGCCACTTGAGATCTAGAAAACATATAAGTAAAAGGAACAGTCAGAGTAAGCTATGTAGAGCGAAATTATATAGACGTCGCCGGTACAGAAGGGGTTAGGGGGGGATGGTTCATTGTTTGGTCAATGTTTTCATTTATTTAATATATTTTTTTTAGTTTCCTCCCTAGACCTCCATCAAATTATTAAAACATCCATTAGATTAGAAATTCTAGATTAATTTGTACATGTTTCGGTAGAAAAATGTCCCGGCCGAAGGCCGCTTCTTCCAAAATTACAGGCTCACTATTGTTCGCCAGGGAAAATGTCGACACCTAAATAGCACGAAAGGTCTTAATATTGGGGCAGAAGGTCTTAAAATCGACAAACTAATGGGACAAACATCTTAACATCTGAAAACTAATGGGGCTAAACATGAGGGGAAAAGGGATCTAGAAAAACGACCCATCTCCTCTTATAACTTGATGGAGGTCTAGGGAACAAACGACCCATCTCCTCTTATAACTTGATGGAGGTCTAGGGAACAAACGACCCATCTCCTCTTATAACTTGATGGAGGTCTAGGGAACAAACGACCCATCTCCTCTTATAACTTGATGGAGGTCTAGGGAACAAACGACCCATCTCCTCTTATAACTTGATGGAGGTCTAGGGAACAAACGACCCATCTCCTCTTATAACTTGATGGAGGTCTAGGGAACAAACGACCCATCTCCTCTTATAACTTGATGGAGGTCTAGGGAACAAACGACCCATCTCCTCTTATAACTTGATGGAGGTCTAGGGAACAAACGACCCATCTCCTCTTATAACTTGATGGAGGTCTAGGGAACAAACGACCCATCTCCTCTTATAACTTGATGGAGGTCTAGGGAACAAACGACCCATCTCCTCTTATAACTTGATGGAGGTCTAGGGAACAAACGACCCATCTCCTCTTATAACTTGATGGAGGTCTAGGGAACAAACGACCCATCTCCTCTTATAACTTGATGGAGGTCTAGGGAACAAACGACCCATCTCCTCTTATAACTTGATGGAGGTCTAGGGAACAAACGACCCATCTCCTCTTATAACTTGATGGAGGTCTAGGGAACAAACGACCCATCTCCTCTTATAACTTGATGGAGGTCTAGGGAACAAACGTAAAATATTAGTTGGATCTTATCAGTTTAAGGGGGCCCACCTCGCTTTTTTTCTCTTTCTCTCCCTCTCTTTGGCTTGTATCCATTCGGCCCCATTCAGCCTACTGTTTTAAGACGTTTACCCCCATCCAGGTGTCAATATTTTACTTGGTGAGTGATAGCGAGCCAGCATATATATATTTTTGTTTTGACAGCAAGCTAGATTTGTACATTTTTCGATAGAAAAATATATCCGGCGAAGCCTGATTTCTCCATATAATGCTGGCTTGCTATCACTCGCCAGGAAGAAATCGACACCTAGATGGGGATAAACGTCTTAAAACAGTTGGCTGAATGGGGGCGAATGGATACAAGCCAGGGAAAAAAAGAAAAGGAGAGAAAGATTTAAAAAAAGCCGGTGACCCCCCTTAACCCATTCAGTACCAGGGACGTCCTTTTCATCATATTCTGGCAACTAGTGGACGATTGTATTCAGCTTAGGAAGGACCTTTAGCAATGATAAGGCTGCAAACTATCTCCACCAACTCTTTTAACTACCACAGATCCTTCTTGAGATGGAGAGACTGTTTAAGAAAGGCTTTGGATGATAGAGGAATGACTATAGATCAGGCAGGGGAAGTGGTGGTGGACAGGAGTGAATGGAGAATGCTTGTGAATAGTTGAGTGAACACGTGGTCATTTGGAGTAAGGGGTCGGGCGCAAGTTCGACTAGATAATAGTCCATCAGGCGCCTGGCCCGGGGGAACGATTAATATGAAGGGTGTGCCTGGAAGTGTGGTGGGAGGGCTTGTGGCTTTGGCTCCGCTGCATGTCTGCCTGCCGAGATCGGAACCTCTCCGGGTGGTCAGGGTCCGGGGGAGTGCTGGAGCGACCTTGGTAACCCTGGTCTCTGGGTCTTCTCCTGGGTGACCTGGATGTGTGTGAGTTTGTGTTTTTTATCTGTGTTTATTTTTTGTTTTATGTTGTTTTTGTGTTTTCCCTGTTCTTGCTCTGTCTTGAGTCGGCTACCCCCAAAATGGGGATTGGGCCTGAGCATATAGATAGATAGATAGATAGATCCTTCTTAAGCTGCATAATGTTTATTTATTGTTTCTTTTTATTGATTATTGTTTTCTTTTCTAATGATGCACACTCCACCTTGAGCCACATACAAGATTTTGTAAAAATTGGAATGGAAACTTTTATTCCTCATCAAAAGTACAGTAAAAGATCTAATTCACCTAAATGGTTTGACCATAATTGTGCTAGAGTAACTGAACAAAAAGCAATAGCCTACAATGCATACACAAGATCAAAAACACATGAAGCCTTTAATTACTTTAGAAACATCAGAAATCATGCCAAAACTGTATTAAACCTAACTAAATCAAACTTTCTCCATAAGCAGGCAAATAAACTTCTAAATAATCCAAATGATAACAAAATATTTTGGTCTACTCTTAACTCATTCAAATCCAACTTCACTACTGCTTCATCCATTCCACCATTAAAATCTCCGACTGGCAATCTTGTAAGTGACCCACGAGGTAAAGCTAACCTTCTTGCAGATATTTTCTCCACCTTAGATGACATAAATCAAGATGTCCCTGTACTTAATTTTAATTCACCTGAAATTCCCTCACTTAAGATCCACACCAGACATGTCAAAACTATTTTGCAGAATCTCTCAGTAGATAAGGCTCCTGGTCCAGATGAAATTCCTCCAATAGTACTTAAGAATTGCTCCTTGGTGCTCGCTCCTGTATTGGCAAAAAATTTCCGTCTGTGTACTCATACCTCATGCTTCCCAGTACCCTGGAAAGAAGCAAACATCCATCCAGTTCCTAAAAAAGGTGCCTCTTCAGATCCATCAAACTACAGACCAATAGCTATAACTTCCACTCTTGGCAAAGTTTTTGAAATGATATTAAATAATCACATAATTAAGCATCTGGAGAATAATAAATTAATCAGTGATAGGCAATATGGTTTTAGACGATGTCGATCAACTGCAGACATTCTTTGCCTTCTTACGCATCAAATCAACCAAGCTACAGACCAACATGGTGAAACACATACAATAGCACTCGATATATCAAAGGCATTTGATAGAGTCTGGCATCAATCCTTATTGTCGAAGATGTCACACTACGGCCTTGCATCATTAGTTCCACTAATTTCTTCTTATCTTCATAACAGAAAAATACGTGTAATGGTAGATGGCCTTTATTCTCAATTTCACTCAATAAATGCTGGTGTTCCCCAGGGATCAGTTTTGGCCCCAACTCTGTTCCTCATTCATATCAATGATCTCATATCTACCACTCATAATCCAATACATTCCTACGCAGATGACTCAACACTCCACAGTTCCTTCACATTTACCAATTCTTTCACCCAACCCGATCTTATAAATTCAAAAATAAACACTGCAATTTCTCTGAACCAGGACCTTTCTAGAATTAATGAATGGGGACAAGAGAATCTAGTTTCCTTTAATGCACAGAAAACCAAGTACATTCAATTTTCTAACCGACAGAATCTCACTGACTCCCATATATTTTTTAATGATGTAAATATTCCCACTTCCCCTAGTATTGACATTCTCGGTGTAACATTAACTACTAACTTGAGCTGGACACATTATGTTAGAAGCATTGCTAAGAATGCCTCTAAAAAAATGGGACTCCTGTACAGAGTTCGAGAATTCTTCACTGACGAGCAGTTGGCCGTAATATATAAAAGTCATGTGCGCTCTCAGATGGATTACTGTTCACCTCTGTGGGGTGGAAGTGGAGTGGTTGCATTGAGGCAGTTGGACAAAATTCAAAATAAAGCTATTAGATTAATCAATAACCCTGCAATCACACAGGACCTTCCTACATTAGCCATACGAAGAAACGTTGCATCCCTTGCATTATTCTACAGATATTTTCACAGCAATTGTTCCGAGGAACTTGCTTCAATTGTGCCGCCTCTCCACATCTTTCCCCGTAGAACTAGGGCAGCTGAGAGCGCCCATGAATTTACACTTTCTCCTCCACAATGCAGAACTTCTGCTTATCAGAATTAATTTATCCCCAGAGCTACTACTCTTTGGAATTCACTTCCCTCGAATTGCTTTCCACAAACTTACAATCAACAAATGTTTAAATCCAGTTGTTACAAACATTTTATGAATGGAGGATGCCTTTAGGCACATGGACCTTTTTGTTTTATCTGTGTTTTTCCTTCCTCCGTTCATTGTCTCTTAAAAAAAAAAAAAAAAAAAAAAAAAAAAAATAATAATGCCGTCTAAAATAATATAAACAGAATAAAATATGACACACGTTGAGTTAAACTATCGCGCATTAGCACACACACACACACACACACACAATTACTTTCTCTCTCACACACACACACACATATAATTCCTCTATCTCTCTCTCTCTCTCACACACACACACAATTACTCAGAGAGAGAGAGAGAGAGAGCGAGAGAGACACATACACACATAATTACTGACACACACACACAATCACTCTCTGTCTCTCACACCCACACCCACACATAATTACTAACAAACACACACACACACACACACACTGTTTGAAGTTACGCAAGTGGAAACTCCTTTACGCTCGGGCATATTATACTGGAAAGTTATGATTGTGTACATACACAAACTCTCGCTACTAGAGTATACATACATATATACATAGCATACATACATACATACATACACCTACATACATACATGTATTCATACATACATACATACATACACATATACATACATACACACATATATATATATATATATATATATATATATATATATATATATATATATATATATATATATATATATATATATATATATATATATATATATATATACGTACATACATACACTTCCCTCACACCAACTTTTAACAAAATTGTATATTCTATGTGTATGAAGGAGACAAAAGGCAAAGTTGTCTGTAACAAGTGTCCCTACCCCCCCACCTCAATGTTGAAAGAGTGAGAGAGAGTCAACTTCAAGGTACATCTGGACACACGGAGCTTAAAGCAGCTTAATTCATAGGACGAGGGAAAGACACATTGAGGAAGGGAGGTTCACTCTTGGGTTAGAGAGTTGAACAGACTAAGGGGGGAGGATGTGTTGAAAGGCGTGTGTCCCCAACTCTCCGTAAGGTAGGTGGTATACACTGAGAAAGTAAGAAGAGGTGAATTGATAAGACATAATGATTTTGACTCTACTCTTTCGAGAAGTGCGATATGAGTTGATCCTCCCCACATATGTGAACAATACTTGATACAGGGGCGTACTGTGCCCTTGTAAAGAGTAAGAAGCTGTGCAGGGTTAAGGAACCCATAGAGACAGTTGAGCACACCTAACTTCTGGGTAGCTGTTTTAGCAAGAGTAGTAGTATTCTTTTCAAGGAAGGTTTGTACACATCTATAATATATCTTTCTCTCTCTCTCTCTCTCTCTTTAAGATTGTTAATATATACGATTTCTCATATTCCTACTTTCATGATTTTTACATATCTCTCTCTCTCTTCCCCTCCCTCTCTCTCTCTATCGCTCTCTCTCCCCCCTCCATCTAGATAAATCTAGACAATCTAGATAAATTGTCATGTTGGGCCCAAATTTGGCAAATGAGTTTCAATGCGGATAAATGTAAAGTACTACATATCGGATTCCTAAATGAGAAAGCAAACTATTCGATGAATGGCACTCACCTTAAGAATGTAAACAGAGAAACCGATCTGGGAGTAACAATATCGAGTAACCTAAAACCGAGTCAACAATGTTCAGAAGTTGTTAAGAAGGCAAACAAAATAATTGGCTTTATAGGCAGGTCATTTGAGCATAAATCCAAAGAAGTTATCCTAACCTTTTACAATTCCTTAGTCCGCCCTCTTCTGGAATACTGCGTTCAATCCTGGTGCACTTATTACCAAAAAGATATAAACAAGCTAGAACGAGTTCAACGTAGAGTTAACAAAATGATACCTAGCCTAAAGAACAAATCATACGAAGAGCGTCTTAGAGAATTAAATCTATTTCCTTTAACCCAGTGCAGATTGAGAGGTGACTTAATTCAAGTGTTCAAAATCATCAAAGGCATCGACAATATGAACTGTAGTAAGTACTTCACTATCGACCAATCTAATTACACGCGGGGAAACGGTTGCAAAATTATTGGTAAATCTTTTAACTCACACGAATCTAAGAATTTCTTCTTCAATCGAGTTGTCAACTTGTGGAATAGGCTTCCCCGAGACGTTATAGACTGCAGCACCGTTGATTCATTTAAACTCCGCCTAGACAAATATCTCGCATCAAACCCGCGACTGACTGCGTTTGTAAATGAATAACTTTATTTTATCCCCCCCTCAGTTACTAACCCATCTGTCCCCTACTAACTTCCTAATCCTGCCACGGACATTAGTTCCAGGGCAGTAGTTCCCTTTCCAATGTTCCCTTACCCACTCTAAACCACTGTTTGGACACTTGATCCTCAGTGTTTTGGAGGACAAGCAGCCTAGAAGGGTCACTAGATCTGTTGTTGCTTGATTGCCTTTGTACTCCCTCTCTCTTCTTCTTTTCTATCCTTTCCTTCAACTTTCCTTTTCTATTGGGTATGCCATATCTAGTAGCGTTAAGTCCTGACCACCTCGTTTGGATCGTAAGGTCTGTGTGGCCAGTGTATCTATGTAAATCTATGTAAGGTTATTCCTCCCTCTCCGCCCTCCTCTCTCTTACTTATGCCTAATATCCTAATCTCTTCAAAAGATGTACTTTCTACCCTCTCTGGGCTTAACACTAATAAGGCGTACGGTCCGGACGGTGTTCCTCCTGTTGTTCTCAAAAACTGTGCTTCCGTGCTGACTCCCTGCCTAGGCAAACTCTTTCGTCTCTGTCTATCCTCTAACGTCTTCCCTTCATGCTGGAAGTTTGCTCACATTCAACCTGTCCCAAAGAAGGGTGACCGCTCTCAACCCTCCAACTATCGTCCAATTGCTCTCATTTCTTGTCTTTCTAAAGTTTTTGAAACTATTCTTGCTTCCAAATTTCTTAAGCATTTCTCTTCTCATAATCTGCTCTCAGATCGCCAGTATGGCTTTACTAACTCTTGGTCATCCTCCTTTCGGGACTTCGGTGAGACTTTTTCTATTGCACTAGACATATCGAAAGCCTTCGATAGAGTCTGGCATAAATCTTTAATTTCTAAACTACCCTCCTTCGGTTTCTATCCCTCCATCTGTGCCTTTGTCTCTAATTTCCTTTCCGGCCGTTCCATAGCCGCGGTTGTGGATGGCCATTGTTTACTTCCTCACCCTATAAACTCTGGTGTTCCTCAGGGCTCTGTCCTATCTCCTATTCTCTTTCTAATTTTTATAAATGATCTCCTTAACTGTACCTTAATTCCCATCCATTCATACGCAGACGACTCAACCTTACACTACTCCATTACTTTTTCAGAACGCCCCAGCCAGCAATCCCTCAACGACAAACGTAATGAAGCCATACAACTCTTAAATTCTGATCTAAATACTATTTCCAATTGGGGCAGAGAAAACCTTGTTAACTTTAATGCTTCCAAAACCCAATTTCTCCATCTATCTACCCGTCAGGATCTCCCAGCGGACTATCCCTTATTCTTCAACAATACAAAAATCAACCCTTCATCTTCTCTCAATATTCTTGGTGTCTCTTTTTCTTCTGCTCTCATTTGGAAGGACCATATTACCAGTCTTGCTAAGGCAGCCTCCCAGAAGCTGGGTGTGCTCAACCGCCTTAGGGGGTTCTTTTCCCCTGCACAGCTTCTTGCTCTGTACAGGGGCATAGTGCGCCCTTGTATTGAGTATTGTTCACATGTGTGGGGAGGTTCCTCTCACACCGCTCTCCTAGACAAGGTTGAAAGGAAGGCCTTTCGTATCATTAACTCCCGTCCACTCACCAACTCTCTGCAATCTCTCTCTCTCCGCCGCAATGTTGCATCTCTCTCGCTATTCTATCGCTACTATAATAATCAGTGTTCCTCAGAGCTATCCCAGTGCATACCACCTCCTTTACGTAGGGCACGTGGTACCCGTCTTGCAACTCAATCCCACCCCTACTCTGTGCAACTCTCCAACCCAAGAGTGAAACGTTACTCTCAAACTTTCTTCTACTCAACAGCTGAGCTCTGGAACTCTCTCCCAGAATCAGTTTTTCCCGCTTCCTATGACTTAAATTGCTTCAAACTCCGTGTGTCCAGGCATTTTGGCTCGAACGTCCCTTGATTTTGGCCCTGTCACTCTTTCAACTATGGGGGAGGCACTCGCTATAGGCAGTTATGCCTTTTGCCTCCCTCACTCACATAGAAAAAAACAAAAAGCAAAACACATTTATCTCTCTTCACAAGCCAAAAACCACCACTTTAGCGCCAACCTAAAGTTTTAATGGTGCCTCTGTCTTAAAGGACTTATCTCTTGTCGTTGTAAAGTTGTAGTTGTTCAGTAAATTAAGTGGGGGTCTGAAACAAGCTAAGATTATTTATTATTATATTATTGTTATTATTATTGCTTTTATTATTATTATTATTATCATTATTATTGTTGTTTTTGTTGTTTTTGTCACCAAAACAGGGGGATACTAGATGTAATAGGTACTACACCTTGTTCCAAATAAGTAGGCCAAAACTCTTGAGCATTAACTGTAATGCCCTCGCAAAAATCCCGCAACCGTAATATTGTACTAC
Source organism: Paralithodes platypus (assembly GCA_032716605.1). Lineage (NCBI taxonomy): Eukaryota > Metazoa > Arthropoda > Malacostraca > Decapoda > Lithodidae > Paralithodes > Paralithodes platypus. The sequence continues at coordinate 23,641,708 of CM064577.1, read as the reverse complement.
CCGAGTTAATGTTTGGGATAGTGTAAAATAGTCGTTCGTGGCGAAGTCTAATAAACCCACCACATGAATCACCACAAGATTATCACCTGGTTCTTTCAAGGAGAACTAAGGTTGCTATCCTATTGTACGCCCGTGGTAGTACAGTGGGTTAGCACGCGGGTCTGGTTGACCTACTGAGGTCACTAACCCGGGTTCGAACCCCACGCCAGGCATCTCAAAACCTGGGGAGTTTTCGGGAGGGTTAAATTCCCTTCGATACCCAGCATTTCATTAGCCTCTAGAACACACAAACGACCAGAGTAATCCAGCTAATATTTCTACCATTTGGGAAGGGTCAGCCAGGGAATAGGTGTGGAAATTTACAGCCTATTTGGTTTAGCCCTATTTGAGTTACAGAGGTTAGGGTTAACAATTTCTGGCCTACCTATTTGGAACGGCATTTAGGGGAGACAGGCTCGCTATCGCTCGCCAGAGTAAAATCAACACCTAAATGGCACAAATAGTCTTAAAATCGCTTAACTAATACGGCTAAACATGACAGAGAAGGGAGTCCAAAAAAGCCAAACCTCCTCTTAAAGGTGGGGGCTCATGGGTTGAGATAAACATGGAATGATAATCGCCAAGCTGTACATAATTATCTTGCAAAATGCAATGGCACTGAAATAATTATTAACAATGGTATAAAGGATTTTGTGGATCGTGACCGGGCCTGTGACGTCACAAGAGTGTAAGTCCACCATCCAGTCTAGGCTAAGGATACTGGTGTGACGTCACTATGACGTCACAGGCCTGGTATAGACAATCCACAAAATCCTTTATACCATTGTTAATAATTATTTCAGTGACATTGCATTTTACAAGATAATTATATGTAGGTTGGCGATTATTTTTCCATGTTTACCTCAACCCATGAGCCCCCACCTTTAAGGAGGAGGTAGTTGCTTTTTCTGGACCACCTTCTCCCTCATGTTTAACCCCATTAGTTTTGAGATTTTAAGACGTACACCCCACTAGTTTGTCGTTATTTAGACCTTTTGTCCCATTTCTTTATCAATGTCAAGACTTTTCATGCCACTTAGTTGTCGACTTTATCCTGGCGAGCGATAGCGATACTTTCCTACGGATGTAGTGATAGAGAGAGAGAGAGGATTGTGTGGGAGAGTAAGAGTTTGAGTGTGTGTGCATTTGAAAGGGAGAGAATGTGTGAGTGTGTAAGAGTGAGAGAGTGAGTTTGAAAGAGAGTGAGTGAGTGTGTTTGAAAGAAAGAGAGATGCTCAAGGATGGAGAGGATTGAAGATAACCGGAAATTGTAGAGAAAATTGGACATTAAGAATCAGGAAGCCCATCAGTTTGGGAGATAGCGCAATACAAGGAAGTACCTATAGATAGGCAGACAGATAGAGTGAGTGAGATTGAGTAAATAAGAGAGAGAGAGAGCATAGTCACTCAATAATATTTTAGGTATCAGTAATAAAACTCGGGTGTGCAGTATATTTCTTTATTATTGTCTTGCTTCTTAGGGTGCACTAACCACTAGGATGGATAGATAGATATATAGACAGACATAAAGATAGATAGAGAGAGTGGGAGTAAAACAAAAGGAGAGCATGATCCTTCAACAATATTTTCGGTATCAATAAATGAAACTCAGGTGTGCAGTATATTTCTGTATTATTATCGTCTTCCTCCTCTGTCCAATTGCTCTTCTTTCCTACTTTACTCCAGCCATCTGGATCTAGGCCGTGTTGACCAGACTAGTTACTTACAAACTTTGACTACATTCCCTCCCCCCTGGCTCTAGAGATACACATATGGATAGATAGATAGATAGATAGATAGGTAGGTAGGTAGGTAGATAGATAGAGAGACAGAGAGATAGGTAGGTAGGTAGGTAGATGGATAGGGGATAGATATATATGGATAGATAGATAGGTAGATGGATAGATATAAAGATGGATAGGAGATAGACGTAAATATATAAATAGGTAGGTAGGTATATAGATAGATAGATAAATGGATAGGGGATACACATAGATGGATGGATAGATAGATAGATAGATAGGTAGGTAGGTAGATAGATAGACAGATGGATAGATAGATAGATATATAGATAGATAGGTAGATGGATAGGGGATAGACATAGATGGATAGATAGGTAGGTAGATGGATAGATAGACATAGATAGATAGATGGATAGATAGCAAGATGGATAAAGGGATAGGCAGATGGATAGATAGACAATTAGTTAGATGTACAGATACATAGATAGCTGAATAGATAGATAGATATATAGAAAGATGGATAGCTAGACATACTGTAGATGATTAGATACATAGATAGATAGATAGACAAAGATAGATAGATGAATAGATATACAATAGATAGACAGACAGATAGATAGATATACAGAAAGATGGATAGCTAGACAGATATATAGATGAATAGAAATAGTAAGATAGATAGACAGAAAGATAGATAGTATAGACAGAGAGATGGCTAGATACATGCATAGATAGATAGACAGCAAGATAGTAATAGTAAGATGATCAGATAGATACTAGTACACATTTGACATAGACAGAACCAGAACTATCAACTATACTATCATTATAAGACTATTAGACTATATATATATATATATATATTTTTTTTTTTAAAGAGACAATGAACGGAGGAAGGAAAAACACAGATAAAACAAAAAGGTCCATGTGCCTAAAGGCATCCTCCATTCATAAAATGTTTGTTACAACTGGATTACTTCCACTCCACAGAGGTGAACAGTAATCCATCTGAGAACGCACATGACTTTTATATATTACGGCCAACTGCTCGTCAGTGAAGAATTCTCGAACTCTGTACAGGAGTCCCAGTTTTTTAGAGGCATTCTTAGCAATACTTCTAACATAATGTGTCCAGGTCAAGTTAGTAGTTAATGTTACACCGAGAATGTCAATACTAGGGGAAGTGGGAATATTTACATCATTAACAAATATATGGGAGTCAGTGAGATTCTGTCGGTTAGAAAATTGAATGTACTTGGTTTTCTGTGCATTAAAGGAAACTAGATTCTTTTGTCCCCATTCATTAATTCTCGAAAGGTCCTGGTTCAGAGAAATTGCAGTGTTTATTTTTGAATTTATAAGATCGGGTTGGGGGAAAGAATTGGTAAATGTGAAGGAACTGTGGAGTGTTGAGTCATCTGCGTAGGAATGTATTGGATTATGAGTGGTAGATATAAGATGACTATAATGACTATAGTCATTATAAGACTATTAGACTATACTCAGTTTCATTTCACCTGACGGCAAATTGAATCCCTTAGCAGCTGATTTACCCATACTTAATACATGTAACTTAATATAAGTAACTTGACTTACAGTGTGCTGGCTTAATAATCCTGAAGTCCTATTTTAACTAACTAGCTAACTAATGCCCCTCAACTTGCCCTTCATAATTGCTGAGGGGCACAGGGCCTTGGGTGGGGCTTTCGTTTCCCGGGCGTTTCCGCACCCTCCTCAGCCGCCTCCTTAGCGAGGCTTTGGTCACCCGGGCTTTATTAGTGGTACGCAGGGAGGGTTTTATGGGGACGCTCGGTAAATGATCTTCTCAACTGTACATCTAGTCCCATCCATTCGTATGCAGACGACGTATACTCTACTTTACACCACTCAATTAGTTTTCCAGAACGCCCCAGCCAGCAGTCCCTCAAAAGTAAAAGTAATGAAGCCATAAAATACTTATCTTCTGATCTAGCTACTATTTCCAGTTGGGGTAGAGAAAACCTTGTTACATTTAATGCTTCCAAAACTCAATTTATCCATCTTACTACCGTCAGGAACCTCCTGAGGACTATCCCTTATTTTTCAACAATACAAAAATCAACCCTTCGTCTTCCCTCAATGTTCTCGGTGTCTCTTTTTCTTCTGCTCTCACTTGGAAAGACCATATTACCAGTGTCGCTAAGGCAGCCTCCCAGAAGCTGGATATGCTCAACCGCCTCAAGGGGTTCTTTACCCCTGCGCAGCTAATTGCTCTGTACAGGGGCACAGTGCGTCCTTGTATGGAGTATTGTTCACATGTGTGGGGAGGATCCTCTCACACCGCACTCCTAGATAAAATAGAAATTAAAGCTTTTCGTATCATTAACTCCCGTCCACTCACCAATTCTCTGCAATCACTCTCTCTTCGCCGCAATGTTGCATATCTCTCACTATTCTATTGCTACTACAATAATCAGTGTTCCTCGGAGCTTTTCCAGTGTATACCACCTCCTCTACGTAGGGTACGTAGCACCCGCCTTGCAACACAATCCCACCCCTACTCTGTACAACTCTCCAACCAAAGAGTGAAACGCTATTCTCAGACTTTCTTCTATTCAACTACTGAGCTCTGGAACTCTCTCCCAGGATCAGTCTTTCCCTCTTCCTATGACTTAAATTGCTTCAAACTCCGTGTGTCCAGGCATTTTAGCTCGAACGTCCCTTGATTTCGGCCCTGTCATTCTTTGAAATCTGGGGGAGGCACTCGTTGCAGGCAGTTATGCCTTTGTCTCCCTCATTCACATAGGGAAAAGAAAAAAAAATGGCCTTGGCCTTGCTCGGGACCTTAGGGCTGCTCGGCCAGACAGCCTGGGGAACAGCAACAACAACAACAACAAAATCATTAATGACAAGTTTTAATAATTAATACCATATTTCACTGCCTGGTATTCAAATTAAGGGGGTAGTACTCACTTTTTATGGACCCCTTCTCCCTCATGTTTAGCATATTAGTTTTGAGGTTTTAAGATTTTTGTGCCGTTAGTTTGTCGATTTTAAGAATTTTCACCCAATTTCTTCGTCAATGTTAAGACCTTTTGTGTCATTTAGGTGTCGATTTTTTCTTGGCGAGCGAAAGCGAGCATGTAATTTTAGGAGGAACTGGCCTTTGGCCGGGACATTTTTCTACCGATACATGTATAAATTTCTCTTCAAAGGGGGTCTAGGGGGTGCTATTTCTCTTCAAAGGGGGTCTAGGGGGTGCTATTTCTCTTCAAAGGGGGTCTAGGGGGTGCTATTTTAAGCTTGATGGAGGTCTAGGGAGGAAACTAAAAAATAAATACATTAATATTACATACCCCCTTAACTGAGAAATATTGCTGGGAACTTTGCAATCTTCCGCCAGTTGAGAGTAGACCGAGTATAGTTAGTTTGCCAGCACCATAATCTCTGCTACGTCTAAGGGGGGTCACCTTCATATTATTTCTCTCCTTTTCTCTCTTTCTCTGGCTTGTATCCATTCGGCCCCATTCAGCCAACTATTTAAGACGTTTATTCCCATCCAGGTGTTGATTTCTTCCTGGCGAGCGATAGCGAGTCAGCATTATATGAAGAAATCCGGCTTTGCCGGAGACAATTTTCCATCGAAAAATGTACAAATTTAGCCTGCTGTCGAAAAAATTTAAAAAATATGCTGGCTCGCTACCGCTCACCAGTAAAAAAAAATTACACCTGGATGGGGATAAACGTCTTAAAACAGTAGGCTGAATGGGGCCAAATGGATACAAGCCAGAGAAAGATAGAAAAGAAGATAACAAAAAGCAGGTCACCCCCCTTAAAAACGGTATCACACGAGCAAGTTTTCCGTCAACTTTTACGGGCAATTGACCAGTTGCGAGTTTCAGGCTATAAAGAAGTTGGAATTGTAGACATCGATGGTAAATATAAATGCCATAATTAAGTATGTTTCTAATGGCTAAAGAGTAGTTGAATTGGGTTTTATATATTTATATATTATGTACTAACAACCGCATTTTAACAGGTAATTCTGCTGAATATTAATGTCTACAGCTCCAACTTCCTTATAGAACGAAACTCGCAAGTGGTCAATTGTAGTTTGCAAACTTTAAAATAAAAGTAGCCCAGGACGTCATGTTGTCCATACGTGCGCGACAGGGTTCGAAGTACTCGCTTTTTCTGGACCCCCTTTTCCCTCATGTTTAGCATATTTGTGTTTAAATTTTAACTAGTTCATTCCATTAGTTTGGCGATTTTGAGACCTTTCGCCTCATTTCTTTGTCAATATTAAGACCTTTCGTACCATTTAGATGTTAATTTTTCCTGGCGAGCGATAGCGAGCCTGTAATTTTAGAAGGAATCGGCCTTTGGCGGGGACGTTTTTCTACCGAAAAATGTACAAATATATCTTGAAAGGGGATCTAGGGGGTGTTTTTTTTTATTAAGCTTGATGGAGGTCTAGTGAGGAAACTCAAAAATAAATAAATTAATTAATATAGACCAAAACCAAAGCACTACTCCCTTAAACTGCATAACATCGTCTAATGATAGCCAGAATACAATGCCAGAATGCGTCATAATCTTCAAAGGGTTAAGACTAGCTAATCTACCTTCGAGCTGTAAACACCGATATTAAACACAAATACAGTAATTATGTAGGTTTCTGATGGATAAATAGTATGTTGAATTTGGTTTTATGTATTTATAATATTACTAAAACCGTATTATAGCTGGTTAGTCTGCTAAATATCGACGTCTACAGCTCCAACTTCCTTATAGAATGAAACTCGCAAGTAGTCAATTGAGATATTACGAAAACAAACTTGTCCATCGAAAAATGCCGGAAGATGCCCTCGTGTGATACCGGTTTAAAAGTCATATTATTATTATTATTATTTACAAAAAATCTACTCAAATATGTACAGTCGCACCTATAAGTTGTGACTCTCACCCGTAACTGCTAACGCTTGTATTCCTAAACAATTATATCCCTTCGAAGCACTTTGAACCCCTTCAAGCTCTTGACGCATTTTGACAGTTTATTCTGGCTATAATTAGATGCTTTTAGACAGCTTAGGAACGATCTGTGGAATTTAAAAGGGTAAAGACTATCTCTATTAACCCTTTCACTTTCATATACCCTTCCGAATCTGAATAGTCAAATAATAGCCAGAAAATATAAATTAAATGCGTCATTGGAGCCTGAGAGGGTTAATGGAAAGTTGGATGGTAAGAAGACATAAATATTAATGACAGAATAATATATAATAGATCATATTGTATTAAGTATAAAATGTTCGTACTAAACACTCTAACGGAAAATTTTGACAATATTAACCCCTACTGTACCATAGGGTAGTAGCATAAATGTACCCCCCAGTTCCAAGCAATGTGGCCAAAATGGCTTCAGAGGCAAGATATAACAACCTCCCACCTCAAAAGATGGAGGAATACTGCCTCTCTCAGCCAGTGAGGGCTTGGATATAAGCTGAGAAGTGTTGCCAAGGTCTTAGAGCAGTGTTCAAACGTCGTGGTACGAGGCACTGCCTGATACTGGCAGTTACAAGGATCGTATATTACTGACGGCTGGCAGCCGTCGCTGGGACTGGGGGAGTGATTTATCTACTGACGACTCTGCCATCACTGGTACTGAATGGGTTAATGAGACGGACACCAGCTATTTTCAAGTGTTTTTTTTTTTGGGGGGGGGGGGGCTTTGCTATTTTGTAGGTTTATTAGCTTTCTATATTAATGAATATTACTGGAAATGAGTATCAGTGAAGTGATGCGCACGAGCCGACTTGGTTGGCTTGGACATGTGGAGAGAATGGATGATCAGAACTGGGTGAAGAAATGCCGGACTGTGAACTTGGGGGGAGCTGCGCGTAGGGGTGGACCTAGAATGACGTGGATTCGGGTACTCCGGTCCGATCTCAAAATAAAGAACTTGACAACAGAGGCAGCCCTCGACAGGGCCGCCTGGAAAGCCGCCATTTAGGACGTGAGACTGTAACCACATTCTCTGTGGACAAACGGTCTTTAAACTTGTATGTATGTAGTATGTATTATAACACTCTAAAAACACGGCCCCCTTAATATTGACCGAAAATTTACATAAGCGCTTTGATCCGCAACTTTATTGGAGGTTCATTTGTTTGAAGGTTCACATGAGCCAGAATCGGTCTTACCTAACAGAATGTACACTCTGATACCATAATCTCTAGACCACTCATAAGAATTTGTGGACCCCCTATGTTTTTATTTATGCAATTGTAACTGTCTGAATTTAATTTTGAATGGAGTTTATTGTTCAATAGATAGTAAAAGTAATTTTGTAGTCGATGTATAAAAAAATTATATTGTTAAATTGATGTCCCGGAGATATACTTCCATAGTGCCAGACCTATGAGAGTTCCGTATGGAACTCAGTGGTCTGGTTAATCTGCTCTACATAGCTAACTAACTAACTTCCATAGTATGAAATACTATATTTATAAGTGGGCTAAAGACTGTGGTATCCGAGTGTACCAGGTTTACATTTTGGCAACTGTACGGTGGCGCTAATAAGTCATGTCCCAGCTGTCATTACGTTTGGCTCGCTCTGTGCTGTATTAATGTCTGTCAGATGTTGAATAGTGTGGATATGTGTAGGAACATGGTTTTATATCTCACTCAAAAAGAAAAAAATCATGTGTAAATATTGCTGATACCAATTATTGATCAAAACATACTTGGTGCTGAGACATCACTTATTAGCGCGACTGTACACCATTGTCCATACTTTTTCCATCTAGGAATTAACCATCTTAAAAATAAAAGTGGCTGGAACAATTTAGGCAAGGATGTAGTATTCGGGCATCCCGACCGCCTTGTTTATGCTATGCAGACACTCGCGATCATGTTCCCATCTATTTTGATTGCCGTGGGATACAATAATAGGTTGAGGGAGGGCTTTGCCCAGCCTCAACCCCCCCCCCCCTCCCCATGACTTAGAGCCATTTTATTAAACCATGGTAAGAGGGCGGGTGCCCGACCCCGAAAGGGGTTGAAATAGGGGAGCTATCACCCTGCCAAAGGCGGCTTTCTAGGGCCTTTCCTAGCTGATGCTGAGAGGATTGGGTTCTAGTCATGTGGTGATGGGCTGGTCTATCAGAGTGAGAACTGAGCGATCTCTGCCATACCCATAGCTTACTCTGACTGTTCCTTTAACTTATATATTTTCTAGATCTCGAGTGATGGCGTCTTTTCCGTGGATTGACCTCCCAATCTACCAAGATTGGAAGCCAAAGCATCACATTTTTCCCTTGCCCCTCAACTTTCTCTTCATAATTGCTGAGGGGCACAGGGCCCTGGGTGGGGCTTTGGTTTCCCGGGCGTTTCCGCACCCTCCTCAGCTCCCCGCCATGGAGTGGCTTCGGTCACCCAGGCTTTATTGTGGTCGGCAGGGAGGGTTCTGTGGGGGAGCTCGGTTATGGCCTTAGAATTGCTCGGGGCCTTGGGGCTGTTCGGCCAGGCAGCTTGGGGAGGAACAACAACAACAACAACAACAACCATGGTAAGATATTTCCCGACCAGATTGACCCTTATACAGATAAGCGATAAGGGTCAATCTGGTCGGGAAATGTCGTAGAGAAAGCTCTTACCATGGTTTAATAAAATGGCCCTAATTGTCATCATCATATACAGTATATTGCCAGCAGGGGGCAAAAAACAGAAAAAATAGCCGGGAACTTAACCGCGAGCGATCGACCTATGTATACATGACGATCGTACGCCGGATACTACATCCTTCGCACAATTTATCGTGTTAAAAAGAGGACGGACTAAATACCTCTCCTAACTCCTAGGCTATTCGTTATACAATTATAGATATCAGGACCTTGGTGACCCTGGTTTCTGGGTCTTCTCCTGAGTGACCTAGATGTGTGAGAATTTGTGTTTTGTCAGTGTTTGTTCGTTGTTTTATGTTGTGTTTTGTGTTTTCAGTGTTCTTGCTCTGTCTTGAGGTGGCCACCCCCAAGAGAAGACAAAATAAATAATAAAATAGAATTAAATTGTAAATAAAAATAAAAAATAGGAAAAGTGGGGATTGGGCCTGAGCATGTAGATAGATAGATAAGAATAACTAAAACATTTTTTAACATGCTGACATTAATATTTTGAAACATTCTATGCTACCTCATCCTCATAAACAGAAGTAAAGTGTGAAAAGAGTGTGTGGTAAGATTCTGTGTAGCGGGGAGAATGTTTTTCAGATGCCTATTTACTAAGAAACATTGAACGATATCTTTAACCTAACCTAACCTAGTATATTAGTGAACTATTTATGAATGTAAAATGTAAAAATATATTGTAACATTACCAAATTATTGAGATATATGTATAGGTCTACCCGCTACATAAGATTATACCAAATACAACTGTTCTCTTAGAAAATTAAACAAAATGGATCACTAACTTCATTCACTCACTTGAAGCCTACATTATATACAGTAGTTTTATTATTGTCTGAAAATGGATCGGGTTAGTACAAGAAGCACCTTAATTTGCAGAGCTGTGTAGTGAACGTCCAATAAACCCTGATGAAGACTACTTGGTTCGGTTCGGTTCGGTTCAGTGCTTGTTCAGGGGTATAGCCTTTACTACCTTTCCCTCCTATTGGTTACTCATTTTGATGCTGTTCTAGTTTGTCAATGTCTGCCGTTAAGCTCTTCTTTTCTCTTCGTTTCCAAAATTACAAATACTAGGAGCACTGTCTTTGAAGGGCTGTGTAGTGAACGTCCAATAAACCCTGGCAAAGACCACTAGGAGAGAGGACATTAAAGGAAGGGTTTGGTTTTTTCTGGACTCCCTTCTCCCTCGTGTGTAGCCCCATTACTACTTTGATGATAGTATAATATACTATCATGCATGTATATTATACATGCATTATACTTTAATTTTTGTTATCACTCTTAATTATCTAAAAGCTATTATTATCTTTACTATCACCACCACTGTACACCTATATTAGTATTAACTATACTCTGTTTCATTTCAACTGACGGTAAATTGAATCCCTTAACAGCTAATTTATCGATACTTAACCCAGGCTACAGTACCGGTGACGTACTTTTTATAATATTCTGGACGCTATTAGACGATTATATTCAGCTTAGTAAGGATCTGTGGTAGCTCAAGGGATGAATTGATATCGTCTGTAGCTTTTTCATTGTTAAAGGTCCTTCCTAGGCCGAAAAGAATCCTCCAATAATTGCCAGAATATAATGAAAAGGACGTCACTGTTACTGAAAGGGTTAATGGAAAAATATGACACCACTATGTCTCTGCATCCTATTAAGGGGACTGGCCGTTTGTTTGGTCTATTAATTCATATATTTTTGTAGTTTCCTCCCTAGACCTCCATCAAGCTTAGAAAATTTAAGATAAATTTTTACATTTTTCGGTAGAAAAATGTCCCGGCCAAAGGCCGGTTCCTCTTAAAATTACAGGCTCGCTATCGCTCGCCAGGAAATAATCAACACCTAAATGGAACGAAAGGTCTTAAAATTGACAATGGCATGGGGCAAAAAGTGTTAAAATCGCCAAACTAATGGGCCGAACGTCTTATAATCTCAAAACTAGTGGGGCTAAACATTACGGAGAAGGGGGTCCAGAAAAACGGTCTGCCTCCCATTAAGACCAAGTTAATATAATTACCACCATATTTCACTACAAAATCTTCAAAAATAACAGAAATATTGATGGGAAATTTGCAATTTAACGTCAGTTGAAAACAAAAAACAGGGAATAGTTAAGGGAGCCCACCTCACTTTTTGCTCTTTCTCTCCCTCTCTCTTTGGCGTGTATCCATTCGGCCCCATTCAGCCTACTGTTTTAAGACATTTCCCCACATCCAGGTGTCAATATTTTCCTGGCGAGCGGTAGCGAGCCAGCATCTAAATATGTTTGTTTTGACAGCAAGCTAAATTTGTACATATTTCGAGAGAACAATTTCTCCGGCGAAGCCGGATTTCTCTCTTTCTCCCTCGTGTTAAGCCCCATTTTTGAGATTTTAAGACGTTCGGCCCATTAGTTTGGCAATTTTAAGACCTTTCACCCCTTTTCGTTGTCAATTTTAAGACCTTTCGTGCCATTTAGGCGAGCGATAGCGACCCTGAAATTTTAAGAGGAATCGGCCTTCGGCCGGAACATTTTTCTACCGAAAAATGTACAAATTTATCTTGAAGGGGGTGTATTTCTAAGCTTGATGGAGGTCTAGCGAGGAAACTAAGAAATAAAGGAATAAATTAATTAATAGACCAAAAAAAACCCAGCCCATCTCCCCTCAACATTACATTACAAAACCCAGCCCATCTCCCCTCAACATTACATTACAAAACCCAGCCCATCTCCCCTCAACATTACATTACAAAACCCAGCCCAAACATTACATTACAAAACCCAGCCCATCTCCCCTCAACATTACATTACAAAACCCAGCCCATCTCCCCTCAACATTACATTACTTATTAACATCTACTTTAGTCACATCATTTATTGTACTTTATACTTTTATTAATACTTTTCACAACACTTCAATTTACCTCACACTTCTCATCGCTACCATATTCTGTTTCAAAAATAATTGTTGACTTTCATTATATTTAGAAAGTTAATTAATTTGACTCTCACCATTAGTAAAACACAATATTATATCATATATTGTATATATATTGTATATACAGTATACTGTATATATATACAGTATACTGTATATATATATAATATATAATTATACAGTATATACTGTATATATATATATATATATATATATATATATGTATATATATATATATATATATATATATATATATATATATATATATATATATATATCATACTTCCACCATTATATATTACTCGAAAACATTCAAGAGATTTCCTTGAAGATTATGACATGTTTTGACACAATTATGGCTCATAATAAACGATTTTAATCAGGTTCAGAAGGTTATATGGAAGTCAGAGGGTTAATTGAGACAGTCTGTACCCTTTGTATTCCCACAGATCCTTCCTAAGCTGCATAAAATTGTGAGAATAGACTGTCAAAATGCATCATGATCTTAACAAGGGTAATATTACCAAATATTTTCACCACCAATCTATGCAAATCACTCATTTCGACAAGTATTAAGATAATATTTAGCATGTCCATCTCTCTCTCTCTCTCTCTGTATATATATATATTTTTTTTTTTTTATATATATATATATATATATATATATATATATATATATATATATATATATATATATATATATATATATATATATATATATATAAATAAATAAAGTATATCTCACAAATACACGTGAGCTAATATATGTTTAAATACTCCCAGCTGGGATCGAACCTCCGCCGTGGTGTAGTGGATTAAAAGCTTGGACACTCGTTCTGAATGTCGGAGGCTTAATCCCGGTTGGGAGTATATATATATATATATATATATATATATATATATATATATATATATATATATATATATATATATATATATTATATATTATATACCGTTATATATATATATATATATAGTATAAATAAGTATATATAAGTATATCTATCACCTTAGTATCTTTCTATGTACAGTCGCGCTAATAAGTCATGTCCCAGCTGACACTACGTTTCGCTTGCTCTGTGCTGTAGTAATGTCTGTCAGATGTTGAATAGGGTGGGTAAGTGTCGGAACGTGTTTGCATATTTCACTCGATATGAAGAAATGAAGCTTAGATATTGCTGATACCAATTATTGATCAAAACATACTTGGTGCCGAGACATGACTTATTAGCGCGACTGTACTATATCTATATATACAACCCTTAATCCTTGACTAGTCTATAATATGACGACTAGTCTACGTTTCATCTCAGCTGATATTAAATTGAATCTCTTAGCAACTGATTTCTCGATACTAGTTGGAAAATTATGGATCTACTATGTCAATGTGTAATATTAACCCCTTGAAACTCTGACGCGTTTTAACAGTTTATTTTGGCTATCATTAGACGATTTTATGCAGCTTAAAAAGGATCTGTGGGTAATAAAAGGGTAAATACTATCTCAATCAACCCTTTGACTTCCATATACCGTTACTAATCTGAATAAAATCGTCTAATAGTAGCCAGAAAACAAAACAGAAACGAGTATTGGAGCTTGAAAGGGTTAATGCCAAGTTTTCATAATTAACAACACATTTCGCTACCAGATCTACACAATAGCCGAGTAACCAAGATATTAACATGGCAATTTACCCTCAGCTGGAAACAAACGGACTATCCTAATCTACGTTTCATTTCAGCTGACGATAAATTGACTCCCTTAGCAGCTATTGTCTCGATACTTAACAATATCTGGTGCAACGTCTTGGGGGGTATTATGGTATTTTGTTGAATTATTAGAGGTTTTTATTTGTTTTAGCCATTTTCGAACAATGTGTTTTTAGTTTACCCGCTAGACTTGGAAAAACGCCTCTCCAGACCCCCTTCAAAATAAAAAAACGTCCCCCAGACCCCCTTCAAGCTAAATGTGAAAATTTTTCGGTAGAAAAATGTCCTGGCCAAAGGCCGGTTTCTCCCAAATTGCGGGCTCGCTTTCGCTCGCCCAAGAAAAATCGACACCGTATTGGGTTGAACCATCATATAATCGCCAAACTAATGCGATGAAACGTCTTAAAATCTCAAAGCTAATGGAGTAATACTGGGAGGCTCCAAATTGGCCCGCCCTGCACCTAATAGGGTGAATGGAAAAAAAAACAAAAACATGTCTCTGCATCACAATAACACCAGGTTTATTAAATTAGCACCCTATTTCACTACACAAACTTCAAAATAACTGAGAAATCTTGATGGGAATTTTGCAATTTTCCGTCAGTTGAGAAGAAACAGAGTATATATATATAATATATATATATATATATATATATATATATATAGTGTATTTAACTACTTGACAATAATCTTGACCCCTTAACTTCTTATAACTCGAAATGAATTAAAGCAATCGGGCTGACGTTTCTACCATTTGGGCAGAGTCCACCAGGAAATAGGTGAGGATATTTACAGCCAGTTTGCTCCAGGCCCTTTTGAGTTACAGAGAGGTATTAAGGGATTAAGCATTAATGGAGTCCACCTCGCTTTTTTCTCTTTTTCTCCCTCTTTGGCTTGTATCCATTCGGCCCCATTCAGCCTAATGTATTAAGACGTTTACCCCCATCCAGGTGTGAATATTTTCTTGACGAGCGAGAGTGTACCAGCATATATTTATTTTTGTTTTGACAGCAAGCTAAATTTGTAAAAAAAAATCGATAGTTTCTCCATACAATGCTGGCTCACTATCGCTCGCCAGGAAGAAATCGACACCTGGATGGGGATAAACGTCTTAAAACAGTTGTCAAATTGGTTGGCGCTACCTATACTAGTCTATGTAGTTTCCTTAAATAACTCACTAAGGGGAGATGGGTCGTTTTTCTGGTCCCCTTTCTCCCTCGTGTTTAGCCCCTTTACTTATGATATTTTAAAGATGTTCACTTAATTATTTCTTGGCGATATTAATGTGTTCGTCCCATTAGTTTGTCAATTTTCAGATCTTTCCTGCCATTTAGGTGTCGATTTTTTCCTGGCAAGCGATGGCGAGCCTGCAACCGGGACATTCTTGTACCGAAAAATGCACAAATTCATGTTGAAAGGGGGATCTTGGGGGTGTTTCTTTAAGCTTGATGGAGGTCTAGGGAGAAATATAAACCCTCCCCAGATTATCTTTTCAAGATGGAAGCCACTAGCAATAGCAGGAGACTTATTATCCACTGGACCGTCGTCACTGGACCAGCCGCCGCCGGACCACCACTACCACCACCACTGCTGTAATAGGATAGGATGGGACAGTTGGGACATTGAACCCCTTTTCCCTCGTGTTGAGCTTAGTTACTTATGAGATTCGAAGATTTTTACCTCACTAGTTTGGCGATTTTAACAACTTACGCTCCATTTCGTTGTCAAATTTCAGACCTTTCGTGCCAATTAGGTGTCGATCTTTTCCTGGAGAGCGATAGCGAGCCTGCCTTTAAGGAACAACCGGCCTTTGGCCGGGAAAATTTTCGGTACAAATTTATCTTGAAAGGGGGATCTTAAGGGTGTTTCTTTAAGCATGATGGAGGTCTAGCGAGGAAAGCAAAAAATTTACACATTTATCTTGAAAGGGGGTCTTGAGGGGGTGTTTTTTTAAGCTTGATGGAGGTCTAGGGTAGTAAAAAAAAAAAAAAAACACGTTTTCAAGATGGACCCGACTAATAATAGTAGTAGTAGTAGACTTAGGTGGTACATCACTGGACCACCACCACCACTGCTGTAGTAGGATAGGACGGGACAGTTTGGACATTGGTACGACCCACACACCTGATAACAGTTGTCCAAGCTCACTGATGATATGTCCAACAGTTCCACCTGGTACAGTTCTGGGACCACCTTCTCTCTCCCTCGTGTTGAGCCCCGTTACTAATGAGGTTTTCAAGATGTTCGCTCCATTATTTCTGGGCGATTTTAAGACGTTCGGCCCATTACTTTGACGATTTTAAGACCTTTCGTGACAAGTAGGTGTCGATTTTTTCCTGGCGAGCGATAGCGAGCCTGCAATTTGGGAACAACCGGCCTTTGGCCGGGAACTTTTTCTACCGACAAATGTACACATTTATCTTGAAGGGGGATCTTGGGGGTGATTTTTTTTTAGCTTGATGGAGGTCTAGCGAGGAAACTAAAAAAAATAAAAATTTATCTTGAAAAGGGAGGAATATAAAACCTCTCCAGATTATGTTTTCAAGATGGAAGCGACTCAACTCCGGACGAAGAATAGGGTCATCAATACTAAGAGAGTTAGGATCCCACAACTCTCTGGGTACGTCACTGGACCGGTTCCACTGCTGTAGTAGGACAGGACGGGACAGTTGGGACATTGGTACGACCCACACACCTGACAGATGTCCAAGCTCACTGATGATATGTCCAACAGTTCCAACTGGTACAGTTCTGGGAGGGGAGACAAGAAGAGATTGATGGTTTACAAAGAGGGTGTATATTAAAGTCCTTCCTTATACTACATACAAGTACTTACTACACATCACATACGTACATGTTAATACAGTATATAAATATATATTTTATGTTAACATGGATGTGTGTAATGATACATTGTGGCAATATACAGAATGATAACACTGAGAATTTGTCCAAATGTAAGAAGCCTGATTAACATTATAAGAGTTACAATGAACTCCTTCACCACCATTACGTAATTTTCATCATATTCTGGTTACCTATGACGTTTTTCTTTAGCTTATATAGCTTATATATATTTACTGCATAGTGCGCGGAATTTCGATGTGAGTATGCTGGGTTCGAGTCCTCGGAGTGCCACATGTATTTGTTGATTTCATTAATTGAGTTTAGATGTGAAACTGGTTGGTGTAAAAAAACATAATAATTCTACCTATAGGGCTCAAAGGGGTAAAGACGATCTGAATATACCTTCTGAATAGCATAGGTCCTTCTTAACCCCTAACTGTCGGCGCGCAACATAAGTCGAGTATAATAAATCTGGACTATCTGGCGGCGCGCGTAAACATCGATATTAAAAGGCAATTTCAGCACGTAATGTTGCTGATGGCGAGAGACAAGTGGTGAGAGTTGGGAGCGTATGACTGCTATGTACCACCGCGGCGACCTACTGATTCACGAATCCCACGGCTCCTCCCTCCCTCTTACTCGAACTGAATCGCAAGTGGTCAAGTACCGAATTACATGCTTTTTGCACTCGTGTTGGAGCGTAGACATCGATTTTGAGCATAATTTCCAGCTAAAAGGTTCGTTATGGTGTCATTGGAAACACATATGCCCTTGTCAGGGATAGATACTGTATTTACGCTCTGGTAGTACTTATTTAGGCATGAAAATGAGTCACTGTATATAAACACATACAACCCAATATTTTGGCTAAAAACACCCCGCTGGTGGCTACATATTTTATACCGCCTAGGCCGCTCTTTAGGTGTTAAACTGCATACAATTGTCTCATATGAGCCAGAATCAAAGGTAAAAAGGCATCATGGTGCTGAAGGGGTTGACCACTTGCGAGTTTCAGGCTATAAGGAAGTTGGAGCCGTAAACATCGATATTAAAAGGAAATGCAATAATAATGTAGGTTTCTGATGGCTAAAGAGTTTGTTGAATTGGGTTTTATGTATTTATATATGTACTACGACCGTATTTTAGCTGGTGATTCTACTAAATATCGTTATCCACGGCTCCAACTTCCTTATAGAACGAAAATCGCAAGTGGTCAATTAACCACTTGCGAGTGCTAGGCTATAAGGAAGTTGGAGCTGTAGACATCGATTTTGAGCATAATTTCCAGCTAAACACATACAACCCAATACGGTTGTAGTACATACTGTATATAAACACATACAACCCAATTCAACATACTTTTTATCCACCAGAAACCTACAGTATTATTGCATTTCTGTTTAATATCGATGTCTACGGCTCCAACTTCCATATAGAACGAAACTCGCAAGTGATCAATTGCTTATATCTTCTAATTTGAACATATAAAAAGCAATACAATTAAATTTTTCTGTGTACCAAGGAAAGTGAAAGTATTGTATTTATTTATTTTTGTATGAAGGAGACAAAAGGTAGGTTGCCTGTAACGAGTGTCTCCCCCAAAGCCGACAGAGTGACAGAGAGCCAAATTCAAGGGACGTTGGGGCCAAAATGCCTGGACACACGAAGTTTAAAGCAGGTATTGAGGCATAAGCCTTTACAACGGCACCTCCTTTCTACTTTTCGAAGAGTGTTGAGAGGGGAGAAAGGGTGTTGGAGAGAGAAAGAGGAAGCTGTTGGCGTGGTTTTGTTGTGTGTGTGAGAAGGGGTGTTGGAGAGAGAGGAAGCTGTTGGAGTGGCTTTGTTGTGTGTGTGAGAAGGGGTGTTGGAGAGAGAGGAAGCTGTTGGAGTGGATTTATTGTGTGTGAGAGAAGGGGTGTTGGAGAGAGAGAGGAAGCTGTTGGAATGGCTTTTTGTCTGTGTGAGAAGGGGTGTTGGAGAGAGAAAAGAAGCTGTTGGAGTGACTTTGTTGTGTGTGTTATTAGTCTGTATATGGTGATGGTGAAGGTATTGAGGGATAAGCCTTTATAACGGCACCTCGTAGCTACTTTTTGAAGTGTGTTGAGAGGGGAGAAGGGGTGTTGGAGAGAGGAAGCTGCTGGAGTGGCTTTGTTGTGTGTGTTATTAGACTGTATACCTCGTCGATCTCTGGTACTATAATGATCTCTCTCTGGGTTGTATCCATTCGGCCCCATTCAGCCTACTGTTTTAAGACGTTTATCCCCATCCAGGAGTTGATTTATACCTGGCGAGCGATAGCGAGCCACCATAATTTAGATGAGTTAGACAGCTGGCTAAATTTGTACATTTTTCGATGGCTTGCTATCACTCGCCAGGAAAATATCGACACCTGGATGGGAATAAATGCTTTAAAACAGTAGGCTGAATGGGGCCGAATGGATACAACCAAGAAAGATAAAAAAGCAGGTCACCCCCCCCCCCCTTAAATGTATAAACTCTATGGTAAATAAAACCCGCGTTTCACCTTATCCCTCAATTCCCTCACCTGACCTAATGCATACACTGCATAATTATACAGGACACTGTTGGTCATTTCCTTAGCGTATTTTGAAGGAGCCCATAAAAAAAAATTCACATTTCATGGGCTCAGCCTTGATAATGAATTATGAAGATATTGTAATATATTGTATATGTTTTTAGGCTAAATAAAGTTATTATTATTATTATTATTATTATTATTATTATTATTATTATTAGTATTAGTATTTTACAGGCTAATAAGCCTTTAAGACACCTCGTATCTACTTTTAGAAGAGTGTCGAGAGGGGAGAAGGGGTGTTGGAGAGAGAGAGGAAGCTGTTGGGAGAGGAAGCTGTTGGAGTAGCTTTGTTGTGTGTGTTATTTGTTTGTATAATGTGAAGGGGTGTTGGAGAGAGAGGAAGCTGTTGGAGTGGCTTTGTTGTGTGTGTTATTAGTCTGTATATGGTGATGGTGAAGGTATTGAGGGATAAGCCTTTACAACGGCACTTCGTATCTACATTTCAAAGAGTGTTGAGAGGGGAGAAGGGGTGATGGAGAGAGAAGAAGCTGTTGGAGTGGCTTATCCCTCAATACCTTCGCCTGACCTGACGTATACAGACTAATAAGCCTTTAAAACACCTCGTATCTACATTTCGAAGAGTGTCGAGAGAGGAGAAGGGGTGTTGGAGAGACAGGGAGCTATAATAATCAGGATATAACTCTAAACTCTATGGTAAATAAAACCCGCATCTCACATCGGTAATAATACTCGTAGACCTTAACCCCTACTGTACCGGCGACGTCATTTTTATTTGATTTAAGCTACATTTAGACGATTATATATAGCTTTGGAAAGATGAATGGTAAAAAGGATTGATTGGGATAGTCTGTAGTCCTTTAATGGGTATATGTCCTTCCTTACCTTATTTAAATAATCTAATTGTTCCCAGAATATAATGAAAAGGATACCACCGGTATTGTATGGGTAGCACGGTGGTCAGGTTGGCCAATTTTCAAAGTGTGTCGAGAGGGGAGAAGGAGTGTTCGAGAGAGAGGAAGCTAAAATGAATAAACTGTATGGTAAATAAAAGCCGCATCTCACCTGGGGAATAATACTCGTAGACCTTGACGGGCAGCACGGTGGTCAGATTGGCTACGGGAAACCAACGACCCACGGTGAACTCCACGCAGATGTTGGTACCTGTTAACTGGGGGCAGACAGAGAAGAAGATATATTGATTAGTACTTCAACTCAATCATTGCAGGCATAAAAACTAAGGTCATAAATGCGGCAATTATCATATGACAATCGCCGAAAATCTGCATAGTACTTGCCATGAGAGGCAGGCAAGCGAGTCTAGGCAAAGGGAGCCACCTCCAATCATATTTGGGAGTATACTGAGGTAGCTGTGACACATCTCCAGCTATCCTACAGACTTGGGGATAGCAGAAACCGCTCAATACCGCTTATTTCTACCGATTTTGCCCAACCTTTGCAATATCGTTGCACGACAATCAGTGGTCGTACAGACATGATTCAGGCGTCATTGGAAAGGTCTATTCCAGTGGTCAGCAATCCATAAAGCTAGAAGAGCCATTTTTTTAAAGTTTCATAACAAATTTGTACTGTAGGAGCCGCAATACAAAAAAATTGGTCTCATCAACCGAAATCTACAGTATTTCAGAAATAGGAGAATATACCCTACTTCTGAACTAAACAAATTATAGTGATATTGTTCAATATCCTGGTATTCACAAACTTAGGAAAGACGTTTCACATTTCTAGACATCATAACGATTGATACCTATACATCTTTTCGAAGTTGAATAAACAAATCTAATGTTGCCTTGATGTGTTATATGATGCTTTCATTATGAAGGAAGAATTATTATTTCTGAAGCTTCCTTCATTTTGAAGGAAGAATTATTATTTCTGAAGCTTCTGGAGCCACACAAGTGTCTTGAAAGAGCAACATGCCGCTCCTGAGCCGCATGTTGCCGACCCCTGGTCTATTCCTTCACTTTCGGGTATATATAATTTAATTACGTTGTAGCTCTTGTTTATACATGAAAATGTGCAGGGAATGAAGGTAACTTTTAGACCAAAACCCCCGTATGGTACAGTGCAGACCAAGCAATTGTCATATGACAAGTGCTCCAGTGATTGTGTTAAGGGAAGGTATGTCGTTTTATCGAGCCCCATTTCTGTTTAGCCCCATAAATTGAGATTTAATATGTTTTAAGATGTTAAGATGATTGTCCACAGCAGCTTACCTTTTCAAAGTAGAATGTGGCTTTACGCTGGGCGAAGTCGGCCTGTCGCAGATGAGGCACTTCTCCGGAGCCCACCAGCTCCTGAAGCTCTGCGGAGGATGCCACGTATCCCGTGGGCACCGAGACCTCCAGTACGGCCGCCCCGGAGGTCTCGCTGGCCTCGTGAAACACCCACTTGACGCAGACGGAGAACTCGATGGAGGACCCGTTGTGCCCGTGCCAGCTAGCATGGGGGGCCAGATGGAAGGCTGGTGTCGGGGGTAAGGTGACCAAGGCCGGGTGGGTCACATAGTACTGGGAGGTCAGCTGGAGTACCGCTGATCCGCGACCTTTGCCCTGGACGCGAAGGCTCTCCCATGACCCCTCCATCTGAACCAAGAGAAATGGATGATTAGGGTGAGATTTTAAATTTTGCTTCCTAGACCTCCATCAAGCTTAAAATGACACCCTCCAGACCCCCTTTCAAGATAAATTTTAAAAAATTTCGGTAGAAAAATGTCCCGGCCGAAGGCCGATTCCTTCTAAACTTACAGGCTCGCTATCGCTCGCCAGGAAAAAATCGACACCTAAATGACATGAATTACAAAGAAAATGGACGAAAGGTCTTAAAATCGCCAAACTAACGGAACGAACGTCTTAAAATCTCCAAAGCAACGGGGCTAAACATGAGGGAGAAGGGTGTCAGGGGGTAAGGTGATCAAGGCCGGGTGAGTCACATAGTACTGGGAGGTCAGCTGTATAGTACTGGGGCTGACCCGCGACCTTTGCCCTGGACCCGGAGACTCTCCCATGTAGCCTACCCCTCCATCTGAACCCAGAGAAAGGCACGTTATAGTTCAAAGGAGGAGGAGGAGGTAAAAGAAATATATCAGCTACAAAAGGAAGACAACAAAATAAAGAAAAGGGTGGGCTTTATCTATCAGAATGAGGGTTGGTGTCTTGTACCACCCAGAACGAGGGGCGGCGCGCTCCTCGGTGTCGCTAGAAGTGTGGCGAACACATCACAAGGTACCCATAGCCGGTTCTGACTTTACCTTTATTATCATTCTTATTTATATCTTTTATTTCTGAGAGTGTTGAAGGCAATGGGGCCATAATGGTGTGCCCCATGGTTCCCTAGTGTCTTACTCTCACAGCCCACTGGCACAAGTTGGCCTTTCTCTCTCTGGTGTAGGGATGCAGTGACCCCACCGCCCGCCACTTTGGTGGTACAATCAGCTTCTGTAGCAGTGGACCACTGGTTCCTATCTTCAGAACATTCCTGTGCCCCCACTGGGGTAAATATAATAGCAAAACATTGGTGGAACTGCCATCCTGGTGAGGAACTGCTCTGGGTCTGATCCTTCAGTGTTTCTGCCCTTTTGGGGCGCTTCCCTGGAAGCAGGGCGTCGGATTGATGATGATGATGATGAGAAAAGGGAGGATGACAGAGAGGCCGAGAAGGAAGAAGAATAAGAATAAGAAGAAATGGTATGGTCAAGTAGGGCCTCCGCAATAAAAAATACCTGGTGTGTTTGAAGGGTAAGGAAGTTCTCGGGTGTGGTGTAGAAGGTATGGGCCCTGGTGTGGTCGTGTAGAGGCTCCACTGTTACCGTCAGTCGGGTGTCTCTCTCACGATCCCCTTCGCCGCGGGAGTACTCGCGAAGGGCCTCCCATGCTGCCAGTGTGTCCTGTAGAGAGGAAGCGTGGGGTTCTGGGTTAGCTAGAGAGAGAGAGAGTGAGTGAGTTTGAGACAGTGGGAGTGAGAGGGTTCTAAGCTAGCTATAAATTACTCATATATAGGTTTGGAGAGAGAGAGAGTGTGAGACAGAGTAAGCGTAGGGTTCTAGGTTAGCTATAAATTACTTGGATAGGTTTGGAGAGGGAGAGAGAGTGAGAGTGGAAGTGAGAAGGTTCTAAGCTAGCTATAAATTACTCATATAGGTTTGAAGAGAGAGAGAGAGTGGGAGTGAGAGGGTTCTGAGCTAGCTATAAATTATTTAGATAGGCTTGGAGAGGGAGAGAGAGAGAGTGAGAGGGTTCTGAGCTAGCTATAAATTATTTAGATAGGTTTGGAGAGGGAGAGAGAGAGAGTGAGAGGGTTCTGAGCTAGCTATAAATTATTTAGATAGGTTTGGAGAGAGAGAGTGTGAGAGTGAGAGGGTTCTGAGCTAGCTATAAATTATTTAGATAGGTTTGGAGAGAGAGAGATATTTACATATATTTACATCGATGCACTGGCCACACAGACCTTACGATCCAAACGAGGTGGTCAGGATATAATTCTAGTAGAGATGGCATATCCGATAGATTAGGAAAGTTGAAGGAAAGGATAGAAAAGAAGAAGGTTCTCCCCCACCCTCCGAGAGAGAGAGAGAGAGAGAGAGAGAGAGAGAGAGAGAGAGAGAGAGAGAGAGAGAGAAGAGAGAGTAGGTTCATGTTACTGGGAACTAATAAACCGGTTGAAAGTCAAGGTAACGAACATTTCAGATTCATTATATACTGTATATATATATATATATATATATATATATATATAACTTTGATTGCATCAACACGTACAAATACACATCCTCACACAATCTACCACAAACACACACACACACACCTTCACACAATTTGCCACAAACATATATTCACACACATACACAAACACAAACATATTCACATACACACCCCTCACACAATCTGCCACTAACACACACACACACATACACCCGCAAACACACAAACACATACAGACACATACCCACACACACAAAGACACTTACTCACATAACAAGCATTATATATAAACCTACCCAACATGTTGCATTCTGTTAGTGTGACTGGTAATACAATTGCTTCATGAAAACATTTTGCTAGGCCAACAGAACCCTACTGCTTAATCTAATACAATTGCTTCATGAAAACACTTTGCTAGGCCAACAGAACCCTACTGCTTAATCTAATACAATTGCTTCATGAAAACACTTTGCTAGGCCAACAGAACCCTACTGCTTAATCTAATACAATTGCTTCATGAAACACTTTGCTAGGCCAACAGAACCCTACTGCTTAATCTAATACAATTGCTTCATGAAAACACTTTGCTAGGCCAACAGAACGGTACTGCTTCTGAGATACCCTTGTTCCACCAGGTTATTTACCTTTTGAGTACCAGCGACGTGTGTTACATGATAGTCTAGCTATATTTACACGATATTGTGCAGCTTAGGAAGGATCTGTGGTAGTTAAACGGGTTGGCGGAGATAGTTTGAAGCCTTCTTATTGCTAGAGGTCCTTCCTAATCTGAAGAAAATCGTCTAAAAGTTGTCAAAATATAATGATAAGTACGTCACCGGTACTGTATGGGTTAAAGAAAGTTGTACGAACGCTGTGAATGTATCCAGCATATGATACTCTGCATATGGTTCTGCCCCTGCGAGAGTACAGTCGCAGGGTCAGCTGAAGGTATTGAGGGATAAGCCTTTACAACGGCACCTCGTATCTACTTTCCGAAGAATGTTGAGTTAGAGGGAGAGGAAGCTGTTGGAGTGGCTTTGTTATGTGTGCTATTAGTCTGTATACATCATCGAGGTGTCCCCCAACTGGGTGCAATCATGTGAAACACGCTACAATGTACTACCACACCCACTAAATATGTCCGCCTTGCCTGGGATCGAACCCAGGTCAAGACGATTCACACGTGGCTGTGCTCTCCACTCTACCGCCACGGGTGTAGGCGGCAACATTAGCCTTCTTCTTCTTTTTGAGCCGTTTGTCCTCTTGAGTAAACTTGAGACTAAATTGCCTACATACCGAGACCTTCAGGAAAAGCTTAACACTAGGTTTGAGTACATAATTCGGAAAGTTACATTGCAATTTGAAGGATAGTAGAACTAATTCACTGAAGAAAAAAGCTGCACTCATACACAGTTCAATACACATACACACACAATTGACCACTTGCGAGTTTCAGGCTATAAGGAAATTCGGCCTGTAAACATCGATATTAAACACAAATACAGTAATTATGTAGGTTTCGGATGGATAAATAGTACGTCAAATTTGGTTTTCTGTATTTATAAATGGACTAAAACTGTATTATTCTGCTAAATATCGATGTCTACAGCTCCAACTTCCTTATAGAATGAAACTCGAAAGTCGTCAATTCTCCCTAAGCACAAACAAACCTGTTACACCCTACTTATGGCCGCCTCACACATGCACGACTTGGACGGCGACTTAGCGCATATTGAGTTTTGCGAAAAAGTCGGGGATATCGAGCACAACAAATTATAAGAAGAGACCATCTCGAGGGCATCTCGACCCACTACGAACAAGCACAACATTAAACCGGAAACAGAACGTACCCAATACGAGGCATCGCTACCCCAGCCAGAGAATTGGCCAATGACAGTTTGGATCATGCGAAATCAACAGGAAACACCAGGACATCACAACGTACCTACAACGTACCCAGTACGTATCGGACCAGGTACGTGCAGATGACGTCCAGGTTTTGGGACAAGAGCACGGCCTAATATAAAAAGGAGGGCCCCAAACATCGTGCTCGTACGCATTGGTTTCTTCACTTGTCTAGGTGGTTTCGCCATGTACAGTTTTCCGCACATATTCTATTCCATTGGGGTCGTGATTTGGCAGTGCTACACCCACTTCCCCAACTCCCCTCCCTCCCTCCACCTCATATTGGTAGGAGGTGGAGTGAGGGAGGGAGGTTGGGGAGGTGGGTGCAACGCTGCCTAAGCACGACCCCAACGGAATAGAATATGTGCGGCAAACTGTACGTTCTGTATACGTTATAATTATGTACTGTGTGTGTATGTCCAAATTTCTTGAAACACTGTCAAATGTCGTCAGTGGGTGATAAAATGTCGGTGGCATATCGAGATATTGTCTGTGTGGTTACTTTGCGTTCAGTCTGGCTACGTGACGCTATGGGATGACTTCTGGCTGTTGTCTTTCACACCTCGTAACGTCTTTTCTCGTTGTGATGTCGCGGGACTTGCAACGACATGCAGCAACGCCACCTAGACGCCACCCAGTACTGAAATAACTCATACATAATCACATCGACATGCAACGACAAAAAGTCAGGTCACGACTCGGAGCGAAAATTTTAAGGACTTCACTCCAATTACGCAGACCTCGCACACATCGCCCGAGACTGCCAGACATGGAGAGAGACGTCGTGTTTTTCTACAAGACTTCATCACGAGACAAAATACGCGCTAAGTCGCCGTCCAAGTCGTGAATGTGTGAGATGGCCATTACCCCAACACTCTCACAAACGCCCCTCCGCTACACACAAACGCCCCTCTGATACACACAAATACCAGAAACACACATATTCAAGTCTTTTCCTTCCTTCCACACAGACACACACACAAACACACTCACCTGGGTTGACCTCCATCCTCCGTCGTGTGATCGTTGTGAGTGTAGCCAACGTACAATACTCTGCGTTAGGACCTCCCCTCTCAGAGAGTACAGGCGTAGGGCGTAGGCGGTGGCCGCTACGTTACCAGCATCGTGGGTGTACGGGTGGCGGGGCTGGAGGTGCGGACGCTGGGATTCGACCCGGTAGAACGGTAGTGGCACCAAATCCTCGCCCCAATACACGTACGTTACTGGTAAACGAGAAATGGGTGTGGGGTATTGATTAGAGTCCAGGATGTAGCCAAAGAAAAGATGTTATATAACAGTGTTAAACAAAATTGGTACTGATTACATTCCAACATTTAGGCAAAGAAAAGATGAAATGTAGCAGTGTTAAGATTTTAGGATTAAATGTATGTTACTGCCAAAGTAAATCAGGTCAGCTCAGGTCAGGTTAAGGTATTGAGGGATAAGCCTTTACAACGGCACCTCACATCTATTTTTCAAAGAGTGTTGAGAGGGGAGAAGGGGTGTTGGGGAGAGAAGAAGCTGTTTGAGTGGCTTTGTTGTGTGTTAGTCTGTATACATCATCGAGGTGTCCCCCGACTGGGTGCGAGCATGTGAAACATGCTAGGACGTACTACCTCACCCACTAAAGTATGTCCGCCTCAGCTGGGATTGAACCCATATCAAGTAGATTCACACGCGGCTCTTATATGTGGCCATGTTTAGTTTCAATGGAGATATGTATGTGACAATACTTTGGAATCTAGCACTGAATGAATTGTACTGACCTAGACTATATCGTACTAACCTTCCTGACGTGCGTTGCGGCTTAGGATGTGGAAGGCGTCGTCTGCGTGTGATGATGAAGCCAAGTGCAGTGCTAGGGCCACCAGGGAGACTTCCAGGGGCCTCGACGCTTCACCCACCACCTCCAGGTTCTCACTCAGCCAACCCGAACCTCGCGACACAGCCACCAACACTTGTTCGTCCAACGGCTGATGATGCATAGAAAGAGACAAAGTTAATGTTTAGCCCCATTGCTTTTGAGATTATAAGACGATGGCCCCATTATTTTGGTGGTTTTAAGAACATTTCTGTCAATATTAAGACCTTTTGTGCCATTTAGGTGTCGATTTTTTCCTGGCGAGCGATAGCAGAGGCTGACGACACACAAAAAGAGGCAAAGTTTATTTACATCCCTCTAATTTTATACAGTAAATATATAAAAAAAATAAACAAAAATAAAATAAAATAAAATAAATAAAATAAAATAAAAAAATAGGAAAAGTGGGGATTGGGCCTGAGCATATAGATAGATAGATAGATAGATAGAAATATAACAATTAAATTATAATATTACCTCTCCGTGGCCCCGAACCTCCCACATAGCGCATGTACGATTGCCATACCCCTCACGCATGCATTTCGTAGGTTAAGACAGATATTTCAAATAAACCTCTCAGTAGATAATAACTTGAGCCAAATACTAGAGCACAATACAAATTGGCAGACAAAAATGAACGTACTAAACTGCTAACCGTTGAGGGTCCCTGACGTGACGTGAGGGCGGTGGTGGTGAGGTTAAGATAATGGACTCCAATATAAAAACTAGACTCTAATACCAATTCACTGCTAAAATTGAACATGTATTAGGCTTCGTACTATTTGTTGGAAGCCCCTGAAGTGATGTGAGGGCGGTGGTGGTGAGGTACAAATACGAGACTCCGACACAAAATATAAGAATCCGATACAAAAACATGGCCTGCTACTAACAATTGGGAGCCTCTGTAATGATGTGAGGGCGGTGGTGGTGAGGTTACAATATTAGACTACGATATAAAATCTAGACTCCAATACCAATTCACGGCTAAAATCGAACATGTCTCAGGATTGGTACTTACCGTTGGAAGTCCCTGAATTGACGTGAGGGTGAGGATGGTGAGGGCTGTGGTGGTGAGTTTAAAATATTAGACTCCGATATAAAAACTAGACTGATATATATTCACAGCTAAAATCGAAAGTGTATCACCGGTTTAGCACTCTAATCCGATACCAATTCACGGCTAAAATCGAACATGTCTCAGGCTTGGTACTTACTGTTGGAAGTCCCTGGAGTGACGTGAGGGTGAGGATGGTGAGGGCGGTGGTGGTGAGGTTAAGGGCGTGGGTGGTGGTGCCCGTCAGAGAGTACTGCGGGGGTACCAACTTCCTGTCACCCACGTCACCGCCCGGCTCCCACCACGCCCCGTGAGCCGCCTGCTGCTGCAACAGGAATCTAGGAGAGAGAGAGAGAAGTTTTGTTCCTCTCTGCGATCTTATACGTGGAAATATAATGTGTATTCTATCTATCCATTGCCAGAGAGAGAGAGAGAGGTACAGTTGGCCACATAAGTTTTGTTCCTCTCTGTGATCTTATACGTGGAAATATAATGTACATGATTGAATTATGAGTGTAGTTTCTCATGCAGTGGTTAACTAAACTAATAAGTTGTGTTCCTCTCTGTGATCTTATACATGGATATACTGTATAATGCCCATGATTGAATTATGAGTGTAGTTTCTTATGCAGTGGTTAACTCATCTGAAAAGTTCTGTTCCTCTCCGTGATCTTATACATAGAAATATAATACTGCATGATTGAATTACGAGAGTAGTTTCCTATGCAGTGGTTAACTCATCTAATAGCGATTTTGATTAGTTGTTTTGTCTTTTTTTACTGTGTTCGTATAAGTTTTGGTTTGTTTATTTTGCAACTTTTACATTATAAGTTCTGTTCCTCTCTGTGATCTTATACATGGAAATATAATGCGCGTGATTGAATTACCAGTGTTATTTCTTATGCAGTAGTTAACTAATCTAATAATCATATACGTGGAAATATAATGCGCCTGATTGAATTACGAGTGTAGTTTCTGATGCAGCGGTTAACTCAACTAATTAGCCACCCCACGTAGGTTCTGTTCCTCTCTGTGATCTTATACATGGAACTATAATGCGCCTGATTGAATTACGAGTGTAGTTTCTGATGCAGCGGTTAACTCAACTAATTAGCCAACCCACGTAGGTTCTGTTCCTCTCTGTGATCTTATACGTGGAAGTATAATGAGCATTATTGAATTACGAGTGTAGTTTCTGATGCAGCGGTTTACTCATCTAATTAGCTCTGTTTCTCTCCGTGATCTTATGTGTGGAAATATAATGCGCCTGCTTGAATTAAGAGTGTTATTTCTTATACTGTACAGTGGTTAATTCATCTGATTAGCCAACCCACGTAAGTTATGTTCCTCTCCGTGATCTTATACATGGAGGTATAATGTCCATGATTGAATTACGAGTGTTGTTTCTTATGCAGTGAGGTACAGTTGGACACATAAGTTTTGTTCCTCTCTGTGATCTTATACATGGAAATATAATGCCCCATGATTGAAATACGAGTGTAGTTTCTTATATAGAGGTTTACTCATCTGATTAGTTCTGTTCCTCTCCGTGATCTTATACGTGGGAATGTAATGCACATGATTGAATTACAAGTGTTGTTTCTTAAGCAGTGGTTAACTAATCTAATAAGTTCTGTTCCTCTCCGCGATCTTATACATGGAAATATAATGCGCATGATTGAATTATGAGTGTAGTTTATTATGCAGTGGTTAACTCATCTGGTTAGTTCTGTTCCTCTCTGTGATCTTATACGTGAAATATAATGCCGTATGATTGAATTCAGAGTGTTATTTCTTATGCAGTGGTTAACTAATCTAATAAGTTCTGTTCCTCCCTGTGATCTTATACGTGCAAATATAATATACATGATTGAATTACGAGTGTTGTTTCTTATGCAGTGATGTGCAGTTGGTCACATAAATTCTGTTCCTCTCTGTGATCTTATACATGGAAATATAATACACATAATTGAATTAAGTGTCGTTTCTTATGCAGCGGTTTACTCATCTGATTAGTCAAGCCACATAAGTTCTGGTAAAAAGAGAAAGGGACATGGCATGGTTTAATCCTTTCAGTACTGGTGCCGTATTTTAAAGTTTATTACATGCATACATCAAATTTAAAGACTGAGTGGTCCACACATAAGTGCAGTTTCAGTCTCTTGTCCTAATGGCGGCGTTCCAGGCAACCCTGTTAAGGGCTGCTTCACTTGTCAAGTTCTTGGATTTGAGATCGGCGCGTATAGTCCGATCCCAGGTCTTCCTCGGTCCACCCCTTGGTGCAGCTCCCTCCACAATCACAGACCTGCATTTTTTCACCCAATTTTGTTCATCCATTCTCTCCATATGTCCATACCATCCCAGTCTACTTGTACGCATCACCTCGCTAATACTCTTTATACCTAAGCGTCTCCTCAGCTCAATATCTGTTATTCTATCCTGTAGCCTGGCCCACACATCCATCTCACCATTCTCATCTCATTACGCTCCATTCTGTTGACATCCTCTACTTTAACGGCCCATGTTTCTGAGGCATACGTCATTGCACTTCTAACACATGAGGCATACACCTTTCCCTTCAGGGGGAGAGGCATTCTTTTCATGGTCAGGATTGGCTCATTTCCAAAATTCACAGCCACAGGATCATCACTTAACACAAGCTCGCCTTTGCACACTACGCACTCAAATTTCTCTATTTCTGACTTATCCTTCGGCAGGGGTCCCTTTATTCTACTACAGCGCTACTCCCATGGTGTACCCAACATCGACAGATGCTACATTGAATTGAGTTAACGCCCACTCCCTTTCCACACACTGCACATGGGTATGCACCGCTCTTTTCCACATTTCCTCGTCTCAATCTACAATGCATAACCTTGGTTTTGTTAATATTGACTCTTAAACTCTTGCTCGCCATGCCCTCTCTCCACTCTCTGAATTTGGCCTCAGCATCTTGCATACTGTCAGCTATTAGGACTAAATCGTCTGCATAAAACAGTTCCAACGGGAGTCCGCCTCCAAAAACTCTAGACAGTGCCTCCAAGACCATAATAAAGAGGAGGGGGCTTAACACTGAACCCTGATGGACTCCAACACGGACTGCGAATTCATCACTCAATACACCCTTCACCCTCACCGCACTTCCCGAATCCTCATACATCTTCATTATCACACGCACGAGCCACTCTTCCACACCAAGTTTCCTCATAGCCCACTGCACAACATCTCTAGGCACCCTATCAAAGGCCTTCTCCAGGTCTACAAACACAAAGTAAAGATCCCTGCCTTTTAGTAAGTATCTTTCCTGTATCTGCCTGACTATGAAGATAGCATCGGTTGTACCTCGTCCCGGCATAAAACCAAACTGCATATCATCAATAGAGATGCTTTGCCTGATCAAACCCTCAAAGACTCTCACAGACCTTCATGATTTGGTCAAGCATTTTCAGGCCCCTATAATTTCCTCTATCTAGCGCATCCCCTTTTCCTTTGTATATATTTACTATTACACTTTTGAGCCAATCCTCTGGGATTTTCTCATCTTTAATAATGGTGTTTATCAACTCAGTGCCTAAGTTTACACCAATCTCCCCTGAGGCTTTTATCATCTCAGCGACAATGTCGGAGCAACCTGGAGTTTTACCGTCCTTCATTTTATTGATTGCGTCACTCACTACAGCTGGTGCTATCAAAGGAGGGGGCCCAGATATTGGTTTTTCGATACTAAGCTGTTCCTTATCCCATTCAAACTCTACATTTAGCAATCGTTCATAGTGTACCTTCCATGCTTCTCTGATTTCATTTTCTGCATACACAATCTTCCCATTATCGTTTCTAACACACTGTTCACCTATAATATCCCTACTGTCATTTTTAACTCGCCAACTAGGTTGAAGATCCCATTGGGATTGTCAGTGTTACACACTTGGTCGAGGACCAGGTCCTTAATGCGATTTTTAGCATTGTAAATAACTCTTTTGGCAGTTCGTTTAGCTGCCTGGTATTCCTCCTTGCTGCCTCCTTTCTTCCATGCTTTGAAGCATCTCCTTTTCTCTTTCACAGCATGTTCTGCCTCATCGTTCCACCACCAGGAGGTCTTATTCCTGGGATGACCCTTTGTTTTCCCACAGACTTTGTCAGTGGCAACGATAAGGCTATGCTTAAGAAAGTTCCATTGACTATTCACATCGTTAGGCCTAGCTTCCTTATTTCTATTAATTTCCTCCAGTTCACTATGAAACCTATCCCTAACTTCCTTGTCCTTCAGCAGCCACACTTTCCTTTTGGGTATGTATACCTTCTTGCGCTTAGGATCTCTGTATAAGCTCATGTCGCACACAAGTATCTTATGCTGGGGGATACATTCTTCGCTCGGGATGACCTTTACATCTCGAACTAGTTTCCAGTCTTTCCTGTTAACCAAGAAGTAATCTATCTGGCTACTGGAGACCCCAGAGTTATATGTGATCAGGTGACTCTGTCTTTTCTTGAACTTTGTGTTACACACAACCATGTTGAGTGCAACGCAGGACTCCAATATATATTCGCCTTCCAGATTTCTCCGTCCGTAACCATTTCCTCCATGTTCCCCCTCGTATCCATCTGCAGATGCTCCCACGTGACCACTACTATTACTATTAGATGATTTTATTCAGTTTAAAAGGGGCTCCAGCAATGAACGGGCTTCAAACTATCTCGCTTAACCCTTTTGCACTATCACAGATCCTTCTTAATTAAAATGCACAAAATTGTCTAAATATACCAAGAATACAACGAAAAAGACGTCCCCAGAAGGGCTTCAAAGTATCTCGTGTAACCCTTTTCACTACCACAGATCCTTCTTAAACTGCGCAAAACCATCTAAATATAGCTAGAATATAAATTAATATATGTCGCCAGTACAGAAGGGGTTAACTTCTAAGGTTCGGCACGACTCAAGTGAGGCTTTGTTGACAGAATGCGGTAAGACTCGATTGAGGCACGTTATTCAAACATGCACCAAAACCGTGGCAAAGGCGGGATACGTATGAAATTTGGGTGACAACTAGGACAAAGTGGCAACTCTTAATTCATATTTGTTTTCACAAACTCACCAATTAATTTACAAATAAACCTAACTAATGAAATCAATGAAAGTAATGAATACATGTGGTACTCCAAGGACTCCAACCTATGATACTCACTCCGAAGTTCCGTACGCTAAGCACTGGGCTATCAAGACAGTTTTTTCTTTAACCCTTGTTTGGCGGTGCCCGACTTAAGGCGGTCAAGAGAACCAAGGACTAACTGGCGGGGCCCGACTTAAGTCCAATGCGATGTTGAGCACATAATTGGCTCTGAGAGAGAGTCCGAGCGGTGGGAGCAGCGCGGGTGGGCTCTGACCGTTCGGCACGGCACCCGTACCGCGACTGGTCCCTCCTCCACACACATCCACATCCACTGCCTCCCTAGACAGGGAAAAATTTCAGGAAATTACCGTATTTTAGGGTTTTTGTACTCGCGTTGCAACATCGTTGCAAGACAACCCGTGGTCGTGCAAGGATTGTTCAGGTGTCATTGGAAAGTTCAATTATCGCCCTTTCACGGATACATAATTGTATTACGCTCTGGCTCTTGTTTATGCATGAAAAAGAGCATGGAATGAAGCTCGTTTAGGGTAAATCTGCCCGCTTGGCAGGTAATAGAAGTTACAAACGGCCCCGTTCGTAGAGTGTTAAAGGTTTATGCACAAGCACAAGACCAAACATCGCAACACGCTCACATATACACATACACACTACACGATCACTTCCCATAGCCTATGTAACTTTATAAATGGGGAGAATTGTACCTTAGGGCCTTATCGGTAACTTGTGGGTCGACATAGAGAAGGTGCGGCCAAGTGGTGACGGCGGTGTTGAGGGCTCGAACCACCAGACTCGTCACCCACACTGAGCTGCTCTCACTCGTTCTGGAGGAAATAACAACAACAAACTAATTTTAATATTTTTGAAACACATTAACAGCGTACAAGGCTCGATCTGGTCAAAGGATTACAGCCCAATTAGAGTATTTGTTTTCTTTATACAGTATGTGTACAAAGGAGACAAAAGGCAGTAACTGCAAATGGAGTGCCTCACCTGTAGTACTTGAAGCCTCCATCCTTAGCCTGGTACCCTAGCAAGGTCTGGTAGAGCTGTTCTAGGTGCCGGAACAGCTGTCTCTCATCCAGCTGTATAAGGGGATCCTTCTGCGTCTCCTGCCAATACTGCAGCTGCGCCACCGTCAGGAGGAAGCTGAAGGTTACCGGTTCACAGCCAGCCTGGACAGAGAAGAGGGAGGAATAATATTTTTAAATAACTTTGAAAAGTTGACAGAATGAATGTATATGAGGAGGAACACTTTATTGACAACGTTTTGCAGATAGCTTCTTCATTCAGGGTGAATAAACTAGTAGTGTGCGTAATTTGTTATAAACTCATTTTTATTCATATTAGTTTATTTGTATTGCAACTTATTAAAATACCAGTAGAATTTACCACCTATTCTACGCTTAGAGGTGGCAGACTACCTGGACGCCGCAGAATTCTCATAAAGGGGATTCTTGGGGCTACTACAACAACAAGAATAGGATATTAAAAAAGGCAATTTATGTAATAATTGAGAATATATTGTTTGTTAACCCATGAACGGCGGCAAAGCTCTTAAGAAGTTTTACTGGGCAACGGCGGCAAAGCTCTTAAGAGGGCAGGCCTAAAAAAGAAAAAATTAAAAGGCCCCAGTAGCATTTAAATTTTTTTTTTTTCTCTATACTTCATATCACTCCTCCACATCCCCTCCTTCCCCCTTCAATTATCACCTATTTTCCTTGTTATTCCCTAATTCGTTGGTATATTTTCGTGCTAACATTAGCAAACTGGTTGGAGGCTGTGGATATGTGCCTAGCGAGTGTGTTGGCAGAGGTAGGGTGTGGGTGAATGAGTCAGTCAAGCTTGAGGCCTCGCGAAGAGAGGGGCTGCCTCACTTTGCTCCACAATTCATGAATGGGCCGCTCATCAGATATTGTTGGAATATGCAATTGAGTGACACTATCTTTAATGTTGTAACAACATACTGATGGGGCTAAACATGAGGGAGAAAGGGGTCCAGAAAGACTTACCGAAGGCAGTCCCAGCAGGGCAGCGGGGCTGGCGGGCATGGCTGGCATGACAGGACCAACGGAGCCCCCAAACACCGACACATGGGCCCGGGCCGAGCCGGGGACATGGCCCCCGGGGGTGGCCACGTCCAGGAAGGTGAAGAAGTACGCCCGGTTGGTTAAGTCCAGCAGAAGGGATGTGTGGTGCTCCTGTAGCGCTCCGGGAGGCTGAGGGAGAAACATATAATATACAGCTTAGGAAGGATCTGTGGTGCTCCTGTAGCGCTCCGGGTGGCTGAGGGAGAGGAACATATGATAAACAGGTTAGCTCTTTCAGTAAATGAGGACGCATTTATACACTTCAATTTAGATGATTTTATGCAGTTCAGGAAAGATATCTAAAAATCAAAGGGGAAAAACTCTTCTTGAAAACACTTCGCCCACTCATCTGAACGTAAATCTGCACCTCCTCCTGTAACTTGCGTTCCAAAACCGATGACTGGATTATTACGTTGAGGATACCCAGAGAGATAGAACGATTACTGGCTTCCCTATAATGAACAGACTATACTTGACTATAGGTAGCGCCAACGAACTTGACAATAATCTTGTTCCCTGACCTCTCTGTAACTCAAAAGAGACTAGAGCAAACTGGCTGTAAATATCCACACTTATTTCCTGGTGGACTCTTCCCAAATGATAGAAGCGTCAGCCCGATTGCTTTCATATATTTCGAGTTATGAGAAGTTAAGAGGTTGAGATTATTGTCAAGTTCGCTCGCACTACCTATATACTTGAAACCCTTTACTAACTCACCTGAACGTAAATCTGCACCTTCTCCTGCAGTTTGCGCCCCAAAACTGATGCCTGGACAGTGACGTTGAGGGAGCCCAGCGTGACGGGTACGATGGGTAAGTGTAGCGTATGGGTCTCTCCGGCACCCACTATCACCGTGTGTTCGTGTTCACCGCCCGACCTCCTGCGTGCTTTTTGACTCCCAGGCTGTTTGAGAGAGATGAGAGATGCTAAACATGAGGGAGAAAGGGGTGAGGGATGATGATGGTAAGTGTAGCGTATGGGTCTCTCCAGCACCCACTATCACCGTGTGTTCGTGTTCACCGCCCGACCTCCTACAAGCTTTGTGACTCCCAGGCTGTTTGGGGGAGATAAAAAGAGATTGTATTATCTATTGCCTGACGCCGTGATCCCCGAAGGGGTGGCCACGAACGAAACGCCCCCATGCTCCTCTGTCCCCAGTCAGTCGATACCCCTCCTCCCTTTCTTATCATTAACTCCTGTCCACTCACCAACTCTCTGCAATCTCTTTCTCTTCGCTGCAATGTTGCATCTCTCGCTATTCTATCGCTACTACAATAATCAGTGTTCCTCGGAGCTTTCCCAGTGTATACCACCTCCTCTACGTAGGGTACGTAGTACCCGTCTTGCAACACAATCCCACCACTACTCTGTGCAACTCTCCAACCCAAGAGTGAAACGCTATTCTCAGACTTTCTTCAATTCAACTGCTGAGCTCTGGAACTCTCTCAGAATCAGTCTTTCCCTCTTCCTATGACTTAAATTGCTTCAAACTCCATGTGTCCTGGCATTTTAGCTCGAACGTCCCTTGATTTTGACGGATGGCCTCCCAGGTTCCAAATCGAGCTTGCATCATGGAGGAAGAATGGCAGCCCAGGCTCCTTTGCTTGAATGACTGCTTTTAAAGTGCACGCGCCGAATTTGTTGTTTACTTACGCATACACAGCACCACCACACATGAATCTCCACCTAGCCGTCACAATGGAAGCACAAGCTTCTAAGGTTTCCGCCCCGTCTGAATTGGTATCCCCGCCTACGCCGCACACACAAAAATAAAGATGGTGACAATGCGGAAAGGATATTCTTAGTCCGGAAGGCATTGCACGAACTCCAAGAGACCGAGAAATTGCTGGGGAGAGTGTTAGCGGATGTAGTGGCTGTGGCGCGATGAGTAACTGTGTGTACGGAAGCCAGAGGTGCAGCGAAGCATGTAAACGCGGCCAAATAAAATGTGACAAACACTCTGCACTTGCAAGCTCCCCATTCAACAGCCACTGGGTGATGAGATGTCTATACTCAGTTTCATTTCATCTGACGGTAAATTGAATCCCTTAGCAGCTAATTTATCGATACTTAATGGAAAATATATGAAACCACTATGTCTCTGCATCATATTAACCCATCGGATCCGGGGGGCCTCATATGATCCTGATCGCTGTGTCCGGGGCCATTTTCGTACAGTCAAGCTTCATAATTCAGTAGCTACTGATTGAGACCACCTAGAGCAGTCAATATTTTTGCAAATTGTAGAACATTTTGTTGTCTGTAGACTGCCGTTGAGATGACATCGCTTCGACGCGTGGTTGCCGAGGTATGATGATTTTAGCGGCGATTTTTAGCCACGCATTTTGCCTCCCGGATTCCTGCCAATATTTGTGTTTGCCTCATATGAGGCCTCCCAGATTCCGAGGGTTAAGACAAAGTTTATATAATTAGCACCATATTTCACCACAAAATCTTCAAAATAACAGAAATCTTGATGGGAACTTTGCAATTTACCATCAGGTGAAATTAAAGCGAGTTTAGTCAAGGCCATTCTCCAGACAACGGTTAGCCGTCCATTTTGCCATTTAGTAGAACATTGTAGGTGGTCTAATTGTAAATATATTTGTGTGTCAATATTACATTTTTTCTCAAAACATCTCGCTACAGGGAAGTGCCGCCTGGGAGGCCATCCGTTCTCCGAGGGTCAATTCATTAGGCATAAGTAAGAGAGGATGGTGTATAGAGAGGAATGGCGCCTGAATCATCTAATTACTAAAACCTGAGAAAGGTACTCACATCAATGGGGTCGAACTCCTGAACATCAACAAACATGTAGCGCGGGTTGTGTGCCAGTACGATGATGGCGCTGATGGGGCGGGGGTGGTGATTCACGGCTGTTACTCGTACGCCAACCTGATAAATACACAAACAAAAGGCAGTCGTTATGATTAGGGTTTTGTTTTGAATGCTTGTGTCATGCACGTGTCTATATCAAAGGAGTGACATCCATTAGATCCCCCTTCTAGATTAATTTGTACATTTTTCGGTAGAAAAATGTCCCGGCCAAAGGCCGTTTCTTCCAAAGTTACTGGCTCACTATCATTCGCCAGGAAAAATATCAACACCTAAATAGCACGAAAGGTCTTAATATTGACAACAAAATGGGACGAGAGGTCTTAAAATTAATAAACTAATGGGGCAAAAATCTTAAAATCTGAAAACTAATTGAGCTAAACATGAGGGAGAAAGTGGCCCAGAAAAATGGTCTGCCTACCCTTAACACCAATAACACCCCAATTGAAATTAATGAAAGCACATCATTTTCCCAGGATTCGAACCTAGGATCTATTTTTTATTAATTTCACCACACCACCAAACACTTCCAATGAAATTAATGAAAGCATATATGTGATCAACCGGGATTCGAACCTAGGATATCACATACAGAACTTACACGCTCTAACCATTACACCATCAAGACAGTTGATAGAGCGACAAAAGGGGTGATAATATTTATATAAAAAAATCCAACTTCCATATAGTCCTAGCCTCACAAGTGGTCAATCATAACATCCACTGACCTGTTCCCAAACGGTGACCCTCTCTGGAGCTTCCACACATAACCAGAAACCCCTCGATCCGCGCCATTCCACCGGGTCCTTCAGTATCGTCAAGCCCTTCTGTGGGTGGATGCTCAGGGCGGTGAGGGCGAGGTGGAGGGTACCGAGTGGTAGGGGAAGGGTGAGGGAGGTGGAGCCACTACCGCCCACCTCTACTTCCGCCCACACCCACGGCTCCAACAGGTGGCGGGAGAGGCGGGAGGCTCGGTGAGTGCGGTAGTGTTTTGGGTCCTCTTTGGAGAACATTGTAGTCATGTATTTACCTGACAAAGAAAACAAAAGAAAAATAAATAATAAGGTGTATCATACACTACAGTAGATCTGGACTTGACACGAAAATGGAGCTTTGTAGTAAGGGACCCAAAATCGGAGAACGAGCCCCCAAGTTCGAACCTTGAAACCGCGAAAATATCACATTTTCGTGGTCTCTAGGTTCGAACTTGGGGGTTCACGCTGCGATTTTGGGTCCCTTACTGCAAAGTTCCATTATCGTGTCAAGTCCAGATCTACTGTAGTCTATGGGTGTATATTTATTTTATTTTTTATTTTTTTAAGAGACAATGAACGGAGGAAGGAAAAACACAGATAAAACAAAAAGGTCCATGTGCCTAAAGGCATCCTCCATTCATAAAATGTTTGTAACAACTGGATTTAAACATTTGTAGATTGTAAGTTTGTGGAAAGCAATTCGAGGGAAGTAAATTCCAAAGAGTAGTAGCTCTGGGGATAAATGAATTCTGATAAGCAGAAGTTCTGCATTGTGGAGGAGAAAGTGTAAATTCATGGGCGCTCTCAGTTGCCCTAGTTCTACGGGGAAAGATGTGGAGAGGCGGCACAATTGAAGCAAGTTCCTCGGAACAATTGCTGTGAAAATATCTGTAGAATAATGCAAGGGATGCAACGTTTCTTCGTATGGATAATGTAGGAAGGTCCTGTGTGATTGCAGGGTTATTGATTAATCTAACAGCTTTATTTTGAATTTTGTCCAACTGCCTCAATGCAACCACTCCACTTCCACCCCACAGAGGTGAACAGTAATCCATCTGAGAACGCATATGACTTTTATATATTACGGCCCGTCAGTGAAGAATTCTCGAACTCTGTACAGGAGTCCCAGTTTTTTAGAGGCATTCTTAGCAATGCTTCTAACATAATGTGTCCAGCTCAAGTTAGTAGTTAATGTTACACCGAGAATGTCAATACTAGGGGAAGTGGGAATATTTACATCATTAAAAAATATATGGGAGTCAGTGAGATTCTGTCGGTTAGAAAATTGAATGTACTTGGTTTTCTGTGCATTAAAGGAAACTAGATTCTCTTGTCCCCATTCATTAATTCTAGAAAGGTCTTGGTTCAGAGAAATTGCAGTGTTTATTTTTGAATTTATAAGATCGGGTTGGGTGAAAGAATTGGTAAATGTGAAGGAACTGTGGAGTGTTGAATCATCTGCGTAGGAATGTATTGGATTATGAGTGGTAGATATGAGATCATTGATATGAATGAGAAACAGAGTAGGGGCCAAAACTGATCCCTGGGGAACACCAGCATTTATTGAGTGAAATTGAGAATAAAGGCCATCTACCATTACACGTATTTTTCTGTTATGAAGATAAGAAGAAATTAGTGGAACTAATGATGCAAGGCCGTAGTGTGACATCTTCGACAATAAGGATTGATGCCAGACTCTATCAAATGCCTTTGATATATCCAGTGCTATTGTATGTGTTTCACCATGTTGGTCTGTAGCTTGGTTGATTTGATGCGTAAGAAGGCAAAGAATGTCTCCAGTTGATCGACATCGTCTAAAACCATATTGCCTATCACTGATTAATTTATTATTCTCCAGATGCTTAATTATGTGATTATTTAATATAATTTCAAAGACTTTGACAAGAGTGGAAGTTATAGCTATTGGTCTGTAGTTTGATGGATCTGAAGAGGCACCTTTTTTAGGAACTGGATGGATGTTTGCTTCTTTCCAGGGTACTGGGAAGCATGAGGTATGAGTACACAGACGGGAAATTTTTGCCAATACAGGAGCGAGCACCAAGGAGCAATTCTTAAGTACTATTGGAGGAATTTCATCTGGACCAGGAGCCTTATCTACTGAGAGATTCTACAAAATAGTTTTGACATGTCTGGTGTGGATCTTAAGTGAGGGAATTTCAGGCGAATTAAAATTAAGTACAGGGACATCTTGATTTATTTCATCTAAGGTTGAGTTGGTGGAGAAAATATCCGCAAAAAGGTTAGCTTTACCTCGTGGGTCACTTACAAGATTGCCAGTCGGAGATTTTAATGGTGGAATGGATGAAGCAGTAGTGAAGTTGGATTTGAATGAGTTAAGAGTAGACCAAAATATTTTGTTATCATTTGGATTATTTAGAAGTTTATTTGCCTGCTTATGGAGAAAGTTTGATTTAGTTAGGTTTAATACAGTTTTGGCATGATTTCTGATGTTTCTAAAGTAATTAAAGGCTTCATGTGTTTTTGATCTTGTGTATGCATTGTAGGCTATTGCTTTTTGTTCAGTAACTCTAGCACAATTATGGTCAAACCATTTAGGTGAATTAGATATTTTACTGTACTTTTGATGAGGAATAAAAGTTTCCATTCCAATTTTTACAAAATCTTGTATGTGGCTCAAGATGGAGTGTGCATCATTAGAAAAGAAAGAGGTCCAGGGAATATCAATAAAGAAACCTTGAAGACCCTCCCAGTCTGCCCTATCGTAATGCCATTTAGTCACCAAAACAGGTTCAGAGTGGGAAGGTGTGGTAGGTGATAGACAGGTGGCCTGTATCCGACAGTGATCAGAAGATGTACTGTGTATGTGTATATATATATACAGTATACTGTATATAAAATATCTCGCGAATACACATGAGCTACTAAATGTTTTTATACTCTCAGCGGGGCTCGAACCACCGACAGTCAGGATGCTTGTCCATGCTTTAACCAACAACACCAATACAGTACTCACAATCCCGCTCGTCGATTCGGTCCTCGCAGTCGAACTTTCCGTCGCACCTGTCGGCGGGGGTGTAGCATCCCCCCAGCAAGCACTGTCTGGCCCCCCCCTGGGTTAGCCCCCCCGCCCCCACCTCAGCCCCACACCCACTCTTAACTGTGGGTACGGCCCCGTCTGTCAGTACCAGTAGATCGGCGTACCTGGGGAGAGAGAGAGAGTTGTGGGGGTTTAGAAGGTTAACCCGTACAGTGCCAACGACGTCTTGAGATTTAGGGGACAGTGGTTATTTTGGGGGGTCTATTTATATATATATTTATAATTTTTATATCTATATATACAGTATATATATATATATATATACCGGTATATATATATATATATACACTGTATATATATATATATAAATATATATATATATATACAGTAAGGTCTTGATATACACGGTTAATTCGTGCCCTGTACGTACAGTGTATATCAAAACCGTGTTTTAGAAATAACAGGCCTTATGGGAATTAATTAATTCGTTCCAG
Organism: Paralithodes platypus; assembly: GCA_032716605.1. NCBI lineage: Eukaryota > Metazoa > Arthropoda > Malacostraca > Decapoda > Lithodidae > Paralithodes > Paralithodes platypus. The sequence continues at coordinate 23,598,360 of CM064577.1, read as the reverse complement.
CCACATTCCCAAAGTCCCCCTTTTGGCCCTTTTTGCCTACCTTCAGCCGACTTATATTACATTATACCACCAACATCATATAAATTATGACATACCATAGAATACATTAAGCATCAGTAAAAACTGTTTTGGACCTGTTACTGACTTATTTGTGTGAATAGACGTGTTCAAGGTCTATGTAGAGAGGTCGGCCAGTCGACGCAAGAGTTTACGCTCACTGTGCGCATGACGTAGGCTGTACCACTGGACCAAGATGAGGGACCATATAGCCGCCACAGAACTCACTCTCACTCTCTCTCTCTCCCCTAATTTGTTTGCATATTTGGCATTGGCAGGCATTATTTGTACATCTATAATATATGCAGTATCTGTACATCTTATAGGGGAGTACTTAGAATATATGTACACAAATATGGTTTTGGTTTGCTTGGTTATCTTTATTCCCTTAACAGTAGAAGCCCCAATACTCATGAAAATAATATCAGTGTAGTCTTTCAGCATTGGAAACAAATTCTAGTGAAATATCATAGTTTAGCAGATAGTATAAGACTCTTGTTTTGCAGTATGTCACTATAGACCATAATAAGAAAGAGAATATGATTTACACAAGTTATTCACAGCTATGTTCTCCATACTATTATTTGCTCATTTTCATTAATTTTCTATTTTCACTTCTGCAAGTCTTGCTTTTTTTCTTGTTTATCTTAATACTAGCATTTATCTTTCGAATTCTAAAAAATACAGATATTTTGGCAAAGAAGCATATGACATCAGTCGGTATATCAACTCCAACACTTTCTATTTCCAACACAATCAGTGAATGAGAAGATAAGATTACACCTTTCTGAAACATATACAGCCCTTTATGCATTACACCTTTCTGAAACATATACAGCCCTTTATGCATTACACCTTTCTGAAACATATACAGCCCTTTATGCATTACACCTTTCTGAAACATATACAGCCCTTTATGCATTACACCTTTCTGAAACATATACAACCCTTTATGCATTACACCTTTCTGAAACATATACAGCCCTTTATGCATTCGCCTCCCTACTCTCATCGTTGTCATTACTTCAATAACTCTATGCAGGACATTTATTTGGTCACATAAATTAACTCCAAATGCGTTACATGAATGCTTGTCACCTAACTTATGAAAAGAATTCATCATATCAAACCATTCGTCCACCAGACTTATGAAGTCAGCAGTTTCCTTAAAATTGCTGCTCTCCAACAGTCCTCTCTCTCCAAGATATTTTATTGAGCTAGAACATGTTTGGGACAATAGTTGAGCTAAAAATTTAACCAGCTGACGTTGCTGAGCTGATGCATTCAAATGCATTTCACCTAACTTATATGCTAAACTATATTCTGTTTTTGTTGCCGTCAGTATTTCCCTGATACAAGAATCAGACACAAAATTGCCATCTGTCGTGAATCTTGGTATAGATACCGTAGTTTGAATTTCCCGGGTTCACGACAGTTGGTTCCTTTTTGTTTATACGCATAACTTTATTTATCTATGTGGATAAATATTACTGTGGTTACACCAATTATATCTTAGTTTATTTTCCCTTATTATTTAATCACGGGGGACGATGTAAAACCCATAAATATATTTTATATTGTCACGATAAAAGGGAATCTTGAACACACTTCACACAGACTTGTTCCCGCCAAGACAGACCGCCAGCTGCTGCCACATAACACCAAAACTTACCTGATATTCGCCTCCCAACATGTCCATCACCTAACCTACACTCTTTGCATCACAGCTAAGTTCCTTTAATACTAGAAGTACTTCATAGATATTACTGGGACTACCACAGATAGCCTACATATACATTTTAACACGTAAGTCAACCGCCGACCGGTATCATTTTATAGCCTAGGCCAATTCATCTTTCCAGGTTTAGTTATTTAATTTATATCCGTTTCTCCTCTAGCCCCTAGGAATAATAAACAGGATATAATTGGTGTCGTGTGACCAGGATACTGGGCCATCTGTTATATATTGATAAGAATTGGGGGGTATTAGGCCTGACTTGTCTGCCTTTGTGTAGAACTGGGCGATCCAGTAGACAAATGTTGAGGGGCGTATACCCGGGATTTTCCGCTGGACCGTCCAGTGCAGTGCCCTGCTTTTTTTGTTAAACAGATATATAGACCAGGGGCAAGGGTGGACACTGTCAGGCAGACCTCAGCCTGGGATGCGCTCCTAGTACATTTAGATGCGCCAGGGAACCGGAAGGTGTTAGATAGGCTACTGGACAGAGCGCGTGCCTTCTTTGAGAAGAAGGACAGGGCCAAGGAGGAGCAGTCGATGTGCCTTCTTTGAGGAGGACAGGGCCGAGGAGGAGCAGTCGACGCAATAGGCTAGATCTCAAGACTACGACGACGGCTGCTGCGGCTGTTCCTCCTTCAGAGTAGTCTTGGTCCTTCTTTCTCTTTCCTTTCCTTTCTTTTTCAGGCATTAACTTTGTAATTTGTTAAAATTTAATATAGTCTAGTAAAGTAAAATATTGTAAAGTAGAGTAATATGATATATGTAAATTTCCTTTTTTTTATCATTTGTAAACTCACAGGGGGCATGCGATCTGCATGCTTCAATTTGCTTGGTTGCTGTCGTCATCAGTGTTAGTAGGTTAGCCTAGGCTTAGAATAGATTAGAATAGGTTAGCCTACAGTGACGATTAGTATTGTTGTTCCTTAAGCTTTAGTTACTGTACATTTTTTAAGAATGGAGGAGAAAATAAAGTCATTGCGGCGGTTCAGGGCCGCCAAGAAGGGAGGGATTACTAAGCTTACCTCTAATCTGTCTGATTTTATTGAACATGCTGCTACACTGCATGATGTAAGGGGTGTGAAAATCACTGTAGAAAAGGCCCTAGCTGATATAGAGTCGTATAACGTAGAGTTGTATAGCTTATATTCAGATGATCAGTTAGAGGAGGAGATGGTGAAAGATATGCAGCATGTTAATCAAGTAAACAGTCAGTTAGCTGAGTTAGATAGTGCTCTCCAGACAACCACTACTGGTAGGTCTCATGATAGCGCAGCAAGTAGGAAACAGAAGGGTATTAAGCTACCCTCCCTGAAGTTGCCAGTTTTTGACAGGGATCCAACACAGTGGGTGGGTTTCTGGGAGCTCTTTGATTGTAGTGTTCACTCCCAAACAGATTTAACTGACATTCAGAAATTTACGTATCTAAAGGGACAACTTAGTGGTGAGGCTCTACAAATTATTAGTGGATTTAGTTTGGTCGCTGCAAGTTATGAACCAGCGGTCAATATTCTAAAAAACAGTTATGGTCAAAAGGATCGCATCAAAGCAGCTCACATAGCGAAACTGTGTAATCTCCCGCATCCTAGCGAGGAGGTCAGTGCTCTGAAAGATATTTCCGCATCATTTGAGTGTGCATTAGAGTCATTACACTCTATGGATGTAACAGTAAGTGAAATGTGTGCAGTACTGTTGCATAATAAACTTCCTAGTGCACTCTCTGAGGTGATTAAGCGTAAATTAAAAGACAACTGGCTGGATGTGGATGAATATGTTCGTGTGTTTAAGACTGAAGTGTGCAATCTAGAAAGTAGACATAATCCACTAGAACAGTTTGGGGCGACCGCCACAGCAGCATATGCGGTGTATCAGAAACCCGATACCAAGCAGAAGTATGGATGTATGTTGTGTTTAAAGACAGGAAATTTTTGGGCAAAGTGTGCTAAATACAAGAACAGTCCCGCCAAGGCCAATAGAGCAAGGCAGTTGAAATTGTGCGTCGGGTGCCTGTCGTCTGAACATGGCAGCCAGGGGTGTACTAACCCTAAAATTAGGCCGTGCCGATTCTGCCAACAGAAACATTTTAATTATTTGTGTCCGATGCCACGCCTTGAACAAACTGGACAACCAGTGGCCCCTGAACCAACAGTGACCATGGCTGTGGCTTCGGGCCGTAATGCAGTGTTGTTACCTACCATTCAGATTCCCTTGACCGACAGAAACGGTCATACCAGTAAAGTAAGAGCTTTGTTGGACCAATGTTCGCAACGTACCTTCATCTTGCGCTCTGCTTTATCGCAGCTTGATTACATTAGGGTCAGTAAGGAACAGCTAAAGCTCCAGGGATTTACTGGCTCACTTGGTAGTACTGAGTATGAAATAGTAGAGTTAACCTATCATCACAGAAGAAGGGTGCGTAAATTGAGGGCCGTTGTGGTGGAGGAGTTACCAGTATACAAACCAGGGAGAGGATTAGGGATGGAGGTGAATGCTATCAAGGCTCGGGGTTACAATTTAGCCGATCCAGGTATCACTGATGGAGATATGGTAGGGTTACTGATTGGGGCGGACTTTTATTACCACTTTGTACATTCAGGCTATGTCAGGGAAGGAAGTATAGTTATGTTACCCACAATTTATGGTTATGCACTGAGTGGCACTTATCAGTCAGATATAGAAGAGACCCATGTAGAGTTAGTCACTGTTCTTAAATTAGCAGTAGACCCTTTAGTGGAGATACAGGAAGATATTGGCAGGAAATCTCCAGAATTAAAGGATCTGACAGCTCTATGGGACATGGACCATATTGGTATAAGTCCTAATGAGACTGGTAAGGGTGGGGAGAGAGTCTTGAATAGATTTTCTGAAACGGTACAGTATTCCGAAGCACAGGGACAGTATATAGTGGAACTGCCATGGAGAGATAACATACATAAATTACCTGATAACTTTAAGTTAGCCCTGGGCAGAATGAGAGGATTGCAGCGTAAATTTATAAAAGATCCCAACTACTGTCAACAGTATACAAAGGTTCTGGATGATCAGATAGAAAGGAGGTTTATTGAAAGGGTAGATAACAGGAATCAAGCTGGTCATCCCATGCACTACTTAGCTCACCATGGTATTACTAAAGATAGTGTTACTACGCCTGTACGGATAGTGTTTGACTGTTCGGCTAGGATGGACGAGAGGGCGTTCAGTATGAATGACTGTCTCCATACAGGTCCATCGCTAGTGGCTGACCTCACCCAGGTACTTCTATGCTTTAGATGCCATCAATTTGCCTGAGTGAGTGATATAGAGAAAACATTTCTCATGGTGGGATTGAGTGAGAAGGATAGGGATGCTACAAGGTTTCTGTGGCCCGTTGATCCCTTGGATGTTGCAAGTCCTTACATTGTCTACCGGTTCCGTGCAGTTCTGTTCGGGGCCACCTGTTCCCAGTTCCTCCTTAATGCTACCATTTCAAAAACACCTGTCTATGATACAGGAGAACAGTGAGGTAGTTAATAAGCTAAAAAGGGGGTTGTATATTGATAACTTGCAGGGGACTGGTGATGATGTAAGTGATTTGCAACACCAATGTTGGGATGCCCGTAGAATAATTTCCAGCGCTAATCTGTCTTTACGTGAGTGGGTCACAAATAATGAGAGTTTGCGGGAACTGTTGCACCTGAAGGGTATAGCTTCCGCAAAACAAGACGGGGTTAAGGTACTTGGCATTGCGTGGCTAACTGATAAGGATATGTTACAGGTTAATTGCCACGGAAGTAGCCCTGCATTGGTTACAAAACGCGAGGCTCTAAGTCTAACCGCGAGTGTGTTCGATCCTCTAGGAGTGTTGCTACCGGTAACCATCCGGGCGCGGAGGTTCTTACAGGACTTGTGGAGATTAGAGTGTGGGTGGGATGTACCAATTCCAGATGACATGAGAGCTAACTGGCAGGGTATTTATGACGATATGATAGATAGTACAGGTATCATGTTTCCCCGTCAGGTCACTAATTCTAAGAGGGTTACGCTGCACCTATTTAGTGATGCTAGCTCAGTAGCATATGGTGTAGCGGCCTATGCGGTTGGTGAAGAGGAGAGTATGTTAGTAATGGCCAAAGCAAAAGTGGAGCCTATTAAGTCCCTCACCATACCTAAGATGGAATTGACTGCTGTTCTTCTCGCAGCTCGTCTCGCATGTTATATATGTGAGGCCTACGCGGACGAGCTGATTATAGAGAATATATACCTCTGGTCGGACAGCCAGATAACCCTATGCTGGTTGTCTAGTAAGAAGATTTTGCCTATCTATGTTCAGAATAGAGTTGATGAGATAAACTCATCAGTCCCCGGCGCTCATTTTCATTATGTATCCACAGAGGACAACCCCAGTGATTTAGTCACCAGAGGGATTTCATATGTGTCCTTAGTTGCTTTTTCGCTTTGGTGGGGAGGGCCCACATGGCTACCTCACCAAATGCTATGGCCTGATCATGGCCCAATAGGGGGCTCAATAGGAGGGGACACCACTGTGGGTTGTAACAGGAGTCAAGAAGGAACCCTGTCATTGCTGGTACCGGTTGCCCCTACTGCCATATTGAATTGGGACCGGTATGGCTCATATATGAAGTCATGGCATGTAATGGCATGGGTCCTTAGGTTTATTAGGACTCTTAGAGAGAAGACACAAGGGAACTATCAGGCAAAACCGGAATACTTGATGATGCCGGAATTAAGAGCAGCAGAGTCAGCCATGATTAAGGTAGCTCAGAGAGAAGCTTACTCTGAGGAACACCACTATTTGTCAATAGGACAGAGCACACCAAGCAATATAGTGAAGCAGTTAGGCCTCTATATGGAGGAAGGCATGAAGCACTGTAGAGGTAGGCTACACTTGTCAGCTTTACATGATAGTGCCAAGTACCCTATCCTTATCCCTAATAAACATCGTATAGCCACTCTCCTTAGTAATTACTGCCACAAAGTGTGTAACCATAGTGGTGTTAGTTATGTTGTAAATTACATAAGGCAAAAATGGTGGATCCCCAAGATTAGACAGGTAGTAAAGAAAGCCTTAAGGGGATGTATCATCTGCAAGAGATTGCAAGGTACATCATACCGTGCTGTACAGGCACCTCCATTGCTGGAGTTCAGGGTTCAGGAAGTGAGTCCTTTCCAGGTAACGGGGGTTGACTACACAGGTGCCTTACCAGTAAAAGAGAAGGGGGGTACTGTAAGTAAATTATATGTAGTCTTATTCACCTGTGCAGTTACTAGAGCGGTCCATGTAGAGACTGTGTCTAACCTCTCCTGCGAATCATTTTTGCATGCGTTCCGTAGGTTTAGTAGCAGGATGGATTACCCTGAGATTATGATGAGTGATAATGCCACCACATTTGTTAGCGGAGCCAGTACATTACGGGAGTTGATAGATGATGCAAGGTTAAAAGGTGCTCTAGTGGAAGTCAAGTGCGAGTGGCGGTTTATACCGGCCAGGGCGCCATGGTTCGGTGCCATATGGGAACGAGTCATTGGCACCCTAAAGGCTGGCTTGAAGAAGGTACTGGGTCGAGCATTGGTTACCTCAGAGGAACTGAATATGGTATTACTGAAGCTCAAGGCCACAGTCAATGATCGCCCGCTTTGCTACACGTACAGTGATCTTGAAGACCCTCTACCCATCACTCCTTCACAACTGGTTCATGGGAGACGGATCAGAAGCTTTCCAAGGCGAGAAGTCACGGATGAAGATCTCAAGGACACGACATGGCGTAACAACGATTCCGTCAATCAACGCTTCCAATATGTAACAAAACTCTCACATGACATGTGTAAAAGGTGGAGCACTTATTATTTAATATCACTCAGGGAGCAACATCGTCACTTAATGGTAAAAAGAGGGATAGCATCGCCGCAAGTTGGGGACGTCGTTCTAGTACATGGTGACGGCCCCCGACCTTTTTGGCGTATAGGTCGGATAATGAAACTTCTTCGTGGTCCTGACCACGAATGTAGTGTAGTTCAGGTAAAAACAGGAGCCGGTTTGACCACCAGACCGGTGGTTAAGCTATACCCACTAGAGATAGATTTAGAGGTAGTGGATGGCGACAGCAAGCCGAACTCTGATAATATCCTTCCTGCTACTGGAGCGGACCGAGGTGATACCCTTCAGAAGCCGTCACGTCGGGCTGCTTTGGGTTCCTCCCAGTTGTGGCGATCCATGATCGGGTCGGGACAATTGTAAATACTTTGTATATAACTGGTGGCGGAGTATGTCGTGAATCTTGGTATAGATACCGTAGTTTGAATTTCCCGGGTTCACGACAGCTGGTTCCTTTTTGTTTATACGCATAACTTTATTTATCTTTGTGGATAAATATTACTGTGGTTACACCAATTATATCTTAGTTTATTTTCCCTTATTATTTAATCACGGGGGACGATGTAAAACCCTTAAATATATTTTATATTGTCACGATAAAAGGGAATCTTGAACACAATTCACACAGACTTGTTTCCGCCAAGACAGACCGCCAGCTGCTGCCATATAACACCAAAACTTACCTGATATTCGCCTCCCAACATGTCCATCACCTAACCTACTTCATTCACCCGCCGGCTTTAGCACCAACAACAGCTCCGCATCGCCACTGAGAAAACTCGATCCTAATTTGAGTATTTCATATCCCAATTCCCTTTATTCATTGCATGAACAGTAGTTAAGTGCTTGTTTAACCTCCACATAGTTCTGTAGTTGCCGTGCATGTTATTTTATTGCTTTTCTGACTGATAAACATTGTTGTTTACATTTGTTATCCTAGCTTGTAGCAGACGACGCATGCGCACCTCTAATCGACCTAGCTTTGTATTTTCGCATTAACTCTAGTAGTTATCGTATTCAGTATCCTACTGTATCTATATATATCTGTAATTTTAGTTGTTGCTTGCATGATCTTGTAGTAAGCTTTGACTGATAACTTTGTTTATCTAAATATAATCCTGCTTGACTAGCCTACAGTGACACCAGCACCATCTGTTGATACAGTATATTAACCCCTTGTGTGCAGTTACACTTTATTTTTATATAATCTCTATTTGGTGAATTGTATATTTAGTTACATATTCTATTATATATATATATATATATATATATATTTGTTTAGCTTTTTTAGGTAGGTTATCACCCCTGGTAGCCTACTTCTGCATATTTCATACTTTTTTGTTTTTGGGTATTTTTGTTTTCGGTTAGTCTAGGCTATCATCCCTGGTGGCCTATTTCTGCCTACGGTACTTCAATTTTTAAATTTTAAGTTAGGCTATCACCGCTGGTGGCCTATTTCTGCGTACCGGTATTTCATAATTTTTGTTTTCGGTTATTTTTGTTTTCGGTTAGTCTAGGCTATCATCCCTGGTGGCCTATTTCTGCGTACTTCAATGTTTAAATTTTCAGTTAGGCTATCACCGCTGGTGGCCTATTTCTGCGTACCGGTATTTCATAATTTTTGTTTTCGGTTAGGATAGGCTATAACCCCTGGTGGCCTATTTCTGTTTAAATAAACATAAAATTGTTTTCGGTTCGGCTATCACTGCGTATTCAAATTTAATTTTGTTTTGTTTTAATTTTCGGTTAGGCTATCACCGCTGATAACCTATTTGTGTGTATTTCAACATTTTTGTTTTCGGTTAGGCCTATTTAAGTAAGTGAAGCGACCTGAAGGGAGTGAAGTGTTTTTAAAGTGAGTTTAGTGTTTTTAAAGTGAGTTAAGTGTTTTTAAGTGAGTGAAGTGATCTGAAGAAAGTGATCGTCACCATGCCTCGTGCCTGTACGAACTGCGCCGGTAGGTTTGGTGCTTCCATGTTTGCTCCTGCCGATCCACAAGTCTGCCGACTCTGCCAGCAACAAGAGGATTTGACAGCAAAATTGGATGAAGCCCACAACAAGATCAACGCCCTCACCAGGAAGCTGGAATCACTCCAAGAGTTTGTAACACTCAACGTTGGAGTATCACTAACTCCAATTGTTTCAACTCCAGCATCCACCACCGCCCCAACGTCATCTGCCAACAATCCAACACCTGCAGTAGACACTGCAGCAGATGCTTCTGACGAACCTGAGCCGACATCAAACCAGGACAGCCACCCTGTTCACCTTAGTCTCTCCCCCACTCCTCGTGCAAGAAGCCTGCTAGCACGAACAGTACCAACCCCTCGCCCCCGTTCTAACCACTCCTCTCCCCGACCTGTACGTAGAGTCCCGCCACCACAGGTTTCCGGATTTACACCAGTGAGGAACGGTGCACGGTCAACGCAGAAAAGGTCTCATCTATCAGTCACAATGTCAAACAGATTTGAGATATTGGTAGAGATGGAAGACGAACCAGAAGAGACCAGGCTCGTTGGGGATTCCATCCTACGAGGACAGGTCGAAGAGTTCTGCGACAGAGTCCCAAATCAACGAAAAAGATTTTGCATCCCAGGAGCTGGACTGGACGACATTGTGGAAGCCTTCGAAGATACCACAAAGGATGCAAATGAAAATACCCTTTTTGTCATCCATGCTGGTTCAAATGACGTCATGCGCACCAGATCCGAAGAGTTGATGGAGAAATATCGCAAGATGATCCAGCACTACAAAAACAAGTCAAGGAATATCATCATCTCAGGGATTCTCCCCAAGATCGACGCACCTGATAAATTCTACGACAAGGCCTTCAGCACAAATAGCCGACTAAAATATTTGTGTCTGAGGGAAGAAGTTGAATTTATCAACCTCTGGTACAACTTCTACAACCAGCCTACTCTGTTCCGCAAGGATGGCACTCATCTAAACCCTGTGGGTTCAGCACGCATGGGTCATCTCCTACACGAAGCAGTCTGCAGCCATGGATCAAAAAACGCCATCAGAGAAGAAGCAGCAGTGACATAAATCATCCAACGCCAAGAAAAAAACAAAGGCAACCGAGGACCACCAGCGATAAGGACCGAAGACAGCGAGGACCGAGGACAGCCATGAACATAAATGTAGATCCGACAAGAACCAAAAATATTATTAAAGAGCGTTCCGTGAGTTCTAAAATAACAAATTTAAAGGTTTTCTATGCAAACGCTCGTAGCATACGCAATACATTTTCAGATTTAGAGGAGCTAGTGTTTACAGAAAATGATGATGTGATTGGAATAACAGAATCTTGGCTCAATACAGAAGATAGAGACTTTTTAGCAGAGTATTCACTTCCCGGTTATGTAATGTTTGAGAAAAGCCGAATAAATCGAAATGGAGGTGGCGTTTTACTTTATATCAAAGAAAGTCTTAACCCTACCCTCTTGTCAAAACCTCAAATTGTGAACGTCGACGCATCTTTTGTGCTAATAAAGAATAATAAAGTTACAAAAATAATACTTGCATTAATATACAGACCTCCAGCTCAATCAGTGCAAACTGACCGAGAAATTTACGAACAAATTGCAGATGTAAGTAACTCACAAGGTACCGTAATTTTTGGCGACTTTAATTTACCTGTAACCAAGTGGGGAGATACTCTTACTTCACACTCCGGACATGACTTGTATACGAACTTGCAAGAGAGTTCGCTTTATCAATTTGTTCGAACGCCGACCCGTGGTAATAACGTTCTTGACATTGTACTTGCAACAAAAGAAGAATTAATAGAGAATTTGAATGTTGGTGATGAATTCAGTAACAGCGACCATCGTACGATAACTTTCACTTTAAAGTTTACTAGTAACGAACCAAATAGTAGCATCGAAAAAGTCCCTAATTTCAAGAAAGCAAACTTCCATAAACTTAGAGCTATGTTTAAAGAAACTGACTGGAGCTTTTTAATTAACAATAACGACATAAATACATCTTGGAAGTTATTCAAACCACTTACCTAAAAGCAGTGCAAGACTGCATACCATCGAAAATACGGCGTCCAGGCCATTATAATAAGCCCAAATGGTGGAATAAAGATATTTCAAACTGCCTGCTTGCTAACAAATTTGCTAATGATAGATTAAAATCCTCACAAAATGACGAAGAACGGGTGAAATTTGTAGAGCTACGACGCAAAGCAAAAAAGTTAATTAAGTAAAGTAAAAAGACCTGAGAGTTACATATTGCGAATCAAAGTAAAACAAACCCGAAAGAATTCTATAGTTATATCAGAAAGAAAAAAGTAGTTACTTCAACTGTTGGACCGTTAGTCGATGAAAATGGAGAATACACCAAAGACGAAGTACAAATGAGAAATGCCCTCAATACCTTCTTTGCATCAGTTTTTACAACAGAAGACCTCAGTGATATCCCTACACCATCGCCGATTCAGATTGATAATTCAGATGTTCTAAGCAATATCACCGTTACAGAGAGAGAAGTATTGAATTGTTTAGATAAACTCAAGGTAAATAAAACGCCTGGACCTGATACAATCTCGCCTAGAGTTCTGAAGGAAGCTAAGGATGAGCTCTCCAAACCACTGACATTACTATTCAATAAATCCTAGCAGTCTGGAACTATGCCTGATCAGTGGAAGCTAGCCAACGTAACACCGATATTCAAAAAAGGAAGCAAATCCCTACCAAGTAACTATCGTCCAATTAGCTTAACCTCAGTTGTATGTAAAATGCTAGAAACGGTCATACGAGACAGACTCGTAAATAACTTAGAGGAAAATAACATACTTAGAGATACTCAACACGGCTTTCGTAAAAAACGTTCCTGTTTAACAAACCTCTTAGACTTCTTCCACGATATCCTCAACCTCTACGATGAGAGTAAAGCTGTAGATATTATATACCTTGATTTTCAAAAGGCCTTTGACAAAGTTCCCCACAAACGTTTACTGCTAAAACTAAAAGCGCATGGAATACAAGACGGTGTGTTGAAATGGATAGAAAATTGGCTCAGCGACAGAAAGCAAAGAGTAGTCATATACGGTAAGGCATCTAAATGGACCAATGTAAGTAGCGGGGTACCCCAGGGATCGGTACTAGGACCAATTCTCTTTCTAATTTACATCAACGACATAGATGAGGGCCTCACCTGTACAATATCAAAATTTGCTGACGATACAAAAATTGCAAATAGCATACTCTCAAAAGAACAAGTTGACGATATGCAACACAATCTAGATAAATTGTCATGTTGGGCCCAAATTTGGCAAATGAGTTTCAATGCGGATAAATGTAAAGTACTACATATCGGATACCTAAATGAGAAAGCAAACTATTCGATGAATGGCACTCAGCTTAAGAATGTAAACAGAGAAACCGATCTGGGAGTAACAATATCGAGTAACCTAAAACCGAGTCAACAATGTTCAGAAGTTGTTAAGAAGGCAAACAAAATAATTGACTTTATAGGCAGGTCATTTGAGCATAAATCCAAAGAAGTTATCCTAACCCTTTACAATTCCTTAGTCCACCCTCTTCTGGAATACTGCGTTCAATCCTGGTGCCCTTATTACCAAAAAGATATAAACAAGCTAGAACGAGTTCAACGTAGAGTTACCAAAATGATACCTAGCCTAAAGAACAAACCATACGAAGAGCGTCTTAGAGAATTAAATCTATTTCCTTTAACCCAGCGCATATTAAGAGGTGACTTAATTCAAGTGCTCAAAATCATCAAAGGCATTGACAATATGAACTGTAGTAAGTACTTCACTATCGACCAATCTAATTACACGCGGGGAAACGGTTGCAAAATTATTGGTAAATCTTTTAACTCACACGAATCTAAGAATTTCTTCTTCAATCGAGTTGTCAACTTGTGGAATGGGCTTCCCCGAAATGTTATAGACTGCATCACCGTTGATTCATTTAAACTCCGCCTAGACAAATATCTCGCTTCAAACCCGCGACTGACTGCGTTTGTAAATGAATAACTTTATTTTATCCCCCCCTCAGTTACTAACCCATCTGTCCCCTACTAACTTCCTAATCCTGCCACGGACATTAGTTCCAGGGCAGTAATTCCCTTTCCAATGTTCCCTTACCCACTCTAAACCACTGTTTGGACACTTGATCCTCAGTGTTTTGGAGGACAAGCAACCTAGAAGGGTCACTAGATCTGTTGTTGCTTGATTTCCTTTGTACTCCTTTGTACTCTTTGCATCACAGCTAAGTTCCTTTAATACTAGAAGTACTTCATAGACATTACTGGGACTACCACAGATAGCCTACATTATAGGTTTGATTCCCAAAGGGAAGTAGAGAAAACCTAATATTTAGTAGGGCCCCGTAATCATTGATGATTCGGGCCCTCCCAACCATCCCACTTCCCATTCGCTGATTTCTATAGTTTATCCTTGGTATATCAGTAAAGGACGTAGATGGCCGCTAGAGGGCCTGGTGTTGGGGAAACAAAGCATGAGAAATCCACGAATATGGCAAGTCATAAGATAACAGATATTAAATTAATTCTTCTTTTTTATTTTTTACAGAGTTTTTTTTCTGTAGGGTACCCGATCAAAATGACGATCCCATAAGGGAATTAAGCGTGCACTTATGACGACTACTCCATGATGCTTCCGCGCGGGCTATTCAAAATGCTGGTGCAGGATGTTGAATGGAGACTATTATTATTAATAGGCGAAGTCGTCAATGATTACGGGGCCCTACTAAATATTAGGTTTTCTCTACTTCCCTTTGGGAATCAAACCTATATTACCGCCCTTTGATTTATGAAAGGGCTTCTTAGGTGGGTCCTTCCTAGCTTGGGAAGTAACCTGCTTCCACCCACTTACCATATTAAAAATTAAACTCCATGTTTCAGAGTTAAGCAGGGTGGCAGTAAGAACCGGGGAGAGAGTTACCCGGCGACCTATGTCCGCCGGCAACTTCTTCACCAGATGGACTCTCAGATCTTGGCGGGCTCGAACCGCCTCCAAGATTGCAATTCTAATGTCTCCTAGGGACTGAATGGCATTTTGTAGCAAAAGTCTACGAGACAGCTCAATAGCTTTTCTAATTTGGGGTTCAGTGATGGCCGAGATCGTGCGTGCAAGAGAGGCGGCTACTTGATGACTCACTAAGTACTGAGAGAACATCTGGTAGGCTTTACTGCGTAACTTAAAATCTCGCTCCAAGTGAGCAGCCGGGGGTGGGGGGAGGAGTTAGAGAAAGGTTCATCCAGGGCATGTAATGACACTTTGGGGGCCGCCAGAAATGTTAGTAAGGCTTTGGATACTGGTAGGGAAAAGTAAGTATGATTCTCTGGGTGAATTTGATGTGAAGATTTGGAGGTGATAGTATTGGCAAATACTTGGGCTTCTATCTCCCAATCTACCCAAGGGCCTACTCCCAGCTGCCACATCTGCAGTACCGGATTCTGAGTTGGTCCAGAGCCGGAGTTGTAGCCAACTCCGGCGTAATAGCATTTAAGGCTTTGACATCATTGATGCCATCAGTCTTCGACCAGCCAGCAAATAGTCGTGCAGATGCGGCGGAAGGAACGGCCGATGCGGCTGAATACACAAAATATGCCGGGTTAAGTGAAATTGGGACACCCTTAATCAGTACATCTAATACCCTCCCTGTCTCGTCTTTGGCCCGAAATTTACGGTTCTTATTGATCTCGATGGACCACTCTCCGGGAACTGGTGGGTCCCCTGATACTGAAGGTTGAGCTATAAGGGGGTTCTCTGGTACGACAGGTACCCAAGAACAATCAGTACCATAGAGGAGGGGCATGGGGCCCTTCTTCAGAGGTGCTTTATTTAAAGGAGGAGGTTGGACATCAGTAATAACTCTGAGGTTGGACATTGCTAGCGCCCCCGGCACTGTAGGGCCTGGAGTAGCTGCCACCAACGGGGTTGGGCAAGAAGTAGTGACTGTCGGGAGTTCTAAAGGTCTAATCACAGAAGTGCTAGGGGGTGCAGCTGAGAGAGAAACCGGGGACTCCGACGAGGCAGGGATTTGATAATGCTGTATTACTTTATGTAATAATTCATTTACCTGATCAGAAGTCATCCATTTCCTAGAGGACCCCTCTAGGAAATGGATAACTTTGGATGAATGCGAACTAGCCTCAGAATAATTACTAGGGAGAGACTGAGGAGCCGGGGAGAACATTCCATCCGCTGGCTCCTCATTCTGCTCAAAGATCTCTTGTGATGCTATCTCTTGCGAGTCTATCTCATTATCCGCCGGGGGTCAAGACAAATCTGGCACTGACGATGGCAACACGTTGATGTTGCCGTCCTCAGTCCATTCTGGAATGACATTGAGAGGTGGATCTGAATGGCGCCAGTATCCCCCTGCCGCTATGGGCTGGGAGTCATGAGTCACCTGTGAGCTGAATTGGGACCCCGCCGGATAACCCCTAAATTGGTCGGCCAGCACCCTACTCGGGCCGGTCAACCTCACACCCCGTGGAACTACAGTTAATTTTGGTATGGCAAAAGTCACATCAGGAGGTACATGCACAGAATGTTCCTGACTAGGTGTAGATGCTAATAACTCAGATCCTATTTCCGACTCCCCTGAATCACGTGTATGGGTGTCAGAGGGAGGCGTGGGATGAGGCGGCTGAGGAGTCTCTCGCCGGCTGCTCGATGTGTCATACTCTTCTCTCCAGCGCTTGTGAGACCGGGAAGAGTCCGAGGTGGAGTGGTGAGAGTGTTTCCGAGGAGACTTCGACCTGGACCTCGACTTCCGCCGCGTGGCACGGTCAGAGAAGGGGACCTCAGAGATGTCGCTCTCACTACTGCTACTGATAATCTTGCTGATGGCTTTAGCTTTGACCTTGGGTCTGACCGATTTGGAGGATCAGGGTTTTACTAAAGGTGACTTGATAATTAGCTTTTCCCACAGGACTTGGTCATCACATTGGAGTGCCTTACAGGCTGTGTCCTTAGCATAAGAATTGAACGCCACTTTAATCTCATGCAAGGCTGCTAAACATGACAGGTCTTTCTTCGCCAGCAAGGCGGATTTTAATTCAGAGCAGATGGTGCACTTTTTAGACAACCACACGCCTCGTGAGCGATCTAAACACTTCACACATTTAATGCAAAAAGTATGAGCAAAAACAGGTAAAAGGGAACAAGTGGGCGTAGCGCAAAGTTCAAACCTAGGCATGGTGCCGTAATTGAGAGGGTCCCCCCCTCCGCCGGGATTAGATGTCCAACTCCGCCGGAGAAGTAGTCTGGGGCCTGGAAAGAAAATTTCCAGGAATCAATGCTCATAAGGATAACCTGCGAGGTATTAAACATCCTAATCCAATTGTGCCGGAAAATTAGGGAGAGTGCCCCACCTTGCTAACCTTCCGCCGGATCTGTCTGGCTGACTTTTTTAATAACTTACCTGTGACAAGAGCCACAGGTCCCATGACCTTTTAAGTTGTGATTATTCTGAACGAGTTTGCAAAACTAATCTTATCACTTAGTGTACACTTGACTGGTGGCGCCACAGGCGATGAAGTCTTAACGTGTCACTAGGCCAGTCAGGGCACGTTAACTCGGCGGGCCGAGTTGGTAGCCCTTCTAGGAATGCAATTCCGCCGGGAGAGTGTGGTTCAGCCAAACCACGCCGGGATCTTTTGAACGTTCCTACCCGTTAGAGACAGATAACCTGGACCCACCGCACGGGGCCGCCGGAACAGACAAAAACTGCTGGGAAACGGGGTTGGCACAACTTCTTTCCTGCAGTCCCACACATATATATAAAATGCATAATGAAACATAGGGACGTCTCCCTTACCCCCCAACGGTGCAAGCCCGCAAGCAAGAACCAAAACAGGGGGCATACATACAGTAGGTAACAATAACAACAGAAATTTAGAAACCTAAATTACCTGAAGCCTACGTCGGAGACCCCTAAGTCGGCCGACCATGTGGTCCGAAGAACATCCCAGCAGACAACGCTCCGGCACCCAGCAGCCGCACCATGCAGAGGGAGGCCCACCCAAGGGGCCTAAGCAAAACACGAACCCTGGAAGGCAGAGCACCATGTGCAGACACCCTTAAACCGGAGCTTTTGCTGATATTTGAAGACAATGGCATGTACTCTCCTCAATATTGACAGTCTGTATCATGCCTCGTAGAGTGGTCGCCTCCTAGCTAAGTAAACACAACAGCTAAGGCGTATCACAAAAACAACACACGCGGTACACCCATCCGGGACTCGTAGACGCCTGTGACAATGGTGCCCTATTTTAACACACTCTTCCTACCAATCTGGCAGCCGTGCTAGCTAATCTAAACCCTGTTACTACAACACAGATGTATACAAATTAGCAAAAACTCACTAGAAGCTCTGCGAACGTCGAATGCAGCGGACACGGCGCGAGCCCTGTTGTCGGTAGGGACGCGGAAGAAGGAAGGACGAAAATGGCCGCTAGAGGGCCTGGTGTTGGGGAAACAAAGCATGAGAAATCCACGAATATGGCAAGTCATAAGATAACAGATATTAAATTAATTCTTCTTTTTTATTTTTTACGGATTTTTTTTCTGTAGGGTACCCGATCAAAATTACGATCCCATAAGGGAATTAAGCGTGCACTTATGACGAGTACTCCATGATGCTTCCGCGCGGGCTATTCAAAATGCTGGCGCAGGATGTTGAATGGAGACTATTATTATTAATAGGCGAAGTCGTCAATGATGGAGGGGGCCTATTAAATATACATTTTAACACGTAAGTCAACCGCCGACCGGTATCATTTTATAGCCTAGGCCAATTCATCTTTCCAGGTTTAGTTATTTAATTTATATCCGTTTCTCCTCTACCCCCTAGGAATTATAAACAGGATACCATCCTTCAGGTAAAAACCATGATCAAGAAAATTATTCCTAATCAATTTAATCAAATATGGCACATCTGCAAATACATGGATATCCCGATCTGCAACTGGATTCTTAAAAGACATTTGTTTAGTTCCCACCGGATCATTGCCCAAGTCCTTCCACATTTTAATATTAGTGGGCCCTAAATCATGAACCAAAGCAACAACTGGATAACCTGTATTTTTAACCTCTTCTATTAATGTCAATAAGGTTTTCGTCATGCCTGGAACATTAAAGTCATAAAAAACTGGCTGCTTCCATTTGCCTACCAGTCCGTTGAGCATCACAACCTGTACTTTATCATGAGGTTTATAAAGAATATCCTTACCGGTACCCTTGTCATAGCACCACTCACTTGTAATAGACATTTCATCTAATGATATAACTGCTAACTTTTTCTATCTCAGTGAAGGTATCAGACTTTGCCTTCATGATTGATAACACAGAGTCTAAAATGCAGGTTCACATGAAAAGTTCTTGGCTCGTTCATTTAGGGTACTTTTACTCGGCAAGGGAATTCCCTTTTTAGTTCTCAGATACTCGTAACATTTAGGACTCATGCTTCGTAGATTAATTGCAGCTGATACAACTTCATCTGGCCAATGCCTAACACAATGTTTGTTCAAGATTGCATTGATTTGTGTTTTACTGAAAATAGGTTCTAGGAGGCTCTCAATGTCTGCATATGAATATGTTTGTTCGTGCTTTGTTTGTGGATAGTGCTTTGTTTGTGGATAGAGCAAATTTGATCGCATTGCTTAATTTTTAGCTTGAAAGTTTTGGCACTGTTTGTTTGACTGTTTAAGTTTATGTTGCAGCTCTTCACTAGTAACTACTCAGCACACTCACTAGTCAACACATTTTGCACTATTTTCTTGATGGGTTGCTTATCAATGGCATCACATTTGCCGGTACTTGCTTCACCACCATCAGTTGCAGACAGAATATGCCCTTATGTTCTCCACACTCACACCCACACACACTCTCTCACACACACACACACACACACACACACACACACACACACACACACACACACACACACACACACACACACCTGCACACACACACACACACACTACACACACACACGCCATTTTGGTGAGGTCAGTCCTCATAGTATTAGTGAGTTGGGCCTATAATTGGGCCTTATAATTAGGGTTCGGTGTGAAAAGGATCTGCCTTGTCTGGGCCAATCGGACTTCTGTAGACTCCCATTTTCTTTTGCCCTACACACACACACACACACACACACACACATACACACACACACACACACACACACACACACCTACCTGCAGGATTTACCTGGGTGACCTCTCATTGTAAATTAATTTCCGGGGTCTTCTTTTCGTTCTGTTGGAATTCCCTGACCCCACATATTATACTCACACACAAACAATAGCAATTCCCTGACCCCACATATATATACTCACACACAAACAATAGCAATTCCCTGACCCCACATATTATACTCACACACAAACAATAGCAATTCCCTGACCCCACATATTATACTCACACACAAACAATAGCAATTCCCTGACCCCACATATTATACTCACACACAAACAATAGCAATTCCCTGACCCCACATATTATACTCACACACAAACAATAGCAATTCCCTGACCCCACATATTATACTCACACACAAACAATAGCAATTCCCTGACCCCACATATTATACTCACACACAAACAATAGCAATTCCCTGACCCCACATATTATACTCACACACAAACAATAGCAATTCCCTGACCCCACATATTATACTCACACACAAACAATAGCAATTCCCTGACCCCACATATTATACTCACACACAAACAATAGCAATTCCCTGACCCCACATATTATACTCACACACAAACAATAGCAATTCCCTGACCCCACATATTATACTCACACACAAACAATAGCAATTCCTCCTTTACTTGTACATCTGTGTGTTTAGGTATTATTTTAAAGTAGCCATACCGTATAAAATGATATTTGTATAGCATAATATGTACTGACAGGTCTGTGATTTCGAGCATAGATATCTAAATATTCTCACATACACAATTAATAACAATAATAATACAACTACTAATAATAATGTTCCATATATTTCTACCCGCAACAAGCCTGCATAACAAATTTCTATAAGCAGCCTAGATACTACTGTTGCTCGTTTTCCAGCATAATCAGTTGTAATTCAACTGAGGCACCATTTCAACTAATTGATTGCAGCAATAACCTTCTTAATATCGTTTCAGAAAAGATCTAGGGATATACCGTATTGTTAACAGTTATAGATATATCTCATATATTATTATTATTACATACACACACACACACACAATCCCACGACATACTTGACACATCTTTGGTTATATAGTTTATTAAAATATCCATTATTTAGATAACTCAAACACCCCATTCAGTGACGCTCACACACCATTCATAACGTTCACACACCACACACACCCTCATACATCATTTACACACTCACACACCAAACACACCATTCACTCACATACCACACACACCATTCATTCACTTACACAGACACACACTCTCACACAGACAGTCACCCCTCACGCACAATACACATTTACTCGCAACTGCTTTATAGTGTAAATATAACATACCGTGATATAGAAAGAGAGATGGAATTGCATCATCCACTAATGTCCGTTGTCTCTTAGGCGTGTTAATTCCAAGGAGGCGAGATCTCAGGTCTTCTTTGTAATCGCTGTCCGTAAAATGTATTGAGCTCACCAATGCATTATCTGTATTGATATCATCAGCTCGGCTACATGAATGAACCCATCGCTGCCGACGTTGTTTTTCTTTCGGAAAGCGGAAGTATTTAATGTTTGATCCTGCTGGGGGTTTTTGCGTGTTACGGCACCCCATATACCGAACAATTGCTCGGCATATCTGTAGCTATGAAAATATATCATCAGTCGATGAAATAATGTTAGATAGAAGGTGTTTACACAGAGAAGATCTGGGTCAGACTGGGGTCAGGGCAAGTCAAGATGAGGGCTGGTGGTACGCGTGACGTCACAACTCCCGCGAGACCGCATCCCACCTGCGCGTCGGCCGACCTCTCTACATAAGACCTTGGACGTGTTGACGTTAGGTAGATACCCCCGCGGCTGTACTCCCTCCCCGAAATAGGCGATATATCTCTAGATTCATTTAAGTCTCACTTCAGTGAACTGAGCGTTGGTAATAGTGTTGTGAACGATAGTCAAGATCTGGGTAGTTCCGATAATGAAAACAACATTATAAATATGGATTTCACGTCTGAAGAGGTTTTGGGGATGGATGTAGTTTTCGGGCGTACGGTCGTCATGTGCGCTCGCAGTTACGTTCCCGTCTATTTCGACGCTATATTTTCTGCTATTTGCTCTCTGTCATTACTATATGAATACTAGGTTAGGTTAGGTTAGGTTGTTTGGTTAGGCTAATGTATTTTTATATCCAAAGGCCGTCAAAATAGACGGGAACATGATGGGAAAGGTCCGACGCCACTACGCGTAGTGTAAACGAGGCTGGCGATACGCCCGCACTTAACATTCTTGCCAGGTTTTGTTCCATGTAAAAAAAATGAAAAATAACAAGGCATCAGGAGTTGACCACATTTTGAATGAGTTTATAAAGAGTTGTCCTAGAAGTGTTATGTTGATTGTTGTACAATTGTTTAATTTAATTCTAAACTCTGCAGTAGTACCAACAGATTGGACTGTCGGAATTATTAAGCCACTTTACAAAAACAATGGTTGCATAGATAATGCTAATAATTATAGAGGAATAACTTTGTTGAATTGCCTAGGTAAGTTGTTCACATCTTTACTTAACACGAGACTTTATGAATACTTGACTAACATGAATTTATTAGGGAACGAACAGGCAGGCTTCAGGAAAGGTTTCAGTATCCTTGATCATATGTTTTCGTTGCACGTTCTTATTAATTACTATTTGGCTCATAAGAAAAGGTTGTATTGTGCTTTTATTGATTATAGAAAGGCTTTTGACTTTATTGAGAGAACAGAATTATGGACGAAAATGTTAAGTCACGACATTAATGGGAGGGTACTACGGGTGGTGCACAACTTGTATAGCAGGGCTAAATCATGTGTTAAAGTCAATAATCAGATAGCCTCTTATTTTTCGTGTAATGTCGGTGTGAGACAAGGAGAAAGTTTATCCCCACTTCTATTTGCAATGTTTTTAAATGATTTTAAAGCTCACATCAGTAATGCATTTTTGGGATTGCCAACTATCAGTACAGATGTTGCAGGGTTCTTGGGCGAGAATGATGCTGAACTTTATTTTAATTTGTTTTGCCTACTTTATGCTGATGACACTATAGTTATGGCCGAAAATGAAAATGATTTACAGTTTGCTTTGAATGCCGTTCAGGAGTATTGTAGCCTTTCATCACTGCAGGTAAACATTGGTAAAGCTAAAGTTGTAATATTTTCCAGGGGTAAGGTCAGAAAACATAGGACATTTAAAGTCGGTAATGATGAAATCCAGGTAGTGGATGATTATACTTACCTGGGCACAACATTTAACTTCAACGGTCGATTTCATAAAGCTAAAGCAAAACAAGTAATTAAAAGTAAGAGAGCAACGTATGGGTTATTAAATAAAAATTAACAAGTTTAAACCTACCGTTCGACACAAGTATCAATTTATACGAAACACTAGTATTACCCATCTTATTGTACGGTAGTGAAATATGGGGCTGTGAGATTATTGATCACCTAAAAAGGGCATGCAATAGCTTTTTGAAGAGACTTTAAAGGGTTGAATAAATCAACTGCAACATGTATGGTGTATGATGAATCAGGTTTTAGAAGTTTGCAGGAAACCATAGACAATAGAATGGTAAATTTTTGGTTTAGGATTACAAGTGATACGGAAAATAAAATTTAAAGTGTTTTGTATAGATTAATGAAAGTTTTGTATGATCGAGAACAGTACAAATTACCCTGGTTAAATAATATCAAATGCTTACTAGATAGCAATGGAATGTCGCATGTATTTAATGATGCAAATAATATTAATGGTAACTGGTTTAAAGAAGCATTTAAACTTAGATCTAGTGATATTTATAGGCAAAAATGGACGGAGGAAGTTAATAGAAGTAGTGTTTGTTTGAATTATAGAATAATGACGGTCGATTACCGCATCCAAGATTATTTACTTAAACTGCCAAAGCAATATTCAATAAGGTTGTGTAAATTCAAATATGGTAATCATATGCTGCCTATTGTCAGCGGTAGACACAACAACATAAATGTAAACGAGCGAATTTGTACGTTATGTAACAGTAATGAAGTCGGTGATAAATTCCATTTTTTGTTCAAATACATACATACATACATAACATTTTAAGACTGAGTGTTCCACACATAAGTGCAGTTTCAGTCTCTTGTCCTAATGGCGACGTTCCAGGCAACCCTGTTAAGGGCTGCTTCACTTGTCAAGTTCTTGGATTTGAGATCGGCACGTATAGTCCGATCCCAGGTCTTCCTCGGTCCACCCCTTGGTGCAGCTCCCTCCATAATCACAGACCTGCATTTTTTCACCCAATTTTGTTCATCCATTCTCTCCACATGTCCATACCATCCCAGTCTACTTGTACGCATTACCTCGCTAATACTCTTTATACCTGAACGTCTCCTCAGCTCAACATTTGTTATTCTATCCTGTAGCCTAGCCCCACACATCCATCTCACCATTCTCATCTCATTACGTTCCATTCTGTTGACAACCTCTACTTTAACGGCCCATGTTTCTGAGGCATACGTCATTGCACCTCTAACACATGAGGCTTGTACGCATTTGTCTTTCCCTTTCCCTTTCCCTTCAGTGGGAGAGGCATTCTTTTCACGGTCAGGATTGGCATCAGTTCTCTGAACTTCCCCCAGCCACACCTAATTCTAGCAACAGTGGCAGCCTCGGCCCCACCACCGGCAGAGATGGTATCTCCTAGGTAACAAAACTTGTTCACCAGCTCCAAAGACTCATTTCCAAAATTCACAGCCACAGGATCATCACCTAACACAAGCTCGCCTTTGCACACTACGCACTCAAATTTCTCTATTTCTGACTTATCCTTCGGCAGGGGTCCCTTTATTCTACTACAGTTCTTACTCCCATGGTGTACCCAACATCGACAGATGCTACATTGAATTGAGTTAGCGCCCACTCCCTTTCCACACACTGCACATGGGTATACACCGCTCTTTTCCACATTGCCTTGTCTCAATTTACAATGCATAACCTTGGTTTTGTTAATATTGACTCTTAAACCCTTGCTCGCCATGCCCTCTCTCCACTCTCTGAATTTGGCCTCAGCATCTTGCACACTGTCAGCTATTAGGACTAAATCGTCTGCATAAAACAGTTCCAACGGGAGTCCGCCTCTAAAAACTCTAGACAGTGCCTCCAAGACACTAAAGACATAAAGAGGAGGGGCTTAACACTGAACCCTGATGGACTCCAACACAGACTGCGAACTCATCACTCAGTACACCCTTCACCCTTCACCCTCACCGCACTTCGCGAATCCTCATACATCTTCATTATCACACGCACCAGCCACTCTTCCACACCAAGTTTCCTCATAGCCCACTGCACAACATCTCTAGGCACCCTATCAAAGGCCTTCTCCAGGTCTACAAACACAAAGTAAAGATCCTTGCCTTTTAGTAAGTATCTATCCTGTATCTGCCTGACTATGAAGATAGCATCGGTTGTACCCCGTCCTGGCATAAAACCAAACTGCATAACATCAATAGAGATGCTTTGCCTGATCAAACCCTCAAGGACTCTCTCACAGACCTTCATGATTTGGTCAAGCATTTTCAGGCCCCTATAATTTCCTCCATCTAGTGCATCCTCTTTTCCTTTGTATATATTCACTATCACACTTTTGAGCCAATCCTCTGGGATTTTCTCATCCTTAATAATGGTGTTTATCAACTCAGTAACTAAGTTTACACCAGTCTCCCCTGAGGCTTTTATCATCTCAGCGACAATGTCAGAGCAACCTGGAGCTTTACCGTCCTTCATTTTATTGAATGCGTCGCTCACTACAACTGGTGCTATCAAAGGAGGGGGCCAGATATTGGTTTTTCGATACTAAACTGTTCCTTATCCCATTCAAACTCTACATTTAGCAATCGTTCATAGTGTGCCTTCCATGCTTCTCTGATTTCATTTTCTGCATACACAATCTTCCCATTATCGTTTCTAACACACTGTTCACCTATAATATCCCTACTGTCATTTTTAACTCGCCTAGCTAGGTTGAAGATCCCATTGGGATTGTCAGTGTTACACACTTGTTCGAGGACCAGGTCCTTAATGCGATTTTTAGCATTGTAAATAACTCTTTTGGCAGTTCGTTTAGCTGCCTGGTATTCCTCCTTGCTGCCTCCTTTCTTCCATGCTTTGAAGCATCTCCTTTTCTCTTTCACAGCATGTTCTACCTCATCGTTCCACCACCAGGTCTTATTCCTGGGGTGACCCTATGTTTTCCCACAGACTTTGTCAGTGGCAGTGATAAGGCTATGGTTAAGAAAGTTCCATTGACTATTTACATCGTTAGGCCTAGCTTCCTTATTTCTATTAATTTCCTCCAGTTCACTATGAAACCTATCCCTAACTTCCTTGTTCTTCAGCAGCCACACTTTCCTTTTGGGTATGTATACCTTCTTGCCCTTAGGATCTCTGTATAAGCTCATGTCGCACACAAGTAGCTTATGCTGGGGGATACATTCTTCGCTCGGGATGACCTTTACATCTCGAACTAGTTTCCAGTCTTTCCTGTTAACCAAGATGTAATCTATCTGACTACTGGAGACCCCAGAGTTACATGTGATCAGGTGGCTCTGTCTTTTCTTGAACTTTGTGTTACACACAACCATGTTGAGTGCAATGCAGGACTCCAATATATATTCGCCTTCCAGATTTCTCCTTCCGTAACCATTTCCTCCATGTACCCCCTCGTATCCATCTGCAGATGCTCCCACGTGACCATTGAGGTCCCCCCCCCCGCCCCCCCACGATTGAAATAACGTTATTTCATTCTCCGAGAGGCCTGAAATTACACTGACTGTGTCATTCCAGAAGTCCTCTTTTATCTCTTTCTGTAAACCAGCCTGTGGGGCATATGCAGATATCACATTCAGAATTCTTTCACCAACTTTCAACTTCAAAACAATCAGCCTCTCACTAACTCTCGTAATCTGAAGCACACTTTCCGCCAGCTCTTCAGCCACCACTCCTCCTTTCGCTTTATCAGTCTCCACACCCATCCAGTATATTCTATATCTTTTCCTCCTTCCGACAATCCACTGTACCCCATGCCTCTTCCAGAGTGTTTCCTGGGTACAGCAGACGTCCACTCGCCTCCTCTCACACATCTCAGCCACTTCATTCGCACGCAGATTCAAACTACCAACATTCACACTAGCAAGTCTGAGTTTGTGGGGGGCATTTGTCCTTCACATTTTAATGTTTACAGAAGGCAGTACCTTAACAAATATTATTATAATAATCCTAATTCTATGAAAATGTCCCAGTTATTCAGCAGTAGGCCTACACAACATGCAGTTATATTAAAACTTGACAAATTTGTAGGAGAAATTATGAATTATTTCAAGGCATAAAGTCTTGAACTTACAACAAGGCCACCAGTCAAGTTGAAATATCATTATGTACAAATAATCTTGTTGTTTTGTATATGTATTATTGTATTTTGTATTTGTATTGAAGTATGTATCCTTAATACCCCACTTGGGCTCGCTCGAGTTAATAAACCTTTCAAACCCGGCCTCAACCCCGACCCCGTTACTGTGATGATGTTGATAAGCCTTGTGCTACAGCTAGCACATCGTCCCCTCCAGGTTCCCTGGCATGTTGATCGTTCTCATTGAAACCAGAGAACACAGAATTATTGTCCATCATATCATTATCATCATCAGATTGGTTGTCACTATCGGGAACGCTCCCTCCCTCCCCCTCTCTTTATTAGGTTATGGTTCAATAGACCAGAAAGTAGAGAAGAAGTTATAGCCCTATTATTAATGCAAAACTATTGAACACACTTACAAGTGTATGTTATTTGGTCTTTATATAACCTGTGAATCATTTCCGATATGATGTAATTAAAGAAAAAAAAAATCCACCCACTCATAATCAGCAAAAATGACACAAATTTCAATTAAAAACATGTTACAATATTTTCCAATCAATTTGTGTAGACACACTTTAAAGGCGAAAATAAACCGTGGGAAAAAAACACAATAAATAAATAAAATAAAGTCTCCCGACGCTCGGAACCTCGCAGAGAAGACGGGAGAATATTTTTTGTTGACCATCTTATTTCTTGTTTATCTATGTGCTGGAAGGATATTATATTTTTCAATTTCATCGCATTAGAAATTATTCATAGATTAAAAAAGTCCAAATAAGATAGTTATGTTAATGTATAAAGGAGTTATATATAGATAGATACATTAGAGAGATAGATAGATAGAGAGAGAGAGAGAGCTGCAGAGGGGGAAGTGATCGATAACATACGAACTATTATGAGACTTATGAAACGGAAATTATGATGAAATATTATGAAACTTATGCCCTGGGGGTTAGGGAATAGAATATGCCCCACGTGCCTTCTGCGTGTCGTAAGAGGCGACTAAAGAGGTTGGGTCGGTGGGCTTGCGACCCCCACCCGGAAAAAATATCTAAGCAAGGAAAAACGAACTAACAGCCTCGGATGCGGACGGAACCAACGTTGACGAACCACGACCGACTAAGGACATGCCTTTGGACATTCTGAGAATGGCTACGTGGAATGTTAGTGCATGAATGATGGCACAAAAGAGAGAGGTTCTGGAAGTGTTAGTGAATGCCAGGCTGGATGTATGTGGAATGACAGAGACCAAATGGAAAGGTTCAGATGTGAGAGAGTGGGAGTGTGGAATGGGTGTGTGTGCTGGAGTGAGTGAAGGAACAGCGAGAGAAGGTGCATGTTTGTTTGTAAGTAGCAAATGGAAGGAATGTGTAAGAGAGTATGGGTCTGTGGGTTCAAGGATTGTGTGGGTGAGAATGAAAGTAGGAATACAAACGTGGGTGATTGTATGCGTGTATGCCCCGACAGAGGATATACTTGAAAAAGAAAGAGGAGTTCTGGATGAATGTGGAGGCATGCCTGGAGAAGTTTGACAAGAACGAAAGAATATTTCTGATTGGGGATATGAATGGTAAGGTGGGTGATAGGAAAGTTGAGGGAGTGGTGGGAGGGTGGGGGGTACCATCAGAGGTGAATGGGAATGGTAGTGCACTTGTGGACGTATGTGTGGGGAGGAGGCTGTGGATAGCCAACACCTTCTTCCGACACAGAATGATCCACAGGTACACGTGGAAACGGATGTTGACGATGAAGGATAAGACAGTGGTGGAACGAAAGTCATTGATTGATTATGTATGTGTGGATGAACGAATGAAGAAATCTGTGATGGATGCTAGGGTGTATAGGGGTATTGGAGGGGGTCTGTCTGATCATTATGTAGTGGTAGCTAAGGTTAGGATACAAAAGAAGTGGGTGAGGAGAGCGGGAGGGAGGCGAGAGGAGGGTGGAATGGTGAGGAGGGTGGAGAGGTTGCAGGAGGAGGAAGTCAGGGAGGAGTACAGGAGAGCAGTGGAAAGACGACTAGGTGGGTTCGACCTGGAAGTTATGGAGGAAGTGGAGGAGATGAGCAAGGTGTTTAAGGATGAGATCTGTGCAGCATGTGAGGAGGTGTGTGGAGTGAGGAGAAGAGGGGAGTGAAAGGTACAGCATGGTGGACAGAAGAGGTAAGAATAGCTGTGGAAGAAAAGAAGAAAGCATATAGAGTGGTTGGGTAGTAGAGGGAATGAAGATTCCGAGAGACAGAAACGAGCGAGGTACGTGGAGAGTAAGAGGGTGGTGAAGAGAGTAGTGAAGGAAAGTAAGAGAAGAGTAGATGAGGAATTTGGAAGGAATCTGAGTGTAAAATGGAGGGAGAGTAAGAAACTGTTCTGGAAAGAAGTCAAGAAAGTTAGGGAAGGTAGCAAGGGAAACAGTAAGGGTGTGAAAGATAAGAATGGGAGAATGCTAGCCGAGAAGCAAGAGAGAGTCGAAAGATGGAGGGAGTACTTCAGTGAGTTGCTAAATGAAAGGAATGAAGAGCCAGCAAACATAGCTGGATATGGTATGGGAGGGAGAAGAAGAGAAGTAGTGGAGGAGGAGGTGGGGATCAGGAGGTCAGAAGTGTGGGAAGCCATGAAAAGAGTGAAGTTGGGGAAAGCACCAGGAACAGATGGAGTGTGTGGGGAAATGTTGAGGTATGGTGGTGAGATAGTGATAGAATGGGTATGGAAAATGTGCAAACTAGCATGGGAGAAGGGCAGTGCACCCGATGACTGGAAGACTGGCATAATAGTCCCCCTATATAAGGGCAAAGGGGAAAGAGGAGTGTGTGGTAACCACCGAGGAATATGTCTTCTAAGCGTAGTAGGGAAGGTATACAGTAGGGTAGTGATTAAGAGAGTGAGAGTGAGAACGGAGAAATGGATAGGCGACGAGCAGGGAGGTTTTAGGAAGGGAAGAGGATGTGTAGATCAGATTTTTACCCTGAATTGTGTTGTGGAGAAGTATCTGGAGAAGAAACAAAAGGTGTATGTTGCCTTTATGGACTTGGAGAAGGCCTATGACAGAGTGGATAGAGAAGGTTTGTGGAAAGTACTTAGAATATACGGAGTAGAGGGCAAGTTGCTGAAAGCAGTGAAGAGCATGTATGAGGGTGCAAAGGCGGCAGTACGTGTGGAGAGTGAGCAGAGCGAGTTCTTTGACCTGAATGTTGGTTTGAAACAGGGGTGTGTGATGTCCCCGTGGTTGTTTACTGTATATATGGATGGAGTTATGAAAGAAATACTATCAAGAGCAGTGGATGTTGGTGTATCGCTGAAAAGGGAGGGAATTGAGTGGAAGCTACCTATACTGCTGTTTGCGGATGATACAGTTCTGATGAGTGATAATGAATGGGAGTTGCAGGGTCTGGTAAATGAATTTGGAACAGTGTGCGAAAAACGGAATTTGAAGGTAAATACGGGGAAGAGCAAGGTTATGGTCTTCGAAAGGGGTGAAGTCACAGAGTGTGAGGTGAAGCTGAACGGTCAGGCTATGGAGATCGTCAACTCTTTTAAGTATCTGGGCAGTGTGTTGAGTAAAGATGGACTATGGATGAAGAGGTGCGGGAGAGGGTACAACAGGGGAAGAGGGTTGTAGGAACGCTAAAAGCAGTAACAAGAAATAGGGTGGTCAGTATGGAAGTGAAGAAGTCCTTGCATGACAGTGTGGTAATCCCGACACTGACTTACGGAAGCGAAGCATGGACGTTGGTTGAGAGACTCAGACCAAGAGTGAGAGCAGTGGAAATGAATTACTTAAGGAGTGCGTGCGGAGTTACATGGAGGGATAGACAGACTAATGAGGAAGTAAGAAGGAGGTGTGGTGTGGAGGTAGATGTGCTGGAAAGTGTGAAAAGGAACAACTTGAGATGGTTCGGCCATATGGAACGTATGGAAAGCGAGAGAATGACTAAGAGGGTGTACGAGAGCGAGGTGGAGGGACAGAGGGGGAGAGGTAGACCGAATATGAGGTGGAAGGATGGAGTGAGGAACTACATGAACGAAGGCGGTGCTGGTTGGGGGGAGGGGCGTCGACTGACTGGGGACAGAGGTGCATGGGGGCGGTTCGTTCGTGGCCACCCCTTCGGGGATCGCGGCGTCAGGCAATAGATAGATAGATAGATGAAACGGACTCAAGTTACTGAAAAGACAGAGGAGACATTTGTATTGACTTTCTTTTTAATTTTATTACTTGTGTGGTTGAAGGATAATATTGTTTTCAATTCCATCGCATTAGAAATGATTCCTAGATTACAAAAAGCCCAAATAAGACATAGTTATGTTAATGGTGACAGGTCAGTTGAACCAGTGCCACTTCAACCAGTGCCACTTTAACCAGTGCTAACTCAACCAGTGGCCACTTCAACCAGTGACCATTTCAACCAGTGACCATTTTAACCAGTAGGTTAGGTTAGGTTAGGTTAGGTTAGGTTACTGGTTAAAATGGTCACTGGTTGAAATAGTCACTGGTTGAAGTGGCCACTGGTTAAAGTGGCACTGGTTCAACTGACATGGAACCATGTTAATGTATAAGGAGATAGATAATGTATAGAGAGAGAGATAGTTGCTAGGGGCAAATGATCGATAACATACGAAATTATATGAGACGGATTTAAGTTTCTGAAAAGACAAAGGAGATATTTTTATTGACTTTTTTGTTTTTAATTTTATTATTTGTGTGTTGGAAGGGTACCATTGTTTTCAATTCTATGTATTAGAAATTATTCATAGATTAAAAAAAGACCAAAGAAGACATAGTTACAGTATATATAATATTATGTATAAGGGAGATAAAAAAAACAAAAAAAAACAAGCATTATAATATATACCTAGGCTTGGGCCGCCACCCGTATATAATCCCGACTTTTCCGTGTTTGTGGCCGACTTTGGAACTTTTGAGGTTACCGTGTCCAAACGAAACCGTGTATAAAAAAAAACAGTGTATATCGAGACCTGACTATATATATATATATATATATATATATATATATATATATATATATATATATATATATATATATATATATATATATATACAGTAATTTTTTTTTTTTTTAGTTTCCTCCCTAGACCTCCATCAAACTTAAAAAAACATCCATTAGATCCCCCTACGATATTAATTTGTAAATTTTTCGGTAGAAAAATGTCACGGTCGAAGGCCGATTCCTCCACAATTACAGGAACGCTATCGCTCGCCAGGAAAAAAAATCGACCCTAAATGGCACGAAAGTTCTTAATAGTGACAAAGAAATGGGGCGAAAGGTCTCAAAATCACCAAACTAACGGAAAGAACGTCTAAAAATCTCCAAACTCTACTGCTAAACATGAGGGAGAAGGGGGTCCAGAAAAAGCGACTACCTACCTCACCCCTTAAGAGTGGGTAAATATGGTCCCCCCACCCCCCTCCCACACCCACGTTTAACTGTGGGTACTGTTGGGGGAGAGAGAGAGTTGTGGGGGTTTAGAAGATTAACCCGTACAGTGCCAACGACGTCTTGAGATTAAGGGGACAGTGGTTATTTTTGGGGTCTATTTATTTATATATATTTTTAGTTTGCTCCCTAGACCTCCATCAAACTTAAAGAAACATCCATTAGATCCCCTACGAGATTAATTTGTACAATGGCCGGTTCCTCCACAATTACAGGCTCGCTAACGCTCGCCAGGGAAAAAATCGACACCTGAAGGGCACAAAAAGTCATAATATTGACACAAAAGGTCTTAATATTGACAAAGAAGTGGGGCAAAAGGTCTTAAAATCGACAAACTAACGGGGCAAACGTCATAAAATCGGTCAGTACCAGAAGGCCGGCATAGCTATGGAGAGAGAGAGAGAGAGTTGTGGGAGTTTAGATGGTTAACCCGTACAGTGCCAACGACATCTTTCATTTCTTATGCGATAGTCCATTTTTTCCAGCTGAGGGTAAATTGCCATGTTACTATCTTGGTTACTAAGCTATGACGGAGATTTTGTAGCGAAATACGAAATTATATATGAAAATTTGGCATTAATACGACACAGAGACATAGTAGATTCATATTTCTCCATTAAGTATCGGGAAATCAGTTGCTAAGGGATTTAATTTACCATCAGTTGGGAAATAGTTATACTTAGACGATATAAAATAACTTAGGAAGGATCTGTGGAAATTATAAGGGTAAAGATAGATAGATAGACAAATACTTAAGCCAGTATCACTAGAGAGCTTTTATAGTCAACATTCGATGACTAATATTTCTCTGTCAACATTTCTGGAGTATTTTGCACTGGTATCGGACACTAGACTGATGATAGATGAATTTAGGTGACCGAAAGGTTATAAATGTTGACCTCATAAGCTGCCAGACCAGTGTTGAGGATAAATGTTGAGGGAAAAAATGCTTGCATGTGTGATACCGGCTTTAGATAGATAAAAACAATGTAGAGTACTCACCCAAACGTTGTGTTGGGGTCTATGCCAGGCGAGGCTCGGGGGAGGTGCAAGATATCGTCAGGCCGACCTCCCACATTCACCCACCGCTGCTCCAGTGGCGTCCCCCCTCCTCTACCACCACCTCCGGCACTCACACCCCATAACTCGTCAACAACCTGAGAGGAAAGAAAAAGAAACCAAATATTAATGCGGATTGTCTGACTAAATACAACAGCATTAAAGGGTTAATTGAAGAGAGGGACAATACATTTTGGAATAGCTAAAGGGAAGTAGCACAACAAAATTACATAAATGTCCTTAGCAAGTCGGTGAACGTGGAGGGAACTACACCAAGGGGCAGACCAAGAAAGACATGGGATCAGACCTTACGGTCTGATCTTGAATTGAAAAACCTGACAAGTGAGGCAGCTCTGAACAGGGTTGCCTGGAACAGAACATCACCATTAGGACGTGAGACCAGAACTGCACTCGATGCGGAACACTCGGTCTTCAAATTTATGTACAGTATGTATGTACTGTATGTGTATAACATATATGTAAGGTACCTTATCATGGTGTAAGCAATATAAGAGATTAAAATTTGAAAGTTGCAAACTAAACAAACCAAAACTTGGACAAAGACAATATAAAGGCAAAATAACTTATCAAAATTGCTATGTGGAAACAATGTAATAATGGAACTTATTGGTAGTATCTGAGACGGACTACAAATCTCACCTTAGCATAAGTGAGGTCGTTGCCGGCTTGCATGCTGTAGGCGGCCCAGTGCGCCCCGGACAGCGACACCCGGCTCCCCGGCTCAGCAGTGACGGTGACGGTGAGCGAGTCCTCCTTGTCTGCGGCCGACGAGGGATCCTGACGCAGCGATACCGTCAACCCCTTCCTGGTGAGGGCGTCTACGGGGAAGGTTAGCGCGTCGGCCACAAGGTCCTGGTCCCGGCCGGCGGAGTAGACCACAACCGTTGCTACACCGGCCACCTCCGAGGTTAGCGAGAGGGGGAACGTCTTGAGTGAAGCCTGTGGGAGAGAACAGGAAAATATTTAATACAAAAATCTATATATGATAAATAAATATAGATGAATAATAATATAGATAAATAATATAAAAAAAGATAGATAAATAAAAAAAAAAATTATAAATAAGATATAAAAATATAAAATAAATGATTGATGTTAGCGGAAGAGAACCGGAAAATATTTGATAAAAATAAACTCCGTAATTATTAAAACCTGCAACCAGCAACCGCACATCATAAAGACAAAAGAACTTATAAAAATCACATGAGGAAATAACGCATTGAAGATTTAGCAAAATAATATTTGGAAATATAAAACACCCCAAAACACAAACTCAGAATGACAGACTGAATATAAACACCATATGAGGAGGAGCTCTTAACTCCTTCGACCCCAGGGATGCACGTTATGCATCATCTATGTATGTAACCCACAGTACCAGCGATGCACCTTATGTGACCACCTTAGTTACTCTTGTCCAATGGCACCTATAGGGTTCAGATTTGTATGGGAACTACTTTAGGATCCCACCGAACAATACCGATGGTTGGCAACCCTCCAAGTCCAGCCGCGTGCATGTGGGCACGCACGGAAGTGATAGGCCAGTATACCGCCTACCCATAACCCAAAGATAATTGTGACTTCCCCCAGCCCCCCAGGACCCCCAAATGACCTAGGTGAGCGGTTTTATGTTATTTTTCCTTCATTACTAACTCATCCCATGTGTTTTCAGGAAAAGAAAAGAAAAAATTGAAAAGTGGCTGGTCCACCAACTGTGTTGGTGGTGTAATGGTTTAGGTGCTTATGTTCTGGGTGTGGTGTCTCAAGTTGGAATCCCGGGACGGCCATATGCTTTCATTAGTTTATTCAAGTACATTGGAGTTTGTAATTTATATTAATGTTAAAGAACAGGGTGTTACTTACTATTATTATCATCCTTGGAGTGCCACATGTATTTGTTGATTTCATTAACCCCCCCAGACAGATTATATTAACCCGGGAACGGCGGCAAAGCTCTTAAGAAGTTTTATTGGGCAACGGCGGCAAAGCTCTTATGAGGGAAGGCCTAAAAAAAACATTTTAAAAGGCCCCAGTAGCACTAAAAAAAAAAAAAAAAAAAATCCCTATACCTCATATCACTCCTCCACATCCCCTCCTTCCCCCCTTTCCCCTCCCCCTTCAATTATCACCTATTTTCCCTGATATTCCCTAATTCGTTGGTATATTTTTGTGCTAACATTAGCAAACTGTGTGGAGGATGTGCTTATGTGCCTAGCGAGTGTGTTGCACAAGGGAGAGTGTGTATGAGTGAGGCAGTCAGGCTTGAGGCCTCGTGAAGGGAGGAGTTGTCTCAATTTGCTCCATAATTCATGAATGGGCTGCTCCATGTTTATTCGTGATTTTGACCAGAAAAATTATATTTCCATTTGTGTTATTGTTGTTACAGGTTACTATCTTCATAGTGAAGGTAAAATAGGCGCATATGAATAAGTAATAACGATATTTATCATAAAATGACGATTATAAGCATGAATGGAGCCTAATATGCTCGCCCAGAACAGTGGTGTTCAATACACCCAGCTCGCCGTTTATAGGTTAACTTACTGACGAGGAAGCGGCTGACACGGTATTATCCCCACAACTATCAATATCTCACTGCGGGACCGTTAGAAGTTGGAGAAACTTGGGGTTGCCACCAATCGACAGATTTTCATCTAACTTACCTAACTTACTGAGCTTAATATGACGCTAGAGCGTCATATAACTTATTAGAGATATTAAGATAAGTTCATATGACGCGATCGCGTCATATGAGTTTTTTGGCATAAGTTCCATATGACGCGATCGTGTCATATGAGTCGGAGGGGGTTAATTGAGTTTAAAAGTAAAGTTGGTTGGTGAAAAAATATGAATGATATCGCTTGGGGTCCAGGGGGTTAACATAGAGCTTCATATAATTTACCGTGAAAAAAAAAAAAAAAAAAAAAAAAAAAAAAAAAATGGGGATCGGGCCTGAGCATATAGATACCTGTAGATAGATAGGAAATATAGAGATTATCACACTTTCCTTTCCTCCATACCCCCTGGTTTCATACTAAATGCTTCCTTACCTCCATATCTTGCTGTCCCGCCTCCACCACCGTGCCTTTACTCAACAGGATGTAGCGGAATCTGTCCAGATAGTAGTTACTGCGTACATGGAGGATCACATACTCTCCAACCTGAGGAGGAGAAAGTTATGGAGGGTTAAGTAGGGTTAGTGAGTGACTAGAGGAGGTTAGGATAGAGTTATTGTTGTTCCCCAGGCTGTCTGACCGAACAGCCCCAAAGTCCCGAGCAAGGCCAAGGCCATAACCGAGCGCCCCCACAGAACCCTCCCTGTTTACAACTAAGAAACCCCAGGTGACCGAAGCCGCTACCAGGCGAGGAGCTGAGGAGGGTGCGGGAGGGTGCGGAAATGCACGGGACACCAAAGCCCCTCAGCATTTATGAAGGGAAAGTTGAGGGTCAATGAGTTGTTGTTGTTGTTGTTGTTGTTGTTGTTGTTGTTGTTGTTGTAGTTCCCCAGACTGACTTTCCGATCAGTCCCAAGTCTGTTAGACCGAAGCCACTCCATATGCTCGAGCCCTCAAAGGGGCCAGGGAGAAATGAAATCTGTCTCTGAGAGGGCAGCGGGGGAGGGGATCATCAGCCCATGGGCTTGCACCCCCGGGCCAATGCCCCCACCGTCCGCAGCTCCCCTTGCAGTGCCATCCATTATTATTAAAAACTTATGTATTGTAATCTCTTATTGGCAATATACATTTTTTACTTTACTTTACCCAATCGGGTGATGTCGCCAGCACCTAGAAGGAAAAGTAGTACAGGAATAGAGGCAGACAGAAACAGCTAAGGTTGGGTAGAGGATGCCAAACCTCACTCTGGATAGGACCAGGCTTCACCCGTTAGGAAGGAGTTGCCATCATGTACAAATTGACTATACCCTGTACCAAATAAGTAGGCCAAAACTCTTGAACATTAACCTCTATAACACACAAACGACTAGA
The DNA here is from genome assembly GCA_032716605.1 of Paralithodes platypus. NCBI lineage: Eukaryota > Metazoa > Arthropoda > Malacostraca > Decapoda > Lithodidae > Paralithodes > Paralithodes platypus. The sequence continues at coordinate 23,560,562 of CM064577.1, read as the reverse complement.
GTAATCCAGCTATTATTTCTACCATTTGGGAAGAGTCAGCCAGGAAATAGGTGTGGTAATATACAACCCATTTGCTCTAGCACATTTTGAGTTACGGAGGTTAAGGTTCACGAATTGTAGCCTACCTATTTGGAACAGGTTATAACTTAGCCTATATTACTAATTATTACATTCTCTCTCTCTCTCATATCATCATTAATTTGTATATCTCCATGGATCTATTTCTAACTAACTCTAACTCACTCTCTCTCTTCTCACGTTCACTTACACACACACACACACACACTCTCTCTCTCTCTCTACGTATACATATATATCTACATTATCTCTGACTGGTTAATCTTTGTATATGCTGTTCTCTCTCTCTCTCTCTCACACACACACACACACACACACACACACACACACACTCACTCACTCTCCCTCTCTCACACACATGCACACACTCACTCACTCTCACCTCTCTCGAACCCTCCTACTCTCACACTCACACTCACTCTCTCTCACACACACTCTAACTCTTATACTCACTCTCTCTCGAACCTTCCTACTTTCTCTCTCCCACACACACACACACACACTCTAACTCTTATTCTTTCACTCCCTCTCCTTCTCTCTCTCTCACTCCCCCCACCCCTCACTCTCACTCTCTCTCTCTCTCTCTCTCATATCATCATCAATTTGTCCATCTATCTCTCCATGGATTTATTTCCAACTCTCACTCTAACTCTCACCCTCTCCCTCTCTCTCTCTCTCTCTCTCTCTCTCTCTCTCTGCTGGGAGACTTGTTTCCTCAACTAAATTTCATGTCGACCAACGGTGGTCGGAGGACGAGGTGGGTGGGGAGAGCGCCTTCTGCTTTACTATCCTTGCCTTCCACTTGTAGCAAATTCTATTTTAGCATTAAGTCCAAACTAGCTAGTAGGGACCGCAAGGTCTGTGTAGTCTGTGTATCTATGTAACTCAATGTAACTTTCGCTCTCTCTCAGTTGACCCGCCATGACCTGACCTTAGGATTCCTGGTGCTGGTGGTGACCTGAAGGTGTCGGCCGTGCGGTGAGTGGTGGGACACGGTCACCAAGGTAGCGTGGGTTCGAGCCCCGCGGGAATCCTTCAGTTCCGCCTCCAGCCGCAGCGACTCCACCTCCACCGCCACCTCCACTTTCGCTGGGTTAAGAGAAAGAAAGAGAGAAAGTTAATAAGTCCACAAAAAACAACCCCCTTAACCCTAAAAGGCGAGCATCCTCTGGAGAGGTTTTACTGGTGGAAGGCGAGCATCCTCTATAGAGCCAAAAAAAAAAAAATAAATAAAAATAAACTTTCAAAATGCCTAACTGGCACTCAAAACAAAGCAATATGTGATTAGGTGAGATAATTTCCCTCCATACCTTCTATCACTCCTCCCCATGTGTTTCCCCCCCCCCCTCTTCGCCTTCTTTCTCCACCCTCTTCCCCCCTCCTCAATTATCGGCTGGGGGAGAGGGGGGAGTATGGGGGAGATTTTTGCCGACCCACTATTCTCTCAGTGGCATACGAGGCGGTGGAGAGGATGGATGGAAGTTTCTAGCCGGTCTGCCTTAGATTACGACCGCGCTGCTAATAATATTATACAGTATACGTTTTTCACCAGCCAATTGCTGATACCGCTTCTTTTATTGATCTTCAATGTTCATATGTTCATATTAAAAGTAAAATAGGCGCATATTGAGAAGTAATAATGTTATGGAAAATATGACAATTTTCGTCAGAATTGAAGCCAATACCTTTGCACTTTGAACTGCCATAGTTTCGCGCTTCTCGAGTTAATAAAGAAAGCCCTTGTAGGATTATGTTTTTTACACCAACCAACTTCACATCTAAACTCAATTAATGATTTGTAGGAAATATAAAACCCTATGCATATTATCTTTACTGAGATGCAAAAAATATTTATTACTTACGCAGTTGGGCGCGAACCTCCACCTCGTCCTCCCAAATAGCCTCCTCAGCGTGGGTCATCTTCACTGTGATAGGCTGAAGCTTGTGTCGTTCCCCAGTGTAAAGCCTCACTTCTGGCGTCACCAACAGTCGGTGCCGATCCAGACGATACGCCGGCACTCGGGAGCCGTCGTGGAGTCGCGCCGATAACTTTGGAGAGAGAGAGATTATATGATTAAGGGGAGGTAGTCGCTTTTTCTGACTCAAACAGTCTTAATATTTACAAAGAAATGGGGCGAATGGTCTTAAAATCGACAAATTAACGGGCCGAACGTCTTATAATCTCAAAACTAATGGGGCTAAACATGAGGAAGAAGGGGGATCAGAAAACCGACCCACCTCTCCTTAAATGTTATATAAATGTTTGTGTCGTTCCCCGGTGTAGAGCCCCACTTCCGGTGTCACCAACAGTCGGTATCGAGCCAGACGATACGCCGGCACTTGGAACCCGTCATGGAGTCGGGCCGATAACTTTGAGAGAGATACTATGATTAATGTTTCCAATCCGGGTGATGTATTTATATTATTGTATTAGATATGTTACTACTATTATTGTTGAGCGGTACTTAAAAAGTAGACAGAATGGATAAAAAACACCATCTGAGGAAGAGCACTTTATTGACAACGTTTGTTTCGCAGATAGCTTCATCAGGTTACTAACGCGGTTAGTGACCTGATAAAGCTATCTGCGAAACGTTGTCAATAAAGTGCTCCTCCTTAGATGGTATTTTTTATCCACTATTATTACTACTACAATAATGAATAATAACAAGAATAATAAAAAAAAAAACTTACGTAAAACTTGAAGGGCATAGCCGGGCGAAGAACCTGGGGCGACCCTCCCAAAAACTCCAGCTTAATGTCCGCCCTGAAGATCTGGGTGAGGGCGTAGGCGGTGTGGGTGGTGTCAGTGTAGGCATCCCCCACCACCCCCTCCACTCGCACCGCCCATCCACCGGCAGAAGGGGACACCAGTTCGGATAGATCGGAGAGCCAGAATTTGAACGGGAACACGCCGGCAAACTGTGGGGAAAAAGAGAGACAAAAGAGGGTATTAGACAATTGGAGAGAGACAGAGAGTGTGAGTGAGTGTATTAGAGAGAGAGTGTGTGTGAGAGAGAGAGCGAGAGGGACAGATCGGAGACGCAAAACTTGAACAGGAATACGCCAGCGAACTGCGGGGGAAAGAAAGAGAAAGGAGGATGTTAGATGACTGTCTATTTTTTGGAGAGGGTGCAACAGGGGAAGAAACAACAAAATGAAATAAAAACATAAAAAATTCACACACATCTAGGTCGCCCAGGTGAAGACCCAGAGACCAAGGATCATTAGTGGTCTCCAGCAAAAGATTCCCAGGTCCCAGATCTCCCGGAGAGGTTTCCCGTCTCAGGAGGCAGACACGCTGCGGAGCCACATCACAATGCCCGCCCACATTACTTCCCAGCAAGTAAAGATGGGACTATGGATGAAGAAGTGCGGGAGAGGGTGCAACAGGGGAAGAGTGTTGTAGGAATGCTGAAAGCAGTAACAAGAAATAGGGTTGTCAGCATGGAAGTGAAGAAGTCCTTGCATGACAGAGTGGTAATCCCGACACTGACTTACGGGAGCGAAGCATGGACGCTGGTGGAGAGACTCAGACCAAGAGTGAAAGGGGTGGAAATGAGTTACTTGAGAAGTGCGTGCGGAGTTACATGGAGGGATAGATAGACAAATGAGGAAGTACAAGAGCAGTGTTGTGAGGATGTAGATGTGCTGGAAAGTGTGAAAAGGAACACCTTGAGATGGTTCGGCCATATGGAACGTATGGGAAGCAAGAGAATAACTAAGAGAGTGTACGAGAGTGAGGTGGAAGGACAGAGAGGGAGAAGTAGACCGAGAGAGAGGTGGAAGGATGGAGTTAAGAAGTATATGTGTGAAAGCAGTGCTGAATGGGAGAAGGGACGTTGACTAATTGGGAACAGAGGTGCATGGGGGAGTTTAGATAGACAGATATATTTTTTGGTTGAGTTTCTCCTGGGTTATTTCCGTTTTTTTTGTACACTTATATGATGCGTGTGAGAGAGAGATGCAATAACTCACAGATGAAAGCAACACAAGGTGACCAGTCTGCCAGAAATTATTGATCTATGTAACTCTATCTAACTCTATCTATCTATCTATGTATCTATCTGTATATCTATCTACTGTTATCTCTATTGTATATATGTAAAAAGTTAATTGTGTTGCCTTTTATGAAATAAAGATTTGAGTCTGAATCTATCTGTATATATGTAAAATGTTACCATGTAACCTTTTATGAAATAAAGAATTAACTAACTAACTAACTAACTAACTAACTATCAATCTATCTATCTTATCTATCTATCTATCAATCTATCAATCAATATATCTATCAATCTAGACAACTACCTACCTATGTACCTACCTATCTATCTATCTATCTATATATATATATATATATATATATATATATATATATATACATATATATATATATATATATATATCTAGACAACTACCTACCTATATATGTACCTACCTTTCTACCTATCTATCTATCTATCTATCAATCAATATATCTATCAATCTAGACAACTACCTACCTATCTATGTACCTACCTTTCTACCTATCTATCTATCTATCTAACTATCTATCTATCTATCTATCTATCTATCAATATATATATCAATCTAGACAACTACCTACCTATCTATCTATCTATCAATCTACAGTATATATCTATTTATCTATGTAACTACCTATCTATCAATCCATCTACCTATCTATCTATCAATCAATCCATCCATCTATCCATACACAATCAGAACCCTTAACTTACTCACCACTACATAGGTTCTTGTGAGTGTCTATCGAACTATCTATGTATCTATCCCGGGTTCGAATCCTGATATGTCAATGGGAAGATATAATTGGGATGGAATTTTCGCTGTATCTAGTATCAGTGCATTACCACAAAGCCCACTGAAACGCCAAATAAATACTCTCATTGTTCCCTGATTAAATAGCACTGTATGAATATTCCCATATTCTAAATATGGTAAAGGGGGACAATGCCTAGTGAGTTCATTGCTCAATAGGTGGCGTTCTGAAAGTGAGGGTCCGAGTCTAGGGGAATATACAGTGAAGCGCAGAGGAAAAGCAGTTTCAGAGATGGGGCTGCTTCGAGCCGTGAGTGGAACTCTAAGTGCTTCACATGTCTCACTCCCTAGAACAAGACCTCTTGGGCTTATATATATATATATATATATATATATATATATATATATATATATATATATATATATATATAAGTATCTATCTATCTATCTATCTATCCATCCATCCATCTATACAAAAACTGAACCCTGAACCAACTTACTACAACATAGGGTCTTGTGAGAGTCAGCGGTGTGGTCAACCCGCGGACCTGTACCGTGGCTCGCACCGTCACGTTCCCGGTGACTGGCGCTCCGGAGAGATAGTTGGCCACCACCTCTCCCTGAAGATAGTCCGCGTCCAAGCTCAGGTAGGCCGGGGTTCGAACCTCAACCTGTTACGAAAGGAGAGAAAGAGTTGGTAGTTAGTGTGATGACATACTGTAGGTATACACATAAAAAGAGACACACACACGATTACCGCAGAATAAGGGACCGCAGGAATGTCGTGAGCTTGGTCTGTGACAATTAAGGAACAACCCGTTCTTAACATTAATCATCCATTACAACCCCCAATGTACTTGAATAAACTAATTAAAAAAACTAAACTAAAGCATATGGTCCTCCCGGGATTCCAACTCGGGACACCACACCCAGAACATAAGCATCTAAACCATTACACCACCAACACAATTAATGAAAGCATATGGTCCTCCCGGGATTCCAACTCGGGACACCACACCCAGAACATAAGCATCTAAACCATCACACCACCAACACAGTTAATTAACGAAAGCATATGATTCTCCCAGGATTCGAACTCAGGACACCACACCCAGAACATAAGCATCTAAACCATAACACCACCAACACAATTAATGAAAGCATATGGTTTCCCGGGATTCGAACTAGGGACACCACACCCACAACATAAGCATCTAAACCATTACACCACCAACAATTATTTCAAGGTGCCGTGAACGAGTCGGTATGGGCCGGTATGGGCCGCGAGGACGAAAACAAAATCAAGCCAGCTAAATTTTCAGATCAGGTCGGCGAGCTCAAATAATACGACGGAAAACTTTGGCTGTCCCGCAGATGTGTCTGTGATATGTTGTGTGAAGGTGCAGGTAACTGCAACTATAAGAACAACTGGGGCAATCCGTGGCAATCTGCGTTTGAATGTGGCGCCGTATCTGTCGCCGGGAATCGTACCTGTGTCTGAGGCATTATGGCGTGCTCCGCTGATGTAGGATGCCGCTAATCATGTACAAACACATAGGCTTGGCAGCTTTGTTAATACATTACTGCAGTATCCCGCAAGATATGACAGGCATGGCTGTGATGTGACGCAGATGTGGCCGCATTGTACCGGCAGGTGGTGGCATGCTGGCAACAATGCACACCCCACCAGTGGCGGCCCAATCACAGGGCGCCGCAGATGCGTCCACTGTCTTACCCACGGTGAACATGCGACACAACTGTAGTTATAACAGGAACGCCTTTGGGAGTCTTGATATATCCCGTTAGAGCAGCGACCACCTTTGGCATATACCGTTGCATGACGGCGTGCATAAGGCAGGATCACGGTCCCTCCCTGCAGGTACGTCACCGGGCTCCTGTGGCAGTCGTAATTGGTACGACCTCCAGCATGATTTAGGATAATCTTGAGAGGGATCACTAGGATTTCCTACGTGCATCGGCTCTTTGGCGGAATAACTGGGTCGCAATCATAGGTCATGAATGCGTCAGAACATTAAAGCCGGTATCACACGAGAGCTTTTTTGGTCAACATTCGATGATCAACATTTTTCTGGCAACATTTCTGAAATATTTTGCACTGGTATCGGAAACTAGACTGGTGATAGATGAATTTAGGATACCAAACTATTTTAAATGTTGACCTCATAAGCTGCCAGACCAATGTTGAGGATAAATGTTGAGGGAAAAAGTGCTCGTGTGATACCGGCTTAACACAACATAAAATATAAACATCATAACACATCAACTTACCTCAGTGTTTGACGGTAAAGGAGTGTTGGGTGGCTGAGTCGGTAGCTTCCACCCTCTCTCTTTGGCTTGTATCCAATCGGCCCCATTCACCCTACTATTTTAAGACGCTTACCCCCATCCAGGTGTCAATATTTTCCTGGCGAGCGGTAGCGAGCCAGCATATATATATTTTTGTTTTGACAGCAAGCTAAATTTGTAAATTTTTCTATAGAAAAATGTCTCCGGCGAAACCGGATTTCTCCATACAATGCTGGCTCGCTATGATCCAGTGGCGTCACCAGGGGGGGGGGCTTGGGGGGGCTTACCCCCCCCCAAATCAAGGACTCAGCCCCCCAAAAAATGCAAACCCTAAAACTGCCAAAAGTAATTAAAATAAATAAATAAAAATTAAATAATGAACTAATCATAATTAATCATAAAATGTTTACATTGATTGAAAAGTGAAATTGTGAAATAAAAGACACATATCCACATACCATTAGGCCATGTCACTATATGAAACTTTGAAAGGATATCAGTTTTATAGAATAACAATTGTTTGTAATCTTGTATTTTATCAATAGGCTTATCTAAAGTAATTGCTTTATGATTTGGAGTTAATAAACTATACTTTTTTGTTTTAAGTGAACTGTTTTGTTTTTCTATCACAGTAATGGAAGAAAAATCTTGCCAATTAAATCTATATAATGGTACAATAATAAAAGTTCTTCAAATTATCCAATTTGATATGCTAAGAAATCGTTACAAACTATAGTATATTCATTATAAGTAGGCGAAACATCTAGACCACTTACCTCTATACCTAAGGAAAGACTGGAGTAATCAAGCTAATATTTCTACCTTTGGGAAGGGTCAGCCAGGCAATAAGTATGGACATTTACAACCCACTTGCTCTAGCCATTTAGAGAATTACAAAGGTTAGGGGTCACAATTTCTGGCCTACCTATAATGAATGGACTATAGTATGATAGTATATGAAGAAATAACTATTCTCTGCACATAGGCTTTATACCCTACAATTACCATTGGCCTTGTAACTTACTGACTGATGCCTGGTATCAGGCTCATCAATATTTATGTGTCATATGTTTCTTACTTATACACATTTTTAGGCCTCAAAAAGGCCCCAGAAACTGCTCAAATTTCAAAATTTTGAAATTTTGAAATTTTGAAACCCCCCAGCTGCTCAGGCTCGCTTCGCTCGCCACCCACCCACCTATCTATGCCAGGGCTACAGCCCCCCCAAAATTTTACCCCTGGTAACGCCACTGTCGCTATCGCTCGCCAGGAAGAAATCAACACCTGGATGGAGATAAACGTCTTAAAACAGTTGGCTGAATGGGGCCGAATGGATACAAGCCAGAGAAAGAGAGAAAAGGGGAAAAAGAGAAAAAACCCAGTGACTCCCCTTAACCCTTACCTCAAACCTGGGTGTATCAAAGCCGGTGACTCCCCTTAACCCTTACCTCAAACCTGGGTGTATCAAAGCCGGTGACTCCCCTTAACCCTTACCTCAAACCTGGGTGTATCAAAGCCGGTGACTCCCCTTAACCCTTACCTCAAACCTGGGTGTATCAAAGCCAGTGACTCCCCTTAACCCTTACCTCAAACCTGGGTGTATCAAAGCCAGTGACTCCCCTTAACCCTTACCTCAAACCTGGGTGTATCAAAGCCAGTGACTCCCCTTAACCCTTACCTCAAACCTGGGTGTATCAAAGCCGGTGACTCCCCTTAACCCTTACCTCAAACCTGGGTGTATCAAAGCCGGTGACTCCCCTTAACCCTTACCTCAAACCTGGGTGTATCAAAGCCAGTGACTCCCCTTAACCCTTACCTCAAACCTGGGTGTATCAAAGCCAGTGACTCCCCTTAACCCTTACCTCAAACCTGGGTGTATCAAAGCCGGTGACTCCCCTTAACCCTTACCTCAAACCTGGGTGTATCAAAGCCGGTGACTCCCCTTAACCCTTACCTCAAACCTGGGTGTATCAAAGCCGGTGACTCCCCTTAACCCTTACCTCAAACCTGGGTGTATCAAAGCCAGTGACTCCCCTTAACCCTTACCTCAAACCTGGGTGTATCAAAGCCGGTGACTCCCCTTAACCCTTACCTCAAACCTGGGTGTATCAAAGCCAGTGACTCCCCTTAACCCTTACCTCAAACCTGGGTGTATCAAAGCCGGTGACTCCCCTTAACCCTTACCTCAAATCTGGGTGTATCAAAGTGTTCGACGGTGAAGGAGTGTTGGGTGGATGAGTCGGTAGCTTCCACCCTAATCCTCCACTCTCCCATCTCCGGTTCACCACTTAACTGGAACTCCAGCGATACCGGGCCCTCGCGACACTGTAAGGAAAGAAAGAAAAGACACTGTTAGATTCGTATTTTCTTTTTCTTTTTTCTATAGGCTATTCCAACTATTCCCTCTCGGGCAAAGGCTGAGAGCCTGTATATTCTACTGCTCAACACGGTGAAGCACGTGAGGTCTCGTTCCAGTCTAGGGAGTGGGACATGTGAAGCACCCACCCACAGCCTGAAGCAACCCCATCTCTGAAGCTGCCTCGCCCCAGTTCTTCACTGTCTGATCCCCTAGACTCGGACCCTCACTCTCAGAACGCCAGCTATTGAGCAATTAACTCACTAGGCATTGCCCCCCTGTAGCATATTTTGAATATGGGAATATTCATACAGTGCTATTTAATCAGGGAACAATGAGGCTATCTTCTTGACATTTCGGTGGGCTTTGTGGTAATGCACTTATACCTTTTGATACCTTTTGATGTGTTCGCCACTCTTCTAGCGGCACCAAGGAGCGCGACGCCCCACTGATACTAGTTACAGCACAAATTCCATCTCAATAATATCCTCCTATTGATATATCGGTATTCGAACCCAGGACCATCGGATTACCATTCCAGTGACAAGACCACTCCACCATACCTCCCTATGGAAAGCTAAGCTCTTGTGAGAGAAATACAGAAATCCACTGTTAAATTCAAATTCTTGTGTGTGTGTGTGTGTGTTTGTTCTGTATGTATCTATGTATATGTATGTATAATGTACTATTGTTTATCCTCGTAATCTCATATACATCTAAAGTGTTTAAGGGGTCATTTGGGAGAGAGGGTCATGCACCAGTTGGACTAGATAATAGTCCATCAGGTGCCTGGCCCAGGGAGCCGGTGGTAATGAAGGGTGCGCCTGGAAGCATGGTGGGCGGGCTTGTGAGGGTACAGCTTCGCTGCGGGCCTGCCTGCGGAAATAGGAGCTTCTGGGAGCTGGGAATCTTTTGCTGGGGACCATAAATGAGCCTGGGTCTCTGGGTAATTCTCCTGGAGGACCTAGATGTGTGTGATTTTGTTTTTGGTTTGGTTTTGTATTTTTTATGTGTTGTGATGTACATGTTCGGGCTCTGTCTCGAGTCTAAGCAGCGTGGGACCCTTCCATCCATCGCCATCATGTCTGGGCGATAACTAACGTAAGTGGGAGGCACTTCACACTCACCTGCAGACTTGGGTATCGTGAAAACCTCTCTAAACCGCTAATTTTTACTGATTTAGCCCCACATTTGCAATATTGTTGCACAGCAACCAATGGTCATACAGACATAATTCAGATGTCATTGAAAAGACCTATTCCTCTACTTTCAGGGATATATAATTGAATTACGTTCTAGTTCTTGTTTATACATGAAAATGTGCAGGGAAGGAAGGTTACTTTTAGTCCAAACCCACGTATGGTACAGTGCAGACCAAGCGATTGTCATGTGACAATTGCTGCAGTAATTGTGTTAAGATGGACAGAGTATACGGTATTGTGGTAAAGTATTGCAACTCACTTGACGGGACAACCACCTCCGGACCAGTACCCCGCGAGGACTCAGTATAAAGACATCCACGGAGTCCTGGACCATCCTTACCCGGGAGTCCAGAGCAACCACACGCAGACGAACTGGAACAAGAAGAAGAAGAAGTATTAATACTTACACTGCGGGCATATTTTTGCTATATTAGGGCTCATTCAGGCACTCTTGAATAATTGAGCAAGCGTCTAAATGAAATGTAATGTATTCAGCCAAAAACTAGAAGAAAAAAGTTCATACTCCTCAGTGCCTCGGCCGCCTGGCTGGAGAGCGGACGGGGGCCTGCCGCGCTCCCGCTCACTCGCACTTGTCTCCACAGGCTTTAAAAGCCTGTAAATTGCTATAAATTGCCATGGTGTTCCGGAACGTCTCCCGCAGCCAATGGGTTAAGGGGGTCCACCTCAATTTTGTTTTTATCTCTCTCCCTCTCTCTCTGGGTTGTTTTCAGTCAGCTCCATCAGCCTACTATTTTAAGACGTTTACCCCCATCCAGGTGTCAATTTTTTCATGGTGAGTGGTAGCGAGCAGAATATCGTTAAAATTCATGTACCTAGATGTCAAATTTGCCTCTAGATGGAAGTAAATACCTCTAGATCTATCGGGAAAGTAGCTAAATTGACCACTTGCGAGTTTAAGGTTATAAGGAAGTTGGAGCTGTAGACATCGATATTTAAAAGAAATGCAATAATAATGTAGGTTTCTGATGGATAAAAAGTATGATCAATTTGGTTGTATATATTTATAAAAGTAATATGACCGTATGTTAGCTGGTACTTCTGATAAATATTGATGGCTACAGCTCCAAATTCCTTATAGAACGAAACTAGCAAGTAGTTAATTGACTACTTCCGAGTTTCATTCTATAAGGAAGCTGGAGTTGTAGGCATCTATATTTAGCAGAATAACCAGCTACAATACGGTTTTAGTAATATTATAATTACATAAAACCAAATTCAACATACTATTTATCCATCAGAAACCTACATAATTACTGTATTTGTGTTTAATATCGATCTTTACAGCTCCAACTTCCTTATAGCCTGAAACTCGCAAGTCGGCAATTGACAACACTACAACCACTACAACCAAAAAATCTCTCTCTATAACTCACCTAAATCGCCCTGCTTGTATATGGGTTTATCAGTGTGGACGAGGAGCGTAGTGCCCCTAGGAGAGAAGGTGAGGGTGGTCTGGTTGACGAAGGCGGATCCAGTAAGGCCCCCCGGTTCGGTCCCCTCCAAGCGCAGTCTATAGTCTCCCCTAGGACTGCCGCGCGGAACCTGGAACAAAGAAAACGGGGTATTTAAAATATTTGTACATTTTTCGATAGATAGGATTTCTCCATACAATGCTGGCTCTTTATCGCTCGCCAGGAAGAAATCGACACCTGGATGGGGATAAACGTCTTAAAACAGTAGGCTGAATGGGGCCGAATGGATGCAAGCCAGAGAGAGAGAGACAGAGACAGAGAGAGAGAGAGAGAGAGAGAGAGAGAGAGAGAGGTCTATAGTCACACCTAGGACCTGGAATAAAGAAAACGGGGTGTGCTCAGATTATGCTCATGAAAGAGACAAAAGCCAAAGTTGACTGTAACAAGTGTCCCCATTAAGGGGGGATGGGCCGGTTTTCTGGACCACTTTTTCCCTCCTGTTTAGCCCCATTAGTTTTCAGATGCTAAGATTTTGGCCCCATTAGTTAGTCGATTTTAACCCACTGAGTACCAGCTAAATATTTATAAATGTACCACCCAGGACCGGCTGATTCTGATTTTTTTTTTTTCCAGAAACAATAGCGAATGGGTTAGGAATGAAGGAAAAACCACGAAAAACCAATCAAAAAGCTCAAAAAATGGTCCTACAGAGCCCCCCAAAACGGATTTTACAAGAGTAAAAAATTGAAGGCAATTTCCCAAAAAAACATGTTTTTGCGCGCTCACGCGCACGTGGTTGAACTTTGAGAGTTTTCAACCATCGGCATGGGTGCGTGGGATACTTACACAGTTCCCATACAAATATGAGCCCTCTAGGTGCCATAGGACCGGAGTGACACTGACGCAGATGTCTGCGTCGCTGGGGTTTAGCGTTACATATATTACCGACGCACTGTTTGCGTCGCTAGGGCTCAGTGGGTTAAGACCTTTCACCCCATTTCTTCGTCAATATTTAGACCTTTCGTGCCATTTAGGTGTCGATTTTTTCCTAGCGAGCGATAGCGCGCCTGCAATTTTAAGAGGAACCGGCCCTCGGCCGGAACATTTTTTGGTAGAAAAATGTATACATTTTTCTTGAAGGAGGGTCTAGGGGGTGTTTTTCTAAGCTTGATAGAGGTCTAGGGAGGAAACTAAAAAATATATATGAATAAATTAATTAATAGACCAAACAAGACAATTATTGACCCTATGCATCTGCCAGTGCCAGAGGATTTTTTTTTTTTTTTTTTTTTTTTGGCTAAATCTATCAAGTTGGGTGAGAAAGGAAGGATAATGGTAAAAAAAACACTCCCCTTGTCCATTTTCGCCAGAAATCAGGTCCCCGATGGTCCCAAATGTAGCTGAAATTTTCAGAGCAAATCATCGACTTTTATGGTATCGGAACGTATAGGTAGGAGGGTGGTGGAAGGGTGGTTTGGGGGATGTTGGGGGGAAGGTAGAAGCGTAATTGACTCTTGTTACAAATATGAAGCCGATTGGTGAGGTAGTTTCGCCACCACGGATTTTCCTTTTTTTCCTTTTCTTCGTACGGATACGCTGGAAGTGGGTGGTGGGAGGCGGTTGGGGGTGTGATGAGGGGAAGGCAGAAGGGAAAGGGACTTGTCACACAAATATGGAACCGATTGGTGCAGTCGTTTCGACGCCACAGATTTTCATTTTTTTTTCCTTGTGAGGCGACCGATAGTCAGCGAGTGGGTAGGGGGAGGGGGTTGTGTTGGTGGTGGCAAGAAGCCAGAAGGGTAAGTTACAGTTGTGGACAGATGAAACAGATACAGCCTTGGTCTGTCCAGGACCTCAATAGAGGGCAGCACAATTAGTGCCCATAAATTATCTGGTAACAGTGATGGTGTGGGGGTAGTAGGTGAAGGTATGGGGTGGAGGAAGGGAGACGAGGGAGGGTATAGGAGAGGGAGGGGTAACCAGCGGTGACGTGGGAGCAGGTGGGGGTGGAGGGAAATGGGTGACCAAATACTTTACTGTGAAAGAATAATTAATTTTGTGTTTTGATCATTATGTGGGATTATGATTGCGAAATATTGGAGTCCTGAGGGTCTGAGGTGTGTGTAACATAATAAACGCGCTACAGGCTGCTAATCTGCTATTGCTCTCTCTCTCTCTCTCTCTCTCTCTCTCTCTCTCTCTCTCTCTCTCTCTCTCTCTCTCTCTCTCTCTCTCCATATATAATATATATGTGACATATAGGCATTCACATATATGATATCTTAAATCTCTAATGTAGTACTACTTAATTATTTTTTCTCTGCTTAGAGTGCCTACTAAGTTGTGATATCGGGAACGGGGTATTGCTCAAACATGCGTCAGATACAACTGAACTACCTGTTGGTTACCTAACAAGGGGAAATATAGTAATTGTTATTATTTGTCAGTTGGTGAGTCAGTCAAACTTCAAATATCATAGTGTTTCAGCATAATATTGAGTGTATAGGTCATAGTAGTAACGAAAGTATGCAATGCATATATGGTGTATATAATACGGTATCAATGACACGCCAATTAAAGTGTTTTCCAAGTGTACCGGAGGTGTTATCAGTATTGGCATTGCCACGGTTATATAATCGTTTTTCATTATATACTTCCATAAGAATGTAAATAATATAATATTATAAATGAATAAAACATTATTCAATGTATCTATAAAAAATATATTTTTATTAATTTAACTCCAAAGCAGAAACCAGGAAACAAAGGCTGACTAATATTTATATGGCAATACACCTGTTTAAAAAAAGCAACCAGTTATATATACTGTGTCAATGCAATCCTCAAAGTTTCGGTATAGAGGCGCAAACGACCATGTTATAAAATAATATCACCACATTGAAAACTTATTTATATTTATTGGTCAAACCTCTTGGTAGATATGCTCAACAATAATGACGCAAGGCTGGTGTAAGCTTAATTAATATCAAATGAAAACACGATTATGCATAACCTTTCCGGTATATCAGGTGTTTCTTGTTACGTTTTGACGGCATCAGTAGAAGTGAAAGCGTTAAATGAGATAGCGTTAGGGCCATTCCTTGCTACGGGTTCTAAGCTGTATACAGTTGGTTAGTGCCTCAGAGATATGAGGATACGCTTCTTCACTTATTGTGCCATATAGTAAATGAGTTCATTAATTTTTGGCTGGACGTCTTGTAGTTGGAGGAGTAATTGAGATAGCCATTACCGATTTTATAGATAAATAGCGTTCCAAAACTGAGGAACATCCTATAATGATCGTGAAATTAAAGTGAAAAAGCTTACACGTATTAAGGAAGGGTTGGGAATACATTAAAATTAAAATACTGAATAGGATTGGAATAATCATGGTGAGCAAAGATGCAAGGTATATACAACTAGTAAAACGAAAATAATGCATTGTGCTGCTGTATGATATATAAATGTGTTTAAGATAATTATAGAAATTCATAATATGACATTGGCAAAAGTAGAGTCCGAATGTTTGAGATATAGCTACTAACAATCTAGAGAAAGATGAACCAGGAGAGATACATTAAGCTTGATAAATAAACTTTAACAGAATACAGACAACAGGAAGAGATTAAATGCGCAAAAGATAAACGGGAGCAACGAATTATCAGTCCTCATTAATCATTCAATCCCGTTCTCAAAAAAAAAAAAAATTTAATTTTAATTTATGTGAATATATGACCTGTGATTTCGTATAATATGTAACAGTAAATTGTGAATAACATAAACCTTAACAACAAGGTCAGTATCATAAAAATTATTGAAAAGACGGAGTTGCAGCATTTCCGGGTTTATTGTTGTCAGAATTGTTGTACGAAAAAACACACTTGGTATGGAATATAATTATACACATATATTTCATTTATGGGCTTTCAAACTATTGCACGTAACATAACATTTCTTAATTGAATATTTCTTTAGGTTACCAATAATACAATCTTGACAAATATTGCCAATCAATAATATAAGGTCCATTGATTTCTTAATATATTTAGTTACAAACCGACTTTACAATAGTATCATTGGTAAGTGGTAACTCTAGGTTTTATACATCCTTATTAACCAATACAGAGGGTAATCTTAATCTTACTAAATAATTGACTCGCACAAAACCTGTAGAGCGATACTGAAATAAAAGCATGGTCATTGTATAGTAGTAGATAATTTTTCTATGTGAGTTAGTGAGACAAAAGGCAGAACTGCCTGTGACGAGTACCTTCCCCATAGTTGAAAGAGTGACAGGGCCAAAATCAAGGAATGTTCGAGCCAAAATGCCTGGACACACGGAGTTTAAAGTAATTAAAGTCATAGGATGAGGGGAAAATGGATTCAGGGTAGAGCGTTCCAGAGCTCAGCTGTTGAATGGGAGAAAGATTGGGAATATCGTTTCACTATTGGGTTGGAGAGTTGCAAAGAGTAGGGGTGGGATTGTGTTGGAAGACAGGTTCTACGTACTCTTCGTAGAGGAGGTGGTATACATTGAGAGAGGGTGAGGAACACTGATTATTGTAAGATAGGTAGAATGGCGAGAGAGATGCAACTTTGCGGCAAAGAGAGAGAGATCGCAGAGAGTCAGGGAGCGGACGTGAGTTAATGAGACGAAAGGTTTTCTTTTCTACTTTGTCAAGAAATGCTGTGTGAGAGGATCTTCCCCACACATGTGAACAATACTCAATACATGGACGCACTGTGCCTCTGTACAGAGCAAGAAGCCGTGCCGGGGTAAAAAAAACCCGGAGGCGATTGAGTACACCCAGCTTCTGGAAAGCTGTTTTAGCAAGGGTGGTAATATGATCTTTCCAAGTGAGATCAGGAGAAAAGGAGACACCGAGAATACTGAGAGAAGATGAAGGGTTGATTTGTGTATTGTTGAAGTATACGGGAAAGTCCTGTGGGAGTTCTTGATGGGTAGATAAATGGAGAAATGGGTTTTGGAAGCACCAAAAGCAACAATATAATATTGTCTGCCCCAAATGGGAATTGTTGATATGTCAGAAGATAAATGTTTTATGGCATCGTCACGTGACTTTTTGAGAGATTGCTTGCTGGGGGGTTCTAAAAAATTAGTTGAATAGTGTAAGGTAGAGTCATCAGCATATGAATGAATAACTGATAGTTGATAGGTTGAGGAAGTGAAAGATGGCCGTCCACAACTGCAGCTATGGAACGGCCAGGAAGGGAAATAGAGGTAAAGGCACAAATTGAGGGACAGAAACTAAAGGTGGGTAGTTTAGAAGTTAGAGATTTGTGCCAGACTCTATTAAAGGACTTAGATATGTCTAGCACAATAGAAAAAGTTTCACCGAAATCATGAAAGGAGTATGACCAAAAGTTAGTAGGATATGAATAAGATATGAAAGAAGATCACCAGTAGAGCGACCCCTAAGGAAGCCATAGGGGCAATCCGAAAGTAGATTATATGTGCAGAGAGATGCTTAAGAAATTTTGAAGTAAAAATCGTTTCCAAAACTTTTGAGATGCAAGAAATGAGAGCAATTGGACGATAGTTGGAAGGTTGAGAGCGATCACCCGTTCTTTGGGATAGGTTGAATGAGAGCAAAGTTCCAGCAAGAAGGAAAGATATTAGAGGAGAGACAGAGACGAAGTAGTTTGCCTAGGCAGAGAGTCAGCATGGAAGCACAGTTTTTTTAGTACAACAGGAGGAACACCATCACTCCTCCGCAGTTAAGCCCAGAGAGGGTAGAGAGCACATATTTAAATGAGACTAGGATATTAGGTATAAGTAGGAGAGAGGGGGTTGGAGATGGAGAAATAACACTGGAATCATCCAAGGTGCAGTTTTTAGCGAAAGTTTGGGTGAAGAGTTTAGCTTTGTCTGAGGAAGAAGTGACGGTAGTGCCGTCAGAGTGGAAAAGGGGAGGGAAAGACAGAGAAGAACAATTGGTGGAGAGAAGTTTGGCTAGATACCAGAAAGCTTGGGAAGAGTTTAGAGTTGGATAGTTCAGAGAGAGGTAACCTGACCAAGATTCGAACCCACTCACTCCAGGTATACTTGGAGGAGCTGGGCAACATAACCACTCGGCCATGAGCATATGGCTGAGTGGTTATGGTGCTCAGCTCTTGCCAAATATACCTGGAGTGAGTGGGTTCGAATCCTGGTCAAGACACCTCTCTCCCAACCTGTCCGACATTATCATTAGATATTGGATAGTTCAGTGCATTTAATATAGAATCGATGAATACATTTTTCGGTAGAAAACACTCGAGTGTTTGGTGAGTGAAAGAATTTGGCTTGATTCTGGGCAGACAAATAGGACGAATAAGATTCTGGAGTTTGAAGGTGTCGGTACCCTTTGAATGTTTCATCCTTATTGCGGACAGAATTATAACAAGGGTGAGTAAACCAATTTTGTTTTACATTAGTCTGAGGGAAAGAAAATGGAATGTATGCCTCCATGCCCGAGAGGATTACCTCGGTAATGCGTTCAGCACTCTCCGAGGGTCCTCGGCAACGGAAGCAAAAGTCATTCCATGGGAAATCAAAGAAGTACTGCCGGAGAGCCTCCCAGTTGGCAGCGCCAAAGTGATACAAGTGCCGCCGGCTGGCTAGTTCGGCTCAATCAGGTGGCCGTACTGGAGAGATAGGACAGGTAAGAGGAGCCCAAATGAGGGAAAAGATCGACAGTATAAGAGGAAGGGTTAGAAGTTAGAAACAAGTCAAGAATGTTAGGCTGATCTCCGAAGCTATGTGGGATACAGGTGGGTTGCTGAACCAACTGCTCTAGGTCATCTAGGATAGACAAAATATAGATTGTTCACCAGGTTAGTCAGTGGAATGAGAGCAGAGCAATTGGTGGTGATGAGCGTTAAAATATCCTAAGATGGTGATTTCTGAGAAAGGCTAGATGGTTAGGATGTGTTCCAGTTAAGAGTTGAGATACTCAAAGAATTTGGGAAAGTCAGTAGAGTTTAGGGAAAGATAGAGAACACAGAAGTATTTAGTATGAGAATGACAGGATAAATTGAGCCATAAAGTGGAGAATTCAGATGAGTCAAAATCGGGAACATGAGAGCCAGTGAGTTTGCTGCATCCGCGGTTTGTCAATTGCATACAATTATGTATAAACAAATGTGGTAGTATTTATTTTACAAAATCAAGGAACTGCACTGCAAATACAAATAGTGTAGTGTGTAAATATAATCACGGTCGACCCAGTTTGCTATAACAGTAAAACTGCAGAATAAAACATACAATGAATATAGCAAAGATAAATAGGTAGATTAAGCTTGCTTCATTAACTGTAATAATATATATATATAAAATGTTTCAAAGTATATTAGATATACAACCGACAAACGGTTTGTGTTTATGTTCCAATAGCGAGAGAGAGAGAAAAAGAGAGAGAGAGAGAGAGAGAGAGAGAGCTAGCAAGAGCAAGTTGCCTATAGCGCGTTTATCATGCTACACGCACCTCTACCTAATCTTATCAAGGCTTATGGTATTATGAGGCTCTGCGAAGATGTGTTTCATAGTTGAATATATAATGCATAAGCATTCGATATATTACTATCAAAATCGAAGGTGGGTAAGTGAGATGTTAGACAACTTATTTATTATGCCATTACCAAAGTTTAAATTTAGTTCTTCATAAAATAATTCACGCTCCAGTCACAGGTTTATTTGTAATCCACCACCACCTACCCCTATCCTGCACTACTGCTAGGTTGCCCTCTATAGTTTGTCAACCCCCACTTTGTATCTTGATCTGTTTATGCATTTTCTGTCTCGTGCTCGTCTTCTACCTTTATGTAACGTTTTCCCCATAGCTTTGTATCTTTCTTGAATTTGCCTCGCTTACCTCTGCCGTTTTAATCATGAGTTTTAGTGCCACATAGTTTTCATGGGCTTGGTGCTAGTCCTTATAATAATAATAATAATAATAATAATAATAATAATACCCTCTCCTCTCCCCGAGCTATGATTCTCGAGGTAGAAACACACAGTTTCTTATTGGAGGGTGTCTCTGTTTCAATTTGCTACTACTTTAGCAGTATTAATTGTTTCATTAATACCAGCAATCCAATATTTCGCAACCATAATACCACATAATGATCAAAACACAACATTAATAATTCTTTCACAGTAAAGTATTTGGTCTCCCATTTCCCTCCACCCCCACCTGCTCCCACCTCGCCGCTGGTTACCCCTCCCACTTCTGTACCCTCCTTCCCCCTCCCTCGCCTCCCTTCCTCCACCCCATACCTTCACCTACTACCCCCACACCATCACTGTTACCAGATAATTTATGGGCACTAATTGTGACCTCTATTGAGGTCTTGGACAGACCAAGGCTGTATCTGTTTCATCTGTCCACAACTGTACATGTGGTAGAAATATGAAAGCCATAGGTGCAGTCGTTTCGCTGCTACGATTTTTTTTCGGAGAATCCGTATATATACGGACCTGGCACTGGGCGTGACAAGACCCTAGTCCGTATTCAGGGGGTAAGGGAGGTCATCTGCTTTCTTTCTCCCTTTCCCTGGCTTGTATCCTTTCGGCCCCATTCAGCCTACTGTTTTAAGGCGCTTATCCCCATCCAAGTGTAATTTTTTTCCTGGCGAGCGGTAGCGAGTCAGCATATTTTTAAACAAAAATTGACAGCAGACTAAATCTGTACATTTTTCGATAGAAAAGTTTCTCCGGCGAAGCCGGCTTTCTCCGTACAATGCTGGCTCACTATCGTTCGCCAGGAAGAAATTGACACCTGGATGGGAATACACGTCTTAAAACAGTTGGCTGAATGGGGCCTAGTGGATACAAGCCAGAGAAAGAGAGAGAGCGAGAGCTTTAACCAATATGTAACAATAGGCTACATACCATACAGCACATTAAAATAACATGGAGTTTTGATATAAATTATAGCATAGGTTATACACTAAACCTTTATATACAGGCCTAAGTATGCACAGGCATTTATATATACACTGTATATATATATTTTTTTTTTCTTTCTAAGTGATTGAGGGAGGCAAAAGGCAGAACTGCCTATAGCGAGTGCCTCCCCCATAGTTGAAAGAGTGACAGGGCCAAAATCAAGGGATGTTCGAGCCAAAATGCCTGGACACACGGAGTTTGAAGCAATTTAAGTCATAGGAAGAGGGAAAGACTGATTCTGGGAGAGAGTTCCAGAGCTCAGCTGTTGAGTAGAAGAAAGTTTGAGAGTAACGTTTCACTCTTGGGTTGGAGAGTTGCACAGAGTAGGGGTGGGATTGAGTTGCAAGACGGGTACCACTTGCCCTACGTAAAGGAGGTGGTATACACTGGGAAAGCTCTGAGGAACACTGATTATTATAGTAGCGATAGAATAGCGAGAGAGATGCAACATTGCGGCGGACAGAGAGAGATTGCAGAGAGTTAGTGAGTGGACGGGAGTTAATGATACGAAAGGCCTTCCTTTCAACTTTGTCTAGGAGAGCGGTGTGAGAGGACCCTCCCCACACATGTGAACAATACTCAATACAAGGACGCACTATGCCCCTGTACAGAGCAAGAAGCTGTGCAGGGGAAAAGAACCCCCTAAGGCGGTTGAGCACACCCAGCTTCTGGGAGGCTGCCTTAGCAAGACTGGTAATATGGTCCTTCCAACTGAGAGCAGAAGAAAAAGAGACACCAAGAATATTGAGAGAAGATGAAGGATTGATTTTTGTATTGTTGAACAATAAGAGATAGTCCGCTGGGAGATCGTGACGGGTAGATAGATGGAGAAATTGGGTTTTTGGAAGCATTAAAGGTAACAAAGTTTTCTCTGCCCCAATTGGAGATAGCATTTAGATCAGAATTTAAGAGTTCTATGGCTTCAATACGTTTGTCGTTGAGGGATTGCTGGCTGGGGCGTTCTGAAAAACTAATGGAGTAGTGTAAGGTTGAGTCCTCTGCGTTTGAATGGATGGGAATTGAGGTACAGTTGAGGAGATCATTTATAAAAATTAGAAAGAGAATAGGAGATAGGACAGAGCCCTGAGGAACACCGGAGATTATAGGGTGAGGAAGTGAACAATGGCCGTCCACAACCGCGGCTATGGAACGGCCGGAAAGAAAATTAGGGACAAAGGCACAGATGGAGGGATAGAAACCGAAGGAGGGTAGTTTAGAAATTAAAGATTTGTGCCAGACTCTATCGAAGGCTTTCGATATGTCTAGTGCAATAGAAAAAGTCTCACGGAATTCCCGAAAGGAGGATGACCAAGAGTTAGTAAGATATGACAGAAGATCACCAGTAGAGCGACCCTTAAGGAAGCCATACTGGCGATCTGAGAGCAGATTATGAGAAGAGAAATGCTTAAGAAATTTGGAAGCAAGAATAGTTTCAAAAACTTTAGAAAGACAAGAAATGAGAGCAATTGGACGATAGTTGAAGGGTTGAGAGCGGTCACCCTTCTTTGGGACAGTTGAATGTGAGCAAATTTCCAGCATGAAGGGAAGACGTTAGAGGATAGACAGAGACGAAAGAGTTTGCCTAGGCAGGGAGTTAGCACGGAAGCCCAGTTTTTGAGAACAGGAGGAGGAACACCGTCCGGACCGTACGCCTTATTAGTATTAAGCCCAGAGAGGGTAGAAAGTACATCTTTAGAAGAGATTAGCATATTAGGCATATGTAAGAGAGAGAAGGGTGGAGAGGGAGGAATAGCACCGGAATCATCCAAGGTGGAGTTTCTAGCACAAGTTTGACCGAAGAGTTTAGCTTTGTCAGAGGAAGAAGTGATGGTTGTGCCATCAGAATGGAAAAGGGGAGGGAAAGACGAGGAAGAGAAATTGTTGGAGAGGTTTTTGGCTAGATGCCAGAAAGCTTGGGAAGAGCTAGAGTTGGATAGTTCAGTGCATTTATTATTGATGGAAGAGTGTTTGGCAAGTCGAAGAACAGATTTGGCTTGATTCCAGGCAGAAACATAGGAAGAATGAGAGTCTTGAGTTTTAAGGCGTCGGTACCGTTTGAATGCTTCCTCCTTATTGCGGACAGCAGTAGAACAGGCGTGAGTAAACCAAGATTTTTTAGCATTAGTCTGAGAGAAAGAGAATGGAATGTGTTTCTATGCCCGATAGGATTACCTCGGTAATGCATTCAGCACTCTCCGAGGGTCCCCGGCCACGGAAGCAGAAATCATTCCATGGGAAATCAAAGAAGTACTGCCGGAGAGCCTCCCAGTCGGCAGTGCCGAAGTCCCACAAGCGCCGCCGGCTAGGAGGATCGGGTGGCCGTACTGGAGAGATAGGACAGGTGACAGAGATAAGTTTATGGTCGGAGGAGCCCAAAGGAGAGAAAAGATCAACAGTATAAGAAGAAGGGTTAGAAGTTAGAAACAAGTCAAGAATGTTGGGCCGATCTCCGATGCGATCCGGGATACGGGTGGGTTGCTGAACTAACTGCTCTAGGTCATTTAGGATAGAAAAGACGTAGGCTTGTTCACCAGCTGGGTCAGTAGTGTGAGAGGAGAGCCATTAAGATAGACAGCACAGAAATATTTAGTAAGAGAATGACAGGAAAGTTTGAGCCATAAAGTTGAGAATTCAGAGGAGTCGAAATCGGGAACACGAGAGCAAGTGAGTATATATATATATATATATATATATATATATATATATATATATATATATATATATATACTGTATATATATGTATACCGGTATATAAACATACCGTATATATATATATATATATATATAGCTGACAGGGCAGGGTTTTGAACCATACAGGCAGGGAGTCCAACCTCCTACACCATCACGAGGGTTAAAAAGAAGGAATTTGATACTTCTACCAGTATTCCTTCCAACTTGTCATGCTTGGGGCAGCCGGATTTCGATTAAATGATTGTCTGCTACCCCATCAGAGTCGGGTTGGGAAGGAATACTGGTAGAAGTATCAAATTCCTTCTTTTTAACCCTCGTGATGGTGTAGGAGGTTGAACTCCCTGCCTGTACGGTTCGAAACCCTGCCCTGTCAGCTATATTTGTCATCAAATAAACATACTGTATATATATATATATATATATATATATATATATATATATATATATATACAGTAAAACCTCGCCCATTCAGACTAAATGGGCGAGAACCCTGTCTGGATCTGCCAAAAGTCCGGATCTGCCGAAAGTCCGGACATTTATTCAGCCATCCAGACAAATCCGGATGGCTGAAACTCTAGTCCGGATATCTAACTTAAACAACCAGACTTAGGTTTCAGCCATCCAGACATATCTGGATGGCTGAAACATGAGTCCAGATATCTAACTTAAACAACCAGACTTAGGTTTCAGCCATCCAGACAAATCTGGATGGCTGACATACAAGTCTGGATATCGAAACCTGGATGTAAATTATATGTGTGGAAACTGGTATTCGCCTCAATCGTTTCCGGATTGACTTATATTTTTCCCAAGCCATCCAGACAAGTCTGGTTGGCTGAAACATGAGTATGGATCGAAATGCCTGTCTGGATATCTTGGGTTTCCGGATCTGAGGGCTCCGGATGGGAGGGGTTTTACTTATATATATATATATATATATATATATATATATATATATATATATATATATATGTTAGTAAAGCCAGGTAATAAATTGTCTTTAATACATACGAGGTTGAAAGAAATGGCAATTTCTGCGTTGGAAATTTTTATTATTCAAAGTTTCCAGGTCTCTGATGAGTTTTCGCTGGGTGGCAGGAAGTAGATGAAGGAGATGAGCAAAATTCATGGTGGTACAGGGTTACATAAATGTACATGATGATACAGGATATACGACGCGTTTCACTGGACAACCAGCATTATCAAGTAAGGAAGGAATGATATAAAAGGTAAACAGGAAAGGTATATATAGAGGGTGGAGGATCAGAGGAGGCGGAAAACAGGGGGCAAAAGTCTGCTATTGGTGGAAGCGTAAACTAGGAGAGAGAAGGGGTTAACCGCTTCACGCATGCGCACTGGATGCGGGATGGTGGTCAGTAGGTGGGGTCGAAGCTGATTGGCTGCGTGTCGAGGGGCGTGGCCTAAGTTGTGTGGCGCCTGCAGAAGACGAAGCTGAAGGAGGTAGCGCGGGGGGCTGCGTCAAGGGCACCGGGGGGCGAGGAGGGGTGTTAGGTCCTGTAGGGTAGTGCCTTTTGGCAGAAGGAAGGATCTGAAGGTCCAGAGTTTGGTTGTTGATGTTGGGATGTAAGGCTTGGATATATAAAGCTTCGAGTATAGGTAATCTCCTTGGGTCACTTTCTTTATCGAGTATGGTGGTGTGTTTCTCTAACTCGTTGCGTGTGAGGTGAGGGTGGTTAGGGGTGAGATAGTGGTCTTTGATGGCTCCAGCCTGAAGGTGAAGAGTCAACCGACGTGAAAGACGAGTCTGCGTCATACCAATATAGGAATGAGGTCCACAGTCCTCATAATTACAGGTATGTTGGTAAATGACGTGATCGTCGGTCATCGGGCCCTTTATCTTGGTGGAGGCTGGTTTGTTGCGGAGAACGAGGTTGGAGGTCTTGGGGGATTTGTAATAAATTATTAATTTGATTTTGTTTTCCGGGTTGGTTGGGTGGACATGCTTGGAGATTATTTCTTTTAAGACGGCCTCGTCATTTTTGTG
Organism: Paralithodes platypus; assembly: GCA_032716605.1. Classification (NCBI taxonomy): domain Eukaryota; kingdom Metazoa; phylum Arthropoda; class Malacostraca; order Decapoda; family Lithodidae; genus Paralithodes; species Paralithodes platypus. The sequence goes on along the minus strand of CM064577.1, from coordinate 23,534,761 downwards.
TTCAGAGGACATGTAATTGCGGTAGAAGATCTTAATTTCATTGGGGGGGTCAATGTTGGGAGGGCTAATTAATAATTTTATTTAATAATAATAAAAAATTTAATTAATAAGGACAAATTAATAATTTATTACAAATCCCCCAAGACCTCCAACCTCGTTCTCCGCAACAAACCAGCCTCCACCAAGATAAAGAGCCCGATGACCGACGATCACGTCATTTACCAACATACCTGTAATTATGAGGACTGTGGACCTCATTCCTATATTGGTATGACGCAGACTCGTCTTTCACGTCGGTTAACTCTTCACCTTCAGGCTGGAGCCATCAAAGACCACTATCTCACCCCTAACCACCCTCACCTCACACACAACGAGTTAGAGAAACACACCACCATACTCGATAAAGAAAGTGACCCAAGGAGATTACCTATACTCGAAGCTTTATATATCCAAGCCTTACATCCCAACATCAACAACCAAACTCTGGACCTTCAGATCCTTCCTTCTGCCAAAAGGCACTACCCTACAGGACCTAACACCCCTCCTCGCCCCCCGGTGCCCTTGACGCAGCCCCCCGCGTTACCTCCTTCAGCTTCGTCTTCTGCAGGCGCCACACAACTTAGGCCACGCCCCTCGACACGCAGCCAATCAGCTTCGACCCCACCTACTGACCACCATCCCGCATCCAGTGCGCATGCGTGAAGCGGTTAACCCCTTCTCTCTCCTAGTTTACGCTTCCACCAATAGCAGACTTTTGCCCCCTGTTTTCCGCCTCCTCTGATCCTCCACCCTCTATATATACCCTTCCTGTTTACCTTTTATATCATTCCTTCCTTACTTGATAATGCTGGTTGTCCAGTGAAACGCGTCGTATATTCTGTATCATCATGTACATTTATGTAACCCTGTACCACCATGAATTTTGCTCATCTCCTTCATCTACTTCCTGCCACCCAGCGAAAACTCATCAGAGACCTGGAAACTTTGAATAATAAAATTTCCAACGCAGAAATTGCCATTTCTTTCAACCTCGTATGTATTAAAGAATATATATATATATATATATGTGTATAACTGCGGCTTAACTCATTCCTTATCTTAAACATAAATCATATTATCCTTTTGAGTAACGGCGACGTCTTTTTACTTTATCCTAGCTACTATTAGACGATTTTATTCAGTTTCCAAAGGGCATCCAGCAACTAACAAGCTTCGAACTATCTTAATTATCCCTTTTTACTACCACAGATCCTTCTTAAAATGCACAAAATCGTCTAAATATAGTTGAAATATAACCACACACATCCTCGGTAGTGAAAAGGTAAACATTACAGTAGTAACCCAAATAACCCAAAACTAACACCATCAGGTTTAGGCCTACTCAAGTTGTAGGCTGCATTAAGGGAGTCCACCTCGCTTTTTTTCTCTTTCTCTCCCTCTCTCTTTGGTTTGTATCCAATTTGGCTCCATTCAGCCTACTGTTTTTAGACGTTTACCCCGATCCAGGTGTCAATATTTTCCTGGCGAGCGGTAGCAAGCCAGTATATATATATTTTTGTTTTGACAGCAAGCTAAATTTGTAAATTTTTCGATAGAATGTCTCCGGCGAAGCCATATTTCTCCATACAATGCTCGCTAGGAAGAAATCGACACCTGGATGGGGATAAATGTCTTAAAATAGTTGGCTGAATGGGGCCGAATGGATACAAGCCAAAGAGAGAGGGAGAGAAAGAGAAAAAAAAACGAGTTTAGATGTGAAGTTGGTTAGTGTAAATAAACATAATAACTCGTACACAAAACTAACACCATCAGGTTTAGGCCTACTCAAATTGTTGGCTGCATTACTCCCAGCAACATTCTATTCATGAATTTGGTGATAAATAATTAGCATACAAAACTTTGTGACTCTTAGTATACTCAAATAATCATAATTACCACATGGCGGTCGAAATTGATCACTTAACCATTAACCCGGCAAGTGCTGGAAGACTAATAAGAGTTTTACCGCTGCGCTGCGGAAAGCCTAATATAATCCAGGTTTTTGAGAGCGTACCAAAACCGCGGGCTTACAGCCAGGCGGCTACAAATTGGTGTGGCTGTAGTACAACTTGGCAACTCTCGATACCATCCCGCCACACGCTCGGCCCGCACACACTCAAGCAGTACACAAGCACTTGTCATAGAGCCTAGACATCCCTCACGCCCTCACCCTGATGACACAACCAGCCCTCCTTCTGGTGGTGTCAGCGGCCGTGGAAGGCAGAGAGTGGCTGCTAAAGACCCGAGCTACCATTACTATGGCACGAGTAGCTCCGAGGACGAGGAACCTGCACGTAAAGCACGTAAAACACGTGCAAGCAGGGGCAGTGCACAGAAGTTATTGTCTTTCGGGGACACTGCCACGACCACCCAGGTAACTGCTACCACCACTACCACCACCACTACCACCACTACCACCGACACAGGAGGCCGCCCTGGGGCTGCAGGACCTGCGGGGGCCACTGGGAAGACAGGGAAGGGCATGGGTAAAAAAACTTGTACCTCTGCCACTACCACCACCAGCCGCCCCTGCCGGTCCTTCTGCCCCTGCCACTGCCCCTGCCCCTGCCCCTGCCAAAGGGAAGAAAGGGACGAAGGGCAAGGCGACAAAGGCGACAGGGACCACCATAATATTGCCATCCAGGACCTCTGCTGGCCCTGCCGACGCCGCCCCTGCCGGCCCTTCTGCCCCTGCCACTGCCCCTGCCAAAGAGAAGAAAGGGACGAAGGGCAAGGCGACAAAGGCGACAGGGACAACCATAATATTGCCATCCAGGACCTCTGCTGGCCCTGCCGATGCCGCCCTAACATACAGCTGACTGCCGTGGCTGGCCTTGGACAGCGACAAGCCTCCCTCCCACCTACCCACCCACCCCAACTCTCCCCTAAACACATTCGTAAGGCTTATATATCGCATAATTGGTCTATATGCGGTATATTCATTGTTATATGGGTCGCCTACATACGTACACATATTTTATATATAGCATGACAGTGCTGAAAATACGATATATACGTGATATTACAGCCAACAGACCCTGTACTCCCCTTCAATCCTTCATACCTTCCTGTGTAAACTCTCTCATCTCAGTTCCCGCCTCTAAACTCTCTCATAATTCGCTTTTATGTCGTATATTTGGTCTATATGCGGCATATTCCTTGGTATATGGGTAGCCTACATACGTACACATACGTACATATATGTACACATACTCTACATAGCATAAAAGTGCTCAAAATAGGATACATATGCGACATTACGCCCTAACCCTCCGTCTCCTCCCTCTCCTACTACTCCCTGGGCGCGCGGATATTCACCCGGGAAATCTTGCCGCGCGATGCCATTCGCTCCACTTTTTTTAACTACGGACCAGCCCCCCCCCCCGAATTTTTTTTGGGGGTCAAATATATATGGCTCGATGCGCGCGAACATTCCCTACACGTTGATGTACTTTTCATTGATATTTGCAAGGGTCGCCCAAATCGCCATACCTGCGCACAGGGATGCCTGTATACTATAGGGGGTACGCAGCGGAGAGGCTAAAACTAAGGGGAGGGAAAGGAAATTTAAGGAGACCGTTGTCGTGCAAACATGCCTTCAACGCCGCTCGTCTCGTTCTGCGTGGTGCGTGCCGAGTGCCGAGCAGGGTTACAAAATCAAGTCTGCTAGATACTAAACAAAAGCCAAAAATCGCTAGAATAATGCCACAGTATCTCGAATATCACTCTAAGATCGCTAGAATAATGGTACAATCTCTAGAATATGACACTAAAATGGCTTAAATCTCCAAAGTATCGCTAGATTTCTTGTGCTAGATGTAAAAATGTGCCTCTAGATCGAAGTAAATGCCTCTAGATCTAGCGAGAAAGTAGCTAAGTTGGCAACACTAGGGCCCAAGAAATGTAGCTAATAATATGCCTCCGCCTCGGGTAAGGAGTTGCTAGCCGCGCCAGTAGGGGAAATCTTTGCTAATTAAAATTACTACTTAGAGTCAACTTTACTGGTCCAAGTCAAATTACTATAATCATGTTCAAATATTAAAAGATAAAAAACAATATCAAATGTAAATTAATTGTTCATTAGTGTAGGATCTAGTTTATATGGTGGATTTGAAAAGTAACACGCCAACACAACTTCTTTTCAGCTGATGGTAAATTGAATCCCTTAGCAGCTGATCATGCTGATGTATCGGTTTTTAACCCTTTGAAGCTCTGACGTGTTTTAGCAGTATATATTTGGCTATCATTAGACGATTTTATGCAGCTTAGGAAGATTTTGTGGGTATTAAAAGGAAAAATACTATCTCGATCAACCCTTTGACTTCCATATACCGTTACTAATCTGAATAAAATCGTCTAATAGTAGCCAGAAATAGAACAGAAACGCGTATTGGAGCTTGAAAGGGTTAATGGAAAAATATGAAACTACATATTAAGACCAAGTTCATATAATCAGCGCCATATTTCACTACAAAATCTTCAAAATAACTGAGAACGCTTGAGGGGAACTTTGAAATTTACCGTCAGTTGAAAAGAAACAGGGTTATGGGCACAACGGCAATAAAAGCCGCTGTCACACGAGCGATTTTTTCGTAAATTTTCCATGACCAAGTTTTTTCTCGTTATATTTCAGGACTTTTTTGCACTGATATCGGCAACTAGACTGAAGGTAGAGCATGTTAGGCGGCTGAATTCTGATAAAGTGTAATTGTTTAAGCTGCAAGACCATAATTGCCCGTAACAATTGCTCGAAAAACGGCTTGTGTGACTCCGGCTTTAACTCCTGGGAAAATGTACACTAGGATACAATAGTTCATTACTCACAAAAATATATGACAATTCCAGTTACAACATTGTTCAATAGTCTATAATATGCAATATCCAGTTGAATGGGGTAAACATTGGTAACCAAAGACAAAAGGAAATAGTAAATACATCAAAGTACATATTCTCACCATTACAAGATCACGCCAAGACATGCTCTTTTGGTTGCTGCATTTTTTTGTCTGTGTGGATGAGGGAGACAAAAGGCAAAACTGTCTGTGACGAGTAGGCTACTGTACCTCCCCCCAGAGTTAAAAGAGTGACAGGGCCAAAATCAAGGAACGTTCGAGCCAAAATGTCTGGACACACTGAGTTTGAAACAATTTAAGTCATAGGATGAGGGAAAGATGGATTCAGGGAGACAGTTTCAGAGCTCAGCTGTTGAATAGAAGAATGATTGGGAGTAACATTTCACTCTTGAGTTGGAGAGTTGTATGCTACGTACTAGGGGTGGGATTGTGTTGCAAGATGGGTATTACGTACCCTACGTAGAGGAGGTGGTATGCACTGAGAGAGCTCTGAGGAACACTGATTATTGTAGTAGCGAGAGAGATGCAACATTGCGGCGAAGAGAGAGATTGCAGAGAGTCGGTAAGTGGACGGGAGTTAATGATATAAAAGGCTTTCCTTTCTACTTTGTCTAGAAGTGCTGTTTGAGAGGATCCTCTCCACACATGTGAACAATACTCAATACATGGACGCACTGTGCCCCTGTACAGAGCAAGAAGCTGAGCAGGGGTAAAGAACCCCTTGAGGCGGTTGAGCACACCCAGCTTCTGGGAGGCCGCCTTAGCAAGACTGGTGTTATGCCACCTTATAATAAACCATGAGATAATCTGATTGCGATTTCCACCTTAGGAATCAGGGCTAATCAACAACTTAGGTTCCTCTCCGCTGGGAAACAACTAGCCTTACAGTAGCTCTATAACTTCACTCAATTAATAATCAATGGACACAAAATACACAGTAATGGTTCACAAATTTATTCCTTAATAGCTAGGGTACACTCGGATACCATAGTCTCTAGCCCACTCAGGAAAATTCGTGGACCCCTATGTTTTCGGTGGTCATACATTTTGTTGTGTTGTTCCTGTCGGTCTAACTCGGGTTAACCCCTTCTGTACCGACGACGTCTTTTCAATTTTATTCTGGCTACATTCCTTACACTTTAAGGAAGGTCTGTGGTATTAAAATGGGTTCATTGAGAAAGTTGGATGCCTATTAGTTACTGAATGCCCTTTTTAACTCTTTCAAGCTCTAATACGCGTTTCTAATCTGTTTTCTGGCTACTATTAGACGATTTTATTCAGATTAGTAACGGTATATGGAAGTCAGAGAGTTGATTGAGATAGTATTTACCCCTTTATAACCCACAGATCCTTCATAATCTGCATAAAATCGTCGAATGATAGCCAACATAAACTGCTAAAACGCGTCAGAACTTCAAAGGGTTAAACTGAATGCAATCGTCTAATAGTAGCCAGAATAAAGTTAAAGGTACGGCATCGGTACTGAAGGGGTTAACTCTTTCACGCATTTATGACGCAGAGGTTGCCAGATTAGCAACAAGAAATAAAGTTCTCTCAGTCTTATAATTACCTCTCCAAATTTAGTTTTCTGCCCACAGCTAACTCAAAGACAATTGCAGAGGTTGAAGTAACTAAACTAAAGGTTTCTAAATACCCCTGATGGTAACAAAGGCTTTAAAGTATCCCTAATAGGCTCAAAATCGCGTCATATGCGTGAAAGGGTTAATAAAGGCACAGGTGGGGGGTGGGGGGAACTCTTGGGGTATTTGGGGTAGTCCCTCCTGGCCTCACGGTCATGACGGTGATGCGGCTTGGAGGAAGAATGGCGCTTAATCCGGTATCACACGAGCGAGCGCTTTTTCATATTTTTTTATAAAATATCTCGTGTGATACCGGCTTTAGAGGTATGGTGTCTGTGGAACCTTTTCGTTGGCTGCCCTTCCTTGGCGGCTTTCCTTCTCCGGTGGGCATCAGGATTGTTGATGGTGTTGGTCAGGTTCTTCCCGGGTGTTGGAGGAAGTGCAACATCAATAGACCACTTGCGAGTTTCAGGCTATAAGGAAGTTGGTGCCGTAAACATCGATATTAAACGGAAATGCAACAATAATACAGGTTTCTGATGGATAAAAAGTATATTGAATTGGGTTTTATAATGTTATCAATGTATTACAACCGTATCACAGCTGGTAATTCTTCTAAATATCAATATCTACAGCTCCAACTTCCTTATAGAACGAAACTCGCAAGTGGTCAATAGCAGCTACTCGGGCAGATCTTGGTGGGGTTCTGGTTGCTTCCTTTTGTCTCGGGAAAAATGCTTGGTGGTGGTGAAGGCGCGGGGTTAACTTTCTCCTGTATTTTAATTATTGTTTATATTATTTATTAATAATTATATTATTTTTTAATAATTTTATAAGAGTTTGGCGATTTGAACACCTTTCGCCCCATTTCCTTGTCAATTTTAAGACCTTTCGTGCCATTTAGGTGTCGATTATTTCCTGGCCGTTTTTTTGGAGGAGGTGGTGGTGTTGGTTCTCTATACCCTGTTCCAAGTAAGCTCAAACTCTTGAACATTAAGGGGGGATGGTTCACTTTTTGGCAGATTTTTGCATGTATTCATTATTTTTCTAGTTTCCTCCCTAGACCTCCATCAAATAAAAAAAAAACATCCATTAGATCCCCTTCTAGATTAATTTGTACATTTTTCGGTAGAAAAATGTACCGGCCAAACGCCGGTTTTTCCTACAGGCTCACTATCGTTCGCCAGGGAAAATATCGACACCTAAATAGCACGAAAGGTCTAAATATTGACGAAGAAATGGGGCGAAAGGTCTTAAAATCGACTAACTAATGGGGCAGCTACTCGGGCACATATTGGTGGGGTGGTGGTTGCTTACTTTTGTCTCGGGAAAATTGCTTGGTGGTGGTAAAGGCATGGGGTTAAATTTCTCCTGTATGTTAACCCTTTCAAGCTCTAATGCTGGGGTCACACATTGCCGTATATGCTCCCGACTGCTCCCGTACGAAGGTTTATTGGTAGTTGGCAACCGATTACGTAAAACGTAAGGGCATATTACGCAAAACGTAAGTGAAATTGTGTACAGTCTGGGGGGTTGGTACGCATGATGGGAGTAGCCACGCGGGTCGGGGAGGTGCTGGGCGCGGGCTAGGCCGCGCCGTATCCTTTGAAATTCAAATCACGGTCGTGGCTCGCGTTCCTGTATGTCAAAAGTCGGGAAATTTTACGACCGTCCGGGCCATCACGGCCGTCTGACGGGAGCAGCCCCGTCAGACGTAAAACGCTCTGCCGTCAGACGTAAGCGGCTCCCGTCAATCGTAAAAAATTCCCGTCAAACGGAAAAGTTTACGTTCGTCCGGGCGCATCTGGCAACAGCGCCGCACTGCGGGTTGGTGGGAAGACGCGGCAACGTTGTAGGGGGGGGGGGGGGGTATATAAGGACCGGCGGGACGCATTGCCGTCACACCTCTCACCACACCGCAAGAAGCAACCACCACCACCTCCAGCCATTCTGGAGGTAATAATAAATCTTCTATGTCTCTCCATCATAAATCATAATATCAATAATTTCAAGTTGTATATCAGGCAAGGTATTTTGCTACAGAATCCTTGCAACATTTGAGCAATCAAAAGGAAGATATTAACAGATTACAGTCAGCTGAAAATAAAGTTTATATGTATGATAGCGGAATACCGGTATATAGGCTACTGTATATATTTTTTTTTTTCCTAGTCATTAAAAGTGAAGGTACAAGTGGTGGCGGTGGATGTGGTGATGGTGACGCTATCTACTTGACTGTATGCAAATAATATATGGTGACAGTGGTGGTAGTGCAAGTGGCGAGAATAAGCATGTTTACTTGAATTATGTATGTATGTATGTATGTATGGTAACAGTAAAATGAGTGATGGTGGAAGTGACAATGAAGATGACAGTGGTAGTGGTAAAAGTAGGTGAATGAGGCAGTGGTGGAAGTAATGTGTTTTGTATTGATGGTGAATATGATTACCTTACGAAATAGCCTACCTACAGTCGCTGAGCATTGGTAATCAAAGTGTACAGTATAATGCAAAAGGTTTTAGTGAAGACAAATACATTAAAATAACAAGAGCATTAAGATGACAAATAATCCAACTATATATACTCTGTGTGTGTGTGTGTGAGAGAGAGAGAGAGAGAGAGAGAGAGAGAGAGAGAGAGAGAGAGAGAGAGAGAGAGAGAGAGAGAGAGGTGGGTAATTATTTATATTTATCATTCTCCAGGACATTCTCTGGCCAACTCTTGCATCAGGTTCTCATAATGGCCATGTTCAAGCCTTCGTTGCAGATATGGCCACACCCACACTCTCCTCTTGCTCCTTTCCTTCTTCTCTTGTTCCTCTTGATAGATGAAGTTTGCTATTGCAAGTAGTTCCAAGATTTCGATGTAGGAAAGGATCCATTGCATTAGCCGCGTGTTATGCCTGTTCTCCGGTTTTATTAGGGAGTTCACAAAATTGAACTCCTCCAGGATGAATTCCGCGATGTTGTTCATGGTGCCGATGAAGGACTGGGAATGGGAATGGTGTGGCCATTCCTGCCCTTGTAGTTCCCAGATTCC